>CM033721.1:51112863-52312863 GCA_019671005.1 Hibiscus mutabilis | reverse complement strand
ATCATTGTCTTCGACTCCATTGCCCGCAAAACACAAACTGAAGCATTAAACATTGTGGAACAATTTAAATCATTGAAAGCTTGCTAACAGATATCAGTTGCAGGCAAGGTTGGGAACAAATAAGACATCATGGAGCAACAGATTATCATTAATACTAATAGAATACAATTAGAGAAAGTGAGCCATCAGCAGTTTTAATTGATCTCTTTGGATGAAGATGCTGTGTATTGAAGGAACAATTCCTTGTTACAGTCATATGGTCGATGCCCCAGAGTCGATGATCCACATTGGAGTAAGTTGTGTGGATAATAGGGCTGTAGGAAAGGAGTTACCATTTCTTTTATGGCGATTTGCCTCACAGGGCTTGTAAACTTTCCAAACAATTTCTGGAGGTCTTGATCTGTTCTTTGGTAAAACTTGTGACACTTTGAAGCAGATGATGGGACTGTGTGTCTCTAGAAGACCTTGGCTTCCAATCTGGTTTACCATGAAGCTTCCAAAGCACTTCTCCTTGAATGGCCAGTTTCTTGCAATGCTCGCACCATGGCCTGCCTTTTCTAGTAGAGGTTGTTTGAGTGAGAAGAGAGCAGATCCTTCATGGGAAGAGTATTCATTAGCATCACATTATTCTCTTTCCTCCTTCTTAATCTGCAGAAAACTTCTCTAATCGAAGGAAGAGGGGAGCTGCCAAGAATCCTACTACGAACTGCATCTAATTCTTTATTTAAACCATGAAGAAATGGAGAATTCTGCGTTGTGCAGTAATTTTCTTGTAAAGAGCAGCATCTCTTGGTGTCTCCCATTCATTCTGTTCATAAAGATCTATTTGCTGCCAAAGAGCATTTAATGTGTTGTAGTATAGAGTGACCGACATTCCTTCTTGTTTGAGAACCAAGCTCGACCTTCAATCCCATACAATTACGAGATGTTATCGTACTCGAATATGTTTCTTGGACAGCCTCTCCATTTTTGCTGTTTGGTAAAGAAGAAAGAAAAGTTCCCGCCTACACTAGGGGTCATAGAATTGAGCAACCAGGACATCACACGGCTATTTTCCCGCATCCATTTGGTATAACCAGCAGCGAGAGCCGTAGGCTGTTCAATCTCCCCTGTGAGATAGCCCAAAACGAGATGAAAATCTTGATGATTGAGACCATTCCAAATAATTATTGCCATTCATCGATGACAAGTAATAACAAGGCTGGAAGTTTCATTGAGATCATCAGAACCAGAAAAAATTTCTGGTGAAGAGGTAATTTCAGTCGAGGAAGAAGAAGAAGAGTTGGCCATCGACTAGGGTTTTATTTAGAGGATCGAAACCTGGCTCTGATACCATGTAGAAAGTAGTAAAAACAGAAGAGAAAGTTTGTGAAAACAGAAGAGAAAGTTTCTGTTTCTTTTCGAATGAATAATAGGTTACAACATAGAACTCTTTTATAGAGTCCTTGAGGATTTAACTCTAACTAGGACTCCTTACAATAGAAGACTTCTTAGATAACTCTTAATCCTTATCCTACTAATAGATAACTCTTGATCTTTTACATAACTTACAAGACTTTTACATTACATACAACTCTATACATATCGTGTTATCCTACAATTTTCACATTCGAGTAATCAAAATACAATAACTATCAAAACTACTTTCATGCATTATCACAACCAATTTGAACATGCAGATTCCATAATTCATATACCATTGTTCATCATTTTATACGGAATTGGCACATCAAGCAACCCCCTAGAGGTTGATTCAATATCAGGTAACTATTCAGAGAAGTGTATAATACAAACAATCGTAGTTGAAATCTATGTTACAATCTATAATTCATTCTAGGATTTCCAAAGTAACCACTTCATTAGCAGGCAATGACATTCATGTCATTGTATTAATCACATATATATACATGTCTATGTCGAACATGGGTACAATCGTACCGTTCAGGGGACCTTAGTCCGAAATTTCAGGCTGAGCTCAGAATATATATATATATATAACCTAATGGCATGCCAATAACTACGTCTCCTTCAAATCATGACTCACTAACAACATTTTAGAAATTTGGACAACCTTTTTATTAGAAGAGCCATTGTACTCTTAAGTCCATAGAATACTACTAGGCATCTACCTAGTCACATTTCATTCATTATTACTAAAATTTACCTGGATGCTTGCTTTCCTTTGTTTCAAGCAATTCCCAAGAAACCAAACATTTGTGTCTAGCTAAACATTCAGATATTTAAGCACACAATAATCAATGGATTATGCATAAAAAGTCAGAATACACTCACGGATATCCCAAACTACTCTTGATTGTGGATTACGACTCCTTTCTTCCTTTCGTCCCCTTGATCAATTTCCTTCTTGACTATTTTAAAAGAATAAGATTGAACAATACATTAAAATCATCTCATGCACACTCAATCTTTTAACTACTTATCAATTGCTTGTTTAACAAGTATTTTAAGCTTGAATCTTTTCAATGTTGCACACAAACTTCAAATTATAACATTCAATAGTCCTATTCACAATTCTACCAATATACATATCGTAATCCAATAAATCATTCAAAACTGTCCCCCTGCACACACACCTACGCTATTGTGCACCTATCAAACAACTTATGATGTTTATACAATACTAAAACCAAGACAATTCATCATTAGACAGACTCGTTCCATTATCTAAATTTTCAGCAAAACAGGGCAGCTAGAATGCTTTAACATTTTCATATCTTTAAATAGTCTACAACTAGCCATTATACTCCCTGAATAGCACCTTATCCAAAATCTACAATTGCATAAGCGAAACATAATTCCCAGCATTTCTATTTGGTTAAAACAGCCCCTAAAAATAGTCCCAACTTAAGATTTTAACTTAAGCAGTCCCAGATTTTTATGCATTAACATAACAGCCCCCAACTGAAATTTCCTTGCATAAACACATGACAATGTGATCCATTTACCTATCTATTGCATCGATTACCTTCTAAATTTACATATATAGGAAATAGAACAATTCTATCACTTAGGTGGCCACCTCATCAAATTTCCAGCAACTTAACAACAAGTTTAAAAATCTTGTTCTCAATTCGATATATATATATATACCTATCCAAATTCCCAACTATCTCTTGAATATATCTAACTTAATTTCAAGCCATAAACATATATGTATCTCTATATAATTTTTTTGTCATTAGGTAAACAACATAGCATGTATCTCAAGTTCATAAAAGATAAAGAAATCATGCAAGAGAATTTGGCAAAAGAACTTACTCTACTTATCCACTAATAGATGAAAGATTAATGGAGCTTCTTGAACTTTGATAGATCAAGCTATTTCTATAGAGCTTCTATTTCTCTCTTTTCTCTGTAGTTTCGATTAAGGGTGAAGAACAATGAGAACTTTTTTGTATGAATTTCCCTATATGGCCGGTGTTCTCTTGTTCCATGCCACATGGATCAATCTGGTTAAGATACACCTTAAAGACCATTTCCTCTTTGGATTTTACATGCAAGCTACCTTATTCCTTAGTGGCATCAATTCGGTCCTCTTAATTTGGAGATAAGTTCTTATTTCTTTACATTATGATCCTAATAACAATAAATCCTTTGAAACAAAAATATATATATCACTATTAAGAATTCAAGGTGATCATAAAAAGAAATTAATTATCTTAGACCCTAACTCGGGATGTTACATGCTCAACAAGGTAATACTTAGCCTTATTTCTTGTTTGTTTATTTGTGAATTTGATAGTTGAGGATTTTGAATCTCTAGAGTGGACTGTTTGTTGTCTTTAATTGAGTAGTGTTGGGGATTTAATTAATCCATTGATTGAATATGAGAGTATGTTTTAAGGATTATTGAAACCACCTTGCTAATTAGAGTAAAATGGGACTGTGTTAGTAATTCGAAATTTGGATTGTTGTTAGATTGATTAATTGTGACTTACGGACTATTTTGGCCCAGATTTTGAGTATAAAATGGAGCTGCCTTGTTTCATATAGATTATTTGAGACTTTAAGAATGACGTTAAAGTTAATAATTCATTATTGGACTGTTTAGTAAGGCAAAATTGTAAGATTGTAAAGTAAATTGACAATGAAACAATAGATGAAATGGAAAACTGTTTTGATGCTTGTTTAGGGACTGCCCTGTTGTGATCGATTCATGTGATTAATAGAATGTCATAATGATATACGCTAGATCAAGAGGATCCTAAAGACAAGAGGGCTGATGTAGATCCAAACAAAGATAGGAAAAAGGGAATTGTGATTCGGGGGATCATTAGCTTGGAAACTACTGTAAGTGTAACCTAGATTAAATATGCGCATGTGGCTGTCCAATTCTAGTTAAAGTATGAAAATTGATAAAAGATAATGTATTGTAAATTGGCTTGATTAAGGTGAGATTGAAAGTTAATTGAGGTAAGCTCAAACTAGATAGGTTTCATGTTCAATTTACATTTTGATAGTTAAATTGAAACTAGAATGCAATGTGAAATTGTATGAATTAAATTAAAGGTTTAAGGCACTTGATGCCTCTTGATTAAAAAGAAATTAAGTTTATAAATACAAGCCTTGATTCGAGTTAGCTTAGACACAATTGGCATGCCATAGAGCCCGTCGAGCTCGCTAGTTTGGACTACGGTCCCTTGTTGTTAAGATCAAGTGATCTAATGTCACAATTGGTGCCCTTGTACTATGATAAAATAGATCTGGTACCTTGTGTACCCTTGTTCCGATACTATGTATGTACCCTTGTTATTGTTACACTTATTGTGGATTTGTGTGTCTAGTAACTTGCTAATCAAGGCTAAGTAAATATAAAATTCATATCAATGAATCTTGATGTTTTGTAAAGAATTCAATCCCTAGATTTGGTTGGACTAGTTGTCCCTAGTAATCAGATTGCACGATGCTCAATTGGTTAAGATAAATGTATAAACTTGATAGGGTTGTTTGGATTGATGATAAATTTGTAATGTATAAGTTCGATGATTTCATGAAATGGATTCATGCTAGACGAATTGCCTAAATGGAATGCTTGAGATTAATTTAACAAAACTCATGACCAAATTCATCACTTGAGTATATGTTCGTTGGTGAATCTCGAAATAAGCTTGTAATAACACCTTAGGAGACTTGATATAATGATTGTTATAATCTTATTGCCTTGCGTTTACCCTGATCAAAACCTTATTATTTCTTCTTAATCTGTTCCAAGGTGACTTGCATTTTGATCAACAAGGGAGATAAGCAAGATTTCAAGAAGCTTAATGTATGTTTTGTTGTTTTAATTTGACTCCTAGGATGATGGCACATTCTTGTTTGTATGGCTATATCTAGTTAATTTGGGGCTTGTAAATAACCAAAGTTATATGTTTGAGCGTAAAAGTATTCAATACTATCTATGGTTGAACTATTTGGTTCATGATTCATGCTAGTAAGTAACAAGTATGCTATTGTGGTTGTTGTTCGAATGGACCGTGTTAGTGTATGGCTATGCTAGGTTATAGATAATCATGTTATGGTTGCTTGAATAGCATGCTTGATTGGTGCCTGGATAGGTTGTTAGTTTGAGTAATCTTTAAAATTATTTTGTTTAAAATAGGACACCATGTGCTAAGCTTATGATGTAAAGGAGATAAATCCTTGACACAAATTATAGGAATGATCAAATTCATTTAACTTTGAATCTTGGCATGAACATGTTCGATTGTTTAGTTAAATTCTTCTAGTTCTTGTAAGACCCGACTTGCATACGAAGGATTATTTTGATCTTGTTTGTTTTTAAATGATAATTTTTGAATTCTATGTCCCCCCTCTCATGCTAATATTATGATAAAAATAATAGACATCACCGTTATGCTCTAAATTATGTACCTAGAATCTAACACTATTAACTGGTGATAATCATATTGGCATTATGGACTTCCTTGTTGCTTTATTCGAATGGTATGGATTTCAATGTGTCTTTTTTTTGTTGTTTATCCTTCAACTTGTGGTACAAGTTAGTTCTATTGTGATTGTTCTTAACCCCGTTAAACCCAATTTACTACCAAGTCGGGCTGGGGTGTTCTAAATTGGTATCAGAGCTAAGGTTTAGTTGGTCCTAGGACTAAACCAGATTATATCGTATTATTTTGCCATGTTGTGCCATCTAGGAGTCAATTGCAATCTATACATGTGATCTTGCTTACTAAAGTCTCCCTTGAATTCTATTGATATTTACAGATGTCTGAGACACATCTAGAAAGAGACAAAGATAGTCATGCTGCTTCCTCCAATGAAGGAGGAAGTGTGAGGATGAATCAGGAACAACAGGATCCCCAAAAGCCTTCTGAACCTCAACCTGAAGCTCCTTAAATTAATCTGATTCAAAAAGAATGCTTATTGAGCATGACTGAGATGTTCAACCAGTTTGTTGTCTTCTTGAAGCAAAACTCTTCCCCTGTACCTACTATAGGAAAAATTAGAGCACCCATTGATAAGCTAGCTCAACATCGAGCCTATACCTTATCGAGTACGAATGATGAAAATCCTGAAGTAGCTGAGTACTGGCTAGAGACTACAATCCGAATCTTAACCAAACAACTCCAGTGCTCAGATGAGCATAAACTCGAATGTGCCTTGGCACTGCTAGCTGATGAAGTCCTTAGTTGGTGGGAGACAAGTCTGACTGCTCCAACACATACCATTAACTGGGAATTCTTCCTCAAAGAATTCTGAAAGAAGTACATCCGTGAGCAGTATTTGTGATACATGTATGCGGGGCTAAAATGATGCATTGTAGCCAAAGAGTTGAAGTTGTTTTATAAGTCTGGAATTTCAGTCGACTTGCATCGAATTTTTGGATAGGATCTGGGCACTTCTGAGTCTACATGTCTTCTTCAAACATATTTGTATATCTCTTAGCTTTCCAACGCATCAATCCTACATCAAGAACTCAAGATACATCCAAATTACTGAAGACTGCGCATGCAGAAAACTAGATACGGGATTTTGTAAAATTCAGCCCAAAAGCTTAAATATAAGGCTTTGGACGAATTAAAATTAGCCCAATGTATTTATTATCATTTAAATTGATGCTTTTAGGGTTTTATATACTTTAGGAACCAGCCACCCAGCCCTTATCAGCTTATCACTTGCCTTATCACCCTATTCCTTGAGACACATGCACAAGGAGTTTAAAGGCTGTTATTTTATTATTATTTTTAATTAGATTAGGTTTTCGTTGTTTTAGTAGAAGTTAAATTACTTTGTCTATCCTTCACCTATAAAAGCATGAAGCCTCCATCATTGTAAGACAGATTTCATTGATTAATAAAATGTTATCTTTGGAGATTTTAGTATTCTTTGAGTTTGCAAGTGTTCAGTAAACTTGTCTAGAAGCCATCTTCAACATAAGATCATCGAGTTCTTGTGAGGGAGATCATCTTCACACTATTGCTTGCCTAGGTAATTGTATCTAGGAGGGTGGGTTAGAGCCGTTTGAGGTTGCTTGCTTAGATGATTGAGTCTAAGAGGGTGCCGAGGATAAAACAAAATCAACAATTCGCAAGCCATCTTCATCTTCAACCTTCACACCATCTTCCATAATTCCATAAACAAAGCTGAATTTTTCAGATTTGTTTTACTTATCTCTTTCTCAATCTTTTTTAATCTTTTTTATATTCTTATTTCTTATCATATAATCCTTCATCTTGTATTTTTTTGATACGGAAGCCAGGATCCAAGAATTACCTCAAAATCTAGGAACCCTCTAGATCACAATTAATCTAGCAAACTCACTAATATGATCCAAGAAAACCTCAAACTCCACGTTCTGCAAACTGATAATAAAGCATGATCTTGATGTAGAAAACGAGATAGGATGAATTTGATGGTGGCGGTGTTGGATAGATTTGTCATTGGCACCCTCCTAATCGCAATTGAATAGGTAAACACCTGCAAACGGCACGAATCTCTCCGATGAATGGATGATGATGAGATAGATGTTGTAGGATATTTTATCCTCGGCACCCTCTTAGACACGATTATCTAAGCAAGCAACCTCAAGCGGCTCTAACCCACCCTTCTAGATGCAATTACCTAGGCAAGCAAGAGTGTGAAGATGATCTCCATTACAAGAACTTGACGAACTTACGTTGAAGAAGACTTCTGATACGAAAAATAACAAGGCAAATCTATCTACCTTGAAAATAAAATGGCCCATGGCCAAAGGTTTTTGCAACTCATAAACTCATGATGTTGTTCTTATTAATGAAGCAAATATGCCTTTAAATAGGCTACAAATGAAGAGTTCAACTTAAATTAGGAAAAGTAAAGATAATAATAAAATAAATAAACATATTTTATCTAACCTAAAAAACTAATAAATAAATAACAAATCTAATCCTAAATTATCTAAATATATTCATAAAGAATCCTAGATTAAATTTAAGTACACATAATCAATAAAATTATTGAAAATTCGTAATAAATAATATTTCCCGTAATAAATTCGTATAGAGATTTCTGCTCGTATAGTCTTCACTAAAACAGACATAACTTGAGCTCCAGACGTCGAATTGATGCATTTCAAGATGCGTTGGAAAGCTAAGAGATATACGAATATGTTTGAAGAAGACATGTAGACTCAGAAGTGCCCACATCCCATCCAAATATTCGATGCAAGTGGGCTGAAATTCCAGACTTATAAAACAACTTCAACTCTTTGGCTACAATGTATCATTTTAGCCCCGCATACATGTATCAATTTGGTAGAACGAAGAAGACATTTCTTGTATCTTAAGCAAGGAAGCAAACCCATAGAGTAGTATGTGAGTGAATCCTACAAGTATTGTAAGTATGGATCGAAGTACATAAAGAAAGAAGAAGATAAATGTCGTATGTTCATTGACAGGCTGAATGATGAGCTAAGCCCTATGTTTACGTCTCTCAAAATCACTAATTTTCAAGAATTGGTGAATCGAGAAATTGCCACTGAATCAAAGATGAAAGCAGCCGATAAAAGGAAGGAAAGCTACTCCAAAAAGGACAAAAGGCAAAGAAGTGATAACAAGTCTTCCTAGTCATCCAAGAAACCGAAACATCAAGGGGGAAACTCTTCAAGCCATCATTTTCCTCCAAGGGGTAATTTCATACACAAGCCCCAAATTGTAATCAAGACTTCTACACCTACGGTCTCGGTGAATAGTTCGGGGAACTCTGGTAGAGAATCTCAGTCTCGGCTTTGCAATTTTTGCCAGGATTATCATACGGGACTGGGTAGAAAACAAAACAATGCCTGCTTCCAATGTGGAGAATTAGATCATTTCATCAAAGATTGCCCGCAAAACACAAACAAGACTCCTGCTCGTACACCCTCCAATATTAATTCAAATCATCAATCCCCGGGTAAAGGACCAAAATAAGCTCAATCTGGGAATTTAGGAAGAGGTCAAAATCAAGCCCCTACCTCTATTCATCAAGAGTCTCAGGCCCCAGCTCGAGTATATAATGTCCAAGGACGTGAGGATGATGACTATCTTGATGTTATCGCAGGTACTATCGAACTTTATGATCATCCAGTTTATGCCTTGTTTGATTCGGGCTCAACCCATTCCTTCATTTGCTCTAAGTTGATTGAAAAATTTAAATTGATCCCTAAAATTTTTTATTACAATCTTGTGGCTACAAATCCTTTAGGAGATAGGGTCATTGTAAGTCAAATGTGTAAGAATTGTGCCATGTTTATCCAAGGCATCCCTTTCCCTGCAAACTTGTTAGTACTACCCATTGATGAATTCGATCTAATCTTAGGATTAGATTGGTTAGGTGAACACCAGGCTTGGGTAGATTGTAGTAAAAAACAACTCTTTTTGCACGGGTTAGGAAAGGAATCCATAATCTTTCTAGATAACAAGTTGGAAAATTCAAAATCAATGTTTGCTTCTATATTCTAATTGAATAAAGCTCCTCCAAGTCTGGAATCCATTTTAATTGTGTCATAATTTCCTGTTGTTTTTCCTGAGGAACTCCCGGGTTTACCACCAACACGGGAAGTGGAATTCAGGATTGAAGTACAATCAGGATCTCAGCTAGTGTCCATTACTCCCTATAGAATGGCCCCTGTTGAATTAAAGGAACTATAGAAACAATTGCAAGAACTATAAGATAGAGGCTTCATTATACTAAGTTCGTCTCCTTGGGGAGCCCCGGTTCTGTTTGTCAAGAAGAAAGACGGGTTGATGAGGTTATGTATTGACTACCGACAACTTAATCAGATTACAGTTAAAAACAAGTATCCATTGCCCAAAATTGAGGACTCGTTCGACCAACTCAAGGGTGCGAGTGTGTTTTCAAAGATTGATATTCGGTCATGTTATTATCAAATGAGAGTGAAAGAATCGGATGTACCTAAAACTGCATTCAGGACTCGATATGGCCATTCTTGTTATGCCCTTTGATTTAACCAATGCTCCAGCTGCATTTATGGACCTTATGAATCGAGTATTCAAACCTTTCTTGGACAAGTTTGTGGTGGTATTTTTTGATGACATACTCATTTACTCCAAAAACAAGGAGGAATGCTCCAAACACCTTCAGACAGTGTTGCAAACTCTTCAGGAACACCAGCTTTACGCAAAGTTAAGCAAGTGTGAATTCTGGCTTTTAGAGGTGTCCTTTTTAGGCCATGTAATTTCGACTGAAGGAATTAAAGTAGACCCGAAGAAAATCCAAGCAATTATGGATTGGTTGCCTCCTAAAAATGTTCGAGAAGTTAGAAGTTTCTTGGGTTTGGCTGGGTATTACAGAAGATTTGTAAAAGGATTCTCAACCTTGGCTTCAGATTTAACTAAGTTGCTTAGGAAGGAAGAAAGCTTTGTTTGTTCAGAAAGACAACAAAAAAGCTTTGACCAACTTAAGCAAGCCCTTACCCATTCTCCGATTTTGATTCAGCCTGAATCGAGAAAGGATTACACTATTTTCAGTGATGCATCTCATTTAGGGCTCGAGTGTGTCCTTATGCAAGATGGAAAGGTGATAGCATATGCATCTCAGCAACTTAAACCTCACGAGTTAAATTACCCAACACACGATCTTGAACTCGTTGTGATTGTGTTTGCTCTCAAAATTTTGAGACATTATCTATTCGGGGAAAGATGATATCTATTTACCGATCACAAAAGTCTCAAGTATATTTTGACACAAAAGGAATTAAATCTTCGACAAAGAAGATGGCTTGAATTGCTAAAAGACTATGATTTGATCATAGATTACCATCCCGGGAAGCAAATGTTGTAGCTGATGCACTCAGCCGCAAACATACGAATGGTGAGAGTTTCTATTCGAACCCCTTTAATCCCTCATTGTTTTGAATGGAGCTTGAATCAAGCTAATTTCATATGTTGACAAACATCTTAATAATTTGTCTTGTAGCCCCGGTTGCCATCAATGCTCATTTTAGGCTTTAAAAGAACCAAAAACTTCTATCTAATGTTCAAATTAAATCCGATCTAATGACTAGAATCAAGACTTTGCAATAGTCTGATTCTGAGCTTCAGAAAATTCTGAGTAGCTTGAAAGCCGAAAACAATTCTGACTTTTCACTAAAGTTGAATGGATTGCTTTACTTTAGAGATCGGGTTTGTGTACCAAATAATGAAGAATTGAGAAGAGAAATGCTAACTAAAGCTCACCAAAGTCTTTTTTCAATCCATCCCGGGTTGGTTAAGATGTACAAGGATCTGAATGAATTGTACTGGTGGCCAGGAATGATATCATTTATTGTAGACTTTCTTTCTCGATGTTTATCCTGCCAAAGGATCAAGGCCGAACACCAAGTCCCTACATGACTCTTGCAGCCCATCAAACTTCCTAAATGGAAATGGGAACAAGTTACCATGGACTTCGTCAGTGGACTACCTTTATCACCAAGAAAAAATGATGTTGTTTGGGTAATAGTGGATAGGCTAACCAAATCAGCCCATTTCATACCCATTCGAATAAATTTAAGCCTGGAACAGTTGACAATGATCTATATAAAGGAGATAATTGGATTGCATGGAGTTTTAGTTTCCATAATTTTTGATAGAGACTCCAGATTCACTTCCAAATTCTTGAAAGCTCTACAGAGAGCCTTGGGATCTAAAACAAATCTGAGTCCTGCCTTTCATCCTCAATCAAATGGACAATCAGAACGAGTGATTCAAATTCTTGAAGATATGTTACGGGCTTGCCTAGTTGATTTCAGGAAGGTTTGGGAGAAATCCTTGCCTCTAGAAGAGTTTGCCTACAATAACAGCTACCAAGCCTCTATCAAGATGGCCCCGTTTGAAGCTCTTTATGGTAGAAAATGTAGAACACCACTATGCGGTCAGAACTGGGAGAAAACAAAATATTGGGACCTGATTTGTAAAGGAAACTGAGAAGCAAATTCAGATTATCCTTGACCGACTTAAAGAAGCTTTCAATAGGCAAAAAGCTTATGCGGACAGAAGAAGAAGAGAAATTCAATATGAAGTGGGAGATCAGGTATCTTAAAAGTTTATTCATGGAAGAAAGTCTTCTGATTTGGAAATAGAGGAAAGTTTAGCCCTAGATTTATTGGACCATTCGAAATAGTAGATCGAGTTGGCCCTGTAGCATACAAGGTAGATCTTCCAAGTGAGTTTGATAAGATTCATAGTGTCTTCCATGTATCTATGCTTCGTAGATATAGATCCGACCCCTCTCATATTCTTAAGCTCGAAGACATAGAACTTGATCCTAATTTAACTTATGAAGAAGAACCAATTCAGATTTTGGATCGTGAAATCAAGAAGCTTAGAAACAAATTTGTGGCTCTTGTTAAAGTTTTATGGAAGAATCACAAGAAGAGTGAAGCCACTTGGGAACCTGAATCTTTAATGAAAGAACACTATCCTCATTTGTTTTCCTAAGGTAAATTCGAGGACGAATTTCTTTAAGGGGGAGGGATTTGTAACTCCCTAAAAAGGGGTCTAGGAGAATGTTATAATTTGAAGGAACATCTCTAAATGATTAAAATTGAATATTTGAGGACTAGATTGAATGATGACATAACCGAATAACCACTTTTAAAGGACCATAATGTACCAATTTCTAACTCATGGTTTTGCATGTAAAAATATATAGAAATCAAGGACCACACTTAGGTGTCCTCTTGTAAGAATCGGTTAAACAAAGATATACCATCTTATTCTCTCATTTGAGATTACCCGAAACCTTGATAGTGAGAGAAGGAAAATCCATAGAAATTTCTTGGAGAAATTAATAGAATCAAGCTGTTGGTTGAAGGAGATTTAAATATTAGATTGAATCTTGGATGCTCAACAAGGTAATACTTAGCCTTATTTCTTGTTTGTTTATTTGTGAATTTGATAGTTGAGGATTTTGAATCTCTAGAGTGGACTATTTGTTGTCTTTAGTTGAGTAGTGTTAGGGATTTAATTAATCCATTGATTGAATATGAGAGTATGTTTTAAGGATTAATGAAACCACCTTGCTAATTAGAGTAAAATGGGGCTGTGTTAGTAATTCGGAAGTTGGATTGTTGTTAGATTGATTAATTATGACTTACAAACTATTTTGGTATAGATTTTGAGTATAAAAGGAGCTGCCCTATTTCATATAGATTATTTGAGACTTTAAGAATGACGTTAAAGTTAATAATTCATTATTGGACTGTTTAGTAAGGCAAAATTGTAAGATTGTAAAGCAAATTGACAATGAAACAATAGATGAAATGGAAAACTATTTTGATGCTTGTTAAGGACTACCCTATTGTGATCGATTCATGTGATTAATAGAATGCCATAATGATATACGCTAGATCAAGAGGATCCTGAAGACAAGAGGGCTGATGTAGATCCGAACAAAGATAGGAAAAAGGGAATTGTAATTCAGGGGGATCATTAGCTTGGAAACTACTATAAGTGTAACCTAGATTAAATATACGCATGTGGCTGTCCAATTCTAGTTAAAGTATGAAATTTGATAAAAGATAATGTATTGCAAATTGGCTTGATTAAGGTGAGATTGAAAGCAATTTGAGGTAAGCTCAAACTAGATAGGTTACATGTTTAAGTTACATTTTGTTAGTTAAATTGAAACTAGAATGGAATGTGAAATTGTTGATTTAAATTAAAGGTTTAAGGCACTTGATGCCTCTTGATTAAAAAGAAATTAAGTTTATAAATACAAGCCTTGATTCGAGTTAGCTTAGACACAATTGGCATGCCATAGAGTCCGTCGAGCTCGCTAGTTTGGACTACGATCCCTTGTTGTTAAGATCAAGTGATCTAATGGAACAATTGGTGCCCTTGTACTATGATAAAATAGATCTGGTACCTTGTGTTCCCTTGTTCTGGTACTATGTATGTACCCTTGTTATTGTTACACTTATTGTGGATTCCTGTGTCTAGTAACTTGCTAATCAAGGCCAAGGAAATATAAAATTCATATCAATGAATCTTGATGTTTTGTAACGAATTCAATCCCTAGATTTGGTTGGACTAGTATTCCCTAGTAATATGATCTCACGATGCTCGATTGGTTAAGATAAATGTATAAACTTGATAAGGTTGTTTGGATTGATGATAAATTTGTAATGTATAAGTTCGATGATTTCATGAAATGGATTCATGCTAGACGAATTGCCTAAATGGAATGCTTGAGATTAATTTAACAAAACTCATGACCAAATTCATCACTTGAGTATATGTTCGTTGGTGAATCTCGAAATAAGCTTGTAATAACACCTTAGGAGACTTGATATAATGATTGTTATAATCTTATTGCCTTGCTTTTACCCTGATCAAAACCTTATTATTTCTCCTTAATCTGTTCCAGGGTGACTTCCATTTTGATCAACAAGGGAGCTAAGCATGATTTCAAGAAGCTTAATGTATGTTTTGTTGTTTTAATTTGACTCCTAGGATGATGTCACATTCTAGTTTGTATGGCTATATCTAGTTAATTTGGGGCATGTAAATAACCAAAGTTATTTTTGAGAGTAAAAATATTCAATACTGTCTATGGTTGAATTATTTGGTTCATGATTCATGCTAGTATGTAACAAGTATGTTATGGTGGTTGTTGTTCGAATGGATCCTGTTAGTTTATGGCTATGCTAGGTTATAGATGATCATGTTATGGTGGCTTGAATAGCATGCTTGATTGGTGCCTGGATAGGTTGTTAGTTTGAGTAATCTTTAAAATTATTTTGTTTAAATAGGACACTATGTGCTAAGCTTATAATGTAAAAGATATAAATCCTTGACACAAATTATAGGAATGATCAAATTCATTTAACTTTGAATCTTGGCATGAACATGTTCGATTGTTTAGTTAAATTCTTCTAGTTCTTGTAGGACCCGACTTGCATATGAAGGATTATTTTGATCTTGTTTGTTTTTAAATGATAATTTTTTGAATTCTATGTCCCTCTCTCATGCTAATATTATGATAGAAATAATAGACATCACCGTTATGCTCTAAATTATGTACCTAGAATCTAACTCTGTTAACTGGTGATAATCATATTGGCATTATGGACTTCCTTGTTGCTTTATTCGAATGGTATGGATTTCAATGTGTCTTGATTTGGTTGATTATCCTTCAACTTGTGATACAAGTTAGTTCTATTGTGATTGTTCTTGACCCCGTTAAACCCGATTTACTACCAAGTTTGGCTAGGGTGTTATAAGAGTCATGTTCCTTCTAGAGGTGGATCTTGTGCTTCTTCTTTGAATGAAACTTCATCTACATTTGATGATTGCCCACCATCATTGGCTTCGAAAATTTCTACATCATCATCATTACAAGAATCCTTCCTCGGAAGGAGGTTATCATCGAAAACCACATGAGGATGAAAATAGCTTATACCATTAGAGTTACAAAAATCCTCAAAACCTAAATTTTGAAATTCAGTTTCATGATCACTTCTAATGTGAGAAATAGAGTGACCAACATCATTTTGAGTAATTTTTGTAAACATGATGAATTTTTCTAAAGCCTCGTCATTGGTACTTAAAAATAGAACCCAAGTAAATCTAGAGTAGTCATCAACTAAAACAAATGCATATGATTTTCCACCCAAACTCATAGTCCTAATAGGGCCAAAAATATCCATGTGGATCAATTGTAAAACTCTACTTGTAGAAACATCATTAATAGGTTTAAAAGAAATTCTTTTGTGTTTGGCTTTTGCACAAGCATAACAAATTTTGTCAAAAGAAAACTTTATTTTTGGCAAACCTCTTACAAGATCATTTGATACCAATTTTTCTAAAACACCCATGCTTGCATGCCCTGGTTTTCTATGCCATAACCATGAGTCATGTTAATCGTTTGCAACAAAACATCCATTTAAAATATGAATATCATCTAAATGCACCATGTATATGTTTCCTATGCGATGACCAATAAGCACAATTTTGTTAGTTTCAATGTTAATAATTTTGCAACCATTTCAATCAAAAAGAACATTGAAACCTTTATCACAAAGTTGGCTTATGTTCAAAAGATTATGTTTTAAACCGTTGACATATAAAACATTGTCTATAAGGATAGAAAAGTGGTTACCAATGGAACAAATTCCTTCAATGTTGCCTTTGGAGTTGTCACTAAAATTCCCTACTCCTCCACTCTTTGTTTTTAGCTCCAAGAATCGACTCTTGTCACTGGTCATATGTCTCGAGATCCACTATCAAGGTACCATGAGTTTGTACATGTAGCTTTGGCCTTGTAGCAATGCTCCTCCTACAAACAAAGATTAGGTCTTGATTTTTGGTACCCAAATCATTTTGGGTCCATGATTATTAGCTCCCAAAATCTTGGTTCCCTTGGGAATCCAATAAGCAATAGCACTAACATCATTAGAAGTGATTAGTTCCTTAGGAACCCAAACACTCCTAATCCTTTTACCTCTAGAGGGCCTTTGGAAGCCTCTTTGTTTGTAGCCACCAAAGTTTCTCTTTACATAGTTGGGTTTTGAAGAACTTGATTTTTCAAAACTTGGTTTCCCTACTTTGCTTCCTTGTGGTGATCATCATGAACCTTGGAAAGAAGGTTTTGCAAGTCTTGGTTTTTCTTTTCAATGTCTTTTTGACTTTCTTGAAAATCTAAAACCTTCTTCTCAAGTTCTGAATTGGTTTTAGATAAAGAATCATTTTGGTTTTTCAAATCAGAAAGAGTTTGTTGTTTTTCAAAATTGATTCCTTATACTTTCCAACCAATTCGTCATACACCTCTTGCAACTCATCGTAAGCTTCTTGAAGCTCGTTAAATGATAAATCAGAAATCGGATGAGTTAGAGGTTACCTTAGGATCCTTTTCAAGAGGCATGAGGAAAAGGTTGGCAACTTCTTGCTCCTCTTCATCGGATGATTCCTCATCACTCCAAGTAGCAATGTTTGCCTTAAGCTTCTTCTTCTTCCCGAAGCTGTTCCTTTGAGTTGGGGGCAATCAATTCTTATGTGCCCCAGCTTCTTGCACTCAAAGCAAATAAGTTGATCCTTCTCTTCCTCCTTGTTCTTGTTCTTGAAGTCCCCTATTCGATGGAACTTTCTTCCCCAATTGGATTTCATGAACCGAGTGAACCGTTTCGCTAGCATAGCCATTTCTTCATCTTCCTCCTCACTAGAACCACTCTCTTCTTGTGAAGCTTTAAGAGCAATTCCTATCTTCTTACTTCCTTCTTCTCGACCTTCTTTTCTTCTCTCTTCTTCTCTTCCTTTCTTCATGATCTCATAAGTTAAGAGAGACCCAGAAGAGCATTGAGCTTTAAGGTCTTTAGGTCATTTGCCTCGATGATGAAAGTTGCCTTTCCATCCCATGACTCAGGAGGGAGTAGATGAGCTTTCGAACAAGCTTTTCCTCCAAAATGACTTCTCTGAAGCCTTTGAGACCGTTGACAATAAATGAGAAATGATCGAACATCTTGGTGACTCTCTCATCGTGCTCCATTTTGTAATTTTTGTAGCTCAAGTTGAGAAGTCCAATCTTGGTCTCCATGATATCGTTTGTGCCTTCATATGTGGTCTCAAGCTTGTCCCATATCTCATTTGCACTTGTGCAAGAAGACATCTTGGAGTACTATCCGGTCCAAGTGTACAAAACAACATGTGCATAGATTTGTCGTTGACTTGTAAGCATTTTCGTTCTTCATTGGTCATCTCAAGCTTGGACTTTGGAACAAACTGATCTCTTTCTCTCTTTATCGGTATAGTTGATCTATCTTCCACTACATCCCATAGGAGGTAGTTCATGGATTTGAGGAAGAGCTTCACGTGATTCTTCCAATAGGGATATTTATCCCCATTGAAATAAGGAGGTTTGGTGACAGATTGAGTCTCGTACAAGTTGTTGCCGGAAGTAGAGGTTATGTCTTGAATGTCGGTTGATTGAATCACCTCTAGGATCTTCTCAATGGGATGTTAATCCTTCAAATGAACTAGGCTCTTATACCAATTGTTAGGATGATCAATCGATGAAGTGTGGCCAAGAGGGGGTGAATTGACAATTTTAAATTAGAAGAGAAGCAAACAGAAAGATGAAAATTGAAGAAACAAGGATTTATAGTGGTTCAACCTTCTAACAAGGTCTACATGTACCTTAGCTCCCCACTAAGGAATTCAAATAATTCACTAAGAATTCTTCCCTTTTCTAGGCTGAGGAGGCAACCGTTACAATGATCAAAGCTTTCTACCCAAAGCTTGATCAAATTCACTCTCTTTTACAAGAAAGAATGGCAAATATTGAAATTCCTCTCAAAGGAAAATAATTTGCACAATTACAAGTACTCTCAACCCAAAACTTGAATAAAATGAATACAATTGAAGAACACTCAAGTGGGTTACAAACTAACTTTAATAGGTCAAAGATGGTTGGATTTGTGCTTGAATACTTTAAAATTGTTCAATAGTTGTTGTTGTAGCTTTGGAGACTTGTTTATACACCCTTTTCATTGATTTCTAAATCTTTGGGTAGTTGAGATCATCAATATAGCCGTTGAGTTGCTTTCTTCCTGCAATGAATGCTATTTGGTGATCTACCGTATCGGTACACGAACAATTGTATCAGTACCTGCCATAAGAAGAAATAGCCGTTGTACAAAGGGGTATCAATACGCTTGAGGGCGTCTCGAAATGAGTAAAGTATAAAAACATAGGCGTATCAAAACGACTAGGTCATATCAATACAGATTTTTCTCACTGGAATCTTAGGAAAAAGTCCTTGGAAAAATGTATTGGTACATTTAAGGGGCGTATCGGTATGGTGTAACTGAAATTTAAAGTTTGATGATTCCAATGCTGACAAGGTAAAGGTCATAAAATTTATTACCAATATTTTGAAAATCTTAATACCTCGTATCGGTATGTTGAAACACATACCAATACTCGTAACCAAGAACTCAATCCCAGGTTGAAGGCCGCATCAAAACGGGCACAATCGTATCGATACGTTTTGGCTATTAAGTTTAAACCAGTTTCCAGTAGCCAAAAGTCGTATCAAAACACCTATGGGTGTATAAATATGCATGGGCAATTTTGGTTATTTAAGTATCAAAATACTTAGAAAATATTTGGGGTATAAGTTTTTGAATTAGAAAACATTTTAAGTTTGAATCTTTGTCATTTTGTGAGACTTTCTGAATACTTAAAATTTATCCAATTATAGAAATTTATCCTTAAACTCTTTGTTATATCAAAATCAAATATAGGTTTTACAGTAGTGGATCAATAAATACGAAGTTATCGGACTTAAGAATGTGTTTGCAAGTATTGTTGTTTGAAGATGTAATTAAAACTAAATTAACTAATCTAAAGATAGTTATGATTAAGAAAAATAGCTGCAACAACTAACATATAATTATAGAGGATGGGATTATTGCTAAGGATATATGCTTGATTATCTATGTCAATGCTATAGCAACGACAATACATGTCTGAGAGAACCATTAGATTCTTTATCTACTAGACAAGATTTTCTAATGAACTTCTGATTCTCTCGATGCCTAGAAATTATAATATTGTGGCTAAGTTTATACATGTCTGCATTAATCCTAATGACTCTATTATTTGTATAAGAACTCCCTTTTAGTCGTTGAAACCCTAAACTTATGTTTAAGCCTGATTAGAACTAACTTAACAACTTAGCCCCACTGTTCACATTTGTATAACCTAACTCCCTTGATATTAAGCCACAAATCAATAGTTAAAAGGCCTCTCTCAATAGCTCTTACAATAACTACTTATGAAGAACGATAAAGAGGAAACAACAAAAGCATTGAAATAAAGTAATCAAAACATAAAATCCTGGGATGCAATAATCCCAACTAAAGTATTTAGATCATGTCTGAGCCTAAAACATCCATAATTAAAAATGTATAGTATGGCAATTTATCAAGCAAGAGAAAGAAAAAAGCTGAGCGTCCTCGACAAAACTCCCTCTGTGTCATCCAACTGTATTGCAGGTCTCCTCTCTGTCAGCCTCTCTCGATGGCATCTTTTGTGAGGAGAATATTCTAGCTTCTGCCCCAATAGTTCTCCGTAAGCTTCGGACTAGGACTATCATCTATAATCACGCTCTCTTTGAAGTAGCATCCAAGTCTCTCTTATATAGGCGGTGAAACTAGGGTTTCAGTACCCTAAAGTTAAGGCGGCTTCATTAAAGAAAAGCCATTGGTTTCCCACTTCATTTAATGTTGTGTATCTGGGAGAAAGTCCACGTGGGAAAGAATAGATTCATCTCCAACTCTTTATGCCTTGTAAGCTCTAGCCATGTGATCTTGCTCCTCTTTCGCTCCAGCGATCCTTCAGCATCTTGCACATGCACCATAAAACTCCACATTTTCTCGTGAAAAGCACCAATATATATGACATTTAAAGCACATGCGGTGTAACTCCCTATCTACAAGCAAATATGTACAATCTAACCTAAATGCAAGCTGTATGAGCTTAAAAACATGCAAAGACAAGGAAGAAGGGAATATAAAATAGATCAATTATGCACTCATCAAATACTCCTAAACTTGAACTGTTGCTTGTCTAGAAGTGATGCAAAATGGAAGCAAGAAAAATAAAAACAGAAAAGAAGAACAATAAACAACCCCTAAGTCCTAAGGTTCCACTAAGCTATGATTACAATGATTCCAAGTTGTGTTGCAACAGTAATTCATTCCTCAACTATGTTGATGATAAGAAAATTATTAGAGCTTATAGTTTTGTTCAAAACATCAAACTTACTGTAGGTGCAGTGTGTGCTAAGTTTCATGCATTCATCACTTAATAGCTTTAGAGAAGCTTTAGGATTGCTTTTGTTTTTTTGCCTCAGCACATTGTTTTCCTTTTTTAGCACATTCTTTTAATACTCCATGTTCTTTTTGTGTTTTAAAACTGTATCCTTGGGGCTTCAACTTATCAGACTAATCCTTTAGTACCTAAAGATGGAGTGGAGCAAACAACCCATCCCTGAGCCCTGCGAGCAGTGTCATCTCGTAAAGACTTTCATTCACTCTTGGCTTGTACTATTATTCCTTCCAAGGAAAGTTAAATGGAGCAAACACAACTCACCTAGTGTACTAAGGTAGCAAGATGCATATAAGAGTGTCCCTCAACAATTTTGTTTAAATTATCAAGTGTTAATTTATTTTCTTGATTTTTCAAGGATTTTTTAAGCCTTTGTTTTGCTACATTGAGCATTAAGTTCATTCAATTTGATTCATACTTTGGCATCAAAAAGTCTACCTAGAGCATCCCAAGTTTCGTAAGTGTTCAGATTGCATGCAACTTGTGGTTTTTAAGGGCTACATCAGATTCATCATTAAGTTCAAAACCTAAAGCTCTTAACACCTTGAAAAGCATCAACATAGATTCATCATAGGAAGTCATACTAAATGCAGCAATAGATTCATAATCAAAGGAATCATAGCAAATGGAACCTATCGTACATATTAGGCTAATTACAGTTCTAAAAAAAATTAATTCTCTTAAATTTTACCTAAATTTTACCTTATATATATGGGTATGTACTCCCCCAAACTTGACAAAGAGCATTGTCCCCAATGCAAAAAGAAAGAAAAAGAAAAAGCAAAACAAATCAAGGAAAAACAAAATATGCAAATACAAAATATGAAAAATTAAACTAAACTAATAAAAATAAAAGGAAAGGAAATCTAACCCAAGGAGTTACTAGGGTGGTGGTCTTCGGATGCTGATGCCATTGCCTTTGTCCCGGGCATACTGTTTCTTGGCAGGGTGAGAGGAGGCACCAACATCAATATCTGGCCATTGTCTATGTCTGGTGGTGGTAGCAGGTTGTAGAAGTTGTTGTGGAAACGATAGAAATTCGATCAGCTCGTCAGGCAATATCCTCTGAAATAGCGTTTGGAGCCTTTCTTCCTTTTGTTTTGCAGCTAAGAAGTGCGGTTGGAGGGATGTGGAGACAATTTCCGCCATAATGGTAGGGATAGGTAGAGTGGTGACAAAATAAATAATAGAGGGTGCAATACGAGCATATCCTTTTAATTCATCCACTTGTGATGGAAGCAGACCTTGCATGGCTTCCATAGTCGTATCCCCTTCCCGAGTTGGGACTCCTGTCTGAGCACAAAGAGTAGTGATTGAGTTAGAAAGGTATAGCCCATTGAATTTAGTTATCGTGTTGTGCCCTCTATAATAGCGGATCGAATCAATTGCACCGAGAATAAGTTGCGCCCTTGAACAAGGGAATCTAGCAGTTGTATTCGGCGGATGGAAAAAGTTTCCTGATTGCGGGTGGGCAAGAGACGGTTGTTGATTATGTGGGCCCAAAATCATGAATCAAGCTTCAGTTTCCTGTTCTTCCCCTTTATTCCCCACATGGGTGTAAAATTCTTGAACCCAAGAGACGTTGATGTAATCAGGCTATTGAATGAATGTTTCTCATTTATGCTTTCGATTCAAATAGAGCACATGCAGGTCGAACCATTCCTTGTAGGTATTAGAGAATTCCAAACCTTCTTATTCCTGGATTTCCTGTTTACAGATAAGTTCATACCGATTCTGTAGTGATTGTGGAGGAAGTTAAGTGGTGTCATCAAGTGGCGAGGCAGAGGGTCCTTGGGTTATGGTTGGGTTATCTAAATGGGCAACATCAAAGATAGAGTTAGAGGCTGCAAAACTGGTTGCCATTGGAAGCAACATGGATATTTGAATTTCTTGGGTATGGAAGGATTGGGTGAATTGTTTCCGACTACTGTAGTTGGGAGCGAAGATTATGTAAGTTGAAGATCCAACCTATTTTGTAGGCAAAGAAAAGGTTATTGATGCAGCAAATAAAGGTGTTCTTTGGATGTTGCATGGAAAGTACATCAAGGTTTTATTAGGGAAGTGTAATTGGCAATAATAGGAGATTTAAGCGTAGATCCACTTGTGTCTCCGCACTAGCCCCCGACATGTTTTATAAAGGTGGACCTCTAGTGAATCCAAAAGACTTAAAAAGATCCTCCCCTGCAGCCTTGTTATTTTGATAACTACCAATTTAAACAAATGAATTTAAAAGGAAAACCTAATCCTCAAGTGAAAAATAATGCAACAAATTAAAAACGTAAAAACAAAATTAAATGAAAAAAATAAAAGGGATAGGAATTGGATGTGCTAATTATCCTATATTGGTGCAGGAGAATTATTGTGAAGGACTGACTCTCCCTTGAAAATCTCTATCCATTGCAATGTTTGAGTGAGCTTGCTCAGATATTGATCCAGGAATTGCAGTGGGTAATAGTCTGATGAGTTATCTCACAAAAGACTTATGTCCTTCAAATCAGTAGTATTCCAACCAGGAGTTTCATTATATTGTGATAACACATTTAGGAATTTAACTTCTTGGTCAAATTTTAAGCAAGCATATATAATAGTAGGCACTATATCATTCTCTTCTAGATATGCATACTTTAATTGAGGGGGAAGATGTTTAAGTTCAAGTACCGACGAATGCTCAAGCGAAGGTTTGGGAGATTTGAACTTAGCATGATCTAAAGGCTCAAAAGTCATACCTGGTCGAGTGAGCATAATGTTGGATTGTTCAACCTTGTCGTTACCTTCTTTCTCAGCTCCATGCATGGCCTCATCAAAGTCAGCTTGCTCCTCAGTAGTGAGTGTGCTACTGCAACATATCTCGGGCAAACTCT
The DNA here is from genome assembly GCA_019671005.1 of Hibiscus mutabilis. Lineage (NCBI taxonomy): Eukaryota > Viridiplantae > Streptophyta > Magnoliopsida > Malvales > Malvaceae > Hibiscus > Hibiscus mutabilis. The sequence continues at coordinate 52,288,676 of CM033721.1, read as the reverse complement.
CTTTTACTAAGGCTTCTTCAATGTCAATAAGATAGCATTCTTCATAGTCATCCACGTACTTGAGTGTGCTGAAGACGTTGTATGTGATCTTTTGGTTGTTTATCTTAATGGTGATGAATTCACCTTTCTCACAATCGATCACGATGCACCCGGTGGCTAGGAATGGTCACCCAAGAATGATGAGAGCATTCTTATGAGCTTCACAATCAAAGATGATAAAGTCTGCTCGAAAGACAAACTTATCTACCTTAACTAGCACATCTTCAATTCTGCCCTCGGGTCGAATTTGAGATTGATCAGCTAATTGAAGGATCACTGATGTAGGCCTTGCTTTACCCATCTCTAATCTTTTGAATACAAATTTTGGCATCAAGTTCACACTTGCACCGAGATCACATAAGGCACGAATATAGTAGTTGTGGCCTATCAAGCATGGAATGATGAAGCTGCTAGGGTCCTTCATCTTAGGCGACAAATCACTCAGCATATCCATATACTCACTCATAGTAGTAACTGAAGGATTAGGGATGAGGGACCCTAACAGTTTCATGGTAAACAAGTCTTCAAGCCGAATGTTATATTTGGGCCTCAAGCCCAAACCACAACCATAAAATTTTAATCTAGATTTAGCCTAAATTGCATCCATTTCAATAAAACCCATTAAGTCAAAATGTCTCAAAATATAATAATCGTTAAAACATTACATGAGGAGCTCTATTTAAAATACATAGATAAAAGCATTAGACACTTAAGTTAAATCCAAAATATGAGTTACAATACAATCATAGGGTTCTAATAATACATAGCCCAAATAATTTAAGTATTGTACTTGGAAACAAGTCGGTGCTGAAGTCCTACTCTGATGGTGCTCCAACGATACACGTCAAACCTACTAGCCTGCTAACGGAAACAATAATTTCGAATGTTGAGCTAACGAAGCTCAGTAGATACACTTCCACTCAACCATGCTTCATGCAAATCTTAAATAAGAGCATGCCGATAAAGATAATAACATGGCAATAACATCATATACATCAAATATGGCGTTATCTCTAACTGCCTAACAAGCAACAACAACAATTAACCATAAGCTTCACCAAGCGTATAAGTATTATATCATAATATAGGAGTGAAGGCTCGCAACCACTAAGCATTGCGATACTTAGGAATCTTTAACCATGGTGTTGCAACACACACTCTCTCTCACTGGGTATCTGGATCCCAACAAACAATGGTAACTCAACCATAAGAATACCCTTACGTGGGATACATTAAATATTTGATCCACCAAGGATCTTTATTAAATCAATACAATAAGTCACCCAAGGTTTTAATTAGATTATTGCCCATTAAGCTCGTATATGAGGTTTAAATCTCATTTTCTTCATTTTACTATTCATTTTACGGCTTTAAAATCCCATCAGGCATTAGTTCTCAAATTATAGGTCCTTCGAACTTAAATCTTAATTTTCGGGCATATTACCCAGTGAGTATCGATACTCACTTAGGGGTATCGATACGTTCTAGTGGGTACCGATACCCACTTACGTGTATCGATACCTGGCTTGCCTTCCGTATGGGTTTAACTCAAAACTTTGTACCAATATACGGGGCTGTGTACCGATACTCCATGAGTACAAAGACACCCCCAAGCGTATCGATACCATTTTTCACTACTAGAATTTGATGGAACAAGTGGAGAATCGATACCCCCCTTAGGTGTACCGATACGCCTTTGCAAAATTGCATGCTTTCCTCAGTTTTAACATGGGGTACCGATACGTGTTCAACCTGTATAGGTACTCAAACCCATAACTATTTTTTTAGAGTTCGAGAATCTTCCCCCAAGTCCCCAAAACCCAAGGGTAAGACCCCAAATCAAACCTACAACTTATGGGAAGTAGTTTAAGTGGTTTCCTACCAATTTTAAACCATATTAACACAAATCTTTGGATTTACCATTTTAAGGGTATCAAACATTCAAACAACTAATTTATCAGCTAAGCAACAATCAATCGAATACATGATTTCTAGGAACACAAAGGAGTTAGTAGTGTACTAACCTTGGTGATAACACTGAAAATGAAGTCTCAATCCAAGCCCTCAAGCTTTCTTCTTCCCAAGCTCCTTGGAGGAAGCTTCCACTTCTTTATCTACAAGAAAATGTTGTAAGATGAGTTACAACATCATTGGGAGGTTAAAAGAGACTAAAGATGTTCTTCTATAGCAAGAAAAACGACAAAAGCCCCAAACTCGTTTTCCTTGCTCAACCCCCATCAAACTTGATGATTTTTGTCTCAAAATGTAGATCCTTGGAAGGAGGTTATACTACCCTCAACTCGAATTACGAAATTCTAACTTAAACGGACAAAGATTGAGACTTTAACTTATGGTTCTTAGGAGGAAGATGAAAATGAGAGGATGAGGAAAGCAAAAGGCAAGGTGATATCACCTTCTTCATTTTATGCAGAAACATTAAGAACCCCAACTCTTGTTTTCTTTAGAAAGGGGAAATTAACCATCATACTGCATCATGTCTCTAACCCAACACCCAACCAAGAACCTATAGTGACCTTTTTTTCCTTTTCCTTTTAAAAAAAGAAATTGTTTGCCGTGTTAAGGGCGTTTGTTTAGAAAAGAAGTCGGCTACTAATTATCCCCTAAATTATTACTGAAAATCTTTTGGAAGATTGGAGATTTCATTTGAAAACTTTAAATTTTCAAAAAACTGATGAAAACTTGGAATCGCCATCGGTCACTTGGGTAAGGTAGGCCGAACACTATAAAACCAGAGATTTGTTGCTAAAGGGTCTGGGAGTTGGTTACGTGTGGGGAATGATTAGCACCCCCATCACACCTGGAAATCGGTACCAGAAAATTTGTTGCTCTTAAAAGGATGAAAGTTATTGGAATTTAAATTGAATTTAATTTGAAGTTCTTAGATAAAAATTAACCTTGATTGCACAGGCCTTATCGAATTGGTGGACTCGAATTAAATAAACATTTAATTAATAAGGTTGACGATATATTAAACCGACATCGAATAAGCCCGACTGCCGTGTTAATTTATGGTTCAACCCCGTACGCCACCTTTATGTATGATACAAACATTTAAGTACGATGTGATGATTTTGTTTATTTTTAATTCATTTACCCCGGGATGATAAAAATTAATTCGAATATTTGGTCAACATCCTTTAAGCGCGGACTGTTATGACACAAATGTTTGAATTAATAAATACCTTCCCTTTTGTGATTTAAGTTAATTAGAGATGCAATTAAGATTAAAGATTATATGGATGCCAATTAAGGTATGACAAACAAAGGCATAAGCACACAAAAGAAGGCCCAGATCACTAGAAAGCCCAATTAGTGATTTATCTATTAATTAGATAACTTAAAATTGATTAGCCCTGAAAACTATAAATCGTAAATTATGGTGACTAGTTTGTAATTTAATGTTAATTTAAACTTAAAATTGATTTTCCCCTAAAGTAATTAAGAAACGTTCAATTAATTTAACGAATTTAACATTTACCCCAATAAGCCAAGGATAAATTTAAATTCACTAAATTAATCTGAACTCCAATCTAACTAAGGCTTTAAAAAAAGCTAAGGCTAATCTAATTCTAGGATCGTGCCCCTATAAGACGAGCACACGATCTATATTAATCGAGTTGATTTATTTAATTTAGGCAAAAGCCCAAGAGGAGCAAAATAAGGCCTAAGGCCCAAACTACTATTATGTAATAAAGCCAAAAAGGTTTAAGATACATTATACATTTAAATAATATAACATAAAAACTTATTATTTAAAAATATACATTGAAATACATTGTGTATTAAAGTTATGTAATGTATATAAAAAACCTATTATTTAAAAATATATATTATTCATTTTTGCCAAAATCTTCTATATACTTTAAACCATATCATAAACCACATATTATTTCATTTTCACATTACATTATTATATATTTCAAAAACTATATATTTTATGTACCAAAATGTATACGTTATATTCTTCAAAATTGTACTATATGCCTTAAAAACTACATATTATTTCCGAAACATACATGTATTATTTTATAAGATTATATTATATACTTTGAAAAGTATGCATTGTAAGTCCTAATATATATACTACATTTTTGAAAAACTCTATCTTATTCTTTAAAACGATTATATATCGAAAGTGTCTATTATATACATACACATATATATATATATATAAATATTTAAAACATTTACTGAAAATATATACTATATATTGAAAATTTTATTTTTTATTATTTCTTTTTTATAATGATTATTTTTCTATTTTTTCAAATTCTGATTTTTATTCTAAAACGTATTATAAGTTGAGAACTATACGCTTTATTGTACTAATTTCTACTTTATCAACAAATGCATATTGAGCATAAATTTACGTCAAATTTCCATTTTATACTAAACCATTGTACATATTAAACATGCATTCCGTTCGAACTAAGTTTATCCCTAAAATCACTATCACAAACGAGTAAAATAACATAAAAATTAAATCGCAAATATTAAACATGAATATGAAAAATTTAAACTAAAAAATTTAAAAAGAATAAGTAAAATAACTTAATTTAAAATTGGAAAAAAGACCTAATTGTAAGAAAATAAAATACAGAGACAAAATTAAAAGAACTAACAAGGATGTAATTGAAAATTTTGAAAAACTACGAAGGACTCGGGGGTAATTTAAAAAGGCAGAATGGCTTCCCATGGTAATTATCCCACACGAAGGGATCGATTGGACCATGCGAAAGCCCTTCCGGCGTGATTATTTTAGGGTGGAGGGACTAAAAGTGATATTATACCATTTTAAAGTTATAACTTTATATTTACCCCCATTTATCCTAAAATCAATTTTTTTCGGTCATTTTCAAACTGAACCCAAACTGACCCAAAAATTCCCCGTTTTCAAACCAAACCTAGATCCTAACCTAGTTTTATCCAAATCTATCCCTTTCTCAGTGAAAACCCAAAAGCCGAATAAAAAAGGCTTCTGCTGCCGCCTGCTTGCGCCGTTTCACCGTACTTGGCCTTGAGGAAGCCACAGCTTGTCAATGGAGTAGCGATGGTGGGAGGAAACAGGAACTACGCAAAAGGAAAGGGGATCTACGAGGGTAAATCCTTACTCAGTTTTCTTATTATTTTTTATATATATGCATATATATGAACTAAAAAAATAAGATATACCTTGAAAGGATCTTTTTTTGGTCTATTTATTGCTTCTGGATTTTTGTTCGAACTGTCGTCCGTTACAAATGGTGCATTACATTCTTATATCTATTTTTTTGTTTATAATCTTAAGCAAACATTAATTAAAAAAACTGTTGATGATGCCTAGGATTAGCTTCGGACATTTTTTAATATTTCTCTGCCTTGCATGGTGGGTGGAGAGCCGGTAAAAGGACGGCGTGAGCGGGATTTTTGGTGACAGGGCCACGTGATCGGGGAAGACGGAAGGCCTGGCGCGTCGACGCGTGAGAGCCGAACGGTCGCTGTCGTGGGGAACACGCGCTTGTGGGGAAGCTGATGGGGTTCTCGGCTTCATCTGGGGCCATTGGATCATTCTTGATCCAATGGCTATGGAGCGGCTGCATAGAAGATTGAGCAGATTAGGGTTAATTTAAAATTGGGCCCTAATCGGGCCAGATGTAGTTATAATAATTTTTTTTCTTTGTAATTGGACTTTAATAAATTTGGGCTTGTATTTAATGACACTTATTTGATCTGTTTATATCTTTATTTTTATTATATATATATTTTTAATTATCAACTCATGTTAATAATTCTACTAATAAACTTATATAACACATATACGTACATAACTTTAAACATTAATACACACATAGTATGTACATACATCCACACATGCAATATACATTCATAGTTAAATATTAATAACATTGAAGTAAAAATGAGAATATATATACATACACATAATACCTATACACACTCACATTAACAATAGTATACACATACAACATACTATCATACATTACATGCGATACACATGCATTGATACAAATATAAAAATAAGACATGAATAATAACCATATATATGATAATCACCTACTAGGGATATACCTACAAAAACACACATCGTTTAGTAATGGATTATACATATATAAGCCCATTATTGCAAAATAAAGAAAACGTGTTAACCCAGGACAAAATTAGTGATTACAGAACCCAAGCCCAAAACCAAAATCTTAGCCTACCAGGGCTTACTTAGACCCAAACGCGAAGCCCACACTTTGGGTTAAACTAACTGTTGCGCGTAATAAGTGCTACGCAAATGTGCAAGTATACACGTCGCAAGTTATAGTATAAAAGATATCGTCTCCATAGGGATTGGTGCCACTTCAAGAATCTAGTCACTTGCACTGTAAAAAGTAAAAACACAAATAAAGGATTATAGGAGTTTAACTAGTAACTAAACTAGAAAGCAATAAAGTAAAAGAAAATATGAGATCAAATGAGAGAGAGATAGGCCAGGTTATCGTGAGGTGAGGTGTGATAGCCGATTGGATCGACTTGATAAAAGAGTGCACGGGCAACTCAGTTGTCGTGGCAACTTGCACAACGGGGTTGCCTTGGCAACTAATCGATGGTTCCCTGGGCAACTAGTTGGGCAACTACTTGGGCGTCTGGGCAGCAACCTTTAAAGTTCGGCAGAGCGTTCTTCAATGGTTTCTTCTTATCCCTAAGTCGAAACTCTAGCTACTTGTGCATGCCTTGATAATACATCCCTGCGTGAATCAAGGGTGAACAACAACCAATCTTGCGCTCCTCTTAGCCGTTGAAATCCTTAACTTATTCCTAAGCCGGATTAATCTTCACCATCAATAGATTGAATAAAGATCATATTCATTCGTTTCTTGAATCTAACTCTCCCGATATTAGATAAATATACGAAATCACAAGATCTTCTCCCAATTCACTCGCAAACAAGAATAAGAACCAAGAATGAATAAACCTTGAATAGAGAAGTGCAAACTCTTATTACCTAAACAAAATCCAATAGTTTCTCACAACCACAAAACACAATAACCATAGCCAAATAGATTTAGTTCATGGCTAGGTTCCAAAGAAACACAAGATAAATAATCCCTAGCATGAAGCCAATCGAACAAGAAAGAAAATGATGAAGAAGGAGGCTTGTCGAAATCCTCCTTGCCCTAGATGCTTGTTGAAAATTCTCTCCTCTTGCCCTCCTTGGAGTTGTCGAAATTCCCCTCTCTTGCTCTCTTTGGTTTGTCAAAATTCCCCTCTAATTTATAGGGCTAGGTCAAAGTCCTTCTTTGAGGAGGAAGTTAAGCTGGAATTAAATTATCTTTAAAGAATATAATTCTTTATTATAATTATATTCCTACTAGAACTTCTCTTATCTTCTTGGAATTTAATTCTTCTTTAATCTCTTCATGGAAATCAAATTCCTTTGGGATTGGGCTTTGCTCCACGTCATCTTGGGCTTGCCTAGTCATCAATTTCGACTACCATATCACATTTGCTCTTGTCGACAATTGCCCTGGCAACTGGCTCGACGTATCCTTCATGCATTGCCATGATAACTAGCTCGGCGTCTCCTTCATGCATTCCCCTGGCAACTAGCTCTAGCCTTGCTTTGGCAAGTGATCCTGCACATACACACAAAACACACCAAAGCAGCATCTTTTCCCACAAAAACTACCAAGTTATGTAATCAAGCTCAACGATGGAAGGAAACATGGATTAATGCATGAATGGCTAATTATGAAACTAATATGGGCCTAAGTCTAACAATAATATGAGTAAAAAGGGTGAGAAAAATAGTACTTTTGAACACTTATCACACCCCCAAACTCGAACTATTGCTTGTCCTCAAGCAATGCAAACTCATAATTACCTGCCAAGACTTCAATTTTCACAAACTTAGCTTTGAACTTGATTTCAATTCTCTGAACCGGGGCACAAAGTATGATTGGCTTTTCATTTTTCGGAAAACTTAGGAATTACTCGGAATCAAACTATAATGCTTGTGAGTGTGTGCGGAGTTGTATGCAAGTTGATTTTTCGGATTCTATGAAAACAATAGGTTTTCAAATTACTTTATTGGGTTCTTTTTAACATGTTTTAACTAGAGCCAGTTTTGGGCACCTCTAGTGTTTTGTTTTTAGTTTTCTTAGGTTAATTTATTCGACTAGAGCCGGTTTCGGGCACCTCTAGTTATCAATTTTTTTAACACATACTAGAGCCAGTTTTGGGCACCTCCAGTGAGCAATTTTTTAGCACATGCTAGAGCCAATTTTGGGCACCTCTAGCATTCATCCAATTTTTATTCTAATCCCCCAATTTGTTAACTATCAACCTAAGTTCACTAGAATTCCTTAAATCAATCAAACCACAACAGTGTTTCATCAAAAATAGCATCATAGTAAAATTCTAAGTTTTTCCATGGTTATCCTAGAATATAAATTCTATCAATTAAGTGCATTGGCAAAGTCATCATCGGATATTCATCAAATCTAAGCAATTCTTGTTCCAATTAAAGGCATGGCAAGCAATTTATGTATCCTAAATGCAATACTTAAGATGAATGTAAGTAAACATGGTAACTACTAATAACAATCCCCCCCAAACTCGAGTGAGGCATTGTCCTCAATGCATGCATTAAAGAAAAATAAAAATAACGAAAAATAAAATGCATACAAGGACTTACTCCGAGAGTTCGTCATCGTAGATGATTAGTTTCCTTTTGGTCGGTGTCTTGATTCTCTTACTTGAACGTGATGGTTGTTTTCTTGTTGCCGGTGGTGGAATCGATCCTCGTACAGGGTTTTCCTCATCGTCCTCTTCATCCATGTCATTGGCTTTTCGCTTGGAGGATTTAATTGGTGCGGTCTTTGTTGGTGCAATGGAGGACTCGTCCGAATCTGAAAAATCAGAAAATGATTCCGTAGGAGTTGATTCGGGCATAGGTGCTTTACCTTTGGCTTTTGCAGTGGTTGCTGGGATGTCTTTAGCTTTGGATGCTGTGGCATCTTCAGGGTTGGTTGTCGTGGCATCAGCTTGTGCATGCACGATGTAGGTTGCCGCGGCATCATCTGTTGTGGTTGCCGTGGCAAGTAGTCGGTAGTGAATTTCCTTAGCATAGTGGTTGTAAGTCTTGTTGTGGAAAAGAAAACAAAGAAAACCTGGAAACTAAAGATAATGAAGAAAAATAAAATATCTCCTAAAAATAAAAATAAAAATAAAATATTGAATCTCCTAAGGTGACCACTTCATTGTTACGTTCCACATGGGCACCATTGTAATGCTTCAATCTTTGTCCATTAACTTTGAATTCATGGTTGTCAGAGATGGACTTGATTATTACAGCACCATGGAAGAATGGTTTGACGACTTCGAATGGTCCCGACCATCTTAATTTCAGCTTTCCCGGGAAAAGTTTTAGCCGAGAATTGAATAAGAGAACTAGTTGCCCTGGCATGAATTGTCGCGGCAATAGTTTCTTGTCATGCCATTGCTTTGGATTCTCCTTGTAGATTCGTGCATTGTTATAGGCGAGTGCACGGAATTCTTCTATCTCATTGAGGTCCAACAAACGCTTTTGTCCGTCACTTTCCCAATAAATATTCACAGTCTTGATTGCCCAGTATGCCTTGTGTTCGATTTCCACCGGTAGATGGCATGTTTTGCCATAGACAAGTCGGAAGGGGGACATACCTAAGGGTGTTTTGAATACAGTGCGATATGCCCAAAGTGCGTCATCTAGTCTTAATGACCAATCCATCCTAGAGGGATTTACAACTTTCTTGAGTATACCCTTCAACTCCCGGTTGGAAATTTCTGCTTGCCCGTTGGTTTGTGGGTGATATGCCATGGCGATCTTGTGTGATATGCCGAAGCGTTGCAACATCTTGGCAATTAGTCTATTGTCAAAATGCTTGCCTTCGTCACGGATAATTGCTCTCGGCATCCCAAACCGTGTAAATATGTTTTTCTGCAAGAATCGTTGCACGGTCTTGGAATCGTTGTTGGGAACTACAACTGCCTCAACCCATTTAGACACGTAGTCGACGGCAAGTAGAATGTAGAGGTTGCCGAATGAAGATGGGAAAGGTCCCATAAAATCGATCCCCCATACATCGAACAATTCCACCTCGATGATGTTCTGGAGCGGTATCTCATGTCGTCTAGAGATATTGCCCATCCTCTGGCAACGATCACATTGCTTGTAAAAGTTTTGGGTATCTTTGTACAATGTTGGCCAATACAAAACGGATTGCAAAACTTTGGCCGCGGTACGAGTTCCTCCAAAATGTCCTCCATAGGGTGATGAATGGCATTGCTGAAGTACATTTTGTTGCTCTTCTTCAGGGACACATCGGCGTATAACCTGATCTGCACATTGTTTAAACAAAAGAGGCTCGTCCCAAAAGTAATGCTTAGCATTATGGCAGAACTGCTTCTTCCCTTGGTGAGTAATGCCATAAGGTAAAATACCACAAACAAGGAAATTAACTAAATCCGCGTACCAGGGTATTGCCGAGGCATGTGCTGCCATGGCGACTGCTCCCAAAATTACCGAGGCGTGCGCGTCAAAGGCTGCTGCGGCATCGAGAGTTGTCGAGGCGTGTGCATCCATGGTTGCCGAGGCGTCGAGGGTTGCCGAGGCGTCGAGGGTTGCCGAGGCATCGAGGGTTGCCGAGGCATTCGCGTCCATGGTTGCCGAGGCATGCGCGTCCATGGTTGCTAAGGCAACTAAAATTTGTTCATCCGAGAATGCATCGCATATCTCTAGATCTGTCTCCTCCTCCCTGTTGCGTTCTAAACGTGATAAGTGACCGGCCACTTGATTTTCTGTTCCTTTCATGTCCTTAATTTCAATATCAAATTCTTGTAAAAGTAATATCCAACGAATCAAATGAGGTTTAGCATCCTTTTTAGCAAATAGGTATTTGATTGCCGAATGGTCCGTATGAACAATTACCTTTGTACCAATCAAATAGGATCGAAACTTGTCAAATGCGAAAACTACAACTAGTAACTCTTTCTCTGTTGTTGTGTAATTCACGTGAGCACTATTAAGAGTTTTACTAGCATAGTATATCACATGGAAGGTCTTACCTGTACGTTGGCCTAGGACTGCTCCTACCGCAAAATCACTTGCATCACACATGAGCTCAAAAGGTAGCGTCCAATCTGGTGGAACGACAATCGATGCCGAGGCAAGCTTTTTCTTTAGGGTTTCGAATGCTTGGGGTGCAAGAATCATCAAAATCAAAGACTTTATCCTGTTCAAGAAAATTGCACAAGGGTTTAGTGATTTTAGAAAAATTTTGAATGAACCTCCTGTAAAAACCTGCGTGTCCAAGAAAACTTCGAATTCCTTTAACCGAACTTGGTGGGGGTAATCTCTCGATCACGTCCACCTTGGCTTTGTCTACTTCAATTCCCTTGGATGAAATCTTGTGGCCGAGTACTATTCCTTCATCTACCATAAAATGGCATTTCTCCCAATTGAGGACTAAATCAGTTTCTTCACATCTTGCCAACACCCTCTCTAAATTGCTGAGACAACTGTCGAAGTCACTACAAAAAACAGAAAAATCATCCATGAAGATCTCAAGGAAGTCTTCGACCATGTCTGAAAAGAGTGCCATCATGCATATTTGGAAGGTTGCCGGGGCGTTACACAATCCGAACGACATCCTTCGGAAAGCATAAGTACCGTATGGGCATGTGAAGGTTGTCTTTTCTTGATCTTCTGGTGCTATGGCAATTTGATTGTGACCTGAATAACCATCAAGAAAACAATAAAAGGGTTTACCTGCGAGACGGTCAAGCATTTGATCAATAAAGGGTAATGGAAAGTGATCTTTCCTAGTGGCTTTGTTTAGCTTTCGATAATCCATACAAACCCTCTAACCGGTCACAGTCCGGGTTGGAATGAGTTCATTGTTTTCATTACTTACCACCGTTATACCTCCCTTTTTTGGTACACATTGTACCGTACTTACCCATGTACTATCAGAGATAGGGTATATAATGCCGACGTCAAGCCACTTGATGATTTCTTTTATTACAACCCCTTTCATGGCATGATTCAGTCTCCTTTGGGCCTCAATTGAAGGTTTGTGATCATTTTCCAACAAAATCTTGTGCATGCACACTACTGGGCTAATTCCCTTCAAGTTGGCAATTGTCCACCCTATTGCCTTTTTGTGTAGCTTCAGCATCTTGATCAACTTATTTTCCTGCTCAGGCTGTAACTTAGAAGAAATAATTATAGGCAATGTATTATCGGTTCCTAAGTATGCATATTTTAGTTGCTCTGGCAATTGTTTCAACTCAAGAATCGGTGGTTGTTCAATAGAGGGTTTTTCGAGCTTACCTTCCATACCTGAGTAATCCAGTGGTTCAAAGTATGTACCTAGTTGATTGACTAGCCAATTTCCCTCTTCTTGCTGTTCCTCATCAACCGATTCTTCATACTCCTCAGGTTCTTCTTGATCGGCGATGTAGTTGCCGAGGCAACTAAATTCCTCGTCGAAGTTAAACTCTGTCGTGGCATGAAGAAGTTGGCATTCTTCAGGATCATCGGCATGCCTTAGTGTTTGGACACATTTAGTTTAACTTGCTGGTCATTCACCCTCATTGTGAGTTCTCCCTTTTCGACATCGATCAAGGTTCTCCCTGTTGCTAGGAATGGTCTCCCGAGAATGATGGGTGCATGCTCATCTGCTTCACAATCCAAAACAATAAAGTCAGCGGGAAAAATAAATTTATCAACTTTTACCAGTATGTCCTCGATTTTTCCCTCTGGATGCACATAGGATCTGTCGGCTAGCTGTAGCATAACTGTTGTAGGTCTTGCCTTCCCAATTCCTAGTTTCTGGAAAACCCATTCAGGCATCAAGTTTATGCTAGCCCCAAGGTCGCATAATGCTTTCCCGACATAGTGATTTCCAATGGAACAGGGTATTGTGAAACTTCCGGGATCCTTTAATTTGGGTGGCATACGATTGTGCAACATTTCCATGCATCCCTCTGTTGCGGCAACTATTTCAAACTCTCTTAGCCTTGTTCTCTTGGACACAATGTCTTTAAGAAACTTGGCATAGTTTGGCATTTGTTCATTGCTTCCACCAATGGCAAGTTGATGTGGACTTGCTTTAGGATATCAAGAAACTTCTTGAATTGATATACTTGCTTTTGTCGCTTCAACCTTTGTGGGAATGGTGGTGGAAGTCGGATATCTTCGATCCTTTCATTGGTTTGAAACCTGATTGACGGCATTGCCGGGACAACTGGAGTTACCGAGGCGTTATCAAATGGGGTTGCCGAGGTATGCTTTTCACAAGTTGCCAAGGCGTCTTTATCGTCGGTTGCCGAGGCATGCTTATTGCCGGTTGCCGTGGCAATTCCAAGTTCAGCATCTGAGGCTTTGCCGCTATGTTCGTCTTGATCTTTTTGTGGAGTTTTGTTTGATGAGCGGGTTTGAGCCTCTCTAAGTTGTTGGCCACTTCTAGTGGTGATCGCCTTACATTCCTCATGGTCAGTTCCTCTTGCGACTTCAGTATCGCTAGGTAAACCTCCTTGTGGTCTAGTATTCAGATTTTGAGCAAACTGTCCGACTTGATTTTCCAATGATTTGATTGCTGCCTCTTGATTTTGCAATCTCATCTCGGTCCTGTTAATAAAAGCATCAGTTCTTTTTATGAAATTACTATTCTCAGCCATATAAGATTCAGTTTTCATCATAAAAGCATTTAGAGAATTTTCCAAAGAACTAGATGTTGTCGGTTGTTGCTGCGGCAACTGTTGCCGTGGCATATTCTGCTGGAATCCCGATGCTTGTGCATTCTGATTGTTCTGGTTTAGAGCATTGTTGGGATTACTCCATGAAAAATTTGGGTGCTTCTTCCAAGCCAGATTGTATGTATTGGACATCACATTGTTGTTCCGATTGTAATTCCCCACATAGAAGCTGGATTCCAGATTCTGTATACATTTAGAAGAATCATGGTTATCACCACATAACTCACAAAAAGAATCCATTATCTTGACCTCATGTGTGTTGTTTGGTTTTTGCATGTTCTGGATCATCTTGGTTAAAGTGGCCAATTGTGCCGAAATTGAATCTGATGATCCTAGTTCATGTATTGTGGCTTGGCGTCTAACTCCTCCTCTTCTAGTATATGGGAATTGATAATCATTCTTGTCCAGCCTGTTTAAAATTTGCATTGCTTCCTCCGACGACTTATCTAGGAGTATGCCGTTTGCCGAGGCATCTAGCATCATCCTTGTTGGTGTATTTACGGCGTTGTAAAACATTGTTACTTGAGTCCACACCGGGAATCCGTGTAGGGGGCATTTGTGTAAAAGTTCTCCATACCGCTCCCAAGCCTCGTACATGGATTCATCATCTACCTGCCGAAAAGAAGTAATGTCGTTACGAAGCTTATCAGTCAAATTTGTATGATTAAATCGAGCAAGGAAATCACGACAAAGATCGGTCTAAGATGCTATTGATCCGGTAGGAATGCTATTCAACCATGCTTTCGCCCTATCCCTCAGTGAATAGGGGAATAATCTTAATCGTAAGACATCGGGGGTGACTCCGTGTATTTTGAGCGAGTTGCAAATCTCGAGGAAAGATTTCAGATGTTGCCATGCATCTTCAGTTGCTGAGCTGCCAAACTGACCAATTGTGTTGATCATATTAAACATTACCAGTTTTAACTCAGAGTGGTCGGCTTCAATTTCAGGTGCGACAACTCTTGGATTAAGTCCATCAAGATCTTCTTCAAGATAGTCTCGATTAATCTATTTCATGCAAGAATCACTCCTCCTCCTGCTGGAACATCTTGATTCATATTTCCGTCTTGATTAGCCATTGCTACTCTTATCCTTTGTCTAAGTCTTTGTAAGGTTCGTTCGATTTCTGGATCAAAGGGATATTCTGGTGTAGTCGGTCTCGCCCTGGTCATATACCAATGCAAAACCAAAGCTTGTTAGCCCCTTTGAATCTTAAACAATAAAAGTAAAAAGAAAGTGCAAGAAAATAAAAACAAAGTCGCTATTGCCAATCCCCGACAACGGCGCCAAAAACTTGTTGCACGTAATAAGTGCTACGCAAATGTGCAAGTATACACGTCGCAGGTTATAGTATAAAAGATATCGTCTCCACAGGGATTGGTGCCACTTCAAGAATCTAGTCTCTTGCACTGTAAAAAGTAAAAACACAAATAAAGGATTATAGGAGTTTAACTAATAACTAAACTAGAAAGCAATAGAGTAAAAGAAAATATGAGATCAAAGGAGAGAGAGATAGGCCAGGTTATCGTGAGTTGAGGTGTGATAGCCGATTGGATCGTCTTGATAAAAGAGTGCACGGGCAACTCAGTTGTCGTGGCAACTTGCACAGCGGGGTTGCCTTGGCAACTAATCTATGGTTGCCTGGGCAACTAATCTATGGTTGCCTGGGCAACTAGTTGGGCAACTTCTTGGGCGTCTGGGCAGCAACCTTCAAGGTTCGGCATAGCGTTCTTCATTGGTTTCTTCTTATCCCTAAGTCGAAACTCTAGCTACTTGTGCATGCCTTGATAATACATCCCTGCGTGAATCAAGGGTGAACAACAACCAATCTTGCGCTCCTCTTAGCCGTTGAAATCCTTAACTTATTACTAAGCCGGATTAATCTTCACCATCAATAGATTGAATAAAGATCATATTCATTCGTTTCTTGAATCTAACTCTCCCGATATTAGATAAATACATGAAATCACGAGATCCTCTCCCAATTCACTCGCAAACAAGAACAAGAACCAAGAATGAATAAACCTTGAATAGAAAAGTGCAAACTCTTATTACCTAAACAAAATCCAATAGTTTCTCACAACCACAAAATACAATAACCATATCCAAATAGATTTAGTTCATGGCTAGGTTCCAAAGAAACACAAGATAAATAATCCCTAGCATGAACCCAATCGAACAAGAAAGAAAATGATGAAGAAGGAGGCTTGTCGAAATCCTCCTTGCCCTAGATGCTTGTCAAAAATTCTCTCCTCTTGCCCTCCTTGGAGTTGTCGAAATTCCCCTCTCTTGCTCTCTTTGGATTGTCAAAATTCCCCTCTAATTTATAGGGCTAGGTCAAAGTCCTTCTTTGAGGAGGAAGTTAAGTTGGAATTAAATTATCTTTAAAGAATATAATTCTTTATTATAATTATATTCCTACTAGAACTTCTCCTATCTTTTTGGAATTTAATTCTTCTTTAATCTCTTCATGGAAATCAAATTCCTTTGGGATTGGGCTTTGCTCCACATCATCTTGGGCTTGCCTAGTCATCAATTTCGACTACCATATCACCTTTGCTCTTGTCGACAATTGCCCTGACAACTGGCTCGGTGTCTCCTTCATGCATTGCCATGGCAACTAGCTCGGCGTCTCCTTCATGCTTTGCCCTGGAAACTAGCTCTAGCCTTGCTTTGGCAAGTGATCCTGCACATACACACAAAACACACCAAAGCAATATCTTTTCCCACAAAAACTACCAAGTTATGTAATCAAGCTCAACGATGGAAGGAAACATGGATTAATGCATGAATGGGTAATTATGCAACTAATATGGGCCTAAGTCTAACAATAATATGAGTAAAAAGGGTAAGAAAAATAGTACTTTTGAACACTTATCACTAACCATCAGATTTTGAAATCTGGGTTATTACAACTCTCCCCCTTAAGAAGATTTCGTTTAGCTTCATGTCTTTTTGAACCTCCCACATGGCTTCTTCGACCCCGTGGTTCCTCCATAGCATCTTCACCAAGGGTATACACTTGTTCTGAAGTTGCTTGACTCTTTTTTCCAAAAATCTTATTGGCCCTTCCTTTTAGGTCAAGTTGGTGTTGATCTCAATTTCCTTAAGCGAGATGACATGCGGGGGATTAGAACGGTAGGGTCTCAACATAGACACATGAAACACATTGTGGATGTGTGCTATTTTCGGGGGGGGGGGCAAATCCAAATGGTAAGCTATGATCCCAACCTTCTAGAAAATCTCATACGATACCATTAACGACTTTTCAAATGTGGATACATATGTATCCTTACGACACTAAAACGACTGCCATTATTAGTATTAAACAAATAGTGATTCATACAAGCTAAATCTTCTATCAATAATTGGGCCAAAGAAATAACTTTCATTTAGTTAGTTTCTTTTTATCACTATCAAGATGTTTCTTTTTAGTCAAAACTTGACCGCAGTTTTTTACATTATTTAAAAATATTGGATTTCTATGCACCCCATTTTTATCCCTTGAATTGAAAGAAATTCGAATCTGCAATTCTCGCCGGTGGTAAGGAGATAAAATATTTTTAGGAACAAACAAATCATAATGATTTTGGTCTTTATTTTCAGTCATTTTTTGATGTCTTGCAATAGACTCGTCAAAAGTCTTTATATCAATATAGTTTTTTTTATTGGTATCTTTGATTAATTTGGTGTTTAGTTTTATGAACCAACGAAATACTTATAGTTTGGTATAGAATAAATTGGCCTTCATTTTTAGCGACAGACAAACCAGATCGATAATCAATATTCCTTTTTTCATTAATTCTCTAAGAGTTCAATTCTTATGAATCATCAAAATATCCAGATTCATTCCTCTCCCCTTTGAATACAGGATATAATAATTTCGTTTGGATTTATCAATATAATCAAGAGAAAATATACGTTGATATTATTGATTATTCTTTGATTAAAATAATCATTCCATCTCAATTGAAAACACAAATACCTTTTTAGGAAGAAATCAAGTTGTGCTTCCATGTTGCTCTTGTATTGCTTCTTCTTTCTACATTTTTTATCTGATTTACCATACTATTCTTCAACATATTTTTCTTGGTTTGAGAGAACGAATTTCAAATTTCCTTGTTTTTGTGTATCTGATACAAGATCCCATTTGCCTATGAGCCCTATAAACCTCAGGCTCAACTTGCCTTTTCAGCCAAAGCAGATTAGTCTCTTCCACGGTGAAACCTTGAGGAAAACCTTATCACCAATCTCATACTCGATGTACTTACGCTTCCATCCGCATAAGCTTTCTAATGATCAAAGATCGCTCGTAATCTTTCCTTGCTTATCTGAACCTTCTCATCGGTTTGTCTAATCAAATCGATCGCACAATTCTTCTATCATTGAGCTCGGTCCAAAACAAAGGTGTCCTACATTTACGCCCATACAAGGCCTCAAAATGAGTCATCTTGATGCTCGATTGGAAGCTGTTGTTGTAGGAAAACTCAACAAGCGATAGCTTCGCTTCCCAACTTTTCTCGAAATCAATGATACAACACTGGGGCATATCCACCAAAATCTAGATAACCGGCTAAGACTAACCATCAGTTTAAGGGTGTTAAAGCCTCATGGATCTTCTTCCACAATCTTACCGTGAAATATAGATATCTATCTGATATGATCGATGATGGTACTCTATGCAACCTTATTATCTCTTAGATGTACAATCGTGCCAACCTCTCAAGCATGTAATCCGTACAAACAGGTAGGAAATGAGCCAACTTGGTCAAAAATTCTACTATCAACAATATGACATCATGCTTCTTTTGCATCAACGAAAACCCCATTACAAATACCATTGTCACTCGATCCCACTTCCATTATGGAATCTGAATGGGATAAAGCAAGCCCGAAGGAACCTGCTGCTCAGCCTTAACTTGCTGATAGGCTAAGCATCTCGTCACAAACTTAGATACATCTATTTTCATACTAGGCCACCAATAAAAGGATGAAGGTCTTGATACATCTTGTTAATACCCAGATGTACCGCAAACAGACTCCGATGTGCCTCATGGAGGATACGGTCACGCAAATCCTCTAATGTTGGGACACAAAACCAACCTTTGAAGTACAAGATCCCACTATCTCGCACTTCAAAATTGGAGGTCTTGCATATCTGAACCATCTTTCTTTTTTTCCATCAATTCTTCGTCTAAAACTTGCTTTCTCTTGATCTCTTGTACTAGGGTAGGCTCTACACAAAGTTCGGCTAACAACCAACCCACCATCCTCGGTCATTCTCAACCGGGAAAACATCACCCTCAAATTTGACATGGACTTCCGTCTCAAGGCATCGACCACCACGTTAGCTTTATCGAGATGATACTCTATGATGCATTCATAGTCTTTTAACAACTCAATCATCGTCTTTTCCTTGATTTCAACTCTTTTTGGGTGAGCAGATACTTTAAACTCTTGTAGTCGGTGTAGATATAACATTTTTCTCGATACATATAATGTCTTCAAATCTTCAACGCAAAGATAACTGCGGCAAGCTCCAAATCATGTGTGGGGTAGTTCCGTTCATGTGGTTGAAGTTGTCTTGAGGCGTAAGCAACTACCTTTCCTTCTTCCATAAGGACAGAACCAAGCTCGCTCAATGAAGCATCACTAAACATAACACAATCCTTTCTCGATACGGGTTGCGTCAACATTGGAGCCTCCGTAAGATAAGCTTTCAACTATTCAAAGCTTTATTGCCTCTTCTCGTTCCACTCAAATGGAACTCCTTTCTGTAGCAAATTGGTTATAGGTGCCGCTATGATGGAAAAACCTTGACGAAACGGTGATAGTATCCAACAAGCCCAAGGAAACTACGAACTTCCGTGATATTTATAGGTGGTTTCCACTCCACCACTGCTTGAATCTTTTGCAGATCAACTCGGATTCCATCCATTGCAATGATATGGCCCAAGAATGCCACCTCGGAGAGCCAAAACTTGCACTTATTGAACTTAGCAAAAATTTGTCTTTCCCTCAAGGTCTAAAGAACTACACGGACATGGTAGTCATGCTCATCTTCCGATTTCAAGTAAACCAAGATGTCATCAATAAAAACCACCAAAAACTGATCTAGGTAGGGCTGAAAGATCCAATTCATCAAATCCATAAAAGTCGTAGGTGCATTGGTAAGCCTGAAAGCTATTACAAAGAACGCATAGTGCCCATACCATGTCCTCAAAGAGGTTTTCTCAACATCCTCTTCTACTACATTTAACTGGTAGTAAACCAACTTTAAATCGATCTTTGAGGATACACGAGCTCCTCTCAACTGGTTGAATAGTTCATCTATCCTTGGTAGGGGACAACGGTTCTTCACCATTACCTTGTTGAGCTGAAGATAATCAATATACATACTTATCGACCCATCATTATTCTTAACAAGAAAGACCGGTGCACCCCAAGGTGAGATGCTAGGTCAAATGAAACCTCTTTCCAACAACTCTTGAATATGATTCTTTAGCTTTCTTAGTTCCGTCGATGCCATGTGATACGGAGCAATGAACACTATTGTCGTGCCAGGCATCACACCTATCTAAAACTCTAACTCACGATCTGGAGGTAGCCCGGGTAACTCTTCCGGGAACATATCAACAAACTCTCTAACTGTCTGAAGCATCTTAAGTATCAGACTCGGAACACTTGTGTCAACCAAGTGAGACAAGAAGGCCTCGCATCCTTGTTAGATCATTCTTTGTGCCGCCAAAGCCGACACTGCATTGGAAAGGCAAGGGTTCGTTTCACCCTTAACTATTAACTTCACCCCATCTAAACTATGAAGCTTTAGACTTTTCGCTCTACAACCCAAGAGAGAATCATGCTCAAATAACCAATCCATCCTTAGGATAACATCAAACTCTTGGAATGGTAACACCATTGAATCAGCCAGAAAGATCAAACCCTAAACCTCAATCAGACACCTCTGGTACACCTTATCCACCAAAATATCATACCTCGAGGGACTAGTCACTTGGACCCCTAACTCAAGATCCTTGACAGGTATACCTCACTACTGAGATACGCTACTACGGATGTAGGAATGAGTAGACCCTAAATCCACAAGTGCAACAATAGAAACTGAAAAGAAGGTGAACGTGCCTGAGATAACATCGGTAGCCTCACAGTATTCTAAGCCTTGACGGCATACTGTCTCACTGGTTCCCTAGTAGTGGACTAGATTGTACCCCCACTTTGATGTCCCGACATATGGCTCGCTCTACCTCTAACAAAGCCCTGCCCCCTCTAAGTTGAATAAGAGGTCCTCTGAGTTCGAACCTGAGTGGTGTTAGCAGCTTTCGGACAATCACTCAAATAATGGTCTAGTGATCCACAACCAAAACACGCACAAAGAGTCCCCCAACACTCGCCTATATGTTTATGCCCACACTCCTCTGTGAGACCTCTAGACTCATCATGGCCGAGGATGATGAAGGCTTCCTATGGCTAGCAGACTCCGACCTACGGTCTAATCTCGAACTCTAGTTCAAAGCACTTCTACCTTGATTCCAACAGTTCCTATTCCTTCCAAAATAAGATTACGAGTTGTTGGAGAAGTTCTAATTCCTCTCACTTGAGCTCCCTTGCCCACCAAATAAGCCATAGGTCAAACCTTGCACTTGCTTAAGCAACTTGGCACTAGCAGTCAACTCCAAAAATAATTTCGATGGGGTCAATAGTCAAATGGGTATGAATCTCCTTCCTCAAACCCTTTAAGAACTTCTTGCATCTCATTTTCTCCGTAGCAACCAATTCAAGGGGCATACCTACTCAATCGTAGGAACTCTTGCTCATATTCAAAGACCGATTGATTTCCTTAAACCAAGTGGTTGAATCAATCACTCAAGCTATCAATGTGGGCCTTTCCCACATACTTCTTCTCAAAGTCCTCCAAGAAGTTGTCCCACGGTCTCATACCACTCTCGAGTATTCTTCTTTAACAAAGAAAGAACTCATGTCAACTTGTCCTCCGACCTCAATCTTGTGTGACACATGATACAACAAGTGTCCCTCAACCACTGGCCTGTCTTAATCGGGTTGTCTAGTCTTGATCCAAGAAAATCTATAGCACCATGGCGACGCACTCTCGCAATCGGTGCCCTGCGAGAGGTAGCTGAAGGCTTAGTCATGTGTTGTGAACATATTTTACCAGGTATGAAAATGGCTCGATGATCAATCTTTAAAATTAGGGTTTTCCTTTTATTTATTTATTCTTGAAAAATTAGGGTTTTCATGTTAAATGGAATTTTTGTTTATTTAATCTTGAAAACATTTTGGAGTCGCCATCAGTCACTTCGAAGTAGACCAGAAACCATAAAACAACCAGAGATTCATTTTCTTAAAATTTGGGTTCGGGAGTCGGTTACGTGTGGAGAAGGATTAGCACCCCCACAAACGCCCGTTATTGATATCTTTTAATTTTACGTGGCATTTTGGCATTACGAGAATAATAATTTGAATTTAATTTAACTCATAATTGTTAACTGGATTTAAATTTTAAATGGAGATGTCCTTTTATAAGGGAATATATTTTATTCGAATACTAAATTAAAAGTTCCCAAATACATTAGGACACCCCTATTCGTATTCAAAAATATATTCCTAACATAAAAGGTTTTAAATGCATGATTAATTATTGTCTTGTAAATTTTAAGTTCCAACTTATAAAAGGCTCTAATCAATTTAATTATTTAAGATCGTGAATATTATTAAAATTTAAAGGCTTCCATGAGATAACACCCAATAGTTTGGGCGCCATCCATCTTAAAACCCCTAAATTAAATAATATTCACCAATTAATTTGTCATTCTAATTAATTAAAGTTCTAATCTCAATTAAGGCCCTAATATTAACTAACTAAATTTTTTATCAAGTTATAAGGTGATAGTGAATATTAAATGTTCTTCTTAAAAACCATGTTGGAATAACATCTCATTGCGGTGGGACACTACCCAAATTTGAACTTCTAAGTTTTCCATTTGACATCCACTAATTTGCTACAATTATCTCCTTAACTAATTGTTGATTTTTAATTAAAGAACCCTAAAGACTATGGCTCTAATTAATTGACTAAATTATCCATCCAATTATAATGTTGTAATGAATATTAAATGTTCTACTTTATAGTCATGTTGGAATAACATCCCATTGCAATGGGACACTGCCCAAATTTGAACTCCAAAGTTTTCCATTTAATATCCACTAATTTACTATAATCATCTCACCTATTCAATTATTAATTCTTAATTAAAGAACCTAAAAGAACTAAAGGCTCTAACAATTAATTATTAAATCTTTCTGATTAAGCTATCTAGCATAAAATTCTATATGCTTAATTTTAAAACTTGCAATCATACATACAATTTAAGAAATTAAGTGTAATTAATTAATTGTTGTATAAAGGACCAAATTGAATTAAAAATAAAACTTTAATTTGAGTTTTTTTATAAATTGGGACTAAAGACAATTACACTTCAGAATTCTAGGGGCTAAATGGGTGAATATCCCTTTTTTTAAAAAAACACAAACCCTTATCCTACCCGGATAACAACTCACGGGTCTAGAGTCAACCCAGTGCCAAAATGGCACCGTTTGACTCAGGGTATAAAAACCCAAAGACTGAGTTAACCCGGACATTTTACCCTGAGCGTCTCTCTCACTACTTTCTCTCACCCACTAAAATCCTCTCAACTTCAACTCCTTATTCCCAGAAAAGCAAACCTTGAATGGATCAAACATTAGGTTCTTCATCACGCTCATCACTTGTTCATCCATTTCCCTTACTAAAATATGCCATAAACACCAAACCCTCACAATTTCTTGTTCTTTGGATCAAACACCGTGAGCTGGCCACCATGGGCGGTGCTAGCCACCACCTGTCACCATTTTCGATCGTCTTGTTCACTACTCTGGCTACCTCTGCAACTTTCGGCCGCCATGATCCTATTCCAGCCGCCATCCTCTGCTGCCAAGCGATTTTTGGCCACCGTGCTAGAAACTTAAAATCCTTTAAAATTTGTATTTCTTCACTCAAACCTAGATCTAGAACCATCAAAACCTCCCTACTTCCCCACCTAAATCTAACTACCCGTAACCCTACTCTCTCATTTTCAACTCTAACGACCGCTTCGGCGACTCGAAACTACCTCGACAACCTTAAAATAAAATTATGGTGACCTTTCCTTTGCTTTAGCTACTGTTTTCTTTAGTTTTAAAGCTAAAGCTAACATTTTTGCATTTTTACTCGTAGAAAACAAAAGAAAGTGAAGAGATCTACCTTTTAACAATGTGCAATAGTAATTCTGATTAGTTCTCCAGCAATCGATCATCTTCTCTTATGGCTCCTAATCTTCTCTGGTATAACTCCTCAACTCCCTCTCTCTCTTCCTTAAATTATTGTAGCAATAATTGTGTCATTAATTCCCACTAGCTCTTTTTAATTTTCTCTCTCCACATGTATTTATATGAGTAGTGGAGTATGACTTCGGGCTGACATCATGACCACCCTGCTATTGACAGTTGGCTTTGGATAAAAACATTATCTATGTGCACCCATTTAAACGAATCAGTGTCTTTGTTGGGCTAACATATCCGAAAATGAGTGGATTTGGGCGGGAAAGGTTATAGCAAGTGGGCTTTTATATTGGGCTCTGGTTTTGTAATTGTTTAAAGGACAATATTTATGTAAATAGACATTAGGAGGGTTTTGGACCTATTTATTGGATATTCTGGACTGAATTTTAGGGCTTTATTTATTTATTTAATATATCTATTTATATCCATACCTGGGTAAAATTAGGGTATTACAGCTACCCTTCTTTGCTCATTGCTGGTGAACGAGAATTGAGCAAAAATTGCAAAGACACAAATTTTACCCTAACCTGCGACTGTTGCTCTGAGCTGCAAGTTTTCACTCCCTCTTCCTCTCTAGAAAGCTTGAACAAGTTCTTCTTATTAGGAACTTCCCAATCCATTTATCAAGGCTAATCGTGAAGTCTGAACTAGTTTTTCTCACTAGGAACCCATTCATTCCTCTCAGTGATACTGATCTACCTCTCTACAAAGGTATCGAACAAGCGAGCTCTTCTTATTAGAAACTCCTTATTCTTCTAGAAAACATAGGTCTGCCTCTCTGTAAAGGCGTTGAATAAGCAAGCTCTTCTTATTAGGAACTTTCTCATTCTTCAAAAGGCAAACTCTCCTTATTAGGAGCTCTTCATTCTTTGCTAGATGAGTTCTTCTCATTAGGAACTATGTATTCTTTGCTGGGCAAGTTCTTCCATTAGGAACTCTGTGGTGAACTCTTATCTTTAGGAGTTCTGCATTCTTTGCTAAATTCCTGTCAAAACAGATTAAAATACTTGAATGAGGGTTAGTATGACCCTAGTTTTCTATGTATGATGCATGAACCATGGCACATTGGGATCAATCAAACAGCTTCCGCTTTCTAGGAGACCAAATCTGGTTTTTCTTTACTATGCTTCTTTACTAATTCTTAGTATGCATTGATGCTTTATCTCACATTCGGGATTATCCTTTGAGACAACCTTTCTGCATTTTTGGTCCTTTGCTCTAAAGTGCCCTTTTGGGTTTTCACTTCAGATTGCTTTTCTCAAAGCTCCCTTTCAGGTTTTCACTTTGGTTTTTCTTTTTCTTTTTTTTCTCAAGGTGCCCTTTCAGGTTTTCACCTTGGTTTTTCTTTTTCTTTTTCTTTTTTGTTCTTTTTCTTTGCTCAAGGTGCCCTGTCAAGTTTTCACCTCTATCTCATAACACTTCCCTTTGTATCTTTTCTTTGTCTGTCCTTCCAACTTTTTCAACTACTAATCAACTTAACCATTTCACTGTTTCTTTCATTTCTTTGTTTCCGCCGGTGCAACATTCAACTCAACCTTCACTTTATACACTCCTCTTCAACAACCTAGAGTGCTAAAGTTTACCTGCATCTTTCAAAACACAGTAATACCAAGAAATTATCTATTTTTAATATGTTATACTAGTTATTTGCATGATTCTTTAGAAATAAAAGAAGACTCGGAAGAGAATTCATGAATTTTATTAAGGCTTATAAGAAAACTACAATGGAGTTTGAAAAAGTCAAGTAAAACTGAAACAAGAAAGTCAAGAAACAAGGTTAGATCCTCAGACATCCATAGCATGAAGGATTAAGCAACTCCATCGACTAAATATAGTTTGAGCTTAAGCTTTTGTCCAACAGACATCAATGTTGTCGAGATGTATACAGAAGAGAAATCACTTCCAAAGTATCGGGTATCTGAGATGTTTTAATTGCCAGATGCCTATTCTCAATGCATCCGAGTCGCCCTTTATGGATTTTCAACCCTGATCCTCCTTTGGTTGCAAGATGCTCTTTGCGAGTTTTCATCTTGAACCCTCTTTTCTTTTTCATTTCTCTTTTTTATATCAATGGTGCACTTTTGGGGTTTTCACCATAGATATTTTCATTCTACGAAGCGCCCTTTTTGGGTTTTCACTCAGCCTTTTCTTTTCTTTTTCCTTTTTCAATCTTTTTTTTATTCTTTAGACGTAATATTTTTAACTGAATCAGAGTTCACTGATTTATGCAACTCTTCACCGTCCATTTTAGTTAAAATCAACGCTCCTCCGGATAAAGACTTTTTTCCAACATAAGGCCCCTCCCTGTTAGGCATCTGTTTCCCACAGAAATCTCAGTGTATTTGCAAGATTTTTTTAGCACTAGATCACCCTCGTAGAATTCTCTAGGCCTAACTTTCTTGTCATAGGCCCGCATCAATCTTTTTTGGTACATTTGGCTGTGACTAGCTTTTAGCCTTTTTTCCTCGATAAGATTTAATTGGTCAAACCAGGCTTGTATCGATTCTACCTCATCCAGCTTTACTTCAGATAAAACTTAGAGAGACGAAATTTCAACCTCGATTGACAGTACTGCTTCTGTTCCATAAACCAAAGAGTATGGTGTTGCCCCTGTAGAAGTTCACACTGAGGTCTGATATGAAAAAAGGGCAAATGGCAACTTCTCGTGCCAATCTTTGTAAATATCTGTCATCTTTGATATGATGATCTTGTTTGTTGCTTCCACTGCCCATTCATCTTAGGGCGGTAAGTCACAGAATTGTGGTACATTATTTTGAATTGCTTGCATGCTTCTGCTATTACCTTGTTGTTGAAGTTGGTGGCATTATAATGATGATACTTTCTAGCAATCCATATCGACAGATAATCTCATTATTTAGGAACTTACAGACCGTTAATCTTGTAATATTTGCATATGAAGCTGCTTCCACCCATTTGTTGAAGTAGTCAATGACCACAAGAATGAAGCGATGCCCATTAGAATCTTTGGGTTGAATTTTCCCAATAACATCCATGCCCCAGACTGCAAAAGGCCACGGTGAATTCATTGTATGAAGAGGTACTGGCGCAGAGTTAATCTTATCAGCATATATCTGACATTTGTGACATTCTTTAGCATAATCAATGCACTCACCTTCCATAGTTGACTAGTAATAACCATATTTCATAATCTTCCTGGCCATTGTAAAGCCATTTGCATGTGTCCCACAGATTCCATCATATACTTTTGCTAAAATATCTCTAGCTTATCAGGAATTGACACATCTTAACAAGATTTGATCTTTGCCCCTTTTGTATAGGATTTCACCATCAAGCACGTATGCTAAAGCCATCCTTCTAATAGTTCCCTTGTCATTATCACTTGCCTCCATGGGATAAGTCTAAAATTTAATGTACTGCAAGATATCAAAATACCATGGATTTCCATCTGCCTACTATTCTATGTTGTAACAATGAGCATAGGTCTCGTAACTTTGTATTTGGATCGATATCATGTCATCTAGTTTATTCACTAGAAATACTGAAGCCAATGTAACTAAGGCATCAACCATTTGATTATCTTCCCTGGGGTTGTATGTAAAAGTGATTTTTTCAAATTCTTTTATCAACTCAAGGATCAGCTTTCAGTACTCAATCAACTTTGCATCCTTTGTTTCCCATTCTCCACGGAGCTGGTAGATGACCAATGCTGAATCCCTGTATACTTTCAAGTCTTCTATCTTTCTTTCAATAGCCACTCATAAGCCCATGACACAAGCTTCATATTCTGCCATGTTGTTGGTACAATGAAATTTCTATTTGCTCGTGAAAGGATAATGTACATTGTTTGGGGAAATCAACACGGCTCCAATTCCACGTCCTAGGGCATTAACTGCCCCATCAAAATATAACTTCCAAGCTTTATTATCTAAAGTTCCATTTTCTTCTGTGGAGATATTCATCACATCATCATCTGGGAAATCAAAGTTCAAATAGTCTAATCTTCCGAAGTGCGGCTAGCCAAGAAATCTGCTATGGCACTTCCTTTTATTGCCTTTTGCTTACATACACAATATCAAATTCTAACAACAACATTTGCCAACGAGTCCGTCTTCCAGTCGATGTTGGTGCTTACATCAAAAACTTCAATGGATCAAGTCGAGATATCAACCAAGTAATGTGGTATAGCATGTATTGTCTGAGTCTATGAGTTACCCAAACAAAAGCACAACATAACTTTTGAATTGGCGGGTACCGTACTTCACTCTTTGTAAACTTATTTTTTTGTTGAAAGATCTTTGCAAACTTCTTGCTCAGGTAATAAATGGCTCTTAAACTTATTCTTTTTGTTGAAAGATCTTTGTAAACTTCTTGCTCAGGTAATAAATGGCTTTTTCTTTCTTTCTTGTATCGTCATGTTGCACCAGTACGTGCCTATTGAATTTTCATAGACCATTAGGTAAAGGATAAATGGTCTATCTGGGACCGGTGCTACTAGAATTAGAGCATTTGTCAGATATTTCTTAATCTTGTCGAGCGTCTCTTGGCAGTCCCCGTCCCATTCTCCTAGATTATTCTTTCAAAGCAGTCTGAAGACTGGATCATATTTATCAGTCAACTGAGAAATGAACCGAGAAATATAATTCAATCTCCCAAGAAACCCTCATACTTCTTTTTATGAACAAGGTGGTGGATGGTTTTGGATTGCTTTCACCTTGTCTGGATTAGTCTCAATTCCTCTTTTACTAACCACGAAGCCCAAAATTTTCCAGATATAACTCTAAAATTTCACTTGTTCGGATTGAGCTTCAACTGATACTTTCTTAATCTTTGGAACAATTTTCTTAGGTTCTGAATATGTTCCTCTTCAATATGGGATTTGGCGATCATGTCATCCACTTACACCTCAATTTCTTTGTGCATCACGTCGTAGAAAAGTGTTACCATGGCCCATTAGTACATTGCCCCTGCATTCTTTAGTCTGAAAGGCATCACCTTGTAGCAGTGCGTGCCCCACATGGTTATGAATGTCGTTTTGTCCATGTCTTTTGGATTCATCTTTATCTGGTTGTATCCCAAGAAGCCATCCATGAAAGAAATCCATGAATGTCCTGATGTGTTGTCAACCAGGATATCTATGTGGGGCAAAGGAAAATTATCCTTCAGACTTGATCTATTTAGATCTCTGTAATCCAAGCACATGCTTACTTTCCCATCTTTCTTCGGTACCGAGACTATGTTAGCTACCTATTTCGAATATCGTGCCACTTTTAGGAAACTAGCATCAATTTATTTTTGTACCTCTTCTTTGATCTATAATACGATCTCCAGTCTCAATCTTCTGAGCTTCTGTTGAACCGGTTTACACTCTAGTTTTATGGGTAGCTTGTGTACCACTATATCTGTATCTAGCCTTGGCATATCTTGATAAGACTAGGTGAAGACATCTTTAAACTCTCACAGCAAATCAATTAACTCTTGTCTAGTTTTTGGTGTAGTACATATCTTCACCTCTCTTTTGATTCTATCTGTTCCTAGATTCAAAATTTATCTGTCTTCTTTGCGAGGTAAATTCTACTTGTCTTCTTTTTTTTACCAACCTCAGTAATTCGCCAGTGATTTCACATTCTATCTTATTTTCAACCTTATTGACTTCCATTTAACACACTAGCCACTCAAGATGTAATTCGGGATTAGATCCAGAATTATTCATGCAATTAATAGTTGAAGACATGCAAGGAAAATAATAACATACATTTGGAATGGATGCGAGAAAACAAGAAACATGCTTGCCATTTGAGAATCAAAACAAAAGCATCTTTCTTGAAATGAACTTGCATAATAGCCCTTTACAGATAATCCATTATACTCGCAGGTAACAGTACAAGGTGGTTCTTGGCATTACTCTATTTTTGTCTTAAAAACTAAGGGGAGATCCTCTGTTGTCCAATTATTGAGTGCTTCACTAAGAAAGCATGGACTGATTCCTTCAAAAAACTTGCCAGGCTGGGATCCCTCGAATATACCGTTGACGTTCAGCCCTTCTATGATCTCGCCAAAGATCTCTTCCTCCTAAAGTTTCACAGTCTCTTTATTATCTTTCTAAAGCTGTTTCTCCATATTTTCAAACCCATGGGACTTGAAGATAGTGGTCAAGTCAGAGAATGTCATAGGCTCAAAAGAACTATCAGTTCCTAGAAATCGAGCTCTTCTTTGGTTCTCTCTCGTCTTCAAATCCTTCTGCCTCTGTTGAATGTTGGGCTTAAACCCAAGTCTAAAGCAATCTTTCTTGATAATGACAGGCTTCGGATGCAGACATCCCTGAAGATGCTTTCCAAGTCCTCTTCCCGTCCTTGTACCTCTACCAAGTGTTTCACGGACAGTCATCTTAGTGCAATTTGATAACCTTGGTCAAGGTATGGGCTTTCCTTCAGCAATGAAAGTCACATTTATAAACTCTAGGTCCCTGAGCGAACACTCAAGAGCACTTTCATTTGCTTCAATGTACGGTGCATCAATAGTCATAGAAGTAATAATATCCTCCTCAGCTCTAGTACTGACTAGCTTTCCTTCTATCACAAACTTCAATTTCTAGTGTAGAGACGATGGTATTGCGCCAACAAAATGAATCCAAGGTCTTCCCAACAAACAATTGTATGTTGGCTTGATATCCATAACCATAAAATCCACATTATAAATTACAGGCCCAATCAGCAATGGCACCTCGACTTTTCCAAGCACATCTCGAGTAGTACCATCAAAAGCCCTCACAATGTTTTTATATGTCTTCATATGCAAGTCATCAATTTGTAACCTTTATAGGGGACCATCGGTAAGGCATTCAGTTTTGACCCATTGTCTATCAGAACTCCAGGAAGATAATGACCCTTATAGTGAGTCGTGATGTTCAAAGCCTTGACAAATCCCATTCCTCCCTCCATAATCTCATCATCAGTGAAGGTAATGTAGTTATCAACAGTTCTATGGTTCACAATTCTGTCTAATTTATGCATTGATATATCATTTGAGACAAATGTATGATCGAGCACCTTGATTAAAGCATTGCAGTGTCCTTCAAAGCTCAGCAATAGTTTGAGGATAGAAATTCTAGCTTGTTGTTTCTTCAACTGCTCAATTATATTGTATTCACTGTATTTCAAAAATTTCAAGAACTCTCGAGCATGGTCTTCTATGACTAGTTCATTTATCTTGGGAGCGGGTTCCTCCCTAAAGATCCTTTTCGGTATCGCAATGACCTTTCTCACCCTCTTTAGATGTTTCGGGTGAATAACATCTGCCACTTCTGGTGAGTTGCCCCTCTTCATTTACTAGTTCAGCATTGTATCTTTCCTCAATTTTTCCTTCCAGCACCTTCTATGTTTTATCCAGTGGCTCTACCTCCTCTTGAGGCTTTGATTCCTATGACATGGTTATGTTGGCCGCGTAATTCCAAGAATGCTTTTGGGTGTCTTGAAAAGTAAATGGCACTAGAAGGAAAGTCACAATCTTAGGGGTTATTATTGGTTTCACATCGTTGGACGAACTTCCAAGTTTTGGCCTAGCAGAAATGACCAACGGCCTGCTCACGTTGTATTTAACCCATGAATTCTCAGAAGTGCATACCTCAGCTTTCTTTCTTTCCCCTGTCTTTTCAAAGAACTCGTTCTCCTTGTTGTTCATCATTTTCTAAATAAAGAATTTGAATTCAGAATAGTACTGTATCTCATGGCCATCTTTATGGTGATACTCGCAATATATTCCTGACTCCACCTCTTTCTCAACCTTCATACTTTTCTATATCATTCTAGTATTCTACAATTGCTCAAGCACCCAATTCAAAGGAGACCTAATCTTAGATACGTTAGTCTTTAACCGCTTAGCCTCCTCCTCTATCGCATTCACCCCTTGCCCTCCATGATTTGGCAATGGATTAGCCGCTATATTGGGTTCATCGAATTTCAACACCCCAATATTGATCAAATTCTAGACCACCTTAAATGTTGTGCAATTTTCAATTGTGTGTCCCGGGATCCCAGCGTGATACTCATAATGAGCCTTCGGATCATACAATGGAGGGTATGGAGGTTGAAGAGGGGTAAGATATAGGGTCCCACCAAATTTGCATCAAATAATTGTGGATATAGCCCAGCATACGATACCGGTAAAAGTTTGAAATTCATCTTATCTTTTTTGAGCCTCGAGAATCCTTCTTGTTTGCATTTTGTGAATTTCATGATACAACATCGGGTGGTGTGATTGTGACATTTTCTGGGGCTTCATAAGCACTTGTATTATTTACCTCATTGTCCTTCCTTTTGAAATTCTTGCGGGAACTTTCTCCACTTTCTATCCTTCCACTTTTAATTGCAGCTTCGATCAACTCACCAGTCACTACCATATCAACAAAATTATAGGTGGCATTGTTTAGCGAAAGCTCAAAAAGTAAACCCCTCAGAATGTGAAGGAACATATGACTAATCTCATTTTCCATTAATGTTGGTTTTACTTGTGTTGCCATCTCTCTCCATCTATGTGCATATTGACGGAGGCTTCCATTAGATATCTGTTCCATAGCTTGCAACATAACCCGACTAGGAACCATTTCAATCACATGCTTGTATTATTCTACAAAAGTTCCATAATGGATCTTCTACAAACTGATGTTTAGCTGACTTAACTGAGTGTACCAACATGCCGCTAAGCCCAACAAACTATCCTGGAAACAATGAATCAACAATTTTTCTTCCTTCAAATAAGTGACTATCTTATGGCAGTACATAGTGAGATGTGCCTTTAGGCAAGTTGTCCCATCATACTTCTCAAAGTTTGGTACCTTAAATTTGGGTGAAAGAACTAGATTAGCGACCAAGCTCAAATCAACAACACTAGACCCTTGCTCATCCACTTTTTGAATATCTAGCGACCAGTCTTCCAGAGCCTTGCAGCGCTATTGATATTTCCTCTCAATTTCAGCACGAATTTCTCAATCTCATTGACAGTATTCAAATCCAGGACTTCATCACAACTTCCAAAGTTTGCTCCAATATTGACCGGATGATTGGCAGTAGCCCTAGCTAAATTGATATGGACCTTCTTCACAAGAGGTGGTCCCTCAGGTTGCTCCCTTATGTGAGGTGTAGTATCCGCTTGGTCATTTATTTCATTCAACCTATCATGTACCTTGCCCTTTCCAGATTCCTTTGGTCCTAATAAAGCAATCAACTGGTTGATAATCTCCCCATGTGCTTGGGCAAAATGATCTTTCCTAGATTGCTTAATCCTGTCAAATTTGTTCTACACCTCAACACGATCATTCTCAAGATTAGCAATCTTGTCTTCTATAGCCATGGTCTTAGAGCGTAGACGCGCTACATATGAATGTAGAATGATTATGGTTTAAAAGCATACTGCCATATAACCTTTCCTTATTAAAAATCATTTATTTTGTAGAATAGAATGCAATGTAAGTGCATGAATATGTGGATGCGTGAATGTATGAATGCATGAATAAAAAAGGGGTATTTAATTCAGAAGCTAGTCCTTAGAGAAACATCCATTAGCTAGAAAAGTCAAATATATGAAATAGACAATCTCGATTACATAAAGCTGCTAGCTCTAACTCCTAAATTAACTAATTCATGTAGCAACCGGGTGATGACATCCCCATGCTCGAGCTCAATATCTAGACGCTGTAGCAAACTTGTAGCTTCTCTATACAAGATCTACATATACGTGGCAATACTCCTTATTTGTTTCTTGAAATTGACCAGTTCATCATTCTGGTTCTGAATAGTGCATTCCGCTGCTTCATACTTGCTTTTCCATGCACCGCTTTCGTGGTACAATGCTCCCTCGTAACTTGTGAGCTTTTCCTTCAAGTCTTGCACTGCGCCTTCCAACTCAACCACCTTTTTCTTCAGGTCTTCATTTTATTTTTCTTCACTAGCCTTTCCTTCGTTATAATATCCTATGAGGACTTTCTCCATCTGTAATACATGTGCTGCCAACTCTAAATTCTAGGACTCTAATTCTGTGTTCTAGGTTGACAGCTCTAAATTTTGGGCTTCTTCTTTCTCTAACTTCTTTTTGGTGCGGTTGTATGATTATCGCAAGTCCCGTATCTTTTTCTTTGATGCACTAAAGTTATCATTATGCATTTTCTTATAGTCGTCCATTTCTTTTGCTATTTGATCCAAATGCCTAGACAAATCTTCAAATATCATGCTCGAGCTTCCCTTTTGTTGTTTTTTACATTTCGCGTGAATCTCCCTCAAATCTTTCAACTCTTGATTGACTTTTTGATTTTGTTAAGTGGAGTTATTTTTCCTTGCCTTTCTGAACCCCTCTAATGCTGTCATGGATAGCTCATGTTTTAGGTCGCTAATTCTTTTCGTATACCCTCTTAACTACTTCTAGTGATCATACTTCAACTTTTCCACTACTAACGGAGCATTCTTCACGCGTTCACCAGTTGAACGAGCATTTCATAAATTTTTCTACGGAACATTGTCATTGATTCTTCTAGTTTTTCGCTCTTCATAACCTTTCATGACTCATGTCTCATCCTGAAGCTTTACTCTTCTCGGTGTTTACCAAGCCTTCGAAGATCAGTTACCTTCGTCATATAAGCATCCATTTTGTGTGTATAACCGAAAGTTGTCATTTCTACGGTTGCGGGAATTAATTGTCTTGATCCAAATTGCCTAGATACTAGCAATGGGAAATAAGTTGCTCTTCCCCAAACCCTCGACAATGTAATCCAATCAAATTTTCTACACCGATATCGATAATTGTTCTTATTTAAATAAGGAGCTTTCTAAACCACACCCGATTCTTTCATATTCAAGAAAATTTCTTTCCATTGATCCTCCATCTTCTTTTCTTTCAGTCACGAAGCGAGGTACTCTTCTAATGGTGAATAATCACTAAGAAACCTCTGAGTCCTATAAGGAGTGACCCATATGTGTCCTCAAAACCAAACTTCCAGCAGCTGTGTGCAACTCTAAAATCTTCCTTCTCCTGTTTTCCTACAGGCTGGTAGTAACCTATATGTTTCAGTTAGAATTGTTGGCATCAAGTTAATTTATTTTTCCCAACATTCGAATTAACCTAGCGTTGATGGATCTATACAATCTGGGGTCCTTAGAAACAATACTAACCCATAGATACATAAAGCAAACAAATTTCTTTTCCTCTTCTCTGATTCATCACCGGTCAAAATTATGCCTCAGATAACCTTCAAGTTTATACGCTCGTTGTCCTCTAACACCTCGTCATTTCCTTTCTCTTTTAGTTTTCCCTCAAACCAGGGTTCAGCTTTTCTGGTGACTGCTTTCAACATTTTTATGAAGCTCGGAGGGTTGTTGGGCCTCGTATAGACCTTATCTTTCTGAAATGTCAGGCAATTCAACAAGGCTTCATACTCCTCCAATGTAGGTGTCAGGTCTACATCCTCAAACGTAAAACTGTTATATGCTAGATTCCAGTTGTGTCATAGCCTTTATCAACTCTCGGTCCACTTAGACACCTAACAGCATCATTACATCCCCAAATTCAGACTGAAAGTCCTTTTTCATGCTTTCATCCCAGTCTTCCCACGTGGCTTTAAGTTCTGGAAAACACTTGTTCTGTCCTGAATTAATCCTAGCAATTTTCTTTGTCAGCGTCACGTGGTCTCCTTGCATGCTATCCCCTTTCATATGTTTTGTTTCCTATGACCATATCATACAATGTTAGTATCCTCTCCCTGTCTATTAGACCCTTCAACCATATGCGACACTTCTTACTCAACTAACTTTCAAATCAATACCCCTTATAGATGCAATATGATTCCATACAGGAAAAGCAAAACAACAAAAACAAAACACAAAGGAAAATGTGTCAGTATCCATGAAATAATATTGAAGACAAAATCTTAAGTTAAATAGATACAACAAAACAGGTTATATCAAGAAGAGAGAGTAACTAGATAAGCGTATTTAAATCGGCAACATCCTGTCCTAGGTCCTTGTCAATCTCTAGTGGGGTAGGTTTCTAGATTACAACATGTGGTTTTTTTTCTAGACTTTGGGCACCAGGACTGTTGTTACTGTCTATTGCGACAGTAAGTCATTGATTCAGGAGTATACGACCCTTAAGGGTGAAAGAAACAAATCCGGTCACAAAGTTGGATAACTCAACGTAAGATAATGTCTTGCTCTTATTTAAGGGTGAAAGCCCGAGTAGAAGGCTATGCATGAATGACAGTTTATATCGCACAAGAAAAAGCTACCTCCATTCTTTCTAAAAATCCATCCAACAATTATTGGAAAAATTAAATTCAAATTTCCATTCCTTAATGCCAAAATACCACGTAAAATTAATTAATTAGGCTTGACTCTCGAAAATATCTAGCGGAGTCGCCAAGCTGTCGTGACCGTTTTTTACCGGGTGTGAAAATAGCTCGATGATCGATCCTTAAGATTAGGATTTTGCCTTTTATTTATTCTTGAAAATTAGGTTTTTCATGTTAAATCGGAATTTTCCTTTATTTAATCGTGAAAATTAGGTAGACCGAACACCATAAAACAACCAGAGATTCATTTTCTTAAAATTTGGGTTCAGGAGTCAGTTACATGTGGGGAAGGATTAGCACCCCCACAAACGCCCGTTATTGGTACCTTTTAATTTTACGTGGCATTTTGGCATTACGAGAATAAAAATTTGAATTTAATTTAACCCACAATTATTAATTGGATTTAAATTCCAAATGGAGATATCCTTTTATAAGGAATTATATTTTATTCGAATACAAAATTAAAAGCTCCCAAATACCTTAGGACATCCCTATTTGTATTCAAAAATATATTCCCAAGATAAAAGATTTTAAATGCTTGATTAATTATTGTCTTGTTAATTTTAAGTTTCAACTTATAAAAGGCTCTAATCAATTTAATTATTTAAGATCGTGAATATTATTAAATTTATAGGCTTCCATGAGATAACACCCAATAGTTTGGGCACCATCCATATTAAAACCCCTAAATTAAATAATATTCACCAATTAATCCGTCATTCTAATTAATTAAAGTTCTAATCTTAATTAAGGATCTAATATTAACTAACTAAATTACTTATCAAGTTTTAAGGTTATAGTGAATATTAAATGCTCTTCTTAAAAGTCATGTTGGAATAACATCTCATTGCGGTGAGACACTACCCAAATTTGAACTTCTAAGTTTTCCATTTGACATCCACTAAGTTGCTACAATTATCTCCTTAATTAATTGTTGATTTTTAATTTAAGAACCCTAAAGACCTATGGCTCTAATTAATTGACTAAATTATTCATCAAACTATAATGTTGTAATGGATATTAAATGTTCTACTTTAGAGTCATGTTGGAATAACATCCCATTGCTATGAGACACTACCCAAATTTAAACTCCAAAGTTTTCCATTTAATATCCCATTGCAATAATTGTGTCGTTAATTTCCACTAACTCCCTTTAATTTTCTCTCTTCACATGTATTTATATGAGTAGTGGAGTATGACGTCGAGCTGACATCATGACCACCCAGCTATTGACAGCTGGCTTTGGATAAAACCATTATCCATGTGCACACGTTTAAACAAATCAGAGGTTACCACCTGGACAAGATTGGACGGGAAAAAAAAACACAAGTGTTTTTGTTGGGCTAACATATCCAAAAATGAGTGGATTTGGGCGAGAAAGGTTATAGGAAGTGGGTTTTTATATTGGGCTCTGGTTTTGTAATTGTTTAAGGGACACTATTTATGTAAATGGACATTGTAAGGGTTTTCAACCTATTTATTGGATATTATGGACTAAATTTTAGGGCTTTATTTATTTATTTAATATATCTATATATACCTATACCCGGGTAAAATTAGGGTATTACAGTATGGCTCTCACAATCCGCTGAAGGGCCTGGTGCAGATGAGAGAAATAATTGGCCTCTCAACCCTTTTCATCCTCTGACATCTTCTCTGCGCCGGGAACATAGTCCTCATCATAGCTCCCTTCTCATGAGCTCCAACTCTCCTCTCGATCTCGAGCTATCCTTGGCATGATCACTGTTTGCACAAGCAAACAAATAGGGTTACACCATCGAATATTTAGCTTAAAAAGTAAGATTTTGGCTTATGGGCCAAATATTCGCTAGAAACCTATACAACACTCTCTAGACAACCCCGAGGCTTCCTAGAACTAGCTAAACCTAGGCTCTAATACCCCTAAATGTAACACCCTCAACCCGGATGTCACATTTTGGCCTCAAGCCTAAATCACAACCATAAAATTTTCATCTAGATTTAGCCCAAATCATATCCATTTTAATAAAACTCATTAAGTCCAAATATTTCAAAATATAATAATCGTTAAAACGTTACATGAGGATCTCTATGTAAAATACATAGATAAAAAAGCATTCGACCCTTAAGTTAAAATCCAAAATATGAGTTACAATATAATCATAGGGTCCTACAAATACATAGCACAAATAATCTATGTATTGTACTCGGACACAAGTCGTGATGAAGTCTTACTCCGATGGTGCTCCAACGATGCACGTCAAACCTACTAACTTGTGAACGAAAACAACAATTTTGAAGGTTGAGCTAACGAAGCTCAGTGGATACACTTCCATTCAACCATGTTTCATGTAAATCATAAATAAGAGCATGCCGCTAAAGATAATAACATGGAAATAACACCATATACATCAAATATGGCGCTATCTCTAGCCGCATAATAAGCAAAAGCAACAATTAACCATAAGCTTCACCAAGCGTATAAGTATTACATCATAATATAGGAGTGAGACCCGCGGCCACTAAGCATCGGGATACATAAAATCTAAGATGTGAGGCCCACAACCACTAAGCATCGGGATACATACACCCATGCTCGAAATCTCTCATCAAGCACCTTCGAATGAGGCCTGTGACCACTAAGCATCGAGATACTTAAATTCGAGAAACTTTAACCATGGTGTTACAGTAAACTCTTTCTCTCACTGGTATCCAGATTCTAACAAAAAATGATAACTAAACCATAAGAATGCCCTTATGTTAACTCCTCAAAAGTACTACTTTTCATGCATATATTGCCATGCTATTCCTTGACTTTGAATACATATTTGTGCATTTTGCCATTAGATTCATGCATTTGCATCAAGGAGTTATGGAATGTATAGATTTTTATTATTAGAGTGAAGGGGTGTTTTCTTGTACTAGAGCAAGTGGACGCAGGAAGGAGAATGGCAAGCCTGGTTGGCAAACGAGTAAGGAGAATGCCAAGATTGGTTGGCAAGAGAAAAATGCCACGTTTGGTTGGCAAGAGCATAATGCCAAGCTTGGATGGCAAAAGAAAAGTGAAGAATCCAACCTTGGTTCGAAAAAGAATGAAGCACGAAGATGTCATCCCTAGTTACTACAACACATGGATGCCGCATCCAAAGAGTGCGGTGTCAAAAAACCCTAATTAGGGCTTCGCCAATGCCAATATAAAAGAGTTAAAGAATGAGAAAAAACGGAGTTAGAGCCGCAAGGAGAAGATAAGGGTAGAAGCAACCTGGGCAGATTTGTCAAGAGCTCTAGATCCATTGAATGGCTGCATCAAAAGAACAAATTTGTTTCTTATCTCTTGAATTTAATTTTTGTTTTTGTGATGATGTATCAAAACAATGATTTTTTGTTTGTTTCCCCAACCATGAACTAATCTTTTACATTGGCGAGCGGTGTTTGCGATGAACGCTTAATGTTTTCAATTTTTAATAATTATGTACTTTGGCATCATTGTCTATTTCGCATGTGCTTACATTTCATATATTTATTGCCATCGACAATTGGCATTGAATGCTCATTATCCCTTGATATCTTAACAAACTTAGGAGATAATGATTAATTGCCAAATACTAAGGAGAGAAACTTCGACAGAAGATATTAAAGTAGATGAACTTACACCTGAAGTAATTCTACCCCATAGGAGTGAAGATTGAATCTTCACCAAGTTAATTGTTTGAAAACTCGTTATACACATATAGGTGTTAAAAGTAATTAACTTAGGGTATTTCCATCGGCAGAGGCAATACTAACTTAAAATATGCCCAACATTAAAACCAAAGTTTAGTGTTATTAGTTTTTGCATTTGAGCTTAATCCGATAATGGTTCAAATTCTAATGAATGTAGGTCAATTTGATGGATCACCTACTGGAGACCCAAGGCAACATTTGAAGCAATTCATGGAAGTTTGCCAACTATTCCACCAGCCTGATATGACTAAAGAGACAGTAAAGCTAAAGCTCTTTTCATTTTTCTTGCGAGATAGGGCAAAATTGTGGCTAAATTTCTCGCCACCAGGTTCGGTCACTACGTGGTCAGATTTATGTTGGAAATTCCTTTTGAGGTTTTATCCACCTAAACTTAATGCTATGCTACGGATTGAAATCACTACTTTCAAACAAGCTGATGATGAGACTTTCTATGATACCTGGGAACGATTTAAAGATCTGTTGAGAAGATCATGGATTCCCTACTTGTAACCAAATGATGATCTTTTACACCAAACTCAATGCTCATCATAGGACCATTGTAGGATGCCTCGACAAATTGTTTGTTTTTGGATAAAAATTATAATGATGCAAATGACATCCTATAAAAGATTGCCACCAATGGTGTCCAATACCCTACCACTAGATTGGGAGCCAGGAGGAGAGCAGTTGGAAAGTTGGACCTTGATGCACTTTCATCAATCAATGCTCAAATTGCCAACCTCACTAATATAATGAAGACAATTCAAAATCCTACTGAAGTAAAGGCATTGGAACCATTTTGCACTATTTGAAGAGAGGATCATAATGTGGAAGAATGCACAGCAAACCCACATTCCAATAATGCAGGTTGGAAGTAGCATCTAAACTTCTCATGGTTGAACCAAGGAGGTAACGAATTTAATGCTAGTGTTAGAATAATAATGCACCGCCAGATTTCAACCAGAATGTGATGCCATAGAGAGTGCAGAATAATCTACCTCCAGTGCAAAGATCTTCCGATAAGAACACTCTGAAGGATTATATGGAGCATAACGATGCAACTATCCAGAGTCTAGCCACATCTATAAGGAACTTGGAAGTTCAGATGGGACAGATTGCTAGCACACTTAATACCAGACCTCCAGGGACTTTGCCAAGTGATACGAAGGATGCTCGACAAAAAAGGAAAGAACAATGCAAAGCTGCCACCCCCTGAAGTGTCAAACAAGTTGAGAAATCAACACTAGCAAAACATCCAATTGTCTTCCATGAGAAGAAATCAACGCAGGGAAGAAACCAAAGAGGGCAAGAAAGGGGAAGTAAGCACTAGCAATGCCAGATCTTAATCTAATACCAACGCTCGCTCGACAAAACCAGTTGAGCGAGCATTTGCCTACCCACCGCCACCACCTTTTCCACAAAGACTCTAGAAACACAAACAAGATTAACAGTTCAATCGATTTTTGGAAGTCCTTAAACACTGCGGATCAACATACCATTAGTGGAAGCTCTCAAACAAATGCCCACCTACGTTAAATTCATGAAGGACATCTTGTCCAAAAAGTGGAAGTTGGGTGATTTAGAGATTGTCACACTTATTGAGGGGTGTAGTGCAATGATAACCAAAAGATTGCCACCGAAACTGAAAGATCCTAGGAGTTACACTATTTCCTGCACTATTGGCAATATATTCATAGGTAAACCATAGTGTAATCTAAAGCCAACATAAATTTAATGCCAATGTCAGTTTTCAAGAAACTTGTAATTGGAGAAGCCAGGCTTACCACAGTGACACATCAGCTGCGTAACACCCTAAAATTGGCCTAATAATGTTACTATTATCTAAACAATAGGCTAATTGAATCCATAAGTTGATCAATTTAAAGAAAATTGAACATTGGCCATCCTTATAAATCAATTAAGTGAAATTGAACTAAATTGAATTGAAATGAAAAATAGTAGGCATAAATGAAAGGATGGAAATGTGAACATGCAAAATCTTATAGATTGCATGTAAAATAGAAATTAAATGGAGGCCTTGACACATGTTCTCTTCCAAGGAGAACATGTGCCAATTTAGGATGATGACTCATGCTTGGGAAGGAAAATAACCAAAAATATTGTCATCTTCCTCCCTATAATCACCATCTTGGACGAAATATAGAGAGAGAAAGGGGAGAGAATTTTGCATGCAAACACCTTCAATTCAAGCTTCATAATTCATCCATTGATCAAATTAAGCTTGGAGAAGGTATAATGCTTGAACCTAACTTGCTATAGATTGTTTGAATGATGTTCTTGTTGTCTTGATGAATTCGATGATTTCTATGTGTGTTGCGAGCATGCTAGATTCAAATTGAACTTGAAATTGTAATTCCTAGTAACCAATTTGATATAGGATATATGTATAGTTGCTGGAAATCTGGGAATTATGAACATGATAGAAAACAGTCTAGAATAGGGACTGTTTTGATTGAAAAATTGTGAAAACATGTTAAATGAACATAGGACCCTGTTTTGATCATGTTCCTAGGTAAAAATAAGATTGAATTGAATACATGTATTGCTGGAAAAGTG
Organism: Hibiscus mutabilis; assembly: GCA_019671005.1. Taxonomy (NCBI): domain Eukaryota; kingdom Viridiplantae; phylum Streptophyta; class Magnoliopsida; order Malvales; family Malvaceae; genus Hibiscus; species Hibiscus mutabilis. The sequence goes on along the minus strand of CM033721.1, from coordinate 52,245,847 downwards.
ACTACGCCTAATTGAACTAGTTAAATTAGGAATGGACTGCCTAGTTGAAGAATTGATGTGCAAATGTGATCAAATAGATCAAACTAGGTTCAACATGATTGTGCCATGTTTTAAGAACATTGCTAGGTGAATTATGATGGCATAGACATGTATGAACATGAACATGAATGAAATTTCCATGTTAGGACCTCGCTAAAATGAGTTAAGAAGCTAGAAATCCAACCTAGTGTAATCTGTCCAGAATGCTCTGTTCTGGGCAGTAACTTTGAAAAATCACTAAACATTTTATATAATGAATTTAAGGCTGAAATTTTTATGGAAAACACCTTGGTATGTATAAATTCATTAGGAGAAAACAGAGCTAAACTCTGGGCTGTATACTAAAATATAGAGTAGAAACACTAGAGATAGTGCAAACTGCCCAGTAAAGCAAAATGCCTTGTCTTTAAGTTAAAAACTGTATTAATTGGTAAAGAACTAAAATGAAAGCTTTATATAGTCATAAAGAAAATTATTTTATCTTTCCAACAATGTAAACCAATTTAAATTTCAACGTATGGAATGAAAGATATGCATGATTTAGTGACTAGAGTGCAAGCTGGCTGGCAACAGCTGCATAGGCAAATGCACACTGTTTTGTGGCATTTTGCAAACGTCTTGAAAATAGTTTTAGGCCTTGAAATATGCCTTTTTTTACATGAACTAGAGTGTAGAAAAGTGTAGTTAAGTGTAATGGAAAATGCACATGAGTATGCTGCCCAATATGTGTATATTATATGCTTGTAGTATTGCTTGATTTAATGACCTTGTCTTGAATTGAATGACCTTATGAACTTGTCTTGATATGTGTTTGCTTGTAATGTGTTAGAACCAGGATTCAACTTGGTGGAAGAGGAAAGATTGGAACAATCTAAAGCCAAGAACAAAGGAGTGTGGATCCAAGACTAGCTAGCTTGGAGTATTGTGAGTGTAGTTACCTCTAGGGTTAGGACTAGGTCCTAACCAATGTATTCTTGTTACATTCTTGACATGATAAATGAATCTAATCATGAAATTGACCTAATAAGGGAATGATGACTAAATAAATACATGAAACTTGATCCTAGCCTTGAATGCATGTCTATTTCAAATGCTTATGCATGATTAAGTGATAGCATGGATGCTTGTATGTGCTATGATGCAATGTGATTGATTGCTAAGAACTTGTTTGAGATATCATAACATCTCACCTTGATGAAATGAAACATGAAACTACTTGACATGTGAGCTATGGCTCAATGGCCTAAGGGCCTAATATGAATTGAACTTGCTTGACATGAACTTGATCTTGAAACACATGATTAAATGGTAAATCGAACAACCTTGGCAGCTAGTTGGACTAGGTAGAAGGGAATGCCTTGGAGTCTAGAGCTCATTGTGTAAGGGTGGACTATGGTATAGGGCTAAGGCCCCTATTTGGCAACAAACGGAGGGTACGCATGTGGTCTTTGGTGACAGTAGGAGGGTTGACCAGCACTACGGTGCATCTTGTGGTGACAGTTGGTTGGAGACTCGATTACCTATACAAACTAAGTACCAAGAGGGTTGTTTAATGAATAACAATTGTAATAACAATCCAATAATACACGATACTTGTCTTGAATGCCATGAAATGTATGTTACTTGACTTGAAAGCATGATTCCTTGATTTCTTGTTTTGCAAGCATGTGTGCTTGATTCATGAAATATGATTCTTGTTTCTTGTCCTTTGATAGCTGAATGCATGATATCCTTAGATAGGATAATCTTGATGCTTGAAGGACTAGCTAAGATCACTCTTGATGCTTGAAAGACTAGCTAAGATTACTCTTGATGCTTGAAAGCCTTAGCTAGGTCTACACTTGATTAAAAGAGATAACACATGAAATAACAAATGGATAGTCTAGTTACTACCTCACTAAGTACAATCTTGTACTTATCACTCTTGTTTCATTCTTCCCAACCTATAGGATAAGGATACGATGCTGCTTGATCTTGATGCTTGTTACCTTGAGCAAGAATCAACTTCCACAAGCATAGTTAAAGTATGAATCCTTACTTGTTTTGTATATCTCCTAGAATGGTGGCACTAGTTGTATATAGTTAGCTTGAACATGCATTTTGAAACCATGTATATAATGTTTGATGGGTATACAATGTTATGTATCTAGTAATGAGTATGTAACGAACTTAGATTACATGTAATGAATGGTATTGGCTGCACATATGGTGATTTAAGAATGAAATGATCTAATCTTGATCTAGTATATCTTGAAACAAATGAATGCCTTGTTTAGTGTACATGTTTTGCTTGAAATGAAAGTAGTATGAGATGAATCGTGTTGAATGCTTCCTATTCGAATGACTTGGACCTAAAGGGTTGTTTGTATGTAAAATACCTTGATGTTTATGTTATGTATGCTTGTATAGGATGTTGCCAAATGCTTAAGACTAGAATAAGACTAGAATGAACTAGTTTCATGCTTTGTAGTATGTTTATGTAATGGCCGAATGTTTAGGTATAGAATGTGGCTTGAATGGATGCTAGAACATGTAAATTGAATGATCAAAGAATTGTGTTAGTAATTTAGGTATAAGATGATACATGTTTACATCAATGAACAATGAAATGAAGAAAGCATGTTTGAACCTTAGGCTAGTCGAATAGCATAGGTTAACAAAGAATGAATGTTGTAATATGAACTATGAAAGTGGTAACTTGTAATGTAAGCATGAAAGGAATTAATCTAGTGGTATTGCCTTAATAGCCTAATAGTTTAGGTTGAAAAGTAAGTAGGAATGCTTGCTTGTTCTTGTAGTTCGAATGCCTTTAATGATTTGATGTCTAGGTATGAGTTGCTTGCATGATAAGTAATGAATGTTAAGTTGCTTGATTGTTCTTGTAATGTTTGTATTGCTTGCCATGTCTTGTATTGTCCTTGCTTGCTTGTTAAGTAACGCTCTTGAATTGGGTTACTACTAGCCCGGGTAGGGGTGTTACATTTTAATTAGTAATCAGAGCTTTAGGTTTAGTCGTTTATAGGACTAAACCGGGCTATCATGCATCATATAGGATACTTTTGCCACCTAGGAGACTTGTATTGAATTGCTTGTGTCTTGCTTATTAAACCGAATCCCTAATTGTTTTATTTGAACGTAGAATGTCTGAAACAAGACTTGGTCGGGATAATGAAAGTCCTGAAGTGATAGAGTATGCTTTGGCACGTGGTAACCTTCAATTTGATGGCTTCAAAGCAAACCTAGGGCTTTAGACTCGAACAAGGAAGTTAGGCGCAAATTTGAAAATTTAAGAGAAACTAGTTGGGGGTTCTTGAAAATTTCAGATTTAATGCTGGAAATTCAAGAAACGAAGATAAGAGGGAAGATAAGATGATGATTAATAAGAATAAAAACAAAAGATTGAGAAAGACTAAGATAAGCATATACGTAAAACAAATCTGGAAATTCCAGCTTTGTTTATGGAATTATGGAAGATGGTGTGAAGGTTGAAGATGAAGATGGCTTGCGAATTGTTGATTTTGTTTAGTCCTCGACACCTTCTTAGACGCAATTATATAAGCAAGCAACCTCAAGCGGCTCTAACCCACCCTCCTAGATGCAATTACCTAGGCAAACAAGAGTGTGAAGATGATCTCCCTCACAAGAACTCGATGATCTTATGTTGAAGATGACTTCTAGACAAGTTTACCGAACACTTGCAAACTTAAAAAATACTAAAATCTCCAAAGATAACTTTTTATTAATCAATGAAATCTGAATTACAATGTGGGTGAAGCCTCCTTTATATAGGCCATGAAGAAGTTTTAATCCTACTAAACTTTGGAATTAAATACAATAAATAAATGCTAAAATCTAATCTCCTAATTAGATAATAACTTCTAATAATAAATAAATGCTAAAAATAAAATCTTAATTAAATAAATCTGATCCTAATAGATATTGCAGAATCTTATGTTGATTTAAATTACAAATAATCAAATAAAATCTTGAAAATTCGTAATTATCCAAAAATCCCGTATAGGAATTTCTGCATACGCTGTCTTCGCTAAAATAGACGTATCTTGAGATCCATATGTCCGATTGAGGCGTTTCAAGATGCGTTAGAAAGATAATTTGCAGCCGGACAAGTTTTAAGAAGACATGTTGACCCATAAATCCCTGGATCTCATCCAAAAATGCTTCGCAAGTTGTCTAATGTTTCTGACTTGCAAAGCAGTTTCAACTTCTTTTCCAAGATGATTATTTTGACCCCTCTCATGCTCGTATCATTCCCCCACTCATCAAAAAGATTCACCCTCGAATCTAGATCAGTAAATGGAGGAAGTTCATCAAAGTGCCATAGAAGAGAAGACGTCTTGAAGGATCCTTTTGGAGAGTCTCTTTTTGTAATGTAATTTACAAGTTTCTTCTCATTGGGATCATCACGAGTGTTCTTTTGGTCGCAAAGTAACTCATTCTCATCTTCAAAATTGTTATTAATGCTAAAAGAGGAATAAGTATAAATAGAATTCTGAAAACATTCAATGATACCTTTTGATTGTAAGGTACCTTCGTCGGTGTTTGTCGTTTGATGATCATCTTGAATCGTAATAGTAGGTTAAATCACCGAAACAAACACACTACTTATAATTTCTTCCTCATCAATAGGCAAGGTTAAACTCTCGATGGTATCGTCTTCCTCATGTTCTTTAGAATAACAAATTTCTTGATCATGCTCCGGATGACGGATTTTAATATCATTAGAAGACATGAATTCAGACAACATATCTCTCAAATTTTTTTCTTAAAAATAAAACTTATCTGGATAATCATACCCTGAATGATCTAGTCGACAACAATAATGACATCGAGTCCCCAAAAGGGTAAAATCCAATACGTTGTTCAATGACATCCTCAAGAACGACATGAATCCAATACCAAATGATAGAGTATGCTTTGGCACATGGTAACCTTCAATTTGATGGCTTGGAAGCAAACCTAGGGCTTTAGACTCGAACAAGGAAGTTAGGATCAAATCTGAAAATTTAAGAGAAACTAGTTGGGGGTTTCTTGAAAATTTTAGATTTAATGCTGGAAATTCAAGAAACGAAGATAAAAGGGAAGATAAGATGATGATTAATAAGAATAAAAACAAAAGATTGAAAAAGACTAAGATAAGCAGATACGTAAAACAAATCTGGAAATTCCAGCTTTGTTTATGGAATTATGGAAGATGGTGTGAAGGTTGAAGATGGCTTGCAAATTGTTGATTTTGTTTTGTCCTCGGCACCCTTTTAGACGCAATTATCTAAGCGAGCAACCTCAAGCGGCTCTAACCCACCCTCCTAGATGCAATTACCTAGGCAAGCAAGAGTGTGAAGATGATCTCCCTCACAAGAACTCGATGATCTTATGTTGAAGATGGCTTCTAAACAAGTTTACCGAACACTTGCAAACTCAAAGAATACTAAAATCTCCAAAGAGAACTTTTTTATTAATCAATGAAATCTGAATTACAATGTGGGTGAAGCCTCCTTTATATAGGCCATGAAGAAGTTTTAATCCTACTAAACTTAGGAATTAAATACAATAAATAAGTGCTAAAATCTAATCTCCTAATTAGATAAGTAACTTCTAATAATAAATAAATGCTAAAAATAAAATCGTAATTAAATAAATCTGATCCTAATAGATATTGCATAATCTTATGTTGATTTAAGTTACAAATAATCAAATAAAATCTTGAAAATTCGTAATTATCCAAAAATCCCGTATAGGAATTTCTGCATACGCTGTCTTTGCTAAAATAGACGTATCTTGAGATCCAGATGTCCAATTGAGGCGTTTCAAGATGCGTTGGAAAGATAATTTGCAGCCGGACAAGTTTTAAGAAGACATGTTGACCCATAAATCCCTGGATCTCATCCAAAAATGCTTCGCAAGTTGTCTGATGTTTCTGACTTGCAAAGCGGTTTCAACTTCTTTTCCAAGATGATTATTTTGACCCCTCTCATGCTCGTATCATGAAGGCTCCTCAAATGAAGGAGATAGTCTTTCGAGGCAAAACCTGAAGTTGTAAAGCAAAGCCTTGTAGTTTCGAACCCAATAGGGGGAATCACATCCATTAACTTCTTTTGCAAGCAATGTCCTATAAGCATTCGAAATGTGCCTTTTCCTATGGACCTTTATGTCTTGCCTTCTTTTGAATTCGATCTAGTGTTAGGACTAGATTGACTAAGCAAACATGAAGCCTGGATAGATCGCCAAAATAAGGGATTGTATCTTCGGGGTTTAGGAAAAGAATCAATCCTCCTAATTGATAGAAAACTGACCTCAATCTTTGTTGCTATGGTCTTACAAGATAAACTTGAATTCGGATTACCTAGTATGCCAATTGTGTCTGAATTCATTGATGTTTTTTTCGAGGAACTCCCTGGTCTCCCTCCAACTAGAAAAGTAGAGTTCAAGATTGATGTTCAACCTGGAACAACTCCAGTGTCCATCACACCCTATCGAATGGCACCTGTTGAATTGAAAGAAGTTAATAAGCAACTCCAAGAGCTACAAGATAAAGGCTTTGTTCGGCCTAGCTCATCTCCATGGGGTGCTCCAGTCTTGTTCGTGAAGAAGAAATGTAACACCCCCTACCCGGGTTGGCAGGAAACCGGTTCGGGAGCGTTACCAAGAAACAATACAAGCGAAATTGAGCAAGGAAAGGCTTACTCATCCCTATTAGATGAGTTACTTGACTAACAAGTAACCAAACATACAATATTTAACAAGTAACCATACATACATTATAGTTTACTAAAAATTTTCAATCAACATCATCATACAACTATTATCATTCGAATAGCTTAAGGGAGTACACATGCTTCCATTTCATTTCATTGTTCATTAACTTGATTTCATATAACATTTCATGCATACTTACTAAACAACATCCATTGTACATACCTTGATTCCGGGCAAGCATTTGTCACCCTTACCATTCGGTAATTACCATACAAGCTTATAAAAGTTACATATACAACATGACATGATCACACAAGTAATTATCACATTATACAAACCATTCGAATAGCATAATAGTCTAGGTCAATTACTTTGAACATTCATTAGACTCATATCAATACTTGTATGCGCAGCAAGATACATTACCATTACATAGAATTATAGTTCATTACTTAATTTACATTAACCACCAAGTTCATAGCATGATAGGCCATTCAAGACATATGTACATATATACAAGATCAAGTGTTCAAAATGCATGCGCTGACATTATATACTACTAAGTGCCACCAACTAGGGGAGTACAAAACATGTCCATACTTAGCAAAATCTTGTGTCTTGCTTCGAGCTCAAGGATGTCAGACTTCAGGATCAAGCAACGGTCAAATTCTTAATATGCGGTTGGGAAGAATGAAAACAAGAGTGATAAGTACAAGATTGTACTTAGTTAGGTAGAAACTAGATCTGACCAATTTACAAGACAAGTATCACTTAGCCAAGTTTAAGCCTAGTCCAAGTTGGAAGCAATTCGATTTTAAGCTTTATACATGCTTATCATTTCAAACAATACACTAGGCACAATTGATGCAAGTAGGATTATAAGTCATCAAATACATGTAATTCAAGAATCCAAGTAGCTCAAGTATCATGTAACTCAAAAATCCAAGTAGTTCAAGTATCATGTAATTAAAGAATTCAAATAGTTCAAGTATCATGTAATTCAAGAATCCAAGTAGTTCAAGTATCATGTAAGCTTATTCTTTAATTATTTTTATTTGCTTTCTTTAGTTTATGCCCTTGGTATTTAGTTGTCCAGGTAATCGAGTCTCCAACCAACTATCGTGAAAAGATGTGTCGTAGCACTGGTCAACCCTCCTACTGTCGCCAAAGACCACACATACGTATCCTCTGTCTGTCGCCAATTAGAGGCCTTAGCCTTGGACCGTAGTCCACCCTAACACAATGAGCTCTAGACTCTAAGGCATGCCCTTCTACCTATGACCACTAACAACCAAGGCTTTGTTCAATTATGAATCACTTATTCAAGGATTTCATGTTCAAGTCAAGCAATAGCTTATTCAAGGATCAATTCAAGTGATACATTACAAGACTATACATTTATATACAGCCCTTAGGCCAAGTGAGCCTTAGCTCAACACTTTGCAAGTCAATCTTGTCATTCAAGCAAGCAATTAACATATGCCATTTCTTAGGCATCAAGTAAGATCTTAAATTCATGATTTATATTGTATTAACAAGTATTCAAATCATAGAGAAACATTAAGCATTCATTCGAATGGATCAAAGTCAAGCCATCAAGGCTCAAGTATTTGTTTTCACTTTTCTTCCTAGGTAATTTAACATCATACATGTTACTATTATTTCAAGTTTTAGCTTAAACCATTCTTCCCTTTTTTTCATCACAACCAAACTTAAATCATACATATTAACATGACATCAAATAACAAGAAGTAAACACGCATCTTTGGTTAGGACCTAAGTCCTAACCCTATATTAAACTACACTCACAATACTCCAAGCTTAGCTAGTATTGGACCCAAACTCCTTTGTTTCTAGCTTTCGAATGCTCCTCCTTAAACCCTTCTCCAATGTTCCCTTATCGTTCTAACATTTCATACAAGTGAATCATGGTCAAGACAAGCACATTCATTTATTCAAAACAAGACAACAATACATATAATTCATTCAACATACATTTCAAAACATCAAGGCTGCTGCCTGGCAGCTTGTGCATTACTTACTAAAATATGCATAACTTTCATTCCGTACGTCAGAATTTCAATTGGTTTATACCGTTGGAAAGCTAAATTAATTGTATTCTAACCATATAGGCCTTGCATTTTAATTATTTACCAATTAATACAGTTTTTTACTTAAAGACAGGGTAATTACAACACTGGACAGCTTGCACTGTCCCAATTGTTTCATTTCTATAATCCCAAGTTCAATTACGTATTCTCCTAATGAAATTAGACATATTAAGGAACTATCCATTAAATTTTCAGCCTTAAATTCCATTTGTACAATTTATAGTGATTTTTCAAAGTTACTGCCCAGAACAAAGCATTCTGGGCAGATTACACTAGGCTAGATTTTTAGCTTCATGTTTTCCCTAAACAAGATTCTAACATTGTAATTCAACTTATTTTAATGTTCTTACATGTCTAGGTCAGTTTTAATTCACTTATATATGTGATCATAACAGGGCATTATGTCCAACCAAGTAAGTTTACACATTTCAACTAGCATTGAGATCAAAACAGTTTCATTCATTGTTACATTCAAATCATACAAATTTAGTACCTAAATTTTCCAGCAATTTCCAGCAAGCTATTTACTCTATTCAAGTATTAATTCACTTAGCAATGATATTCCATATACTTTTGTACACAAAAACAGTTTATATCTAGCAAGAACAGTACTAAACATTATAGAACATCTTTACACATTTTACTACAGCAACTCCATTGTTTTAACTACCCTAAATATACTCTAATTTCATTCAATGACATAGGGCAGTTCAGCACACCATTCCAAACAAGGCATATTCCAAACATACACTTTTATCTCAACAGAACAGTCCATTATCGAATCTACGTTCATAATTTCTGGGCAAATTTCACATGTATATATATTGATTCATTCAATTCAGTCCAAAAACAAACATGTACACACATATTCAAATATAACATTTTCAAACAATATTTTGTTTAGTTTCCAGCAATCTCATGACATTCACGTTGGTTAGCAAAATTCTTCTACAAACTTAAGCATAAAATTACTAGAATCGAGAAGGGAAAACAAAAGAGTTACCTTCCTAGCTAGGCTCCTTTTGAACAATTTAAATTGAGCTAGGATGAATACCGATTCCAATCATTCTCTCACATCTTTCACTCATTCTGCTTTCTTTAAGGAGAAAAAGAAGGGAGGAAGATGGTGAATCTCAAATTCCTTCAATTGCCGTGAGAATTTACCCCCCTCTTGACACTTAGTTTGATCATAAGTGGAAAAGTGTCCATGCCACCCACAAACAAATTTTTACCATGCATCCTTTTAATTACACTATAGGATCGATTTAGTCACTTAATAATTAGCTATTCAGTTTCCTTTTTTTTAATTTGGTCCAAAATCATTTAATTAATCTAATAGGTGACCAAAATACTACAATTAGCTTGTGATTAAACTGTTACGTACTTCTAAGCCCATACTTGGGGTATTACAAGAAAGACGAGACTATGAGACTCTATATTGATTACAAACAATTGAACAAGCTTACTATCAAGAATCGGTATCCTCTCCCAAGGATAGAAGATCTCTTCGATCAACTTAAGGATACTTCGGTGTTCTCAAAGATCGATCTTCGATCGGGATACTATCAAATGAGGGTAAAAGAAGAAGATGTACCCAAGACAGCCTTTCGTACTCGATATGGCTACTTCAAATTCCTTGTAATGCCATTCGGGTTAACGAATGCTCCGGCTACTTTCATGGACCTCATGAACCGTGTATTCAAGCCCTATCTTGACAAGTTTGTGGTCGTCTTCATCGATGACATTCTGGTGTATTCTTGGAATAAAGAAGAACATTCCGAACAACTTCGAATTGTATTGCAAACTCTCCGAGAACATCAATTGTTCGCAAAGTTATCTAAGTGTGAATTTTGGCTATCGGAAGTCTTGTTCCTTGGCCATGTCATCTCGGCATAAGGGATTTAAGTAGACCCGAGCAAAATTCGATCCATCATGGATTGGAGACCTCCGAGAAATGTTGGTGAAATCAGAAGCTTTCTCAGTTTACCTGGGTATTATCGGCGATTTTTCAAAGGATTCTCATCAATTGCCACAAGCTTACTAAGTTAACTCGTAAAGATACGCCTTTTATTTGGTCGGAGAGCCAACAACGAAGCTTCGATCAACTTAAACAAGCCTTGACCAATGCTCCGGTTCTTATCCAACCAGAATCGGGCAAAGAATTCACTGTCTATAGTGATGCATCTCATTTAGGACTAGGATGTGTCCTAATGCAAGATGGAAAAGTGGTAGTTTATGCTTCAAGGCAACTGAAACCATATGAGTCAAACTATCCAACACGAGATCTAGAATTGGCAGCTATTGTGTTTGCTCTCAAGATATGGAGACATTACATGTACGGGGAGAAATGTAACCTATTCACAGACCACAAGAGTCTCAAATACCTCTTGACTCGGAAAGATTTGAATCTGAGACAAAGAAGATGGCTAGAATTGCTTAAAGATTACGATTTGGTTATCGACTACCATCTAGGGAAAGTAAACGTGGTTGTTGATGCCTTTAGTCGCAAACCATACTCAGGTAAACCCCTAAATCTAAATTCTAGTATATTTTCATTCGAATTTGAACTTACTTTGATCACAAGTAACCATTCGAACACCTTACTTGTTTTGCAAGTAACTACTCGAAATTTTCTCTTAATGATCTTGTTCTTTCATTTGTAGCTTCCTTGGATATCAATGCTCATTTTCGTTTATCCAAAGGACGGAAATTCTTGTTTGAACTCCAAGTTCAATCTAGCTTGATCTCGAGAATTAAAGAACTACAGCAAACTGATCTAGATCTTCAGAAGATCTTATCCAAGCTAGCCTCTGAGTCAAATTCTGACTTCTCCCTTAAGTAGAATGGACTCCTCTATTTCAATGATGGAGTATGTGTTCCTAATAATGAGGAACTAAGAAAAGAAATGTTACAAGAAACTCATCAAAGCTCTTTCTTAATTCACCCGAGATCGGTTAAGATGACAAGGATCTAAAGCCACTATACTTGTGGTCGGGTATGAAATTGGCTATCATAGACTTTGTATCGAAGTGCCTAACTTGTCAAAGAGTAAAAACCAAGCATCGAGTTCCTACTGGATTGCTCCAACCTATCGAATTTCCTCAGTGGAAATGGGATCAGATTACAATGGATTTCGTTACCGGTCTTCCTTTCACTCCAAGAAAGAATGATGTTGTATGGGTGATTGTTGATAGATTCACAAAGTCTACTCATTTCATCCTTGTTCGAATGAACATGAGCTTTGAAACCTTAGCTGAGCTATACATCCCTGAAGTGATTCAATTACACGGTGTACCTACAGCTATAATCTCTAATCATGATCCTAGATTTGCTTCTTGATTCTGGAATACCTTACAGAAGACTCTAGCGGCTAAAGTGCATCTTAGTACAGCCTTTCATCCTCAATCAGATGGACAATCTGAAAGAATCATTCATGTACACGAAGATATGTTACGTGCTTGTGTTATAGACTTCAGAAAGAATTGGGAGAAATCTCTACCCCTAGTAGAGTTTGCTTATAACAATAGCTACCAGACATCTATTCAGATGGCTCCCTTCGAAGATCTATATGGAAGAAGATGTAGAACTCCCTTTTGCTGGTCTGAATTGGGAGAAAGAAAGGTTTTAGGACCTCAATTGCTCGGAGAAACCGAAGAACAAATGAAGATCATACATGATCGATTAAAGGCAACCTTTGATAGGCAAAAAACTTATGCTGACTTGAAAATGAGAGGCATCCAATACAATGTTGGAGACAAGGTCTTCCTCAAAGTATTTCCTTGGAAGAAAGTCCTTCGGTTTGGAAGAAAAGGAAAGCTCAACCCTCGGTTTATCGGATCATTTGAAATTACTGAAAGGATTGGTCTAGTGACTTATCGATTGGCACTTCCTAGTGAATTCGATAAGATCCACAATGTATTCCATGTTTCCATGCTCTGAAGATATAGATCTGATCCATCTCATGTTCTTGAACCCGAAGAGGTGGAATGGAATCCCAATCTATCTTAGAAGAAGAACCTGTACAGATACTTGACAAGGAAGTCAGAAGACTTCGAAACAATAATGTTCCTCTTATCAAAGTCTTGTGGAGAAATCACAAGGTTGAAGAGGCAACATGGGAATCTGAAGAGGTCATGAAGAAGCAATATCCTCACCTATTCGATTCAGGTAAATTCGAGGGCGAATTTATTTTAAGGGGAGGAGAATTGTAACACCCTAAAATTGGCCTAGTAATGTTACTATTATCTAAACAATAGGCTAATTGAATCCATAAGTTGATCAATTTAAATAAAATTGAACATTGGCCATCCTTATAAATCAATTAAGTGAAATTGAACTAAATTGAATTGAAATGAAAACTAGTAGGCATAAATGAAATGATGGAAATGTGAACAAGAAAAATCCTATAGATTGCATGTAAAATAGAAATTAAATGGAGGCCTTGACACATGTTCTCTTCCAAGGAGAACATGTGCCAATTTAGGATGATGACTCATGCTTGGGGCGGAAAATAACCAAAAATATTGTCATCTTCCTCCCCATAATCACCATCTTTGCCGAAACATAGAGAGAGAAAAGGGAGAGAATTTTGCATGCAAACACCTTCAAGTCAAGCTTCATAATTCATCCATTGATCAAATTAAGCTTGAAGAAGGTATAATGCTTGAACCTAACTTGCTATAGATTGTTTGAATGATGTTCTTGTTGTCTTGATGAATTGGATGATTTCTATGTGTATTGGGAGCATGCTAGATTCAAAATAAACTTGAAATTGTAATTCCTAGTAACCAATTTGATATAGGATATATGTATAGTTGCTGGAAATCTGGGAATTATGAACATGATAGAAAACAATCTAGAATAGGGACTGTTTTGATTGAGAAATTGTGAAAACATGTTAAATGAACATAGGACCCTGTTTTGATCATGTTTCTACGTAAAAAGAAGATTGAATTGAATACATGTATTTCTGGAAATGTGACTACACCTAATTGAACTAGTTAAATTAGGTAATGGACTGCCTAGTTGATGAATTGATGTGCAAATGTGATCAAATAGATCAAACTAGGTTCAACATGATTGTGTCCTGTTTTAAGAACATTTATAGGTAAATTATGACGGCCTAGACATGTATGAACATGAACATGAATGAGATTTCCATGTTAGGACCTTGCTAAAATGAGTTAAGAAGCTATAAATCCAACCTACTGTAATCTTCCCATAATGCTCTGTTCTGGGCAGTAACTTTAAAAAATCACTAAACATTTTATATAATGAATTTAAGGCTGAAATTTTTATGGACAACACCTTGGTATGTCTAAATTCATTAGGAGAAAACAGAGATAAACTCTGGGTTGTATACTGAAATATAGAGTAGAAACACTAGAGATAGTGCAAACTGCCCAGTAAAGCAAAATGCCCTGTCTTTAAGTTAAAAACTGTATTAATTGGTAAAGAACTAAAATGCAAGCTTTATATGATCAGAAAAGAAAATTTTGTTAGCTTTCCAATGGTGTAAACAAATTGAAATTCCGACGTACGGAATGAAAGATATGCATGATTTAGTGACTAGAGTCCAAGCTGTCTGGCAGCAGCTGCATAGGCAAATGCACACTGTTTTCTAACATTTTGTAAACTGTCTTGAAAACAGTTTTAGGCTTTGAAATATGCCTTGTTTTACATGAACTAGAATGTAGAAAAGTTTAGTTAAGTGCAGTGGAAAATGCACATGAGTATGCTGCCCAATATGTGTATGTTATATGCTTGTAGCATTGCTTGATTTAATGACCTTGTCTTGAATTGAATGACCTTGTGAACTTGTCTTGATATGTGTTTGCTTGTAATGTGTTAGAACCAGGATTGAACTTGGTGGAAGAGGAAAGATTGTGGAACAATCTAAAGCCAAGAACAAAGGAGTGTGGATCCAAGACTAGCTAGCTTGGAGTATTGTAAGTGTAGTTACCTCTAGGGTTAGGACTAGGTCCTAACCAATGTATTCTTGTTACATTCTTGACATGATAAATGAATGTAATCATGAACTAAAGAAATACATGAAACTTGATCCTAGCCTTGAATGCATGTCTATTTCGAATGCTTATGCATGATTAAGTGATAGCATGGATGCTTGTATGTGCTATGATGCAATGTGATTGATTGCTAAGAACTTGTTTGAGATATCATAACATCTCATCTTGATGAAATGAAACATGAAACTACTTGACATGTGAGCTATGGCTCAATAGCCTAAGGGCCTAATATGAATTGAACTTGCTTGACATGAACTTGATCTTGAAACACATGATTAAATGGTAAATCTTACAACCTTGGTAGCTAGTTGGACTAGGTAGAAGGGCATGCCTTAGAATATAGAGCTCATTGTATAAGGGTGGACTACGGTCCAGGGCTAAGGCCCCTATTTTGCGACAAACGGAGGGTAAGTATATGGTCTTTGGCGATAGTAAGAGGGTTGACCAGTACTACGGTGCATCATGTGGTGACAGTTGGTTGGAGACTCGATTACCTATACAAACTAAGTACCAAGGGGGTTGTTTAATGAATAACAATCCAATAATACATGATACTTGTCTTGAATGCTATGAAATGTGTGTTACTTGACTTGAAAGCATGATTCCTTGATTTCTTGTTTTGCAAGCATGTGTGCTTGATTCATGAAGTATGATTCTTGTTTCTTGTCCCTTGATAGCCGAATGTATGATATCCTTAGATAGGATAATCTTGATGCTTGAAAGACTAGCTAAGATTACTCTTGATGCTTGAAAGCCTTAGCTAGGTCTACACTTGATTAAAAGACATAAAACTTGAATAACAAATGGATAGTCTAGTTACTACCTCACTAAGTACAATCTTGTACTTATCACTCTTGCTTCATTCTTCCCAACCTACAGGATAAAGGATATGAGGTTGCTTGATCTTGAAACCTATTACCTTGAGCAAGAAGCAACTTCCACAAGCATAGTTAAAGTATGAATCCATACTTGTTTTGTAGATCTCCTAGAATGGTGGCACTAGTTTTATATAGTTAGCTTAAACATGCATTTTGAAAGCCTGTATATAATGTTTGATGGGCCTACAATGTTATGTATCTAGTAATGAGTGTGTAATGAACTTAGGTTACATGTAATGAATGGTATTGGCTGCGTATATGGTGATTTAAGAATGAAATGATCTAATCTTGATCTAGTATATCTTGAAACAAATGAATGCCTTGTTTAGTGTACATGTGTTTGCTTGAAATGAAAGTAGTATGAGATGAATCATGTTGAATGCTTCCTATTGGAATGACTTGGACCTAAAGGGTTGTTTGTATGTAAAATACCTTGATGCTTATGTTATGTATGCTTGTATAGGATGTTGTCGAATGCTTAAGACTAGAATAAGACTAGAATGAACTAGTTTCATGCTTTGTTGTATGTTTGTGTAATGGCCGAATGTTTAGGTATAGAATGTGGCTTGAATGGAAGCTAGAACATGTAAATTGAATGATCAAAGAATTGTGTTAGTAATTTAGGTATAAGATGATGCATGTTTACATCAATGAACAATGAAATGAAGAAAGCATGTTAGAACCTTAGGCTAGTCGAATAGGATAGGTTAACAAGGAATGAATGTTGTAATATGAACTATGAAAGTGGTAACTTGTAATGTAAGCATGAAAGGAATTAATCTAGTGGTATTGCCTTAATAGCCTAATGGTTTATGTTGAAAAGTAAGTAGGAATGCTTGCTTGTTCTTGCAGTTCGAATGCCTTTAATGATTTGATGTCTAAGTATGAGTTGCTTGCATGATGAGTAATGAATGTTAAGTTGCTTGATTGTTCTTGTAATGTTTGTATTGCTTGCCATGTCTTATATTGTCCTTGCTTGCTTGTTAAGTAACGCTCCTGAACCGGGTTACTACTAGCCCGGGTAGGGGGTGTTACAAGTTGGCAGATCAATCTTATGTACACCCCAAGGTTAAGATGGAGGAAGTGTTGGTAAAGGTAGATAAATTTATATTCCCTATTGATTTCATTATTTTAGAATATGAGGCTGATGTTGACATCCCAATAATAATGGGAAGACCATTTCTTGCCATGGGTAAGACCTCGATTGATGTTCAAAAAGGTGAGCTTACTATGTATATGAATGACTAAGAGGTTACATTTAACGTTTTTCAAGCTCTGAAGTGTGCAGATGTACTTGAGGAATGCCAAGTTGTTGAGCTAATAGAGTCTATTTTCAATGTGGACATAGCACATATTTGCCAAGGTACGGGTGTTGATGCTAGGGAGCAGGATGGTGAAGATATGATGAGAGAATAATCAAAAGAACCAACCATGCTGAATGAAGTCATGAGTTATTACATGAGTTCTGAGCCACTTAAGTTGGCTGGCAGAGAGATCATAGAACCAAAGCCATCTAGTGAGGAGCTGCCGAACGTGGATCTGAAACAATTACCAAGTCACCTCAAAAATGCCTCGACGTCAAAGGAGAAAGAAGCAGCAAAGCCTAAGCACTACTAGGGTGCTGAGTTCGATCAAAGGTTCTCAAGACCTACAACAAAGAGATACATCAGTTTTCTAAGGTGGTTGTTTAAAGCCATCATGGCAAAATATTATTTTTTATTGTACAATCGAGAGTTTGGAATACTAAAAGAAAAGGAATCCTTTGGATTTCTACATTGGTTATTCAAACAAAATATTGCTATAGTCTACCATCCACCGGACAAGGGCCAAAGACTGAAGCACTACTGGGAAGGAAGTTAGATTAATGCCAAGGAGACCATTCTCATTGCAGACATTCAATAATTTTTTGCCAACCTAGTCTGATCATTGTAAATAGGTTTAAGAGAGTGATTTTCTTTTCAATACTTAGGATATCTCAATTTTAATTTTTTTTCATTTTATTTCTTTTTCTATTTCGAAAGGTCTTTGATTCTTAGCACAAGAAATTTCGCTAAGAAACCATGCTGAGTTTTGCTACCAAGACACCCAAGGCTAAATCGACCACTCAATTGCTAGTTGATGTTTTGGCATTACTCTCCCAAATCTATCAACGTGAAGAACTCCTCCTTCAGAAGTTCCAAAAGGCCGAGGAACAAAACTTGACACTCTAGTAGTATATTGGGGACAAAGACTGTACCCTGAAGACAACTATCGAAGCAATGTCCACCAATTCTTTGCAACCATATCCAGAGTTCCCTACAAAACTCCATGCACCGAAAGGAATGCTAGCTAGCCCTCATCCTGATCATAATCCAGCCCAACAATCTAATGCCATTGTACCAGATCACCTGCCCACCAAGATTCTGCCATGGCTGATGCTCTGAAACCATAGTTGAAGAGGAAGAAATCAGTGGCAACAAAACGAGGATCCTTCCTCAAAAGAAAGACTCGCTCCACTCGCCAAAATCATTCTTCAGTGGAGTACTTATCCCTTAACTCTTTAGTTTCATGTTTTTCATTTCTAGCATGCATTGCATTTGAATATATGTGTTTTCATGAGTTGAGGACAATGCCTACCGTAGGTTTGAGTGTGTGTGTTGCCTCACATTTTTTGCCATGTCATTCATTTTTATGTTTATGATTGTATTCTGTTATTTCCTTGTAGATTTAGTAGAACCATGCATACTAGAGAAATAGTTTTTTTTGCCACGACTTGATTTTGAACTATTAATTTTTCCAAACACATTGGTAGCCTTACTTTGACCCAGCTCGATAATGAATTTAGAATCTCTAGACTTATTAAGAGACAGTAGGCCTAGTAATGACGAGTTTCTTGGTAATTGATTTCTAACTTGAGGAAATTTAGTTTCACTCAAACACGTAATATGCATCTAGTTCCCAAGATAAACTTAGGGTTTTTGAAACTGGAATCAAAACGGAAAAAATGCCAGGGTAAAAAAATAAAGAATACAGCAATAATGTTTTGTCAAAGGCAAGAAAAAAATTAGAACACTCATTTGCCTTAGAGACAATAATTAACTTGGGGCTTTGTGGTTTGCTCCCTCTTAGTTCTCAGACCAACAACTTTAGGGCATGAGTGTAATGGGTTAGCTTAGTGATGTATTCTGGATTAACGTGGGGGTTTGTGGTATACTCCCTCTTACTTCCCACGCCAAACAACATTATATCGTGAACCTAAAAATAATTCCAAAAGAAACCCTTGGTAAATAAAAAAATAATCTTTTGAGTTTGGGAAGTAAAAATTGACTAAGGAAGTTAAGGAATACTTGATGCAACCCACTCGGACTTCATGACATGAGGTTCGATTTAAATTTCTACACTTGAAATTGGTTTTAGTTCTATTGGCATTACTATTGTGAGATAATTGAGGACAGGACTAGGGCCAGATCTTACTTGCTAGCTTGTGTTGCTAATCAGAAAAGGTTTGACGGGGTACTTTATTTTATAGTTTTTTGGTTTGCATTACTCCAAGAAAAACAATGAGCTAGGTTTGAGGGATGTTAAATCCTTAAAAGTATTTCTTTTCACGCATATATTGTCATACTATTCCTTGAATTTGAGTACATATTTGTGCATTTTGCCATTAGATCCATGCATTTGCATCAAGGAGTTACAAAATGTATACATTTTTATTGCTAGAGTGAAGGGGTGTTTTCTTGTTGTGGTATGCAGGTACGACAAGACTGGAGCAAGTGGACGCAGGAAGGAGAATGCCAAGTGTGGTTGGCAAGAGTAGTAAGGAGAATGCCAAGTTTGGTTGGCAAGAGCATAATGCCAATCTTGGTTGGCAAAAGAAAGGTGAAGAATTCCAAGTTTGGTTGGAAAAAGAATGAAGGACGATGAAATTAGCCCTAATGAAGGATGATAACATCAGCCCTAGTTACTATAATGCATGGATTCCTCGTCCAAAGTGTGCGACGCCAAAAAACCCTAATTAGGGATTTACCAACGCCTATGTAAAGGAGTTCAAGAATGAGCAAAAGAGGAGCTAGAACCGCGAGGAGAAGAGAAGGGAGAAGCATTCTGGGCAGATTTGCCGAGAGCTCTGGATCCATTAAAGGGCTGCACCGAAAGAACTTCTTCTTTGTTTCTTATCTCTTGAATTTAATTCTAGTTTTTGTGATGATGAATCAAAATGCTAATTTGTTGTTTGTCTCCCCAGGTATGAACTAATCTTTTACATTGGCTAGGGGTGTTTGCGATGAACACTTAGTGTTTTCTATTTTTAATAATTACGTGCTTTAGCATTATTGTCTATTTCGCATGTGATTACAGTTCATATATTTATTGACATCGACAGTTGGCATTGAATGCTCATTATCCCTTGATATCTTAACAGACTTAGGAGATAACGATTAATTGCCAAATACTAAGGAGAGAAACTTCGACAGAAGATATTCAAGTAGATGAACTTACACTTGAAGTGATTCTACCCCTTAGGAGTAAAGATTGAATCTTCACCGAGTTAATTGTTTGAAAACTCGCTATAGACATATAGGTGTTAAAAGTAACTAACTTAGGTATTGCCATTTATAGAGACAATATTAACTTAAAATTTGCTCGGTATTAAAACCAAAGTTTAGTATTATTAGTTGCTTCCTTTGCTAGTGTGAAATCCAAAAATCCCTTGCCAAGCCTTCCAATCATCATACACTAGTTGTTTGCCAATCTACTTAGATCTTTACTTTAGTTTCCTTTATCATTTTAATTTTTTCAGTTTTTTTATTTTTACACGCTACCTCAATCAATTGCCATCACTTTTAGTTTCTAGTTCACAAGTATTAATCGTGGCAATTAATTCCTGGACAAACCCTGTGAAGACGATACTCTACTTACTACTTTATTACTTGTTGGCCGTGTATACTTGCACATAGAAGACATATACTTGGCATTATTTCCTAAATTGACAGACATAATACTTAATCATTTCCCATGCGATATTCCATCAACACCTTACATGACGTACATTCAATATCTGATCCACCAAGGATCATTATTCAATATTTGATACTCCATGAGTACCGATATGCCCCCAAGTGTACTGATACCATTTTTCGCTACTAGAATTTGATGGAACAAGGGGTATCAATACCTCCCTTAGGCGTACCAATACGCCTTTGCAAAATTGCTTGCTTTCCTCAATTTTAACATAGGGTACTGATACATGTCCAACCCGTATTGGTACTTGAACCCAAAACTAATTTTCTAGAGTTCGAGAATCAACCCTAAGCCTCCAAAATGCAAGAGTAAGAACCCAAATCGAACCTACAACTTATGGGAAGTAGTTTAAGTGGTTCCAAACCAATTTTAAACCATATTAACACCAATATTTAGATTTACCATTTTAAGGGTCTCAAGCATTCAAACAACCAATTTATCAGCTATGCGACAAGCAATCGAATTCATGATTTCTAGGAACACAAAAGAGTTAGTAGTGTACTAAGCTTGGTGATAACACTAAAAATGAAGTCTCAATCCAAGCCCACAAGCTTTCTTTTTCCCAAGCTCCTTGGAGGAATCTTCCACTTCTTTAACTACAAGAAATGTTGTAAGATGAGTTACAACATAATTGGGAGATTAAAAGAGACTAAAGATGTGCTTCTACAACAATAAAAGGGCCAAAACCCTTAAATTGTTCTCCTTGCTCAACCCCCACCAAAACTTATCATCCATCAAACTTGATGATTTTTACCTCAAAATTTAGATCCTTAGAAGAAGGTTATACTGCCCTCAACTCGAATTCCAAAACTCTAACTCAAACGAACAAAGATTGAGCCTTTAACTTATGGTTCTTGGGAGGAAGATGAAAATGAGAGAGATGGGGAAAGCAAAAGACAAGGTGATATCACCTTCTTCACTTTTTGCAGAAACATTAAAAACCCTAACTCTTCTTCTCTTCAAAAAGGGGAAATTTTACCATCCTACCCCCATCATCTCTCCAACCCAACACCCAACCAAGAACCCAAGCCCAAAACAAAAATGTTAGCCCACCAAGGCTTACTTAGACCCAAAATTTTGACCTAAATGTCAAGCCTACACTTCGGGTTAAATCGACCATCGGATTCCAAAACTTGGGTTGGTACAACCATGCTCTGGCTTGATCTCGCAGAGAGAAGGGGAACAACTTAAGTCGCAAGGCATCGATAGGAATATCTGGTTTTCTAAAGCAGTCACGAACTTCCAAGAAAGCTTGGATGTGTTCTCGAGCATCCTCTCTTGCTGATCCACCAAATTGTTCAATGTTATTGAGCATGTTGAACATAACGGGCTTTAGCTCAAAGTGGGTTTTCCCTAGATCAGGCACACCAATCAGTGGGTTGAGGTCATTGATAACGGGCTCAATGATGTCTCGTATATGCCTTCTGGGCCTGGTGG
This sequence comes from Hibiscus mutabilis, assembly GCA_019671005.1. Taxonomy (NCBI): domain Eukaryota; kingdom Viridiplantae; phylum Streptophyta; class Magnoliopsida; order Malvales; family Malvaceae; genus Hibiscus; species Hibiscus mutabilis. The sequence continues at coordinate 52,223,644 of CM033721.1, read as the reverse complement.
GTGGTGGATCCACCTATCCATCGACTAGGGGTATGCTTGGATCATGTACATTCTCACGGTTGTCCTCGGGTGGATCCGTATTCTTTTTCTCTTGTAGTAGTTTCTGAAAAGTTCTTTCGATATCTAAATTATATGGAAGAATAGGCTCTTTTGTAGACCTTCTGGTCATGCACTGGAATGCAATTGAGAATAAAAACAAAAAAGAAAAACAAAAATTAAATTCAATAAAAATAAAGTCCTAAGCGCAATTACAACGTAATTATCAATTGTCAATCCCTGATAATGACGCAAAATACTTGATGCTTGTCGAATAGTGATGCAGTTTAGAGCAAGTATACTCGTTGTATCAAGTAATAAAGTTATGAATAGAGTGTCAAACCCACGAGGATTGGATCAATAGCTACAATGTTATCAAACTTAAGAATCTGTTTGAATGTATTGGTGTTTGAAGATGTAACTAAAAATAAACTAACTAATATAAAGATAGTTATGATTCAGACAAACAACTGCAGCAACTAACAGTTAATTATGGTGGCTGAGATTATTGCTAAGGATATATTCTTGATTACCTATGTCAATGCTATAACGACTGACAATACATGTCTGCGTAAACCATTAGATTCTTTACCTGCTCGATAAGATTTTCTAATGAACTTCTAACTTTCTTGATGCCTAGAAGTTAATAATATTGTGGCTAAGGTTATACATGTTTGCGTTAACCCTAACGACTCTATTATTTGTTTAAAAACTCCCTTTTAGTCATTGAAACCCTAAACTTATGTCTAAGCCATATTAGAACTAAGTTAACAGCTTAGCCCTACTGTACATGTTTATATAACCTAACTCTCTCGATATTAAGCCACAAATCAATAGTTAAAAGGCCTCACTCGATAGCTCTTACAGTAACTACGCATGAAGAACGATGAACATAATAGATAAAGAGGAAACAACTAAAGCATTGAAATAAAGTAATCAAAACATGAAATCATGGAACGCAATAATCCCAACTAAAGTATTTAGCTCATGTCTGAGCCTAAAACATCCATAATTAAAAATGTATAATATGACAGTTTACCAAGAAAGGGAAAGAAAAGAGCCGAGTTTCCTTGACAAAACTCCCTACGTGCCGTCCAACTGTGCTGAAGGTCTCCTCTCTATAAACCCCTTGACTCGTCCTAGTCGCTAGACCAAACCGCGCGAGCTACATTAGGTTTACCGAAACAAACCTGTAAAGATTTAACTCGAATTACATCCATTTTTCTTTTATCTTATCTAGATGCATCATTATAACCTATGGTGTGCATACTGGCAATGGGTGAAAGATCAACTCAATCGGGTGTCGAATCGACATCCAATTGCACGAAATTGCAATTTAAAGACCAAATTACAATTCTGGAAAATTACAGCGACTTAAACCATTTTGAGGTTACCAATCCTCAATTAGTCATGTTTTATGCTCACATGCCAAAAATCAACTCAAAACGATCATCCAAACTCATTCAATTGCATACATAACAATCAGGGACCAAAACGGAAGAATATAAAACACATGCTACAAATTAACTAACATAAAAGTAATCCGTATGGGTACACGGGAAAGTGTATCGGGACACTTATACATCTTCAAAAACTTGTATTCCAGTAGCTCAAACCCGTACCAAAACACCTCTTCGTGTATCAAAACACCCAACCAAAATACATATGCATGTACCGGTACGATTGCTTGAGTACCGAAACACACCCTCAAAATGCACCTACATGTTTCGGTATAGGGTCACATGTACCCATACGCCTAGACCTACAATTTGCTGGTTTTCACACTTTCATGGATTCAAACACATACCAACATACTTCAAACATATACACAACATTACTAAGGATCAATCTTTATCATATCATCACAGTAACATCATCAAGACATGACATCATGCTTTAAAAGAAAGTCTAAAGGCATGTTTCCTAGAAACCAAGCCATCCAACATCCAAAACATGAAACCAAAGTAATATCAATATAAATTGCCATTTACAAAACCATAACAACATAGCAAACTTGCTCAAGAAGGGAGTTTACAAAAAAATCCTCCCAAAACAACAATGAACCCTATTGTCTTCATTACTACTAGTCTAGATTGAAATCCTACATTCAAATTGTCGAATTCCTTAGATTTTCTTTGCTTGCTCACTGCCCCCTAACCTTTAATTCTCTGCATTGATGGACAACGAGAGCGTAAGCACACTGGGCTTAGTGAGGAGTGCTCAAACAACACACCATCAATGCATTTTTAAACCAATTTCCAAAACCACATTGAAATCACCATTTCAATCATCTTATAAAACATCATGCCTTGAAAACCATGCATTTAACACTTTAAAAAACCAACATATTAAACCATATGTATCATGGATCAACAACAAATCCCATTTTCCAACCCTCAACTTAAGCCTTTCTATGCATAACAATCCATATGCAAAGCTTAAAGAGTAAACATGTATAAACCAACATTATACATCAACATCCATTAACATGATACATCAACAATTATATTGGCTTTCAAGTGATCATAAACCAAATTCACTTTCTAAAATATTACATCGGATACACGGATTCAACAAATGTCCTCTCAACACTTCATGCCATCTCAACCGGAATTCAAGGTACATTCACAAACAAGTACTATCACAACCCATCTCATCGGTTAGATACATAATCCCCTAACGGGAGTTTTCGGTACCATATAACCCCTCAAGCGTTAGGATACTCGTGGTGGAGTATTCGGTACACATCAACCCCTCAACACCCGAGGTGACTCTTTAGAGTGCACTATCAATCCTATGGCCGGCCAACTATATCCGATAACATTTTAGACCACATCATTTGCCAATATAATTCATTATTAACCATGTACCTCACTGTTTTAAGTGCAACATCAAAACCATTTCCAATGCATTAAACCATGCATTAGCTAGTATTCCACATACTTACATGGATTGTTTTCCCAATGCATCCATCATCAATTTGTAATAAAAATTCAGTATAGCACATACTTAAAACATGCTTAAACAGTGAGTACCATGTAATTCAAAAACAAGTGCATTAAACCAATTTCTCCAAAATACGATCGAGGGAGAACTCTCATCATACTTACTTTTGAGTTTAAACCAACTTTTCAAGCTTAATTTAAACTCCCAAAATAACCTTTAAACCATTTCAAAGCTAAAATCCACATTCTCACTCACTAACAACGCAAAGCCTCATTCGTCGATGTGAATCACTCCTCCAAAGCATACGGAACAACGCTACAAGCTTGAGGATCAACCTTTCTTGACTTTACCACACAAAAATAGAGGACTCAATGCATCAAAATGCATTCATAAACCCAGCAACATCAATCCACAACAATCCACTTCAAATCTAGCCGAAACCTTTCCAAAACAACCGAAAACATCACCAAACATCTTCCAAACTTAATCTAGCCAAAACCTAAAGGTTTGATCCATCAATTAACTTCAATTGACATCCAAAAACAACCTAACATCAACCTTATACGTCCAACATACACTAAACCTTCACAACTTCTCAAAAACACATAACTAAAGACCTAGAAAATTAGAGATTGCATAGCTTTGGGATTCCAATGTTAAAATCAAGCCATTAAAATTATACGACATCAAAATCGTGATTAAAATCAATCAAGAACTCCACAAAACAAATCCAATTTGAAAATCATATAATCTTATCAATTAAACATTGATTTAACTAATTTCCATAAACAAATCCTTAAAACTCAATAGAAAACATTTATAAAGGATCAATTACTTCGGAATTTCAATAAAGAACCATTCATTAGAGGAGAAGAACGAACCTTACCTCTAATGGATGAATTTCCCCTTAATTGGGTGTTTCCTCTTGAAAAGCAAAGGAAAACAATGAGATTTTGGAAATCAAGATTGAATAATACATTAGAAGCCAATAGTTTAGAAAATCAAGGTCATTACCGGAAATCTTAATGAACAAAAGAGTATTTGGCTGAAAGAATTTTGAGAGAAAACTTGACAGAAAGAAAGTTGCGTCTAAATTGGTTTTTAAGAATAACTACATCATTTATATTAATCCTCCTTTAATCTTCAATTAAAAACATTAAAAATAATTCCAATTAAGAGAAAATTTTGATAAAAATATTTAGGTAAAATAGTTCCTTAAAGATTCTAAGATTTGACCCTTTTACAAAATAGTCACCAAAAATAGTTCACTCTTTACATTTTGGTCACTAGCCAAAATGTCACATTTCCAAATTTCATTTTTTGAAATTGACTTTACCAAAAACATCTATATCTTAAATAATGATTTTTAGATATTTTTCCTAAATATTTTATCACTCAAAAATATTTAATCTGATTTTAATCCTAAATCCGACTCGAATCTCTAATCCTGGCCCATCGGACCGTCTACTCAGCCTAAAAACCACTTGGCCCAAGCTGGGGCATTACAACTCTCTCCCACTTAGGATATTTCATCCTCGAAATTTTTACCTGAAGGAAACAAATGCAGAAACTACTTCAACATGTCCGCTTTGTTCTCCAGCGTGGCCTCCTCGACCCCGTGATGTCGCCACAAAACCTTCACAAGTTCTATCGTCTTGCCACAAAGAAATTTATTGCTAGTGTCAAAGCTCTCTACAAGTTCCTCATCATAACACAAATCCCGTTGTAACTCAATATCCTCCAACGACATCACATGCGATGGATCTGACCGATACCTCCGCAACATTGACACATGAAACACGTCATGAATCTTCTCCAACTTAGGATGTAACCTTAAATGATAATCCACAGGACCAACACGCTCCACAACCGCATATTCAATCTTTCTACGCTTCAAATCCGTGTAGGATTTCTAGCGATCTGAAGTAGCCTTCAAGCGATCACGATGAGCTTCACTTTCTTATTCGTATCTTTCAACACATCTGGCAAAGAAACATGTTTTTCCCCAGCCTCAACCCAACACAAAGGTGTACGATGCTTCCTACCATACAAGGCCTCATACGGTGCCATTTATATACTATCCTGATAACTATTATTATAAGAAAACTCCACCAAAGGCAACTGTCTCTCCCATGTTCCTTGGAACTCAATGATACAACACCTCAACATAACCTCCAAGACTTGGATATCACGTTTAGACTGACCATCCATCTGAGGATGATATAAAGTACTGAAATTCAACCGTGTACCCAAAGCTTGATGCAAACACTCCCAAAACCTCGCCATAAATCGTGAATCTCTAATGAAACTATGGACTTAAGTACCCCATGCAAACGCAAAATCTCAGCAATATACAAAACCACCAACTTATCCAAGTTATACATCGTATGCACTGGCACAAAATGTGCACACTTTGTAAACAAATCAATAATCAACCAAATGGAATCCTTCTTAGATGGTGTAAACGCCAAACCAGACACAAAATCCATGGTAATTCTCTCTCTACTTACATTCTGGTATTCTCAACGGTTGCAACAACCCTGAAGGAAACTAATGCTCAGCCTTAACACACTGGCACACCATGCATCTAGCAACAAAATCAACCACATCTTTTTTTAAACCAACCCAATAGTACAATTTCTTCAACCCACGATACATCTTAGTACTACCGGGATGCATAACAAAACGACTAGCATGCACTTCGGTCAAAATAGTATACCTCATCATCCTTAGGTACCACTATCTGATTCTTGAAACACAACACCCTATCATCATTAAAGTAAAAATCCATCAGATTTCCACCCATGATATCCTTAACATGGGATACCAACGCATCGTCATAAGGTTGCCTATCCTTAATCAACTGTGACAAAGATGACTTTACTTGCAACTTAGCCAATAAGCCTCTATCCCGCATCACACTCAACCACGCAAACATCACCCTCAACTCCACCGCAACCTTCCTACTCAAAGCATCGACCACAAACATTAGTCTTTCCTGGTTGATACTTAATTGTCAGATCATAATCTTTAAGCAACTCCAACCATCTACGTTGCCTAAGATTCAAATCCTTTTGCGTCATCTAATATTTCAAACTCTTGTGATCCGTGTACACAACACACTTTTCACCAAAGAGATAGTGCCTCCAAATTTTCAACGTAAACACCAACTTGACAAGCTCAAGATCATGAGCAGGATAATTGCGCTTATGCACCTTCAATTGTCTCGATGCATAAGCCACAAGTTTACCTCTTTGCATCAGCACACAACCCAAACCTATGTAGGATGCATTGCTATAAACAACAAACTCCTTACCCGACTCCAGTTGAATCAAGATAGGAGCTTGCGTCAAAGCCTCCTTTAACTTTTTGAAAGCTCACTGTCTATCTTTTGTCCACTCAAAATAAACATTCTTTTGCAACAACTTAGTCAAAAGAGTAGTAATCCTCGAAAAACCATCCACAAACCTACGATAATAACCAGCCAACCCAAGGAAACTAAGAACCTCTATCACAGGCTTAGGTGTCTTCCAATCCATATTGCTTCAATCTTGTGTGGATCAACCCGAATTCCCTCCGCTGACACAACATGCCCAAGGAAAATAGCCTACTTAAGCCAAAACTCACACTTACTCAACTTGGCATACAACTAATTATCCAACAATGCCTGAAGCATAATCCGTAAGTGTCTATCATGATCCTCCTCGGTATGAAAGTACACAAGAATATCATCAATAAACACAACCAAAAATTGATCCAAAAACTCATGGAACACCCAGTTCATCTTATCCATGAACGCAGCCGAGGCATTGGTCAAACCAAACGGCATCACCAAGAACTCATAATTTCCGTACCTCGTACAAAAAGTAGTCTTAGGCACATCCATATCCTTCACTTTCAACTAATAATACCCAGACCTTAAATCAATCTTAGAAAACACCGAAGCACCTCTAAACTGATCGAACAAGTCATCAATCCATGGCAAAGGATACTTATTCTTAATCGTCAACTTGTTTAATTGCCGATAATAAATGCACATCCGTATCATGCCATACTTCTTTTTCACAAACAACACCGGTGTACCCCAAGGTGAAACACTAGGTCTAATAAACCCTCGATCAAGCAACTCCTAAAGTTGTTTCTTAAGCTCCTTCAAGTCCTTCATAGCCATGAGATAGGGAGCAATAGACACTGGAGTTGTATTCGCATACAACTCAATGCCAAACTCAATCTCTCTATTCGGTGGCAAACATGACAACTCCTCCGAAAAAACACACAGAAACTCACATACCGTACGTATGTATTGAACATGTACCTCATTTGTTCTCGGATTCATAACATAGGCTAGGAATGCCTCATAACCAGAATCCATCATACGACTCGCTTCCAAAGCCAAACAAACATTTGGACAAGAACTTACCATTCTCACCCACGATTACCACCTCGTAATCGTCAGCAAGTTTCAAGGAAACTCGTTTAGTTTCAAAATTAACCACAACCCTATGCTTGGTCAACCAATCTATACCCAAGATTACATTAAAACTGTAAAAATGAAACTCCATCAAACTGTCGTTGGACATCTCCTATACAACCTTCTTACAACAATCGTCTCCCCGGAAGAACTAGTTACTTGCATACCCACATCTAACACTTCTACGGGTATATTAAGCAAATGCACATACTCACGCAAGATATATGAATGTGTAGAACTAGAATCAACCAAAGAAAACAACGACAAAGATTGCAATGTAAATGTACCTGCAACCACATCGGTGTCATTGTGTCCTTCGCGATGTGCATACACCCTCACAAGACCACCACCTTCTGGTCAGATAGAAATGGTATGAGCTACCATCCTCAAAACATCATCCCTACCTAAAACTACCCTCGGCCACGACCATGACCCCTCTGTGGTGCAGCCACAAGTGCCCTGGCTTATCCACCCCTGCCAACAACGGACAATCATGTCTCAGATGATTGCTCGATCCACAACTCCAACAAGAGTTAGCAACAAGAGTAGCAAAAGCCTGTCTGTCACGAGTCAATCATAGACAGTCTCGCCTCACGAGATCACGCGATCCATATACCCAACATGTATTAAATGTTGCTTGATAAGTGTTCAAAAGTACTATTTTTCTTACCATTTTTACTCATATTATTGTTAGACTTAGGCTCATATTAGTTGCATAATTAGCCATTCATGCATTAATCCATGTTTCCTTCCATCGTTGAGCTTGATTACATAACTTGGTAGTTTTTGTGGGAAAAGATGCTGCTTTGGTGTGTTTTGTGTGTATGTGCAGGATCACTTGCCAAAGCAAGGCTAGAGCTAGTTGCCAGGGCAATGCATGAAGGAGATGCCGAGCTAGTTGTCAGGGCAATGCATGAAGGAGACGCCAAGCCAGTTGCCAGGGCAATTGTCGACAAAGAATAAGGTGGTATGGTAGTCGAAATTGATGACTAGATACGCCCAAGATGACGTGGAGCAAAGCTAAATCCCAAAGGAATTTAATTTCCATGAAGAGATTAAAGAAGAATTAAATTCCAAGAAGATAGGAGAAGTTCTAGAAGGAATATAATTATAATAAAGAATTATATTCTTTAAAGATAATTTAATTCCAACTTAACTTCCTCCTCAAAGAAGGACTTTGACCTAGCCCTATAAATTAGAGGCCATGCCGTCAACTCCAAAGAGAGAGAGAGGGGGAGAATTTTCGACAAGCATCTAGGGCAAGGAGGATTTCGACAAGCTTCATCCTTCATTTTTTTCTTTCTTGTTCAATTAGGTTCATGCTAGGGATTATTTATCTTGTGTTTCTTTGGAACCTAGCCATGAACTAAATCTATTTGGCTATGGTTATTGTGTTTTGTGGTTGTGAGAAACTATTGGATTTTGTTTAGGTAATAAGAGTTTGCACTTTTCTATTCAAGGTTTATTCATTCTTGGTTCTTATTCTTGTTTGCGAGTGAATTGGGAGGGGATCTCGTAACTTCATCTATTTATCTAATATCAGGATATTTAGATTCAAGAAACGAATAAATATGATCTTTATTCAATCTATTGATGATGAAGATTAATCCGGCTTAGGAATAAGTTAAGGATTTCAACGGCTACGAGGAGCGCAAGGTTGGTTGTTGTTCACCCTTGATTCACGCAGGGATGTATTATCAAGGCATGCACAAGTAGCTAGAGTTTTGACTTAGGGATAAGAAGAAACCATTGAAGAACGCTCTGCCGAACCTTGAAGGTTGCTGCCCATACGCCCAAGTAGTTGCCCAACTAGTCGCCCAGGCAACCATCGATTAGTTGCCAAGGCAACCCCGTCGTGCAAGTTGCCACGGCAACTGAGTTGCCCGTGCATTCTTCTACCAAGACGATCCAATCGGCTATCACACCTCAACTCACGATAACCTGGCCTATCTCTCTCATTTAATTACATCGCCTTTTACTTATTTGCTTTCTAGATTAGTTATTAGTTAAAACTCCTATAATCCTTTATTTGTGTTTTTACTTTTTTCAGTGCAAGAGACTAGATTCTTGAAGTGGCACCAATCCCTGTGGAGACGATATCTTTTATACTATAACTTGCAACGTGTATACTTGCACAATTGTGTAGCACTTATTACGCGCAACAAGTTTTTGCCGCCATTGCCGGGGATTGGCAATAGCGACTTTGTTTTTATTTTCTTGCACTTTCTTTTTTACTTTTCTTGTTTAAGATTCAAAGGGCTAACAAACTTTGGTTTTGCATTGGTATATGACCAGGGCGAGACCGATTACACCAGAATATCCCTTTGATCCAGAAATAGAACGAACCTTACAAAGACTTAGACGAAGGATAAGAGTAGCAATGGCTAATCAAGACGGCAATATGAATCAAGATGTTCCAGCAGGAGGAGGAGTGATTCTTGCATGAAACAGAACTATTCGAGACTATCTTGAAGAAGATCTTGATGGACTTAATCCAGGAGTTGTCGCACCTGAAATTGAAGCCGACCACTTTGAGTTGAAACCGGTAATGTTTAATATGATCAACACAATTGGTCAATTTGGTGGCTCAACAACTGAAGATGCACGACAACATCTTAAATCTTTCCTCGAGATTTGCAACTCGTTCAAAATACACGGAGTCACCCCAATGTTTTACGATTAAGATTATTCCCCTATTCTCTGAGGGATAGGGCAAAAGCATGGTTGAATAGCATTCCTGCCGGATCAATAGGATCTTGGACCGATCTTTGTCGCAATTTCCTTACTCGATTTAATCCTACAAATTTGACTGATAAGCTTCGTAACGACATTAGTTCTTTTCGGCAGGCAGATGATGAGTCCATGTACGAGGCTTGGGAGCGATATAGAGAACTTCTACAAAAATACCCCTATACGGATTCCCCGTGTGGACTCAAGTAACAATGTTTTACAACGCCGTGAATACACCAACAAGGATGATGCTAGATGCCTCGGCAAACGGCATACTCCTAAACAAGTCACCGGAGAAAGCAATGCAAATTCTAAATAGGCTGGCCAAGAATGATTATCAATTCCCCTATACTAGAAGAGGAGGAGTTAGACGCCAAGCCACAATACATGAACTAGGATCATCAGATTCAATTTCGGCACAATTGGCCACTTTAACCAAGATGGTCCAGAACATGCAAAAACCAAACAACACACATCAGGTCAAGGTAATGGATTCTTTTTGTGAGTTATGTGGTGATAACCATGATTCTTCTGAATGTGTACAGAATCCAAAATCCAGCTTCTATGTGGGGAATTACAATCGAAACAACAATGTGATGTCCAATACATACAATCCAGCTTGGAAGAAGCACCCGAATTTTTCATGGAGTAATCCCAACAATGCTCTAAACCAGAACAATCAGAATGCACAAGCATCAGGATTTCAGCAGAATATGCCACGACAACAGTTGTCGCAGCAACAACCGACAACATCTAGTTCCTTGGAAAATTCTCTAAATGTTTTTATGATGAAAACTGAATCTTATGTGGCTGAGAATAGTAACTTCATAAAAAAAACTGATGCTTTTATTAATAGGACCGAGATGAGATTGCAAAACCAAGAGGCAGCAATCAAATCATTAGAAAATCAAGTCGGACAGTTTGCTCAAAAACCTGAATACTAGACCGCAAGGAGGTTTACCTAGCGATACTGAAGTCGCAAGAGGAACTGGCCATGAGCAATGTAAGGCGATCACCACTAGAAGTGGCCAACAACTTAAAGAGGCACAAGCCCGCTCAGCAAACAAAACTTCACAAAAAGATCAAGACGAACCTAGCAACAAAGCCTCAGATGCTGAAGCAGGAATTCCCGCGGCAACCGGCAATAAGCATGCCTCGACAACCGGCAATAAGCATGCCTCAACAACCAACGAAAAGGATGCTTCGGCAACTTGTGATAAGCATGCCTCGGCAACTCCAGTTGTCCTGGCAATACCGACAATCAGGTTCCAAACCAATGAAAGGATCAAAGATATCCGACTTCCACCACCATTCCCACAAAGGTTGAACGACAAAAGCAAGAATATCAATTCAAGAAGTTTCTTGATATCCTAAAGCAAGTCCACATCAACTTGCCATTGGTGGAAGCAATTGAACAAATGTCGAACTATGCCAAGTTTCTTAAAGACATTGTGTCCAAGAGAACAAGGCTATGAGAGTTTGAAACAGTTGCCGCAACAGAGGGATGCATGGCCATGTTGCACAATCGTATGCCACCTAAGTTGAAGGATCCCGGAAGTTTCACAATACCATGTTCCATTGGAAACCACTATGTCAGAAAAGCATTATACGACCTTGGGGCTAGCATAAATTTGATGCCTAAATCGGTTTTCCAGAAACTAGGAATCGGGAAGGCAAGACCTACAATAGTTATGCTACAGCTAGCCGACAGATCCTATGTGCATCCAGAGGGAAAATTGAAGACATACTGGTAAAAGTTGAAAATTTTATTTTTCCCGCTGACTTTATTGTTTTGGATTGTGAAGCAGATGAGCATGCACCTATCATTCTCGGGAGACCATTCCTAGCAACAGGGAGAACCTTGATCGATGTTGAAAAAGGAGAACTCACAACGAGGGTGAATGACCAGCAAGTTAAACTAAATGTGTTCCAAACACTAAGGCATGCCGATGATCCAGAAGAATGCCAACTTCTTCATGCCACGGTAAAGTTTAACTTCGACGAGGAATTTAGTTGTCTCAGCAACTACATTGCTGATCAAGAGGAACCTAAGGAGTATGAAGAACCGGTCGATGAGGAACAACAAGAAGAGGCAAATTGGCTAATCAATTGACCAGGTACATACTTTGAACCACTGGATTACTCAGGTAAGGAAGGTAAGCTCGAAAAGCCCTCTATTGAACAACAACTGATTCTTGAGTTGAAACAATTGCCAGAGCAACTAAAATATGCATACTTAGGAACCGTTAATACATTGCCTATAATTATCTCTTCTAAGTTACAGCCTGAGCAGGAAAAGAAGCTGATCAAAATGTTGAAGCTACACAAAAAGGCAATAGGATGGACAATTGCCGACTTGAAGGGAATTAGCCCGGCAGTGTGCATGCACAAGATTTTGTTGGAAGAAGATCACAAACCTTCAATTGAGGCCTAGAGGAGACTGAATCATGCCATGAAAGGGGTTGTAATGAAAGAAATCATCAAGTGGCTTGACGTCAGCATTATATACCCTATCTCTGATAGCACATGGGTAAGTCCGGTATAATGTGTACTAAAAAATGGAGGTATAACGGTGGTAAGTAATGAAAACAAAGAACTCATTCCAACCAGGACTGTGACCGGTTGGAGGGTTTGTATGGATTATCGAAAGCTAAACAAAGCCACTAGGAAAGATCACTTCCCATTACCCTTTATTGATCAAATGCATGACTGTCTTGCAGGTAAACCCTTTTATTGTTTTCTTGATGGTTATTCAGGTTACAATCAAATTGTCATAGCACCAGAAGATCAAGAAATGACAACTTTCACATGCCCATACGATACTTATGCTTTCCGAAGGATGCCGTTCGGATTGTGTAACGCCCCGACAACCTTCCAAAGATGCATGATGGCACTCTTTTCAGACATGGTCGAAGACTTCCTTGAGATCTTCATGGATGATTTTTCTATTTTTGGTAATGACTTCGACAGCTGTCTCAGCAATTTAGAGAAGGTGTTGGCAAGATGTGAAGAAACTAATTTAGTCCTCAATTGGGAGAAGTGCCATTTTATGGTAGATGAAGGAATAGTGCTCGGCCACAAGATTTCATCTAAGGGAACTGAAGTAGACAAAGCCAAGGTGGACGTGATCGAGAGATTACCCCCACCAAGTTCGGTTAAAGGAATTCGAAGCTTTCTTGGACATGCAAGTTTTTACAGGAGGTTCATTCATAATTTTTCTAAAATCACTAAACCCTTGTGGAACATGCTTGAACAGGATAAAGTCTTCGATTTTGATGATTCTTGCACCCCAAGCATTTGAAACCCTAAAGGAAAAGCTTGCCTTTGCTCCCATTGTCGGTCCACTAGATTGGACACTACCTTTTGAGCTCATGTGTGATGCAAGTGATTTCGCAGTAGGAGCAGTCTTAGGCCAACGCACAGGTAAGACCTTCCATGTGATATACTACTCTAGTAAAACTCTTAATAGTGCTCAAGTGAATTACACAACAACGGAGAAAGAGTTACTAGCTGTAGTTTTCGCATTTGACAAGTTTCGATCCTATTTGATTGGTACAAAGGTAATTGTTCATACAGACCATTCGGCAATCAAATATCTATTTGCTAAAAAGGATGCCAAAACTCGTTTGATTCGTTGGATATTACTTTTACAAGAATTTGATATTGAAATTAAGGACAGGAAAGGAATAGAAAATCAAGTGGCCGATCACTTATCACGTTTAGAATGCAATAGGGAGGAGGACACGGATCTAGAGATATGCGATGCATTCCCAGATGAACAACTTTTAGTTGCCTCGACAACTATGGACGCGCATGCCTCGGCTACCCTCAACGCCTCGACAGCCCTTGACGTGCACGCCTCGGCAATTTTGGGAGCAATCGCCACGGCAGCACATGCCTCGGCAATACCCTGGTACACGGATTTAGTTAATTTTCTTGTTTGTGGTTTTTTACCTTATGGCCTTACTCACCAAGGGAAGAAGCGGTTCCGCCATGAAGCTAAGCATTACTTTTGGGACGAGCCTTTTTTGTTTAAACAATGTGCAGATCAGGTTATACGCCGATGTGTCCCTAAAGAAGAGAAACAAAATATACTCTGGCAATGCCATTCTTCACCCTATGGATGACATTTTGGAGGAACTTGTACCGCGGCCAAAGTTTTGCAATCCGGGTTGTATTGGCCAACATTGTACAAAGATGCCCAAAACTTTTACAAGCAATGTGATCATTGCCAGAGGATGGGCAATATCTCTAGACGACACGAGATGCCGCTCGAGAACATCATCGAGGTGGAATTGTTCGATGTATTGGGGATCGATTTTATGGGAACTTTCCCATCTTCATTCGGCAACCTCTACATTCTACTTGTCGTCGACTACGTGTCTAAATGGGTTGAGGCAGCTGCAGTTCCCAACAACGATTCCAAGACCGTGCAACGATTCTTGCAAAAAAACATATTTACACAGTTTTGGATGCCGAGAGCAATTATCAGTGACGAAGGCAAGCATTTTGACAACAGACTTATTGCCAAGATGTTGCAACGCTTCGGCATATCACACAAGATCGCCACACTAGATGACGCACTTTGGGCATATCGCACTGCATTCAAAACACCCTTAGGTATGTCCCTCTTCCGACTTGTGAAAGTGCCAAACAAAAGCGTTTGTTGGACCTCAACGAGATAGAAGAATTTCTTGCACTCGCCTATAACAATGCACGAATCTACAAGGAGAAAACAAAGCGATGGCATGACAGAAACTATTGCCGCGGCAATTCACGCCAGGGCAACTAGTTCTCTTATTCAATTCTCGACTAAAACTTTTCCCGGGAAAGCTGAAATCAAGATGGTCGAGACCATTAGAAGTTGTCAAACCATTCTCCCATGGTGCCGTGATAATCAAGTCCATCACTGACAAAAATGAATTCAAAGTTAATGGACAAAGATTGAAGCACTACAATGGTGCCCATGTGGAACGTAACAAAGAAGTGGTCACCTTAGGAGATGCATGAGCATGCTCTCCTTTCGATATTTTTTTATTTTTAATTTTGTCAAACTATTTAATTTTTATTTAATTTTTATTTTTTTATTTTTTTATTATTTTCGATTATTTGCTCTTGTAGGATAGATTTTCTTCTTCTTTTTATCTTTTTAAGTTTAAGAATCCCTTTACACATCTTTATTTATTTTCTTTTATTAGTTTACCTTTAATTTTAATCCTTATTTGATTTGTCTTTGAATTGTAGGAAAAGAGTTCAAGATAAAGAGGAATTTTGATCCAAGAAGGAAAACATTTTCAACAAGGAAATTAATGGGCTGAATCTAAGGCTTATATAAAGCCTCCAACTTACCCTAATTAAACCCCCATTGCCGTCACCCTTCCCCTAAACCGAAACCCTCTTTTTCGTCTTTCCCAAAAAATTAATCCCACCCACCATATTTACCACCTATCTTTTCTATAAAACCCATCACCCTTAACCTATTCCTACTTTTCATCTTGCAACTTTTTAGTTTCTTTTTTTTTATTTGTTTCTACAAAACTCACAACCAAGATCATCTATGACATCCAAAATTAAATTTTTAGTTCATCCAAAGAACCAAGATACAAGAAGTTTGCTACACCGGTGGTTCAAGAAAGATTTCACTCCAAGTTCGAAAGCCGGAAGATTTACGAAGAACAAGGCTTTGAATACTCCAACTCTCATCAAGATTTCATCCTTGAACCATTCATCTTCGAGAGGATTGCACATCAAAAGTGGCAAATCTTTTGCCATCAATCGGAACCGGGTAACATCTCATGGGTAAGAGAATTCTATGCTCACTCACCTAACCCGGATAATCCTTATGTTTTTGTTCGTGACAAGGCCATACTCATAAGCCCCAAAAACGTCAACACCTTTTACGAGATCTACATTGAGAAGGACGAGCATCAAGCCTTTGTTGATCAAATCACGCCCAAGCAACTCGACAAGGTGCTTCAAGAACTCACTCAACCGGAAACTCATTGGAACGACGGTAAATACAAGGGCACGGTAAATTGCCTTCGGCTTAAACCCGAGGCAAAACTATGGAATAAGTTTGTTAAAACTTCTTTAATGCCCACCACACACAATACTACCATTGATATACCATGTTTTTTGCTCATACATTCTATTTTGCATAATCGCATCATTAACATTGGAAAAATTATTTGTGATGAGATTTTTGTATGTAGCTCAAAAGATAAGGGTTATCTTTTCTTCCCTTGCTTAATTTCTAATCTTTGCAAGGAGATGCATGTTCCAAGTGAGTAAATCGATGAAAAGGCCCTACCAAAGTCCGGTTGGAATCAAGCACAAATCTGAAAGCTAATGGGAGAGGCACCGAAAAAATCTTCAAGGCCTCCAATTGCCGCGGCAACTCCTGCCGCCCCGGCAATCCCTAATGCCCAAGCACCTAACGCCCGGGCAACTCGGCCATCAACCTCGGGACACTTTGAAGCACTCTTGCAACCATTGGTAAGCCACCTAAGGCAAATTGAAGACCGGAAAATAATGTTCATGCGGTACATGAAGGAAAACAACAATGCCATCACCCAAGTCATCCTAGAAAAGTACCCGGACAATCGCGTGCCGTTCCCAATCTTTCCTGCCGAGATCCTTGCCCCGATAACCAATGAAGCAGTCACCACGACAACTGCAACTAATGATGTCGCGGCAACCTACATCGTGCCTGCACAAGCAGATGCCACGGCAGCCAACCCTGAAGATGTGATAGAGTAGCGCAATCTTGGATTTGGAAGCCTTCAATCAAGTTGTAGCAAGAACTAGGAGCTCTAGACTCAATCAAGAAAGTATGGGCAGATCTGAAAATTCAAGAGAAAATAGAAGGGCTTTTCTTGAAAATTTCATATTCGAGGCTGGAAAATTAAAGAAAGAAAGACAAGTGAAGGATTAGATGATAAGAAATAAGAATCTAAATAAAAAGATGAAAAAAGATTAAGAAGAAGATAGGTAAAACAAATCTGGAAATTCCAGTTTTGCTTATGGAATTATGGAAAATGGTGTGAAGGTTGAAGATGAAGATGGCTAGCGAATTGTTGATTTTGTTTTGTCCTCGGCACCCTCTTAGACTCAATTATCTAAGCAAGCAACCTCAAGCGGCTCTAACCCACCCTCCTAGATGCAATTATCTAGGCAAGCAAGAGTGTGAAGATGATCTCCCTCACAAGAACTCGTCGAACTTATGTTGAAGAAGACTTCGAAGGCACAAGTAATCAGCACTTGCAAAAACAAACTCACTAAATATTTCATAAATCAAAGAAAATCTCCTAATTAAATAAGTAACTTCTAATAATAAATAAATGCTAAAAATAAAATCCTAGTCAAATAAATCTGATCCTAATAGATATTGCAGAATCCTATATTGATTTAAATTACAAATAATCAAATAAAATCTTGAAAATTCATAATTATCCAAAAATCCCGTATTAATCCCGTATAGGAATTTCTGCATGCGCTGTCTTCGCTAAAATAGACGTATCTTGAGATCCATATGTCCGATTGAGGCGTTTCAAGACGCGTTGGAAAGATAATGTGCAGCCGGACAAGTTTTAAGAATACATGTTGACCCATAAATGTTTGGATCCCATCCAAAAATTCGTCGCAAGTTAGCTGACTTTCCAGACTTCACAAACAGATTCAGTTTCTTGTCCAAGATGCATTGTTTTTGACCTCCTATGCGTGCATTGTTTTGGCCATTATTGTTTGCATCGAACAAATTCAGCTTCTTGTCCAATATGAGAAATTTAACCCCGCTCATGCATGTATCAAGATGCCACGGCAACCAAAGCTAAAGACATCCCGGCAACCACTGCAAAAGCCAAAGGTAAAGCACCTATGCCCGAATCAACTCCTACGGAATCATTGTCTGATTTTTCAGATTCGGACGAGTCCTCCATTGCACCAACAAAGACCGCACCAATTGAATCCTCCAAGCGAAAAGCCAATGACATTGATGAAGAGGACGATGAGGACAACCCCGTACGAGGATCGATTCCACCACCGGAAACAAGGAAACAACCATCGCGTTCAAGCAAGAGAATCAAGACACCGACCAAAAGGAAACTAATCATCCACGACGACGAACTCTCAGAGTAAGTATTCGTTTGCATTTTATTTTTTGTTATTTTTATTTAATACATGCATTGAGGACAATGCCTCACTCGAGTTTGGGGGGGGATTGTTATTAGTAGTTACCATGTTTAGTTACATTCATCTTAAGTATTACATTTAGGATACATAAATTGCTTTCCATGCCTTTAGTTGGAACAAGAATTGTCTAGATTTGATGAATATCCGATGATGACTTTTCCAATGCACTTAATTGATAGAATTTTTATTCTAGGATAACCAAGGAAAAACTTAGAATTTTACTATGATGCTAAATTTGATAAAACATTGTTGTGGTTTGATTGATTTAAGGAATTCTAGTGAACTTAGGTTGATAATTAAACAAATTGGGGGATTAGAATAAAAATTGGATGAATGCTAGAGGTGCCAAAAATTGGCTCTAGCATGTGCTAAAAAATTGATCGCTAGAGGTGCCCAAAATTGGCTCTAGCATGTGCTAAAAAATTGATCGCTAGAGGTGCCCAAAACCGGCTCTAGTCGAATAAATTAATTAACTTAAGAAAAACTAAAAACAAAACACTACAGGTGCCCAAAACTGGCTCTAGTTAAAACATGTTAAAAAGAACCCAATGAAGTAATTTGAAATCCTCTTGTTTGCATAGAATCTGAAAAATCAACTTGCACACAACTCCGCACACACTCACAAGCATTATAGTTTGATTCCGAGTAACTCCTAAGTTTTTCGAAAAATGAAAAGCCAATCATACTTTGTGCCCCGGTTCTGAGAATTGAAATCAAGTTCAAAGCTAAGTTTGTGAAAATTGAAGTCTTGGCAGGTAATTATTAGTTTGCATTGCTTGAGGACAAGCAATAGTTCGAGTTTGGGGGTGTGATAAGTGTTCAAAAGTAGTATTTTTCTTACCCTTTTTACTCATATTATTGTTACACTTAGGCTCATATTAGTTGAATAATTAGTCATTCATGCATTAATCCATGTTTCCTTCCATCGTTGGGATTGATTACATAACTTGGTAGTTTTTGTGGGAAAAGATGTTGTTTCGGTGTGTTTTGTGTGTATGTGCAGGATCACTTGCCAAAGCAAGGCTAGAGCTAGTTGCCAGGGCAATGCATGTAGGAGATGTCGAGCTAGTTGCCAGGGTAATGTATGAAGGAGACGCCGAGCCAGTTGCTAGGGCAATTGTCGACAAAGAATAAGGTGATATGGTAGTCAAAATTGATGAATAGACAAGCCCAAGATGACGTGGAGCAAAGCTAAATCCCAAAGGAGTTTGATTTCCATGAAGAGATTAAAGAAGAATTAAATTCCAAGAAGATAGGAGAAATTCTAGAAGGAATATAATTATAATAAAGAATTATATTCTTTAAAGATAATTTAATTCCAACTTAACTTCCTCCTCAAAGAAGGACTTTGACCTAGCCCTATAAATTAGAGGCCATGCCGTCAACTCCAAAGGGAGAGAGTAGAGAGGAATTTCGACAACTCAAAGAGAGAGAGAGGAGAGAATTTTTGACAAGCATCTAGGGCAAGGAGGATTTCGACAAGCTTCATCCTTCATCTTTTTCTTTCTTGTTCAATTAGGTTCATGCTAGGGATTATTTATCTTGTGTTTCTTTGGAACCTAGCCATGAACTAAATTTATTTGGCTATGGTTATTGTGTTTTGTGGTTGTGAGAAACTATTGGATTTTGTTTAGGTAATAAGAGTTTGCACTTTTCTATTCAAGGTTTATTCATTCTTGGTTTTTATTCTTGTTTGCGAGTGAATTGGGAGAGGATCTCGTAACTTCATCTATTTATCTAAAATCGGGAGAGTTAGATTCAAGAAACGAATGAATATGATCTTTATTCAATCTATTGATGGTGAAGATTAATCCGGCTTAGGATTAAGTTAAGGATTTCAACAGCTAAGAGGAGCGCAAGATTGGTTGTTGTTCACCCTTGATTCACGCAGGGATGTATTATCAAGGCATGCATAAGTGCTAGAGTTTCGACTTAGGGATAAGAAGAAACCATTGAAGAACGCTCTGCCGAAACTTGAAGGTTGCTGCCCAGATGCCCAAGTAGTTGCCCAACTAGTCGCCCAGGCAACCATCGGTTAGTTGCCAAGGCAACCCCGTTGTGCAAGTTGCCATGGCAACTGAGTTGCCCGTGCATTCTTTTACCAAGACCATCCAATCGGCTATCACAGCTCAACTCACGATAACCTGGCCTATCTCTCTCATTTAGTTACATCGCCTTTTACTTATTTGCTTTCTAGATTAGTTATTAGTTAAAACTCATATAATCCTTTATTTGTGTTTTTACTTTTTTTAGTGCAAGAGACTAGATTCTTGAAGTGGCACCAATCCCTGTGGAGACGATATCTTTTATACTGTAACTTGCAACGTGTATACTTGCACAATTGTGTAGCATTTATTACGCGCAACACTGCTCTAGCCTGGTTACCCTGACCTTGTGGTCCTCGCCCAACACTACCTTCACCTCATCTCGAATTAGAGTGATACCTCTTATCATGATGCTTCCTAGATTGACCACCACCAAAGCTAGAGTCTACAACTCTTTTGCCCGAGCCAGAACCTCCAACATGAGTTGATAAACCCATGTTCTGCTCAATGTCCTTTGCCCGTATAACCAACACGTTGAAATCAGTGTCGTTAGAAGCTAACATATATGTCTTAACATCCTGTACCAATCCATAATGGAATCGATCATAGCGATGCCTCTCATCCGGTACTAGCTTAGGAGCATACTGGCTCAATCGAACAAATTGTAACTCATACTCAGCCATAGGCATACTACCCTGAACCAAGGCCATAAACTCACATTTATTCTCATCCAAGTATCTAACTCTCAAATACTTCCTTTTAAAAGTAGTTCGAAAGAACTCCCAGCTCACATCACCTGATTCCATGCTCGCGGCCACGGTAGTCCACCAGCTATAAGCATCATCTTGGAACAGGATACAATACATCCCAAGTTACAAGCATTATTACATCCTATTTGCTCCAAAATCTGAACAGTACTAGCCATCCACTCCTCGGATGCCCCGGGTGCCAACCCTCTGAACTTAACGCCTCCCAAACTACGCAAACGGCAACCCCGTTTGCACAACAGCTAGTGCAAGCACTTGTACTCCAACAACAGCAGCTTGAAAAGCTCTGGTCATCGCCTATGTCAAAGGCGCCATATCACTCAGCACTGGCCTAGCTGGCGCAGGTGGTACTTGTTCCACACCCTCAGGTGGATTAGGCGGAGAAGGTCGCAAACCTCTAGGAGGTACAACATCCTCCTGATTTCCCTGCCCAACAGCAGTAACAATCATGACAGATCTCAATTCTCTCCTCGGTCCCATCATCCTAAAATATCTAAGACATGATCATACACCAAAATAAAAATAATCAGGCCAGCATCAAGCAAGGATCCAAGACTTACATTTCAAGCCAAAACATACCCCAACATGGCATATAACAACCAACGTGCATTAACAATCACCGTGCGTAGAAAACAATGGAAATCATCCAATAACATCATCCTAATTATCGCAAACCTAGCTTTGATACCACCAAATGTAACCCCCTCGACACTGCCTAGTTGCTAGACCGAACCGTACAAGCTACATTGGGTTTTCCAAAACAAACATGTAAAGATTTAACTCGAATTACATTTATTTTTTTCTTTTATCTTATCTAGATGCATCATTATAACATATGATGTGCATACTGGCAGCGGGTGAAATATCAACTCAATCAGTCGTCTAATCGACATCCAATTGCACACAATTGCAATTAGAGACCAAATTGCAATTCTGGAAAATTATAGGGACTTAAACCATTTTGAGGTTACCAATCCTTAATTAGTCATTGTTCATGCTCAGATGCCAAAAATCAGCTCAAAAAGATCATCCAAACTCATTCAATTGCATACATAACAATTAGGGACCAAACTGGAAGAATATAAAACATAGGGAACAAATTAACTAACATAACAGTCATTCGTATCGGTACACGAGCAAGTGTATCGGTACAATAATACATCTTCAAAAACTCAGATTTCAGTAGCTCAAACCCGTACTGAAACACCTCTTCGTGCATCGAAACACCCAGCAAAAACACACATACATGTACCGGTACGATTGCTCGAGTACCGAAATACACCCTCAAAATACACCTACATGTTTCGGTATAGGGTCACGCGTACCGATACGTCGGGACTTATAATGTCCCAATATGCTATTTTTTCACACTTTCATGGATTCAAACACATACCAACATGCCTCAAACATATACACAACATTACTAAGGATAAATCTTTATCATATCATCACAGAAACATCATCAAGACATGGCATCATGCTTTAAGGAAAAGTCTAAAGCATGCTTCCTAGAAACCAAGCCATCCAACATCCAAAACTTGAAACCAAAGTAATATCAACCATAAATGGCCATTTATAAAACCATAACAACATAGCAAACTTGCTCAAGCAGGGAGTTTGGCAAAAAAACCTCCTAAAACAACAATGAACCCTATTGTCTTCATTACTACGAGTCTAGATTGAAACCCTAGTTTCAAATTGCCGAAGTCCTTTGATTTTCTTTGCTTGCTTGTTGCCCCTAACCTTTAATTCTTTGCATTGATGGACAAAGAGAGTGTAAACACACTAGGCTTAGTGAGGAGTGCTTAAACAACGCACCATCAATGCATTTTTAAACCAATTTCCAAAACCATTTTGACATCACCATTTCAATCATCTTATAAAACATCATTCCTTGAAAACCATGCACTTAACACTTTCAAAAACCAACATATTAAACCATATGCAACATGTATCATGGATCAACAGAAAATCCCATTTGCTAACCCTCAATTTAAGCCTTCCCATGTATAACAATCTATATGCAAAGCTTAAAGAGTAAACATGTATAAACCAACATTATACGCCAACATCCATCAACATGATACATCAACAATTATATTGGCTTTCAAGTGATCATAAACCAAATTCACTTTCCAAAATATCACATCGGATACACGGATTCAACAAATGTCCTCTCAACACTTCATGCCATCTCAACCGAAATTCAAGGTACATTCACAACCTTATACTATCACAACTTGTCTCGTTGATTAGACGCATAATCCACTAACGGGAGTTTTCGGTACCATATAACCCTCAACTGTTATAGTACTCGTGGTGGAGTTTTTGGTACACATAAACCCCTCAACACCCGAGGCCACTCTTTTTAGTGCATTGTCAATCCTATGGCCGACCAACTATATCCCATAACATTTTAAGCCACGTCACTTGTCAATATAATTCATTATTAACCACGTACCTCATTGTTTTTATATGCAACATCAAAACTATTGCCAATGCATTAACAAGTATTACACATAGTTACATGGATCATTTTACCAATCCATCCATCATCAATTTGTAATTAAAAATCAGTATATCACATGCTTAAATAGTGAGTACCATGTAATTCATAATCAAGTGCATAAAACCAATTTTGCCAAAATACGACCGAGGGAGAAATCTCATCATTCTTTCTTCTGAGTTTAAACCAACGTTTCAAGCTTAATTTAAACTCCCAAAATAACCTTTAAACCATTTCAAAGCTGAAATCCATCTTCTCACTTACTGACAATGCAAAGCCTTATTCACCGATGTGAATTACTCCTCCCAAGCTTTTGGAACAATGCTACAAGCTTGAGGATTAACCTTCCCTGATTTTACCTCACAAGAAAGAGGATTCAATGCATCAAAATGCATTCATAAACCCAGCAACATCAATCCACAACAAACTCTAGCCGAAACCTTTCCAAAACAACCGAAAACAACATCAAACATCTTCCAAACTTAACCCAGCAAAAACCTAAAGGTTTAATCCATCAATTAACTTCAATTGACATCTAAAAACAACCTAACATCAACCTTATACTTCCAGCATACATTAGACCTTCACAACTCCTCAAAAACACATAATTAACAACCTAGAAAATTAGAGATTCACATAGCTTCAAGATTCCAATGTTAAAATCAATCCATTAACATTATACGACAGCAAAATCATGATTAAAATCAATCAAGAACTCCACAAAATAGATCCAATTCGAAAATCATATAATCTTATCAATAAAAACAATGATTTAACCAATTTTTATAATTAAATCACTAAAACTCAATAGAAAACATTTATAAAGGATCAAATACTTGGGATTTTCAATATAGAACCATTTATTAGAGGAGAAGAATGAACCTTGCCAATAATGATGAATTTCTCCTCAATTGGATGTTTCCTCTTAAAAAGAAAAGGAAAACAATGAGATTTTGGAAATCAAGATTGAAGAATCCATTAGAAACCAATAGTTTAGAAAATCAAGGTCATTACCTGAAATCTTGATGAACAAAAGAGTGTTTGGCTAAAAGAATTTTGAGAGAAAACTTGACATAAAGAAAGTTGCGTCTAAATTGGTTTTTAAGAATAACTACCTCATTTATATTAATCCTCCTTTAATCTTTAATTAAAAATATTAAAAATAATCCCAATTGACAAAAAACAGTGACAAAAACATTTAGGTAAAATAGCTCCTTAAAGATTCTAAGATTTGACTTTACCAAAAATATCTATACATTAAATAATTATTTTTAGATATTTTTCCCAAATATTTTCTCACTAAAAATATTTAATCCGATTTTAATCCCGAATCTGACTTGAATCTCTAATCTCGACCCATCCGACCGTCTACTCAGACTAAAAACCACTAGGCCCAAAACCAGGGCATTACACTATCTGTCAGCCTCTCTAAATATGTACAATCTAACCTAAATGCAAACTATATGAGCTTAAAAACATGCAAAAGACAAGGAATAAGGGCATATAAAATAGATCAATTATGCAGTCGTCAAAAACCAACAATTTCACCGTAGGCCTGTAACAATCCCGAAATACGGCTTAGAAGTGTATTAATAATTTGATTGCTAATTTAAATTCTTTAATGTGGTAATTGATGGATTAAAATAAGTAACCAACCAAAATCCTTTTTAATTTATGGGACCGAATTATAAAGTGTGGAAGTTGGTATGGCTAATTAGTGAGTGACCAAATTGAGAGTTTTGTTAGAGATTAGAGTTGCATGCTAAGAAACATATTCACAAGGCTTTAATGAGTTGTCATCAAGGAAAAAGGGCATGTGTTATGATCGGGGAAGAGAGAATGAATTTGTCAAAGCAAATTCATCATCTTTTTCATTCTCTTGAAACTGAAAGATATAGGGATAGAAAAGGAGTGATAGAAAGCTTAGCCAAGCTTCATTTCATCTTGCATTTTCTTTGCTTGAAGCCTTATCTCGACTTAGCTGAAGATAAGGTAATTTCTAAACTCATTTTCCTAAGATTTTGTCATTGATGTAAACAATTTGGTAAAATTGAGATGATAGTTGGTTAAAGTAATCGGATTATAGGTGAATTGGTTAGAATCATGGTTTGATTTCATTTTAAGGTTTGGGTTTAATTTGTGACACATATATGAATGTGTTTATGGACTGTTATGTGAAAATAGGGGCTGCTTTGGTATGATAATACAAGATTTAAATTATAAACTATTATACACTCGTAGAAGAAATTGTTTGAGGCTGTGATATCCATTTTGGACTGTTAAGGACTGTCTGTATGCTTTGGGGGCCGTATTAGTGATTTAATAGGTTGAACTATAAACTAGCAAAACAGGGGAATGTTTTGCGCACATAAGACTACTTGGTGGACTGTTTAAAAATGTATAGGGGCTGTTTTGATAAGTAAAGGACTGTTTTAAAGTGATACATGTGTTAATAAACTATCGAATAGATTTTTTATAAGCTTGGGACTGATTTGTATAGATTAAGAACGAGCTAGGGAATGATTGTAACATTATAAAGACTGATTTGGCAAGATGAAAACATGGGAGGCAGTTTTGTTTAACCACGGGACTGTTTTAATCTAATAAAATTACATTCGGGGCTGCTTTATATATTATGTATAAGTATAACAGTGAAATTGGAACTGTTTTACAAGATATATAAACCTTGAGAACTGTTTTCAAATGTTTGAAAATAGCATGGGCTGTTTTATGTATATACAATGTACAATAATGTATTTTGGTACTGTTTTGGCTATATATATATATATATACTTGATGTATGATTGCATATGAATTTATGGTATGCGAATTAGTAAAAGTGGAGCTGAATAGTTATGAAAATGTATGATTGAGACTGATTTTGAGTGTTCAAAAGCATGTATTCCTGTTCAAATCTTGTAATGAATGTTTAGATGATTGAAAAAAGTTCTAATGCATGTAGGCAAATTCTTTGTTAATCATAGACTATGATGGAGCTAGGAGAAGAATTGGCTTAGTAGCATGGTTTGAATAGGGGTTTAGGTATCCCGTAACTTCGGGATAACAGTGAGTATAGTTAAAAACTCGGGGTAGGCTTGCAACCTTCCCGAGCAATCCTTGTTAAAATTATAAATGCATTACTTAATTGATGTGAATGGGATGTAAGCAAGCTAGGGCCAAGGTAAGTCATAATAAGTTAAGTATGATAATATGTACTTCGACTTACAATAAGATTTTGCTTAATTGTGTTTATCTTTTTATGAAATGTTAGTTGTGATTTTGATGCAACATTAGAATTGAAATGGAGCCATGATTTGTATAAACTTAAATAAAGGAAATGTTTCTTGCTAGTAAAGAAATCCAATGTTGAGTTATACTTGAATGATAGCAGTGATTGGGAAATTGGAATTATATACGAAGAAATTTGTATTATGGTCTAATCAAATAGAGCCATTGTTGCACTAGATATGGATTTGAGTTGGAATTCGACATGCTCACGGATAATTCATGATGAGTATGAGATTAAAATGACATATATGATTCGAATCTTATGATTTGAACTGATAGTACTTTAAAAGGGGTTAAACCCACTTGTAATATTGATGATTAAAATAAGAAAGAAAGTTTTGCACATATTGTAAGTGTAAACTAGATTAAATATATGAATGTGGCTGCCCAATTCCAGTTAAATAATGAATTTTGATAAAGGATAACTTATGGAAAATTGGCTTGATTAAGGTGTGATTGAATGCTACTTGAGGTAAGCTCAAGCTAGATAAGTTACATGTACATGTTATACTTTTCTAGTTAATTTGAAACTAGACTTGAACGTGAATTGTATGAATTAAATCAATGATTCAAGGCACTTAATGCCTTTCAATTGAAGAGATAATGAATTTATAAATACAAGGCTTGATTCGAGTTAGCTTAGACACAATTGGCATGCCATAGAGTCCGTCGAGCTCGCTAGTTTGGACTACGGTCCCTTGTTGTCAAGATCTAGTGATCTTTTGGTACAATTGGTACCCTTGTTCAGTATTGAAATATATCCGGTACTTTGTGTGTCCTTGTTTTGGTACTATGTGTAACCTTGTTGTTACACTCATAGTGGATTCGAGTGTCTAGTAACTTGTTAATCAAGGCTCATGAAAACTTAAAATGTATATTAATGAATCTTGATGTTAAGATGAGAATTTGGAATGTATAGTCCCTTGATATGTAATGGATTTTGATCCTTTGATTTAGTAAGGACTAAATGTCCCTAGTTAAAGTTAGAACTATGTTCTATTGCAAATGACAAATTGGATAGACTTGGAAAATTGCATGGATTAATGTTCATTTGCTCTGAACTAAATTCAATGCTTGCTTGTAATGAAAGAAATGTTATGATCCACATGCTAGATCGAATGTTTGCTTGTAATGAGAGAAATATTATGATCCATATGCTAAATTGAATGCTTGTCTGGCTTGATTGCAATAAATGAAATGGTTATGATAAAAACATAATGTGGAATTTGATGCCTAAGAAATGAAATAGTTAGGCTAGTTATATGATATGGTAGTTGTTTATGACTTGTATGTCTTATGCAATGAGTAGTTAATATGTGATATGGAAGTTTGGTAAGTTAAAGATGTAGTAAAATAACCATTAGTATCAAGCGTATATTGAAAGCAGTGTTATTTTTCATGCGTGTATAGCATGTGAGTTAACTAGAAGTCGAATCTAAAACACTTTAAGACCAAATATTCTTACCCAATGGAAGCAAGGTTACGAGATGTTAATCGATATGTATGGGAAATGATATAATTATAAAATAAATTATTGTCAATTGGATTGCATTCTTAATAATTGGTTGTTTCTAAAGGATTACTTAGTTATGTTCCTTGGTCCGGACGATTGTAATTAATCCTACGATAGGAGTGTAGTATCAATCAGATTGCTTGTATTATAAGTAAATAAGAGTTTTTTTGTATAAATGGTTTAGACTAGTGTCATACCTAGTAAGCTAGGAAAATCCATGATTAGACTAATTCATTTTGGAATTCTAGGTTAATAAAGAACTACGTTGCAGGATGATTGAGTAGATTGCTTATGAAACATATAATAGTTGATTTTGAAAGAAGGATATTCTTAGTCCGTCGGTTAAAAGAAATTTATGTTCATCTAGGGTAACAGAAGAAGTAATAATATAGAAAGCTAATGGAATAATTTATGCTAGTATCTAATTCCACTTGTATCATGATATCAGTTAAGCTACAAATAGTAACTTATGTGATAAATTACACTTCATTAAAGGTAATCTAAAGAAACATATTCATGTATAAGTTTTGATAGACTTTAAAGGAACTAGCATACTCGTAAATGATAAATATTTCTTGGGAAGTTCTCCGAGTAAACAGTATTATTTAATTGAATATTTATGAATCTAGCTGGAAGGATCGGTTAAGTGGTAAATCAGAAATAATTAAGTTTCTGATTATGATTGTCTATTCCGTTTGGGAGGTTAAATCTTGATAGGGCTGAATGAACTTCATTCAATTGTTATACGTAAATAGCCTATGAAAATACCCTTGCTTGTAGAGAAAGTTAAATTGAACAGAATAAATTTAAAGTCCAAGCTTATAAAGCTTGCCCGATTGATAAACCTTAGAAAATCAAAAGAATGGAAATAGGTTCCTATTTTTTAGGTCTTAATTATCTCACTAAGAATAATCTTAACCATTTTTCTTGATGCCTTGCAGTGCAACCAAGTTTCCGATTTATCTTCTGAGCTCGGACCAGATCACAATTGCCAGGAAGTACGCTTGTAACTCCTTATGTTCTCCTAAGTGGTGGCACATGTTTAGAATGTGTAGTCATTATGCATTATGAGCATCATGTGTATATGTATGTTGGGCGATGCTCTTTAATTGTTGATTGATGTAAAGGGCCTCTATATCTATTATTTATGGTTGCTTGCTTTTCGAAATGGTTATGGATGCTTGATAGATAGGTCTTGATAGAATCTATAATAACGATGGAAATAAGGATAACAAGTGTGCTCGTATGATTAATGGCTAGTTAGGACCTTTCAAATGGTTCAAGGGCCTATAATCGTGACTAAATAATTGAAGATTGTTTTTCTTTGACGAATAAATTGGATACATAAATTTAGCAATCGATTTTAATTAAGAAACAAGATTATATAAAACGTGTTGAAGTTCAATACCTTGTTTGTTAAGCACCTTCTTGGAAGTGCATGTTTGTATGAAATAATTCTTAATTTGACTTGTGTCTCTTCTAATGTCTTGTGTACAAATTTTCATAGGGAAGGTTCTCTAGTAAGTTTTGATTCATAATAAAAGATATGAATTGTTTCTTGCTTTTTGCCCTGAATATTTGTTTATAATAGGCATAAGTTGTCGGGTTAGACTTGTAGTAAAGAATGTTAATAGCTCCCAGGATTTAATATTTCAAAGTATTCCTCCTTAAGGTAAATTGGATGTTTCGACTTGATGTTAGCCTATTGCGGGATCTAATGTTTTAGTTTTAGAAACTAAAGAAATAAATGAAATCAGTGGAATAAGTTTATAGACCGGAATTGTTATATCTTGTCTAGTTTGATTGTATAATATTAAGTGTTAAGTAAATAACTTAAACTATAGCGAAGCAATCCCTTTAAAAGTTTTAATTTATTTGCATTTTTTGAAAACTCGTTCCTTAATCCGAGGACAGTTTATTGAAATGCATGTTTGTTTGTTTCGTAACACCATACAATTCGGTTTACTCCTAAGCCGGGTTGTGGGTGTTACAAGGCCACAGTACATTCAGCACATTGGGCAGTCACAGCGGTACGCACATGATGGTCAGCAGCGAGAGTCAGCTCATGAAAGGTTATCGGCATAAAGAACTTATCACGAGTTAACAAAACCACCATCACAAATATTACACCAGAATGGGCATACGGGAATCTTGAAACCCCTGATACCGATGAGGGAAAACGAATACAAGGAGCGGAAGATGCAAATTCCACAAAGCTCAAGGTCACTCCATGGACGATTCTGTACATTTAAAAAACACAATCGAATTAGCAGTGAGAAGGGGAAATAGAGAGATTCTTAGTTTCCCGCTACAGAATTGTTGAGGATAATACGGAGGCTCAGCGGCCGAGACCGCAAGTCAATAGAAGAAACAACCAGGACAATAGGGGTACCATTCATATGATAATTGGAATAGACAAAGGTGGAACCAGTCAAGCTCCAAGCATAAGGTCCACATGTAGGGAGTAATGTTCGTTTCGGTAGGAATGGTGAAAAAACCCGAAGCATAAGGACCCGTTGCGAGTCTCTTTTTTAGAAAAAAGAAGAGGATAGTATACTCGAGGAAGAAAACAATGATCCCATCATCATTACAGTTGTGATAGCGGGGTTCATCGTAAAGAGGATCTTGGTTGATACAGGTAGTGTTGTGGAAGTATTGGGTTGGAACGCATTTAAGCAAATGAGAATTCAAAATTCAGAACTAAAGCCAGCAAGCCCAATGTATGGGTCTAGCAACCAACCCATTGAAGTGAAGGGCTCCATCCAACTTCATATAATTATAGGAGATGGTGAGAAGAAGGTCACACAAATGGCTAATTTCCTAGTTATCGATATAACTAGTCTGGATTTAATGCTATCTTCAGGAGACGTTTGATGAGAAAGGCTAAGATGATGGAAGCTCCTTTCTTCCTGCAAGTTACATTACCCACGCCTTCGGGGGAAGGTTTTATGCAGGCTGATTAGAAGGTAATGAGACAATGCCACATCCTTTCACTCCAATTAGCCCAAAAGTAGAAGGGTCATGACCATGTTAGTAGAGAAGCCCTGTCCCAACAAGAAGAACTCAAGGTCAATATCCTAAACAAAATCGTGATGATTCTCGAAGGCCCAAAATCTGGAGAAACTGAAAAGCCTGTAGAACCAGAACTGGCGGAAACAAGCAAAAGCTCTTGAAGACACAAGAGGATCCTGAGGCCCCACGACGATCTTTGTTTCTCCTGAAGGTCTATTTCTCCACTCCTCTTTTATTTCTCTAAATCTCAGCTCAATCCCATATATGATGAACTACCATGTCAAACAATGTAGGTTAATGAATTGGCCCCTAAATGAGTGACCCATAGAAGCACAAAAATTACATAAAAACTGATCATTATCACATCTTTATAGTAAAATTCAAGCAACAATCACAAAACTATACCGTTCTAAGTAGCGACGTAAGGTAAACGCTTCAAGCAACAATCATAAACATATACCGCTCTAAGTAGCGACGTAAGGTAGACGCTTTAAGCAATGATCACAAACCTATACCGTTCTAAGTAGTGACGTAAGGTAAACACTCCAAGTAACATTCACAGACCTAAACTACTTTCAGTAGCGACATAAGGTAAACATTCCAAGCAATGAGCACAGACCCATACCGCTCTTAGTAGTGTCACAAGGTAAACGCTTTAAGTAGCCATCACAGATTTATACCACTCTGAGTAGCGACCTAAGAAAAAGGTTCTAAGTGGCGATCAAAAGCTTATTAAAATTCATTATGCTAAAATATTGGTGCAAAAATTAAAAATCACGCAGCTAAAGTGGTAGCGTACAAATCAAGAACAACGCCACATGAACAATGAAAAATCTGCTCCAAAGAGAATAATACTACAAGGTAATGGCAGTACCTACTACATTGAGCAAGCACACCAATATCAAGGCTCCCTATCTGCGCCAGTATCTAAAAAGAACATCCACAAGATAATTACTCTTATCGGTTGAATTTTGAGAATAGAAAAGCCTGCGTATATTACATCGCACAATTTTTGCTACACATCTTTGTTGATTGACAAAGATGACTAAAAGAACATAAAATAAATTATGGTGAACTGCAAAGACATGGAAAAGTGCAAACAATTTCAAGATTATTTTAATTATTCAAATCTTTTTAGTATAAGGACCGTACGAAAGTAATTAATTATGTCTCGCTTGAAACCCCAATAACTGGGATGATATGAAGACGGTCCCAAGGACTTAATACTTAAAGAAATGAATTGCTTTGTGATAACACCAAAAGAAAATATCAAAATAACCCCTTAACTTTCAAATGGAAGCCTCTTTCACACAAAATATATATGAAAAAATATGTATGAAACTGACAATTACATACCCTCACTACAACCACCCAACGCATCACTACTACCTACTATTTCTGCAGCACCACTTCGACTATTCAAAGGGGAGGAAGCATTCGGCCCCAAAGCAGGAGGGCTCATAATGCCTTTATATTTATCAACGACTTTTTCCCAAGAGGGACCAGAGGGATTCCTCACGTCAAAATATATAACCCCTTCGCATAGAACACCAAATTCTACATTGCTAACATCAAAAGGACCACGTGCCAATTGAAAGCTGAGAATAGCAGCATCTCGAGATTTTTGCATTCCCTTAATCATAAGCGTAGAGGTTGTGTCTGCAGCTACTTTAACTTTATCAGCTTCCTCAACTTCGTGAGTAGCTTCCAACACCATAATCTCATTCTTATGAGATTCCCTTAGCTCAGTTAATTTCCTTGTCAAAGTTGCAAAGCTTTCATCTGCAGCATTCCTTGTCTGCTCTAGTTTTTCCTTAAGACCTTGGTTCTCAGTCTTCAAACTCTTTTCCATAGCTTCAAGCATCTTATTTTTAATTCTAAAAGCTCGATCAACTTCAGCCTCCAAATAAGCAATATAGCCTTCCATTTGTGAGCATAGTCTTTCATTCTCCTTTAAAGAGTAGTGTATCATTCTGCTTGCGAGCGTAGTTTTGCATTTTTTTCGAGAAGGGCCTTTTTGTTCCTCTCTATATTAAATTGAATGCAACCTAAGTCCTTAACAAGACACCAAGCTCCCTCAACAATCCACCTAATACTAGTGGAAGGCTTGGAAGCACCAAAACTATGTGAATACAACTCGAACAACCTCTTAGAAGTAGATTCAGGATGCAACCAATTCTCTATTTCCGAAACCCCTCTCCAAGGATAAAATGCACTCCATGGAGCCAAAGCTTCACAAGCTTCACTAAGAGAAACGTCAGCGGACAACAACATCAAATGAGTCATCGCAGCTTCTGAAAAAGACACAGTCTCAGTAGGTGCGACCACCAGAGGTGTATCTTCAGCGGAACAATGCACAACAATAGAGTCTACAACAGTTACTCCTACAAAGATGTCAATAAACAAAATTTCATTGCAAATTAAACAACAAAACCATCAAACTACAAGCAGTAGAACACCGCTTAACACACCTGAAGCTACACAAAGAGTAGGCAAAACAGTAGTCAAGCTAGCACAAGTTGTGGTTCCTACAGTGTCAATTGTGACCATATGAGAGGAACTGTATGGTTCTAAGGAAGTGGGGGGAACATCAGGATTCAACCAAGGCAAAAACTCAATAACTCCAACATAAGACACTGGCCTTTTTCCCAACACCTTATCCTCGACGTCCAAAACACACCTCATTGAGCTATAAGCCCTCGTTCACCTCGCCACAGTCTCCCTTGCCACCTCTAAAACATCAACTAAGCTCCTACGGATTCATTTTGAGTACCAAAAGAGGTTCCCACATAAGTGCAACATGAACTACATTCATCAAAGACATCGCTGCAATGGTTAAAGCTAACAGACAAGGCAAACTTATTTCTCCACTATTAAAAGCCTCTAAAGACGTCATTTACATCAATCCATGCAAACATAGTTCTTCAATATCAAACATAGAAAGTGGTACATCCAACTTTACAACCAAATCCTCAAATTCGTCACTTATAGTAGGAGAAACCACTACCCCTACAGAGCACATCATAAAAATTTCTTTACTACAATGCAAACAAAAGTATATATACAAACACAGGAAGTTCATTCTTCTCAAAAACTATAGCAAACCAATATCAGTATCCATACGCCTCTTTTTCCTACGTTCTAAATGTAGACAGCCCCCCTCATCTTTCAAACTAGCCACGGCAGACAAACTTAGAATTATCCATTTTCTCCCTCCTCACCATGACTAGACACGAACGGGAAAACACTACCACAACCACTCGGGTAACAGTAGTACCTTCCACACCAACCACACATGAAGGGGCACCTTTTCCATGATATTTCCATGGACGAGTATGAATGTTAGTATGCTTAGAAAAGAAACCCTTTGGTTCATCTCCGTTACCTAGAAGAATCCTCGCCACTCGTTCATTACCCTCTTCGCTAAAGGCCCAGACTTCTACACAAGTAGGTACATTTGCTAAAGAGTCCTCTAGAAACACATTAAAATCTATTTTGTCCCTACCATTGGGGCTCTTCTCCTCTAGACAATGCACCCAAATATTTCTAAGAGTGCTTACCTTCTCAAAACGAGAAGGTGGCTCTTCTTCTAACCTCCTGAGGAGCCTCAACTTAGCAGGTGACATTTCCTCCATATTAGGCAATGTAACCCTGTCTTTTGTCGGTCGATGCCATACAACAAGGGAAAAAACTACCGGCATAACACTCCACCTTGATATATTTCATCCTATCTAGAAAAAGATGATCAATATAATTACTCATTACCCACGCTTTCCCTTTGTGATGAATAATGGTTACAAAACCCTTTGCATTCTTGTCGTGATCGGCCATTACGTTATAAAAATAACAGAATACATTGATAGACGGTTTTTTCCCTTGGATTTTACAATTTAGGAAATAAGTAACCAAGGTCCACCAACTAGCTCCACTTAATTGACCAGATGCTACATTAAACCAATTCAACCAATTTACAAAAAAAAGGGATGCAGCGGTAAATGGAAACCGACTTCAAAAGAAAAAAGAGGAATCAAGAACCATGACTTCTCCTCCTCAGAATAGGCGTTCAGACGAAACCTCCCCTTTGGCAAAGTAAGCCGATAACAAAATTTGTTAACGCCAACGAGGCCTCGATATTCTAACCTCCTCAACATATCACTCGACTTAGTAGTACAATGATACCAATCACTCACCACAACTAACGAACTAGCCATCAACGCAAATACGAGTATTCTCCTTTTCAAAAAGAAAATTTTCTTTTCCTCTTCCTCTTCTTTTGGAAATCTCAAAAGCAACAAGTGAAACAAGAAAAATAAAACCTAAAAAATACCAACAAAGGTTATTTATAATCAAGAGTCAGGACTTCCTCAAAATGCTTCGTTAATAGAGGGACTCTTCATGTGACGTTTTAGATACAACGGTTCACTCAAAAAGAAAACTAAACGGTTCATTAAAAAGACTGCTTGTGTGACGTTCCACATACTAAGGTTCACTGAAAATGATGATTCATTTGAAAGATTTATTGCCTGACGTTACACAGAGCCTATATAACCCTTAGGATCCCTCTTCAGATTCCCCAGGTTCACCAAGGTCACTTTATAACCTTCTTTCACCTAGGGGCAATTGTTGGTACCTACGAATACCCACCGCTATGTGTCAAGTATACGTAGCCCTCAAGTATGATCAGACAACCTGCGACAAACAAATAAGACTACAAAGGATACCATGGCTAGCGTACGTACGCGACAAACAAACAAGATTGCGAATGACACCATAGCCAGTGATCACGTGAAGACGCATGTGATTGCTTTGGATGACATTGCAAACCTAGGACGTCAAGTCATGTCTAGTCCAATCAACACACCACGAAAACTTGGTCATGACAGCTATGACATGCAAGAGGAGAAATGGGACACTTTTCCATTCTAAGGATTCATGTTACTCTAAAAAAGAAGCCATAGCTCAAACTTAGACCCAAAACCACCACCTAAAACCATTGGATCCACCATCGGATCATCGTCCCCAATTCTTGTTCACTTTTACAATCAACAAGTTGTATTTTAAATATTATGTTAGAGCCTTAGTGTTAGGTTCTTTAATTAGGGATTTAAATAAATAATCCAATTAGGATTTAGTTAATTGTAGCAAATTAATAGATATTGTTTAGGAAATTTGGGAGTTCAAAATTTGAATGGTGCACTAAAGCAATTGGATATTATTCAACATGAATTTTTAAATTGGATAAACAATATTTATTAAAACCCTAAAAATATTAAATAACCTAGATCAATGATATAAGGCCTTTACATTGGAATAATTACTTTAATAATGTTGTGTATTTTTGTAAAATTTATTTTGGATTATGTAATATTCATTGGACTTGGACTGTTATAATATTTGGGTTTTATACATTTTAGATCTTATTTAAAATAAGTCCAATAATAATAATAATAATAATAATAATAATAATAATAACAATAATATCGGTAATAATAATAATACACGCAGACTCATACATGGGCACACATACGTATATAGCATACACATACATACTTACGTATACCTACGTACAATTATGACAAAACACATTCGCATACGAACACACATAATAATAATACATACAATTCATGCAATACATAATAACAAGGACTTTAATAATACATACATGCAAACATATATAAACATGCACATAATAATTACTAATGCATACATAACACATCACACACACTTTACGTATAAACACACATAATAATACTATATATGTATACATGCAATAATAATTATTATACTAATATATTAACACAATATTTACAAACCGGGCAAAAATGAGTGATTACACTTATACGATTATTTCACCATACTGACACATTTTTTTGTTTCTATTTTTTTCTGTATATGTTGCATACTGTTGCATCACATTAGAGGTATTGATTCAAGGGTGAGTCTAATAGAAGGTGATCAAAATGGTTGATGGGTTTGATAGACAAAGGGAAGATAATACGTTGCCGTGGACTTGGTCTGAAGAAACGCAGATGATCATGTGTCACAGATTGTGAGTTATACATGTATCAATTCCAAATAGAATGAAAGTCTACCAGAACTAAAAAACATATGGAACCAATGGGACTATGATATGAATAATCACTTCCAACAAGAGTACAATGATATAGCACTTTTACTAGATGTTCAAGTTGATGGAGAGTTGTTCAGGGCCCTGACCCAGTTATAGAATCCGACTTATAATTGCTTTACCTTCGAAAAGGTTGACATGACACCGACAATTGAAGAATATGAAGCCTTTATACATTTTCCAAGAATTAAAAAGCACAAGGTTTATTCCAGAGCTACTAATCCCCAGGGT
The DNA here is from genome assembly GCA_019671005.1 of Hibiscus mutabilis. Lineage (NCBI taxonomy): Eukaryota > Viridiplantae > Streptophyta > Magnoliopsida > Malvales > Malvaceae > Hibiscus > Hibiscus mutabilis. Next base: position 52,185,782 of record CM033721.1, on the reverse strand, counting down.
TTTAAAAAGAAATTGAAGGTTGTAACGGGAATGAGAAAAGATTAGTTTAATAGGAAACTAGCTGAAAAAGAAAATGTTGAGCAGAAAGAGGATAAAGAATGTGTAAACTAGAGAGTTACTCGGGATTTAATTCATATTTATGAAGACTCATCAAGAAAAAGAGATCTATTTGCCTTGTGCATTTATGGATTAGTCATGTTCCCGAGAATCTTTGATCATGATGATCCTTCTACGTTGGGATTATTCGAGTGCTTGGAAAAAGACATTAATCCATTATCGAAAATCCTAGCAAAGACATTTAGGTCTTTGATTGCTTGCAGAAAGCTAGGAATAAGAAGATTTATCGGTTGTGCACAACTTCTAGAGGTTTGGTTCTGAGGATACTGGTGGAAGATATCTCATAGTTATCAGAGGTTTTTCAGCACTTACTCACCACTAGAAGAGCACGTTGCAAAATGCACTATTAAAAATGATAGACAAATAGTAGACTTAGTGTTTCAAAGACATGAAGGATATTGATATTGTGTTGAAGGCCCCTGGCTAATTAAAGGAAGTTATCTATACCAATGTGAAAATAAAAACTGGGTCTCGTTACCATAAGTTGCATATTGTCCTCTACTAGTGTCCAAACAACTGGCGTTAAGGCAATTCATTCCTACTACCGAAGGAATGACAAAATTTGAGTTAGTGCACAAATCAATGATTACAAGGTTAAAGTATTGCTGATGGTTAGAAGGAACCTAGAAGGTTAGAACCATATATGGATTCAAAAGAGACTACTCTGAAATATGAGGCTTGGAAAGCTCATAGGATTAATAACAATATTCCTCAATCAAATCAAGATAATGTTCGGTCCACGGATGAACATGTAAGGAATGCTCCCTTGAAAATGGATAAAGCAAAGCAAGATTATGAACAAGCCCTGGAGGATACAAGAAGCGGATCTGTGGCCTCAAGAATAAAACTTCTATGATGAAGCTAGATCTTGATATCCAAAAATGACGTGAAAAGACACTTCAGGATGAGAAGAAGAAAATCAGTAAGGATTTGGAGCACTTCAAGAAAAGTCATGGTGCTTGCCAGAAACCACAAAGGGGTAGTTCGAGAAAAATGGTAGAAGAGCTGACTAAAAATTGAAAGGAGATATGAAGGATGCAAAGAACTATAAGAATTCATATGAAGAAACTAGGAAGCTGACAAAGAAGAAAATTCTAAAGTTAAATGATTCACACAATCCCAAGAAGAAGTTAGTGGAAAAGCAAACTTTGAATTCAGACCTGAAATCTCAGGTCTCACAACATGAGAGGGACATTTAGGGGTACTATATGAAAAAAAAGGGTGAACATTCAACTAGAAAATGAGGAATTGAAGAACAAAGTGACAGAAATGGAAGGTGTCGTACACGATTTGAAGGACCAACTCGCTAAGTTTAAGGGAGCACTACATGTATAAGACAAAGCACTGAAAAGGCAAACTCGAAGTAGCTACTCAGACTATTCAGAGGCAAAACAATAAAATGGTCAACTTTAGAAACCAAGTATGAGAAATTGCCCAATACGTGCAAATTTTGTCCAATGAAGCAATGAACCTGCAACAATATGTTGGCATCGACACTTAACTAGGACAAGTGTTTACTCAAATGTTGAATGAAGTAGTGAACATAGGGGCTAGGGCTAGCCGATATTTGTAGTTTTTATTTCTAATCTTTGTATTTGAACTTTTTAGCTAATGAAAGTTGTTCTAAGGACTTGTTCTTGAATCGCTACCTCTTGCATTCATGCATTTATACATGGCATTTTATTTTGAAAAAATATTATGAATCTAATAAAGAAAGGTTCCATGGTAGAGTTTTTGATTTTTGAGATGCAAACATAGACCAAAATAAATCATCCAAGCTATTTTAAAATGGTTTCCACAAACACAGGTAGACCAAAATCAACAACAAAAATGTTGGTTTAGTAGTGTTGGGTTAGTGGTGATGGATTTGTGCAGTGAGATAAGGTAATAAGGAAGAAGAACAGGGAAACCCACAACTCCAAGGGCTTCGCCTAGTGGTAGACTGAGTGAAATTCATCCTTGATGGTTGTAGGTTTGATTCACACCCTTGTCAATTACTTAATTTTTCACCCAATCAGGTGACACGTGGGGCCATCTGTTTGGGTGAAAAATTATTATATAAAATAAATTAAAAATTAGAGTAGTTATCAGGTGGTGACACGTGTTGTAATCTGATTGGTTGATTAATTTTATTTAATTAAATGAAAATTAGGACCAAATTGATATAATAGGTAACTAACATGGACCAAATGTGTAATTATACAAATTTCTGTCAACTGCCACGTCACCTCTTCTGTTATATTTTAACTGTTGTTGGATAAAATATGACCAACTAAAAAGTTCAATGGTGTGTTTGTCTAATTTTTTAGTTGGTGGTCAAAATAGGATGAACCTCATAGTTGAGTGGTCACACAAGTAGTTTACCCTACATTTTATTGTACAATTATGCTCTGCCAATATTTCTTAGTGAGAATTTTTGAAAGCACTCAAAAAATGGGGCCTATTGATCCCCTATTAAAAAGAAAACTTCCCGAAAGACCCAAACATAAGAGAAAATAAGAGGAAGAAAAAAGACCCAAAGGAAGCAAGTTGACATAAAAGTAAGATAGTTGAAGATATAGTGGCTAAGTTGGACACAACATTAGAACATGTCCAAAAAAATATGTGAGTTTAGTATATCTTTTTTTTTCTTTACATTTTATTTTAAAGGTTTTATTTGTTTTAAAAAAATATTTTTTTCTTATTTCCCTAGACAACTCAAGCAAATTCATCAATGGAGCCACCACCATCTCATACATCATCTCGTACAATGTCTCCATATTCAACACTAGTTTTACCAAGCACATTAGCTTCAACTAGAGGTGTTTCATTTGGAGGAACAAAAGCAAAGGCAACCAACCATAGACAATTAAAGGGAACAACATGTAGGGGAACTACATGCATTAGAATCATGGAAAGGATTGAAATTTATACAAACCTTTTCACTTGAATTCAAATCCTTAATACAAGTCAGAGAGTTAATTAATTATCTCTAACATTTCAATTCCTTGCATTATGATAATTTTTATCAATTTGAAACATTGTGTTTTCAATTTTCAGGATGATAGACCAAGTTAGAGGATTTTTAGGAAGTCGAACAAGAAAATCAAGGATCAACATGCACTAGTGACACATCTTCCAGCTTCATCTCAAACCACACAAGTGACTCGGCCTCCAACTTCATCTTAGATTGCACTAGTAACTCAGCCTCCACCTTCATCTCATAATACACCAATTTCATCTCATACAATAGTGATGCAACTTGAACCATTATTTCAAACTGCAACATCTTCTTAAACCTGCTCCAGTGTCTAAACTTCCAGCAACCTTCAAAAATTCAAATATAGGAGGCACGAGAATCACTAAGTTAACTATTAGAAGGAAAATCAAAGACTAACTTTGTAGGGCTAGTTATTTTGTTACATTTTGATGTATCTGAGGTGATATAACTTAAGGTAAACTTTGGAAACGTTTTTTTGTTGTTGTGCTTTATTAAGTACAATTGCTATTTACCTAAATTGATAGAACATGCTTGTTTGAAAATTTTTGTAACATGGTTATTTTTGTACCTAATGTGATAGAACAATGATGCAACAAATGATCCTCGCATCTACCACATGAGCTAAGAAAGCATCATAGCCATGAAGTAGCATGTCTTAGGCCCACATGGCTGAGATTACATTGGAAAGACAATAATTTCTTTCACCTTGCACAAGCGAACTTTCTCCATTAGATCTGTGAAGCATCAAACTCTTAGCCCAACGCCTTAAGCTGACATCAAGATCAAATAACAAATCTATACCCAAAATGACATCGAACAATTGAAAGGGTAACTCCATCAACTAAGTTAGGAACATATGTTCTTGAATCTCTACCAGGCACTGGTGATACACCTTATCTACCAAGACATCAAACCTTATAGAACTAGACACATGAACACCAATTTCTAAACTTTTGGCTATAAGCCCCTACCCTTGGCAAAGCTCACTAGGGATGTATGAATGGGTGGATCTAAAGTCCACCAAAGCAACAATAGGAAAAGAGAATAGGGTGAAGGTACCTAAAATCACATCGGTAGCCTCGTAGTCATCCCTAGCCTTCACAACATATTGTCTAGATGGAGCCCTAGCTGTGGAACTCTCAGTGCCTCCACTCATTTGCCCTGACATAGATCCTGATCCTCCTATGTCAAAACCTCGACCCCTCTATCCTGACTGATAAAACATCTTAGATGGGTCTAGGGCGCCATAGCTAGCTTAGGGACTATCCCTAATAAAGTGATCCATTGATCCGCATCCAAAACAAGTCCTATAAGACTTAAACTACTACTCAATGTGGTGTTGTCCGCACCGATCGCACATATGACGGGCTGATGATCCAGACAAACCTCCCCCATTCATCATAGATGAGAAAGTCGATTGTAACCTGAACCGGACCTCTAATTTGACCTCTAGAAATGGTTTATGTTATTCACCCTAGAATCTCGAGAATCTCTAGATCTCTTGCCTAAACTCTGAGATGAACCCTTAGTCTCATAGGTCATGAATTGACCTTGGGACCCTCTAGTATCTCCCTTAATCAAACTCTAAACCTACTCGAGGGATCTAGCACTATTGGCTAACTCTACAAAAGTCTTGTGGGGTTCAATGGTCACATACATCAATAGCATGGGTTTCAGACCCTAACAGAACCTCTTACATCTTAATTCCTCTATCGCCACCAACTCAGGAGAAAAGCTACTCAGTTGTAGGAATTCTTGTTTATATTCAAACACTGTACGATTTTCTTGAACCAAGTAGGAGAACTGGTCCCTCAACACAACCATCTGAGCCTCTCCGACATACCTGTTCTTGAACTCCTTCACATAGTACTCATAAGTAGGTAGTTCATGGTGTAAACCCATCTCAACAATTTCCCACCATTCTTTGGCATTACCCTTCAAGAGGGAGGTAATGCAATCAAGTCTATCATCTGGCCTACACCGCATCTGTCTAAACGCCCATAGAACGTCTCGTAACCACTGATCTATATCAACTGGATTAAAATCACCCATTCCATAGAAATACTTGACCCTATAATGATAGATCCTTTTAATAAGGGTCTCTCTAGGTGTATCAAATGGCCTAGGTAAGGCCCTAACAAGGAGGCGGATGATGACATTCAAATTCTAGAAGTAGGTAGAATCATCCTTTCTAGCATCCTCCCCCGAGAGGTGTGTGACTCTTGTCACGGCCATTTTTACCACGATCCACGCCTCATGGTATGGAGAATTCTGAAATCGAAGGAAAACATAAGAAGCACATCAAGTTCTTAGTCTTGGAAGAGTACAATATTAACTTTAGGGGCTTGTATCCACTAGACACCTTATGACGACTCCCATTGACGAGTGCATAATTGCTCTATTTTATATGGCCTTAATCATTGTCTTTTGTATGTTCTAAAGCTAATTTAGGTTAGATTGTATATATTTGCATATAGATAGGAGTTACACCGCATGTGCTTAAATTGTCATATATATTGGTGCTTTTCACGGGAAGGTGGTATGTTTATGGTGAATGTGTAGGATGCTGGAGTAGGAGAGGAGCAAATCACATGGCTGGAGCTGACGAGGCATAAAAAGTTAGAGAAGAATCTATCTCTTCCCACGTGGACTTTCTCCTAGATACGCAACATTAATTAAAGCGGGAAACAATTGGCTTTTCTTTAATGAAGCCGTGCAACTTTAGGGTACTAAAACCGTAGTTTCACTGCCTATATAAAGAAGACTTGGACATTACTCAAAAGAAGACAGATCGATAGAGAGCATGATTCAGACGACAGTCCTAGTCTGAGCCTACAGAGAACCACCAGGGCGAAGCTAGACGATTCTCCTCAATGAACAATGTCATCGAGAGAGACTAACAAAGAGAAGGCCTGCAGCACAGCTGGACAGCACAGAGGGAGTTTTGTCGAGGATGCTCGACTCTTTCTTTTCTCTTGCTTGATAAACTATCTTACTTTATACTTTTAATTATGTTTGTTTTAGGCTCAAACATGAGCTAAAATTCTTAGTTGGGATTATTGCATCCCAAGTTTTTATGTTTTAATTATTATATTTCAACGCTTTAGTTGTTTTCGTCTTCATCTATTATGTTCATGTTCTTAATGCGTAGTTAATCGTAAGAGCTATTCGAGAGAGGTCTAGTTATAAAGAAAAAGAAATAAAGGAAGTTTATTGGTAAACCATGACAATTACTTGCTATCAGTTATGCTGTTAACATTCATAAATAGTCACTTTCGAAATTAAGAATATATAAGTATGTCTGGTGTGATTGCCTAAATGGTCAAGATTAGTTTAAATATCTTGATACGTATATAAATGGTCTTTTATATGTTAAAGTAATACCGGATCAAGTAAAATGTTTGATAAGTTGTAGAAAAAGGAAAATTCTATATGGTTAGGTCGATAAAGAACCCAAGAAAGTTTATAGGTTAAATACAAGGACTTATATAACAACTTGTTTCATTAGTAAAATGAATATACTAATAAGTTAAATACCCTTGCAAGAAATGATGAATCATGTTAGAAAACTTGCTTATATTGGTTATAATAGATGATAAGGTACTCACGCATATGATGTTCTAAATACAGAATAAATGTGGATAGCTTAAATTCCTTTGTAAATACATTCATAACTTATTTGACTACCTTAATGAAAAGGTTTCTAATGATAGGGTAATAAGGACCTTGTGGATAAGATGGAACATACTCAATATGGATATAAAAAGAAACCTATGAACTATTTGTTAGACCTAATGTCTTAACGGATAAGAAAACTAGAAATATTATAAGTATGATTGGTATCATATGTGGTAATTTGGGAGTTGAGACTTATGTTTCTAAATATGTATGTATGTAAGAGATATGATGACTTGTTAGATGAGTAATGCGTTCTTTAATTTAACTCTCGACATTTGTGTCTAAGGTGATATTTTTTTGAAGGATGGGCATTCTGAACGAAAGATATGTGTTTAATATCAAATTCAAAGATAAGATATGGAAATTGTTTAACAACCTACAGATTCTAAAGGTTTTCAAATATCTAAATGAATAGATAAATATATATATGCGCATGCTTGTATGAAGATTAGTTGTTACCATGAATTAGGTTGTTTACTTGTTTAGGAGATGATTCCCACTTATATATTGAATGTTGTTTCAAATAGAATGTTGAATACGGTACATTGTAAGGTTATAGATAAGCTGGGTTGGTTGGGCTTAAGGATAGAACGAGATTAGTTGTACAAGGTCTATTGTATTATTTTAAGACCTTAGCTCTACCTCACTAAGGGATTCCTTACCCTATTCTTTCCCTCGTCTTTCAGGACATTGCTACCACCTGTTAAATCCCGAGCTTGGACGAGGTCACAAGAGGAAGAAGTACATTTTGTAACCTTCCTTCCCTTAAGAACTCCTAGATTGGTGGCACATAGAGGATATGTTTGCATAAGTGCATTAGATCAATTTCGAGATATATGTATATAAGCATTCTTAGTTCCTAAGTTCTGTAAAGGGCCTTTATATATATATATATTCTTTTTGGTTGCTTGCTATTTGCATTAAAGTGGTTGGTGTATGGTATGGTTGCTTAGATATTTCTATGTGTTGCATACCCATCACTTGCGGTGGCTGGGGAACAAGTCAGATGTGGCTGGTGGTGGTGGTGATGAATCGAACAAAGGAAATGAGATGAACTGGTTTGAGTTTTGAGAAGAACAAGGGTGTTCGATCTTAACAAACATGAAATTTTGTGAAGTTTGGTGTTTGTGGGGGTTAAACGATGAAAAAATAGAACGGGGATAAGTTTGTGAAGAACAAGTAGTTTTAATCTTGGGAACATGGAAATAAAGGAGTTTGGGTGTTTGAGATGGATCGAAGATTGAAAAAATGAAGAACAAGGATGATGTTTAAGAAGGATATGTGAGTTTGATCTATTTAGAGGATGAAATCTGGAAAATGGTTATTAGACCTGGGAGAGAATTCTAGAGGAGAAGGGTGGAGAGTGATTTGATACAAGTGGGCGAGTTGGCTCAATAAAGGGGCATTTATAAGGTGAGTTAAACGGTGCCTTTTTGGCACTGAGTCAACCCAGGATCCGCGCATTTCTATTAGGGTTGACTCAGGATCTGTGAGTTTTGTTATAAAAGGGATTAGTGTTTCTTCTAGTCCTTGATTTTTTGAAGTGTAATGCAATTCAGTCCTAATTTCAACAAAATTCAAAATTAAAGCTTGTTTTTAGTTCAATTTGGTCTTAATTTAATTGTTTAATTTAATTTATCTACTCAATTATATGTTTGATGCATGTTTTAAATTGAGCATACAGTTTTAATATTTAGACAACCTAATAAATTAGTTTTTAATTAATTGTTAGAGCCTTAGACTTTAGGTTCTCTAATTAGAATTTAATAATTAATTAAGTGAGACAATTGTAGCAAGTTAATGTGTACAAAGTGGGAAGCTTTGGAGTTCAAATTTGGATAGTGTCCCATTGCAATGGAGTGTTATTCCAACATTGGCTTTGAAGTATAATACTTAGTATTCATTATAACCTAGAATTAGATAATTAATTTAGTTGATTAATTATAGCTTTAATTAGGATTATCATTTTAAATAATTAGAATAATAAATTGATTAGTGAATATTATCTAAAATTTATGGGTTTTGATATGGATGGTGCTCAAGCAATTGGGTGTTATATCATGGAAGCCTTTAAATTTAATAATATTCATAGTCTTATACAATTTAATCAATTAGAGCCTTTTATATGTTAGAACTTAAAATAAACAAGACAATAATTGATCATGCATTAAAAAACTTTTTATGTTGGAAATATATTTTTGAATATGAATAGGGGTGTCCTAACGTAATTGGATGCTTTTAATCTCATATTCGGATAAAAATATATTTTCTTATATAAGGAATATCTCCATTTGGAACTTAAATCTGGTAAATTAAGGGTTAAATTAAATTTAAAATATTTTTTGAATGTCAAAATGCCAGGTAAATTTAAAGGTATTGAAAATGAGCGTTTGTGGAGGTGCTAATCCTTCCCCACACGTAACCATCTCCCGAACCCAAATTTTTAAAGAATGAATCTCTGGTTGTTTTACGGTGTCCAGTCTACCTCGAAGTGAATGGTAGCGACTCCAAAATCGAATTAAAAAGGCAAAACCTTAATTTTCAAAGAATTAACCGTCAAGTTATTTTCTCGTGTAAAAAATGGTTTTGACAGTTTGGCGACTCCACTGGGGATACTAGAGAGTCAAGCCTGATTAATTTTATGTGACATTTAAGAATTGTAATTTGAATTTAATTTTTTCAATAATTATTGGATGGATTTTGATAAAGAATGGAGATAGCTTTTTCATTGTGTGATATAAATTGTCATTCTTGCATAAGCCTTCTACTTGTGCTTTCTCCTTTAAGTGGGAAGCGAGACATGATTCTACGTGAGATATCCAGCTCCGTGATCAGAATTTTTTCTTTCTTCCTGTATACCAACCTTATACACTATGAGGTTACGCCTCCGCTATAAAGGGTTGTATACTCCCGAATCGATGTCTTGATTTCGCAGTAGACAATAACGAAAGTTCGAGTACTTAGAGTCTAGAACAAGAAACCAAATGATGTAATCTAGAAGCTCACCCCACTAGAGCTAGACAGGAACCTAGGACAACTGTTGTCGATTTAAATACATTTCTCCGGTTATTCACTCTGCTCAATATAACCTACTTTATTGTATCAATTTAATTTAAGTTTTTTGCCTTCAACATTATTTTATAATATTGACACATTTCTTTTGTTTGTGTTTTTGTTTTCTTTTGTGTTGCACTTTTGCATCATGCATGGCATTGCTTAAACATTGTATTTTTTAAAATAATAATATTTGTTTTTTCCAAATAATATTGATTTTTCAATAACATCACTCTTTTTCAAATAACATTGCATTTTTTTCAAATAGCATTGCATTAGCAAAAAACCAATATTCTGAGAAACATGGGCAATAGCTTGTTAGGGTTAGGCAATCTCAAAAGGTTGTTAAGGATCGCTTGGGTAGCATGGACCAAAGGGTTCATCAGTCACAAAACGAGATGGTAATTCGAGCTACCACATTGCTTGGAAATAGGGAGGCTAGGAAAGAAAAGGTTTTAGATGAAAATGCCAACATTGATGATCGAAACGAAAACTTATCTCACACAAGGGTTCAACCCAGATGATTAGTCTTGAAGAAGGTTCAGACCAGTACAACTAGAGTATCGGCCAATGATTTAGAGAATTTGGAAACAAACTTGGGAGATAACGTTCTTAGCCTTAGAGCGCTGATAGAATTTGACAGAGCTAAACTGGATGTCATCAAGCTCACAAATACAAGTGGACTGAGTAAAAGCCAAAACTTTGATGTTTTTCCAAAACTGTATTGTCGAAGGGATATGAGACTTTAAAGAACAAGATAATTCCAGCAAAGTCAAAGAACCTCATATGTTTGTAGAATGTTTCTCCAAAGTAACAAAATCTAGGGATTCAGTTGAGGCTAGAAATTTTCCCACAATTGAATTGTCCCTGTCAAAGAAAAGAGCAGCAACAAGCAAAGAAACAAAATACCAAGAGGTCAAATGGTTTAGCAAGAAAAGAGAGACGATTATTTCTATTCCAATGCCTAATTCAAATTTGTTGCCCTACCTTGTATAGAATCACCTGTTAATGACATTCAACCAAAATTTCATAAGCCTTTATATGACATCAAAAATGCTTGTGGTTATTACTGTGGAGATTTCAGTCACTCTGTGGCAGATTGTATGTTTTTGAAACACATAGTCAGTGGTCTCAACAGGAATAAACATTTATGTTTTGAGAAAGGACAACCCGATTCTACAAAAGACCATCATTTTCTAGAAGAATTGAGATAAAAGGGAAATGATCAAATCTACAACAAGCTTTTGTGGGTAATTTGCTATAGTTTGGGGTCTACTAGAATCAAAGTAATGTTTGGACATCTACTTCTTCAACTTTTCCTTTACCGAAGAATAATCCACAATCAGATGCTCAAAGTGCTCATGTCAGTGGAAAATCAAATACTAAACTAGATCTCATTCATGTTTCCTATCGTGAGTTGTATTTCAAGTTACCCGAAGCTTCACCGCATCATTTGAAACCTTCAAATATTCATAATCCAAGTTGTTACAACATTAGGAATCATTGTGAGTATCATAATGGAGTTCATGATCGTGAAATTGAAGACTGATACACTTTTAAGCAACAAGTTCAAAACTTTCTGAACTAGGGGATTTTGGAAGTTGATAGTGAAGGTCAGTCCATTAAGATCTGCAACTCAAGAGATGGTCACCTGATCGGAGCTGATGCAATTGAATTGCTTGGAAGTCAAGTGCTGAAAGACATCAAGAAAAGAAAAAGAAGGAAGAGCAAGGTGAAACAAATTGAGAATCATCAACCATCAAGAAGAAACCTTGAATAAGCGTGCTCGTTAAAAGCTTCAACATATCTATCCAACATCTTGAAAAGAAAAGTTCATCTAGACGCCGGCCAAAAAAAGTTGTTAATTTCCACATACAAATGATTGAATATTATACGGGAAAGATCAAACAAATGATTGAAAACAAGGAAACTCATAGGTAGGATAGTCTTAATTCAAGATTCGATGAGAACATTAGAACATAAGCAAGAATGGGCATGTCTTTGTACTGATAAATGAAGTAAATGAAGAATTGTTGATAGAATTGGAGTGGCTGAAATTCGCTCCATCCTTAAATAAAGATCGATAGTTGGACCATAGAAAATCTATTTATAGTTTTAGGACCGTTACAAAATAATACCTTGAACCATCCCAATCACTTTTGCCCGTAAGCATTGGGGTTCCTTTGTAAGGGAGGCTATTTTGGTTTGTTTGTTTTAAATGCTTGTTTCTTACATAATTTTTCTCAAATGGAAAACATTTTACATTATTTGATTCTTTTAATATTTCAATTATTCTTTGTTATGGGTTAGTTTTTGTTCCCCCATACATATATGTATATATCTTCACTATCATTTTCTATCAAGTACTTGAATATTAACTGCAAGAGTGTCTAAGAATCAAATTCAGAGATCAGCTTCGAAAATGTGACTCTCTTCTACGTTATTTAGGCCAACGGGAAGACGTTAATGAGCATTCATGAATTACGAGAAGATCCCAAATATAAACTTTGAGTGAATTTTCCTCTCAGGTATTGTTGACTAAGGTCCTTGAATGAAGTGATAACCCTAAAACATCTACCACCTGAAGACTGATTTTCTTTGAAGATATTCATATATGGGAAGACATCTGGCATTCCTTCATCTCCCTTCACAAAGAAAAAAATAAGAAAAATATCATTTGTTGTTCCCTTTTGAGCCTGACAATCTTCTTTCGACTCAACCCAAACCAAGGATCACCCCCACACTGGGGGCAAAAAGGATGAAAGTTTGTTTGCAGGTGAGATGTATGGTTTTGATCATGATATGATAACAATGCCTTGTGAATTAGGGGCAAGAAACAAAAGTAGACATCTCGAGCACAAGAGCAAGAAAGACATGTTGAATGAAGGCGAATATTCCCAAACAAGTCAAAAAAGAAGAAGAAAAAGAAGAAAAAAGAAAAAAGAAAAGAAAATGAAAAAGTGGAAAGTTCGTGTTCAAAGAGTTAACTAAATCAATTTTGAGAATTGTTGACAAGAAAGTTGAAGCAATTGAAAGAAAAAGTTCACCCATCAAAGACAGAGCTCCTAATGAGAAAAGTTCACCCATCAAAGACAGAGCTCTTAATGAGAAGAACTCACTTGTTCAACATCTTATAAAGAGACAATTCAGGGAATTAAAGAGCGAACTTGAAGAAAGTTTAGGGACCTAAAGCATTTGCTCATCCTAGATGATGAAACATGGACAAATTATACGTGTTGGAGCCAGAAACAAAAAGATTAGTGGGGCATCATTTTGCATAAGAACGCAAATTAGAATAGAAAAGAAAGAATGCAGAACCTAAAAAGAATTTGATTACTGAAGAAGTCAATATTTGATCAAGAAGAGTAAGAGCTCAACAACAAGATTTTGGGGCAAATTTTTCCGGGGCATAAAGACAACAGGAGTTTTGGACCAAACTCAAGAAGATCAAGCAAAGCAAGATTTGATAAGAACAATCTCGAGAGATGAGGTGTCATTGCAGTAGAAGCAGAAAACTTAACAGAGAAGCAAAAAAGATCAGAGCCCATCCAAGTAGAATTACAAGAATCAACAAGAAACAAGAAAGATTTCAATCTACAACTTCGAGATTGGAGAAGTAGATCCAGCAAAGATTTCAATCACAATTTCGTGAAGCAAAGATATCAATATGTTTGAAGAGGGGGATCTCAAAAAAGATTTCTTGATTGTCTACACAAGATAGAAAATGCAATACAATTCTAAAGCCATCGGGTCATCAGTAAGTCCTTCGAAAATGATGTTAAGTCCTTCGGGCCATCACCTTCGGGAGTGATGTGAATATTTGATTGTTTACACAAGACAGAAAGTGCATTACAGTCCTAAAGCCTTCGGGTCATCGGTAAGTTCTTTAGACATGATTTTGAGTCATTCAGCCCATCACCTTCGGGAATAATGTGATTGTTTGCATAAAAAAGAAAATGCATTACAATCCTAAAGCCTTCAGGTCATCAGTAACTCTTTCTGGCATGATGTTAAGTCCTTCGAGCCATCACCTTCAGGAGTGATGTGATTGTTTGCATAAAACAAAAAATGCATTACAATCCTAAAGCCTGTGGGTCATCAGTAAGTCCTTCAGGAATGATGTTAAATCCTTCGAGTCATCACCTTTGGGAGTGATGCAACTGTTTGCATAAGACAGAAAATGCATTACAATACTAAAGCCTTCGGATCATTAGTAAGTCATTCAGGCATGATGTTAAGTCCTTCGGACTGACACCTTCTAAACTAATGATAACTTTTTGAATGTTGTCGCGGTAATACAATGGGGGTATGGTGATAGAGTAGCGCAATCTTGGATTTGGAAGCCTTCAATCAAGTTGTTGCAAGAACTAGGAGCTTTAGACTCAATCAAGGAAGTTTGGGCAGATCTGAAAATTCAAGAGAAAAGAGAAGGGATTTTCTTGAAATTTTTAGATTCAAGGCTAGAAATTTAAAGAAAGAAAGATAATATGAAGGATTATATGATAAGAAATAAGAATATAAAAAGAAGATTAAAAAAGATTAAGAAAGAGATAAGTAAAACAAATCTGAAAATTCCAGCTTTGTTTATGGAATTATGGAAGATGCAGTGAAGGTTGAAGATAAAGATGGCTTTGCGAATTGTTGATGTTGTTTTGTCCTCGGCACCCTCTTAGACTCAATTATCTAAGCAAGCAACCTCAAGCGGCTCTAACCCACCCTCCTAGATGCGATTATCTAGGCAAGCAAGAGTGTGAAGATGATCTTCCTCACAAGAACTCGTCGAATTTATGTTGAAGAAGACTTCGAAGGCACAAGTAATCAGCACTTGCAAAAGCAAACTCACTAAATATTTCATAAATCAAAGAAAATATGTCTTACAATGATGGAGGCTTCATCCTTTTATAGGTGAAGGATAGACAAAGTAATTTAACTTCTACTCAAATAAGGAAAACCTAATCTAATTAAAAATAATACTAAAATAACAGCCTTTAAACTCCTTGTGCTTGTGTGGCAAGGATAGGGTGATAAGGCAAGTGATAAGCTGATAAGGGTTGGTTGCTTGGGCAGCAAGTAAGCTTGATGAAGGCTGGTTTGCTTGGGCATCAAGTAATGGGCTGATAAGAGCTGTTTTGATTGGCCAACAAGTAAAAGTTGATAGGGCCTTTATTTGGACGAGTTTAAGGGTATTCGGGCTGGTTTAGATGACAAGAAATTGGTTCTTGGGCAAGGAGACATATGTGGGCTGTTTTAAAAGCTAACTAGGCCTAAAAACACTTGTAAATCCTAATTTGGGCTAAAAATAAAAATCTGACCCAATCTTTTATAGTAACAAGTATTGGGTCTAATTACAATAAAAAGGCTAATTAATGGGCATTTAAAGGCTCATGGATATCCATCTCCAAAGGTGCAGCAAGTTGAGTTTTTGTGACCCAATTATTCTTGAATGATGTTAAGTGTGGACTTCCTTCAAGAAATTCTTCTTTCTTCGTGGCAGCTTGTAATCCTTTGCTCACGAATCCTTGGACGGTCGAATTCTGCTTATCCTTGATTAGCTTAGACTTGGCTCGGGTTATTGGGCCAAGTGGAAAAAGTAAGTCTATCTTGTCCTTGGAATTGCCTTGTGGTACATGTATCATCCCCTCCCTCCTCAAAAGGATTCGTCCACGAATCTGAAACATCAAAGGGAGATAGATCAGAAACATTAAAAGTTGTACTCACATTATACTCACCTGGTAGATCAATTCCGTATGCATTGTTGTTGATCCTTTCAAGGACTTGGAATGGTCCATCTCCTCGTGGATCCAATTTGGATTTCCTATGGTTCTGAAATCTTTCTTTACACATGTGCAACCAAACCCAATCTCCTGGTTTAAAGACAACTTGGCGTCGGCCTTTGTTGACTTTGGCAGCAACATTTTCATATGTTTTCTCCATTCTTTGCTTTGCCTTAGTGTGAATGGATTTAACTAACTCCGCTTTCTTTTCACCATCTAAGTTGCTAATATTATCAATAGGTAAAGGAACAAGGTATAATGTAGTTAAGGGGTTAAAACCATAAACTACTTCAAATGGAGAATAACCGGTGGATGAATGAATAGAACGGTTGTAGGCAAACTCTACAAAAGGTAGATATTTTTCCCAAGTTTTTGTATTCGTACCGAAAACGGTTCTGAGTAATGCACCTAAGATCCGATTTATTACCTCGGTTTGTCCATCCGTATGTGAGTGACAAGTAGTAGAATAAAGAAGTTTGGTATCTATCTTTCCCCACAAAACCTTCCAAAAATGGCTTATGAACTTTACATCTCTATTGAAAATGATGGTGCATGGAATTCCATGAAGTCGTACTACTTCTCTAAAGAAGAGATCGGCTACATGTGTTGCATCATCAGTTTTATGGCATGGTATAAAGTGAGCCATCTTTGAAAACTTGTCGACCACAACAAAAAACTATCTCGACCCTTTTTGGTACGAGGTAATCCAAGAATAAAGTCCATAGATAAAAGGGAAAGATGGGATAGGAAGGGGTGTATATAAACCGTTAGGACTTACCTTGGATTTTGCTTGTTTACATACGATGCAAGATGCACATATCTTTTCCACGGTTTTCCTTATATGTGGCCAAAAAATGCTCCATTACCATGTCTAACGTTTTGGAGATGCCAAAGTGCCCCATTAAGCCTCCGGAGTGTGATTCATGGACTAGCAATTCTCTAATTGAGCCTTGTGGTATACACAACCTGTTTATTCAGAAAAGAAGCCCATCTACAAGATAAAACTTGTTAAAAGTACCTTTTAAACAATGAGTATAAATTTCCTTGAAATCTGGATCATTAGGATACAATTGCTTTATATGTTCAAATCCTAATATAGTAGCATGCATTTGAGTTATTAGGGTATACCTTCTAGGTAGTGCATCTGCTACTACATTATCCTTACCTTTTTTGTACTTGATCATATAAGGGAATGTTTCAATAAACTCCACCCACCAAGAATGTCTCTTGCTCAAATTACCTTGGCCGTTTAGTCGCTTAATGATTCATGGTCGGTGTGTATGATGAACTCCTTTGGAAGAAGGTAGTGTTGCCAAACTTCAAGTGCACGAACTAATGCAAGGAGCTCTTTATCATAAGTTGAGTAGTTCAAATGTGCTCCTTTTAACTTCTCGCTAAAGTAAGCGATTGGTTGTTTTTCCTGTAAAAGAACTGCGCCTATGCCTATACCAGAGGCATCACATTCTAACTCAAAAGTGTTAGAAAAATCGGGAAGACGAAGAATTGGGGCAGTACAAAGTTTACCTTTTAGTGTTTGGAAGGCTTGTTCTTGTGCCTCACCCCAATGAAAACCTACCATTTTTTTGATGATATATGTCAATGGTGTGGCAATGGTAGAGAAATCCTTGACAAAGCGATGGTAGAAGCTTGCTAGGCCATGGAATGATCTCACCTCGGTTATGGATGATGGCGTGGGCCATTCTTGAATTGCTTTGAGTTTTTCATTGTCAACATGGATACCCTGTGCACTTACTATAAAGCCTAGAAAACTAAGACTTTCACTACGAAACACGCACTTTTCCATGTTAGCATATAATTGTTCTCTTCAGAGAACTTCGAAGACCGATTTCACATGAAAGATATGTAAATCAAAAGAAGAAGAGTAGATAAGAATATCATCGAAATAAACAACAACAAACTTACCTCTAAACTCCCGAAGGACATGGTTCATCAATCTCATGAATGTGCTAGGGGCATTGGTCAAACCAAATGGCATAACTGTCTATTCATATAAACCGAACTTGATCTTGAAAGCGGTTTTCCATTCATGTCCTTCTTTCATTCGAATTTGATGATAACCACTCTTCAAATCAATCTTGGTGAAGATGCATCCGCCATAGAGTTCATCAAGCATGTCATCTAATCGTGGAATAGGATGCCTATACTTGATTGTTATTCGGTTGATCGGTCGACAATCGACACACATTCTATATGAACCATCTTTCTTTGGCACCAAAAGTACTGGAACGGCACAAGGGCTTAAACTCTCACGAATGTAACCTTTGTTGAGTAGTTCTTCCACTTGCTTTTCTAACTCCTTGGTTTCGCCGGGATTGCATCTATATGCTGGTCTATTTAGAATAGAAGAACCCTGAATTAGGTCAATTTGATGTTCAATTCCTCTTAAGGGTGGCAAACCGTCAGGTGGATCACCTAAAACATCATTGAAGTCCTGCAAAAGAGAAACAAACACACTAGGCAAACTTTTGTTATTCTTAGTGATAGAAAAAAATTGTTCCCTAAAGCGGATGAGGATGCAAGGCTATTTAAGGAAAGGGGGCTTGCCTCACTTCTTTTTCTCTCGCATAAATATTTTGAGACACTTTTTTCTCATATTTAGGATCACTCACCACCCCTGGGCCTATACTTATTTGGCTTTTATCACTACTGGCCTCTTTTGTATTTGCCTTTTGTTTTTCATTGTTTTTTTCTTTTTCATCTTTTTTTATTCCCACCTTCTCACAAAACTTCTTCATTTTCATCTGATCTTTGTACACCTCTTTTGGATCGAGTGGAGCTAAGGTATACTTTTTTCCATGGTATACAAAGGAATACTTATTTAACTTACCATGGTGAGTCACATCACAGTCATACTGCCACGGTCTTCCTAAAAGTAAGTGAGATGCTTGCATAGGGATAACATCACACCAAACGTCATCACAATATTTACCCATAGTAAAAGTGATTAAGGCACGTTTTTACCTTTAATTTTGACCCTTCATGAAGCCATTGGAGAAATATGGCTTTGGGTGGCGTTACAAGGTAGGTCAAGTTCATCAACTAGATAGCTGCTCATCACATTCGCACAACTTCCGCTATCAATGATGACATAATATAGTTTGCATTTGATCAAACATTGTGTGTAGAAAATATTTGTTCTTTGCATCTCCGTATTGTTGATTGCTTGGATATTAAGTGAACGTTGAATCACCAAGCTTTTAGGATCATGTTCATCACTGGAGTAACCACCGGCGATGATTTCATTGTTGGACAATTCCTCCTCCGACTCGGATGAGTAGCTCCCATCTTCTCGAATAAGAAAGAGTCTTGTATTCGGGCAGTCTCTTTTATAGTGTCCATGACCGTTGCACTTGAAGCATACAATCTCTCGAGTTTGTTTGTGTGTTTTCTGCCAACATGGGGTTTTTTGTCTTGGTTTTGTCTAGTGACTTGGATGTTTCAATTTTCTGCTTTGGTCTACTTGAGTCGAGCAAAGGTTTAGAAGAATTAGAATGAGATAAAGGTTGAGTGGTACCTTTGTCATAGTGATATTTCTTTTGTCGATCTTTGATGCGCTTTTCAATTGTCATGGAGAATTGGAATGCCTCTTGAAGGGTGTAGTAGGTTTTGAGTTCAAGTACCTCAAGAATGTTGTCATTGAGTCTGACAACAAACCTAGTCATTGTATCCTCTTCATCCTTTTGGATATCGGCTCTTCGCATCAATGATTCCATCTCTTTGAGATACTCATCAACAGTCCTGTAGCCTTGTCAGATTCTTTGTAACATTTGTTTGATCTCTCGTAGATATAATGGGGGAATGAATCGTTCTCGCATGACTTCTTTAAGTTCTCCCCATGAGGTTATCTTGGCTTCTCCATTGGGACGCCGATTGCGAACCAATTGGGACCACCAAATGGATGCGTATTCAGTGAATTCGAGAGTCAACACTGGAACTTGATCCTCTTCGGGGCATTGATAATACTCGAATAGAAGATCAACTCGATTTTTCCAGTCATAATAAGCATCAGGGTCATACCTTCCTTGAAAATGTGGTACAGTGATTTTTGGTTTGGCTAAGGTGTTTGTTGCTCGTTTCGGCTCTATGCGAGGATTGTGCCCATGCAGGGGGTTTTGCCGTCTATTCTGAATGGGAACAAGATTTGGACGCCTAGGCTCTTTTGTATCGCTTGCAATAGCAATGGTTTCTAATCTCCCAATGGCGTGAGTGATTGCGGTTATGACTGTATCGGCCTGCTCAAGCTTGGCTGCCAAAGAGGTTACAGTTCGTTCAAGTTTATTGAGAGTATCCGAAACTTCTTGAAGAGTCACTTCATGTGGTTCTTCGTCGTTACTTGTTTTTGAAATCCTGAAACACTCAGATTTAAAAAGGTGAAAAGCAAAAGAAAACTAGAAATCTCACTAGACACTCCAAGGAATAAATATTTAGCAAGGCAAGTAAACCGATCTCGTGCTCTTTAAAGACCTTCCTGCCACAAGTCAACAAGTTACAATCGGAGTTTAATCCTAACAATGAGTCCTAATTGTACTAGGAGTCCAATGAAAGGCTTGACACCAATTGAATATAGTTGCAAGAAAGAAGGATTGTAATGCAAGTTTTAGTCCTACTCACACCAGAAAAGAGAAGGTGTTAAATTGCGTAATAGAAGAAAGAAAAAGCAAAACAAAGGAACTAAAGAAACTAAGAGTAGAAAAAAATTACTAGAGAAAGATGATAAACCCATAAACAACTTGAAGGAAGAAATCCAATGTTGAATCCACTTCAATGTGATGCTTGTGGTGGTTGATGATGGTAATCTTGACGATTCTTGAATGTGGTTGGTAGCTAGGTATGAGCTTTCTCACTTTTCTTTCTTTTTTTTATTTTTTTATTTTTTTCTATTTTTTATCTTTTTTTCATTTTACAAGGTAAATAAACTGAAAATAACGAAAATTGAAGAAAAACTAATGAAAATAGGGTTAAAGTAGGGGGAAAACCCTAATTTTGCTAAAACTTTATCCACTCCGTTCGAGGTGTTCCCGAATTTGAAATTTTGTGTGGTAACTCCTCCAATGGTGTAGATCTGATCTGGAAATTTTCAGCTCAAAGGTCACTCGTTTGGTTTTGACGAATTTTCCCTAATTTTCAAGTTTTTTTCACAAAAACGCCAAAATTCTTGTCAAGAATCATCCCAAATCTGATACAAAATGATAGAGTAGCGCAATCTTGGATTTGGAAGCCTTCAATCAAGTTGTTGCAAGAACTAGGAGATTTAGACTCAATCAAGGAAGTTTGGGCAGATCTAAAAATTCAAAAGAAAAGAGAAGGGATTTTCTTGAAATTTTCAGATTCAAGGCTAGAAACTTAAAGAAAGAAAGATAAGATGAAGGATTATATGATAAGAAATCAGAATATAAAAAGAAGATTAAAAAAGATTAAGAAAAATATAAGTAAAACAAATTTGAAAATTCTAGCTTTGTTTATGGAATTGTGGAAGATGGAGTGAAGGCTGAAGATGAAGATGGCTTACGAATTGTTGATGTTGTTTTGTCCTCGGCACCCTCTTATACTCAATTATCTAAGAAAGCAACCTCAAGCAGCTCTAACCCACCCTCCTAGACGCGATTATCTAGGCAAGCAAGAGTGTGAAGATGATCTCCCTCACAAGAACTCGTCGAACTTATGTTGAAGAAGACTTCGAAGGCACAAGTAATCAGCACATGAAAAAGCAAACTCACTAAATATTTCATAAATCAATGAAAATCTATCTTACAATGATGGAGGCTTCATCCTTTTATAGGTGAAGGATAGACAAAGTAATTTAACTTCTACTAAAAGAAGGAAAACCTAATCTAATTAAAAATAATAATAAAATAACAGCCTTTGAACTCCTTGTGCTTGTGTGGCAAGGGATAGGGTGATAAGACAAGTGATAAGCTGATAAGGGTTGGTTGCTTGGGCAGAAAGTAAGCTTGATAAAGGTTGGTTTGCTTGGGCATCAAGTAATGGGCTGATAAGAGCTGTTTTGATTGGGCAGCAAGTAAAAGTTCATAGGGCCTTTATTTGGACGAATTTAAGGGTATTTTGGCTGGTTTAGATGATAAGAAATTGATTCTTGGGCAAGGAGGCATGTGTGGGCTGTTTTAAAAGCTAACTAGGCCTAAAAACACTTGTAAATCCTAATTTGGGCTAAAATAAAAATCTGACCCAATCTTTTATAGTAACAAGTATTGGGTCTAATTACAATAAAAAGGGCTAATTAATGGACATCTAAAGGCTCATGGATATCCATCTCCAAAGGAGCAGCAAGTTGAGTTTTTGTGACCCAATTATTCTTGAAGGATGTTAAGTGTGGACTTCCTTCAAGAAATTCTTCTTTCTTCATGGCAACTTGTAAACCTTTGCTCATGAATCCTTGGACGGTCAAATTCAGTTTGTCCTTGATTAGCTTAGACTTGGCTCGGGTTATTAGGCCAAGTGGAAAAGTAAGTCAATCTTGTCCTTGGAATTGCCTTGTGGTACATGTATCATATGGTCTCATCAAAGATTTACACCTTTTGAACCATCAATTTCAAGAAAATAATGGGACTTCAAGTTACCAGATTGGAAATTAAGATAGATCGACTTCAGGCTTAAATGAGGAAGATCCATAGTTGAATTGGTCAAAAGTTTCAGCGTCTCTTGTTGAGGCTCAATAAGTTTCTTAATGATTTACCCAAATTGTACATTTACTTTACAATCAATATTGAAAGATTAATGATAGATTTGACTTTTGTAGGCCGCATATGTTTTAAACATAGAAGACGATTGATCAACAAAGGAAAAAGAGCAAAATAGCTCATGTGAGCTTTAGATTGAAAGATCAAGACATTTTAGTCAGAAAAGTTCAGTCTTTCCTTAGAGGAGGAGGTGAATTAGCGTTCCTAGCAAAGAAAGAAGAGTTCATAATGAGAAGAGCTCATACAGCAAATAATGAAGAGCTCCTAATAAGAAGAGTTTGCCTAGCAAAGATAGAGTCATAATGGGAAGAGTTCATTCAACAAAGATAGAGCTCCTAATGAGAAGAGTTCGCCAAGCAAAGAATACAGAGTTCCTAATGAAGAGAACTCGCCTAGCAAAGAATATAGAGTTTCTAATGAGAAGAACTCCCCCAGCAAAGAATAAAGAACTCTCAATGAGAAGAGTTTACCCTTCGAAGAATGAGAAGAGCTTACTTGTTTGACACCTTTACAGACAAGTGGATTAATTTTTTCAAAGAAGATTGAGGAGTTCCTAATGACAAGAACTTTCTTGTTCGACGCCATTGCAGAGAGGTGGCCCAACATTTCCTAGAAGAATGAATGAGTTCATAATAAAAAGAACAACGATGATTCTGACTTTTGCAGGTCATATATGAAAACATATCAACATTTCCAAGAACAACGAAGAGTTCCTAATGAGACGAGCTCACTTGTTCAACACCTTTGCGGAGAAGTGGATCAATGTTTTCCAGAAGATGAAGAATGAAGAGTTCCTAATGAGAAGAACTTGCTTGATCAACACCTTTACATAGAGGTGGATCAACATTTCCAACAGTGACTGAAGATCAACTTTCTGCAAAGAAAAGTGGATCAGCATTTCCAACAAAGAATGAGGAGTTCCTAATGAGAAAGAACTTGCTTGTTCAACACCTTTGCGAAGAGAGGGGCGGATCATTGTTTTCAAGAAGAACGAGGAGTTCCTAATGAGAAGAGCTTGCTTGTTCGACAGCTTTGTATAGAGGTGGATTAGTATTACCAAGAGGAATGAATGGGTTCCTAATGAGAAGAACTACTTCATACTTCGTGGTTAGCCTTGATAGAAAGATTGAGAAGTTCATAATAAGAACTTGTTCAAACTTCCTAAAGGAGAAGAATGAATGAAAGGTTCATAATAAGAAGAACTTATAGCTCAGAACGACAGTCAATAAGTTCGGGTAAAATTCATGTCTTTGCAGTCTTTGCCCAATTTCTGTTCCAAGCAATGAGCAAAGAGGGGCAGTTGTAATACACTAATTTTACCCAGGTATGGGTATATATTATATTTTTTAATAAATAAGAGTCAATAAATAGTATATAAAATCAAAAAACCCAATAAATAAACCCATAAATCCATTTTATTCCAATAAATGACCATTTACAATGCAAGAGCCCAATTAAAGCCCAAATTCTTAGTACATTAGATTTTCCCGCTCCTTTTTTGTACATATAACCAAAACAAACACAGAAAATTAGATAACCTAAGTTTCCCGCTCAAATCCGCCATATGACAGCTCTTCATTGGCTGAGAATAGAAGCCACAGATTGTACTTCTTCTCCCATGATTTGGATCCACCTGGCGTGTGCTGATGTTAGCATGACATCACTTGGTTAACCTACTATAAAGGAGAGAGGGTGTCAGTTGGAATTATGGTGCAATAATGACAATCATTAATAATAATAATAATGATAATAATAACCTAATTAAAAAATAAGGAAGAGAGAGTTATTGGGAGCTGAACTGGCTCTAACAGCTGAAGAGTCTCTGGAGACTCGAACTAACGCTGGAGTAGCTATTTCACTGCCAGAGAAGGTTATCAAACACCACCAGAGCTACTATTTCACCGAAAGAATAGTTACGCCATCACTAAAAGGTAATTTCTTACCTTTTCCTTTACTTTTCCTGCAAAAACAAGTATAATGTCAGTGTTTGAAAATTTTTAAACAAAAGCAGTAGCTTGAAACATGAAATAAAGAGTCATCGGATATCTGAGTTAAGCCAGAGTGTTTAAGTCTTTGGTGGAGTTGAAAACGAGGGGTTATGGGTAGATCTAGGGGAAGCCGGGTGATTTTGTGGGATCGAGTAGTTTTAGGAGAATCAGCGTGAAAAATCAAATTTTATAGGCTTTTAGGGTTTTGATGCAGCATAGCACAGTGGCTAGAGATTATTGTATGGTGGATTGAGCAAGGTAGGGGATGATCAGAGAGTGGTTGGTGGTAGTTGGCGTCGCCTGTGGCGACCGGCGAATAGGTCAGAGGTGACTGGTGGTGGTGGTGATGGATCGAACGAAGGAGATGAAATAAACTGGTTTGAGTTATGAGAAGAACAAGGGTGTTCGATCTTCACAAACATGAAGAACATGAAGTTTTGACCTTAGGAAACATGGAAATAGAGGAGTTTGGAAGTTTGAGACGATCGAACATTGAGAAAATGAAGAAAAAGGATGATGTTTAAGAAGAATAGGTAAGTTTGATTTGTTTTAAGGGATGAAATCTGGAAATGGTTTTCTAAATGCTTATTTAATTCCTAAGTGTACATGCTGGCAGCGGATAAATTCTCGATTGAATCGGGCGTCAAATTGACATCCAATTAAGCGTAAATGCTATTTAGGGACAAAATTACAAATCTAGAAAATTGAGAGGACTTACTTAAATCCAAAGTTACCAAAACTTAACTAATCATGTTACATGGATGCTAGTTAAATTTTAGCTTAACACAATCATCCAAACTTTCTTAATTAGCAATCATACAAAATAAGGGCCAAAGTGAAAGAATCACAACATTATAGGGACCCATACAAATTTGAAAGAACCATTCTCAAATTAAACAACATTTAGACCCGCATGTAACTTTAGAAACCATTTTTCAACTTTGTTGAATCATCCTCGCGAAAGGTATCGAAACCTCTCTCAAAGGTTTCGAAACCTTTACTCTAGTAGCCAAAATTGGCCTCCTGGTTTCGAAACCTTGGGGCTGGTTTTGAAACCTTCATGTAGCTTAGCAGAAATTGCACCTAAAATTTGCCCTATGGTTTCAAAAACTTGAGGCTGGTTTTGAAACCTTACTGCTGCTTTGCAAAAAATGCTCATTCGTAACACTTTAGAACCTCCCTAAACAAATCTGAATTAGCCCCAAACATCATATAACTCGCAAAACATCATGCTTGGAACATCACACAAACATCATATCAACCAAAGACTGCTATGATATGGAAGCATAGACATTACGGCAACAATGGTAGTCAACAAGGTAGACATATAGGCATGATATCTACCAAACATGCTTAGACTTCCCCAAGTCAAAGCATAAACCATCACACAAATCTAAACACCAAATGAACATGTCCAAAATAGGGAGTATCCAAAACAACCCTCCCAATTACAACTTGGTCACATTGCCTTTATTACTACTAAGTATTTTAAAAACCATACTTGAAATAGTTCGACTCTTGGGATTCCTCCTTGCTTGCTTGTTGCCCCGTAAACTAACTTTTCTGCATTGATGAGAAAGGAGAGCGAAGCACAAAATGCTTAATGATGGGTTCTTAAAACACTCGTCAATACATTTAAAACCATTTTCTTTAAAACATGTATCGTACATCATGCCAAAACATCTCATACTTCTTTTATATTCCCAGAATATGCATTTAAAACCATATGCTAAACATGTATCATGGATCTCTAGCATAACCATTTTGCGAACCTCAATTTAAGCCTTCACATGCTTATTCTTCAAATAGAAAAGCTTAAAGAGCACCACATGTATAAATCACATTATACAAACATTATCCATTTATCAGGATACATTGATTCATATATTGACATTAAAGTGACCCAAAGCCAAACCTTTCCATTTGCAAAAACACATCGGATACACGAATTTCCCAAGTGCCTCCTTCGACCGCTTCACATTCATCCTCAAACCGGAGCATGATACTACTACCCCTCAACAGTTACGATGTACAAATCCACCAGTGGGAGAATTCTACACAATTACCCATCAACGGCCGTGGTTCCCATTGTGGAGCACCACCCTCGACACACATGAGGTGACTTATTATAGTGCACTTTAAACCCTATGTCTAGCCAAATATATCGAAAAACTTTTAACCATTGCCACTTGCCAATATACTCAATTAAAGCATGTTACCTCACTGTTTTACATATGCATCAATCAAACCAATTTCCAATACATTAAACCATGTATTTTAACTTTCTCTAAAACCTTTCACAAACCATTTTTCATACTGATAGATCATCAACATATGATCATTTGCCTTTCATTGCTAAAACATGCATATAATAGTAGGTAATCAAAACCATAAACAAGAGCATGATAATGTATTTTAAAAAAATTGAAAACGGGAGTGAGAACGTCCAATACTTACTTTTGAGCTTAGACAAGAGTCTCAAGCTTAATATTAACTCCCAAATTACTTTCAAACCTTTATAAAGCTTTAAATCTCGTTTCCACTCACCGACGACACAAAGCTCCACTTGTCGATGTAAAATCAAGCGTCTGAAGCTTCTGAAACTTCGTAAATTGTTGTAGGATCAATCTCCTCTATTTTATCCACATAAAAAGGAGGATTAATGCAACATTATCCATCCATAATCTCAGCAACAACAATTCCCAACTTCGCCTCACTAAAAACCATTAAAAACGTCTTCCAAAACAACCAAAAACATCACCAAACACTACCTAAACAAAGCCCAGACACAACCTATCAATTTGAACACCTTAACAATATCAATTAACATCTAAAAACAATTACATAACCACCTTATACTTCCAACAACCTTTTAACACCATAAACACCTCAAAATCCAACTATTCACATCCTAGAAAAATAGCAATTCAATTAGTTTCGGGATTTCTTTTGTAAATATATTCTCATAACATTAAAATATACTTTATATGTGATATAAATCAATCAAGACCACCACAAATCAAATCCATAAAAAAGATCCTTGAATTCCTTATTATAACTCACTTTAAACCTTTTTTAATCTTGATTTAATCATCAACCAATGTCAAAGATCGATTGTAAAGGATCAAGAACTTGAGAATTTTAGTAAAGAACCTTTGATTAGAGGAGAGAAATAAAAACCACCTCTAATGGTTGACTCCTCCCTTAATTGGCATGACTTGAGTGAAATCTCCAAGCAAATAAGCAAGGTTTTGATGTAGAAATCAAAGAAATCAATTGAGGAATCAAAATAAGTTGATTCCTGGAAATTTTAGAAGAATAAAATTAGTTTGTTTGCTAAGAAAAATTGAGAGAAAAGATGAAAGCAAAAGTAGTTACGTGAGAAAAGTAAATTAGCTATTAAAATCAAATTAATTAAATATATTTTATTTTTATTTAATAACCACTTAAAAATATCCTAAATTAAGGGGAAAATCTGATTAAAAACATTGGTATATTAGCTTCTTAAAGATTCTAAGTTTTGACCCTTTTATGATTAAGTCACCAAAAACAGTTTTGAAAACTTTACATTTTAGTCACCAAACCAAAATATTATTAAATCCGAATTTATTTTATCAAATTCAGTTTACCAAAACCCTCAATATATTGATTAAACATTTTAGACCATTTTTTCATATTTTATTTTAGCCGAAAACAATTTATTATGAATTAATTCCCAAAACTAGTTCGAACTGTATAATTTGATTCACCCGAACCGTATAATATATCTAGCTAACTTCAAGGCTCAAATTCAGGGTGTTACAACCCCTTACATCTCAATTCCTCTGTCGCCACCAACTCGAGAGCAAACCTACTCTGCCGCAGGAATTCTTGTTCATATTCAAACACTGTCTCGTTCCCTTGCACCAAGTAGGAGAATTGGTCCCTCAACACATCCATCTGAATCTCTCCGACATACTTGTTCTTGAACTCCTTCACGAAGTACTCATAAGTGGGTAGTTCCACTGATTTGTGTAAAGGCCCACTGAACGTCTCGTAACCATTGATCTGTATCACCTGGATTCAATCACCCGTGCCATAGAAATCCTTGATCCCATAACGGTAGATCCTCTCAATAGGGGTCTCTCAAGGTGTATCGAATGGCCTAGGTAAGGCCTTAACAAGGCGGCGGAAAAAGCCATTCAAATTCTGGAAGTATGCAGCATCATCCTCTTCGGCGTCCTCCCCCTCCGTATCAGAGACATACTCGTCCTCATAGTCATCCCTGAGAGGTGCATGACTCTCGTCATGACCATTGTTACCATAATTCGCGCCTCTTGGCATGACAAATTATGAAATCAAAGGAAAACATAAGAAGCACGTCAGATTCTCAATCTTGGAATAGTACAATATTAACTTTAGGGGCTTGTATCCACTAGACACATTATGACAACTCCCATGTACCCTGGGGATTTCCTAAAATTGACTAACATAGGCTCTGATACCACTAAATGTAACACCTCGATGCCATCAGATCTGAGATGTTACATTCGGGTTACCTCTAACCCAACCCAAATATTTTCGTTTGGTTTTAAATCCCAAGTTTAGCCAAAATAACATTAACAAATTATTTAAAAAGAAGTTTCATAATAATAATTTCAAATCCAAAATATAAATGGAGTTTTGTACGAATTAAACATCATATATCAAAATAAGATAGAAATGGAGTTACAGACCAACTACAATAAGGTCCTATGGATACAAAACCCTACAACTAAAAACATGGTATTGTACTCGAGTTGATTCGGTGCTGGGAAATCCAGGTCGATGTGCTCCTTCAAAAAGAGAGTGATGAAGGGTCACGCCAGTACACCCCATGGCGCAACGAAAAAAATATTCGGCGATCACCACTAGAGATCCTTGACGAGGAATGAATCAGTGTGAAAAAGGGTAAAGAATTACCTGTTAAAAATTTGGAATTCTAAATTTGGATGTATATATATATATATAATCTCAATTCAACTTTAATTAGGATTTTAAAATATATTAATTTAAATCGAATTATATTATTTATATATTAAAAGAGTCATAGTTACAATAATTATTTTCTTTTAATATTCATCCAATAGTTAAATAATATATATATCAAATAAATATTAATTTAACTAAATTCGTGTACAACAAATTTGTACATATATAATTTGTTTAATATATGCTCATTTCAATGGTGGGGTGTGACCCTGTAGGTTCATTTAACGTTAGTAGTAAATATTAGAATATTTCTAATATTACAAACAATGAGTGACATCTAGCAATATGTCATCGTCACCTAAGTCACAAGAAATTATGAATTCGCATAACATTTTTCGTGATTAACTCTTTTTCTTGTATTACTTCTTTTTGTCCTTTATATCTAGATTGGACACAAGTCATGGAACAGCCACACTTGTGTAGTCCATCTAATATTTCTTGATATCTTGAGTAGATTATTATAAACGAATAGCTATGATATCTCATATCAACTCATTCGAGCATAGCCATACATTTCTAGTCTCACTCAATAAAGTGACCTACGATATTACTCCTATTATGTAGGAGGGACAAATCCTATCTTGATCAACCATATCCCACTACATAGATTGTGACACATCCAATATCAGTCTTTATAGAGTAGTCAGTTACGACACATGTTTGACTGTATCGAAATATGTCACTCACGTTGTTGAAATAATGATGATCTCAAGTCTGAGGATCATACATGTAGTTATCACTATGAGCAATGTTGTGACTGTCACATAATAATCCAAGAAACAAGCTCATACCGGGTCAGTCCAGTATGTCGTCCTCTAACACATACTTATGTATTGATTTTGACATCTCCATGTCAATGACAACACTTTGTCATCAATCAACTACATATTAGTCTTAATGCATTATTGTTGTTCATTCCCATAATAATACTCGACTAAGGACATTTAAGACTTCAGTTTATTTATACACACAGAATTGTAACTGAAAATAATAATGGCAGTGCCTCTTTATGAATAAATAAGGTAAAAACAAATGTCATTTACAATCATCTTATGATTAGTCTTTGGGCATACTCTAACAATCTCCCACTAGCTCTAAGATCAATCACTCATGTATCTAATACTAAGTGACTTAGTGTGACGATCATGCTTCTGCTGCATCAGAAGCTTTGTCAGTGGATCAATAATGTTATCATCTGTTGGTACTCTACATATTTCCATATCTCATCGATCTATAATTTTTCGAATGAGATGTTAACGCCTAAGTATGTGTTTGGATAGTTGGTGAGATCTGGGTTCTTTTGCTTGTGCGATGGCTCAATTGTTATTACAATATAGATCTATAGCATTCAATATGCTCAACACAACCCTTAGTTCAGATATGAACTTCTTGATCCAAACACCCTCTATATACTCGACTTCTGTTGTAGAATCATCTATTGTGATACGAGCATGAGAGGGGTCAAAATAATCATCTTGGAAAAGAAGTTGAAACTGCTTTGCAAGTCAGAAACATCAGTCAACTTGCGAAGCATTTTTGGATGGGATCCAGGAATTTATGGGTCAACATGTCTTCTTAAAACTTGTCCGGCTGCAAATTATCTTTCCAACGCATCTTGAAAATCTTCAATCGCACATCTGGATCTCAAGATACGTCTATTTTAGCGAAGACAGCGCATGCAGAAATTCCTATACGGGATTAATACGGGATTTTTGGATAATTACGAATTTTCAATATTTTATTTGATTATTTGTAATTTAAATCAACATAAGATTCTGCAATATCTATTAGGATCAGATTTATTTAATTAAGATTTTATTTTTAGCATTTATTTATTATTAGAAGATACTTATCTAATTAGGAGATTAGATTTTAACATTTATTTATTGTATTTAATTCCTAAGTTTAGTAGAATTAAAACTTCTCCATGGCCTATATAAAGGAGGCTTCACCCACATTGTAATTCATATTTCATTGATTAGTAAAAAGTTCTCTTTGGAGATTTTAGTATTCTTTGAGTTTGCAAGTGTTCGGTAAACTTGTCTAGAAGCCATCTTCAACATAAGATCATCGAGTTCTTGTGAGGGAGATCATCTTCACACTCTTGCTTGCCTAGGTAATTGCATCTATGAGGGTGGGTTAGAGCCGCTTGAGGTTGCTTGCTTAGATAATTGCGTCTAAGAGGGTGCCGAGGACAAAACAACAACTATCAATTCATCACGCCATCTCCACATATTCAAGCTTCCTCCATTGACGCCACCATCATAAGCAAATCTGAATTTTTAGATTTGTTCTTTATTTTGGTTTGTTTTGTTTTTCTCTTTATTCGAATTTGCACTACTCTATCATTTGGTGATCCAGATGTCCGATTGAGGCTTTTCAAGATGCGTTGGAAAGCTAATTTGCACTCGGACAAGTTTTAAGAAGACATGTTAACCCATAAATGCCTGGATCTCATCCAAAAATGCTTCGCAAGTTGACTGATGTTTCTGACTTGCAAAACAGTTTCAACTTCTTTTCCAGGATGATTATTTTGACCCCTCTCATGCTTGTATCATTCCCCCACTCATCAAGAAGATTCGCCCTCGAATCTAGATCGGTAAATGGAGGAAGTTCATCAAAGTACCATAGAAGAGAAGATGTCTTGAAGGATCCTTTTGCAGAGTCTCTTTTTGCAATGTAATTTACAAGTTCCTTCTCATTGGGATCATCACGATTGTTCTTTTGGTCGCAAAGTAATTCATTCTCATCTTCAAAATTGTTATTAATGCTAAAAGAGGAATAAGCATAAATAGAATTCTGAAAACATTCAATGATACCCTTTGATTGTAAGGTACCTTCATCGGTGTTTGTCGTTTGATGATCATCTTAAATCGTAATAGTAGGTTCGTCACTGGAAACAAGCACACTACCTATAATTTCTTCCTCATCAATAGGCAAGGTTAAACTCTCGATGTTATCGGCTTCCTCTTGTTCTTTAGAAGAACAAATTTCTTGATCATGCTCCGAATCACGAATTTCAATGTCATTAGAAGACATGAATTCAGACAACATATCTCTCAAAATTTTTTCTTGAAAATAAAACTTATCTGGACAATCATACCTTGAATGATCGAGTCAACAACAATAATGACATCGAGTCCCCAAAAGGGTAAAATCCAATAGTTAATCAATGACATCCTCAAGAATGACCTGAATCCGATACCAAATGATAGAGTAGCGCAAATTCGAATAAAGAGAAAAACAAAACAAACCAAAATAAAGAACAAATCTAAAAATTCATATTTGCTTATGGTGGCGGCGTCAATGGAGGAAGCTTGAATATGTGGAGATGGCGTAATGAATTGATAGTTGTTGTAATGGAGAGAAAAACAAAACAAACCAAAATAAAGAACAAATCTAAAAATTCAGATTTGCTTATGGTGGTGGCGTCAATGGAGGAAGCTTGAATATGTGGAGATGGCATGAAGAATTGATAGTTGTTGTTTTGTCCTCGGCACCCTCTTAGACGCAATTATCTAAGCAAGCAACCTCAAGCGGCTCTAACCCACCCTCCTAGATGCAATTACCTAGGCAAGCAAGAGTGTGAAGATGATCTCCCTCACAAGAACTCGATGATCTTATGTTGAAGATGGCTTCTAGACAAGTTTACCGAACACTTGCAAACTCAAAGAATACTAAAATCTCCAAAGAGAACTTTTTACTAATCAATGAAATCTGAATTACAATGTGGGTGAAGCCTCCTTTATATAGGCCATGGAGAAGTTTTAATCCTACTAAACTTAGGAATTAAATACAATAAATAAATGTTAAAATCTAATCTCCTAATTAGATAAGTAACTTCCAATAATAAATAAATGATAAAAATAAAATATTAATTAAATAAATCTGATGCTAATAGATATTGCAGAATCCTATGTTGATTTAAATTACAAATAATCAAATAAAATCTTGAAATTCGTAATTATCCAAAAATCCCGTATTAATCCCGTATAGGAATTTCTGCATGCGCTGTCTTCGCTAAAATAGACGTATCTTGAGATCCAGATGTCCGATTGAGGCTTTTCAAGATGCGTTGGAAAGCTAATTTGCAGGCGGACAAGTTTTAAGAAGACATGTTGACCCATAAATGCCTGGATCCCATCCAAAAATGCTTCGCAAGTTGACTGATGTTTCTGACTTGCAAAGCAGTTTCAACTTCTTTTCCAAGATGATTATTTTGACCCCTCTCATGCTCGTATCATATTGTTTCTTACTTTGAACCTTTTCAGCTCATAGCGTCTTCATTAAGGCAAAACACAAAACCCAGTTGCTATCATGAATCATCCTTATCGATTTGAAGCCTGACATTAGTATAACCTTTTATACTTAGCTTTTCTTCACCTCCATATATAAGGAATGGATCCTTAGTTCTTCTTAAGTGCTTAAGGATGTTTTTAACTACGACCCAGTGACCTTCATCGGGATCTATCTGGTATCGACTTGTCATACTTAAAGCATATGATACATCTAGACGAGTACATAGCATGGCATACATGATAGATCCAATTGTTGAAGCATATGGAATCTTACTATACGCTCTCTTTCTTGAGGTGTTTAAGGACACATTTCTTCGAGAGTGAAATTCCATGTCTCATAGGTAATAACCCACTTTTGGATTCTTCCATACTGAATTTTTTCAGTACTTTATCTATGTATATATTTTTGACTCAGACCTAGGAGTCGTCTCGATCTATTTCTATAGCTCTTGACTCCTAATATGTATGTTGTTTAAACCAAATCTTTCATTGAAAAGCATTTTTTCTAACCAAGTTTTAACAGACTATAAGCTAGGTATGTCATTTCCTATCATTAGTATGTCATCAACATACAGTGCCAAAAATACGACAGTGCTCCCACTAATTTTCTTGAAACACATGGCTCATCTTCATTTTTGATAAAACCAAACTCTTTGATTGCATTGTTAAAACGAAGATTCCAACTTCAAGAAGCTTGCTTCAATCCATAAATGGACCTCTTGTAGCTTGCATATTTTTTCGACATCTTTTTGATCGACAAAACCTTTAGGTTGTGTCATGTACACATCCTCAGCTAGTTTTCCATTAAGGAAAACGGTTTTAACATCCATTTTCCATATCTCATAATCATAAAATGCAGTTATCGCAAGTAAAATCTGGATGGATTTAAACATAACAACATGAGAAAAGGTTTCATCATAGTTTATACCATGAATTTGATGAAATCCCTTAGCGACTAATCGCCCTTTATATGTTTGTACATTATCATCCATGTCAGTTTTCTTTTTGAAAACCCACTTGCACCCTATGGGTTTAACCCCTTCAGGTGAGTCAACCAAGGTTCAAACTTATTTTTCTAACATGGAACCCATCTCGAATTTCATGGCCTCTAGCCATTTTTCTCAAAGTCTGGTCCCGCCACTGCTTCTTGATAAGTCCTAGGCACATCTTGATCCATGAAGAGAACATCACCATGCAATGTGATAAGAAATCCATATTTCTCAGATGCATTGTGTTCTCTCAAAGATCTTCGTAGCGATTATGTTTCCAAAACAGTTGAATGTTCATCAACAACTTGTGGAACTTATTGTTGTTCAATCTCTAGTTCAATGATTTGCGGTTCATCTTGAATTTCATTGGGTTCGTCTTGAATTTCATTGAGTTCAATATTTCTCTCAGTTCCTTTTATAAAAACAAATTCTCTTTCTAGGAAGATTCTTATTCGAGCAACAAACACTTTGTTCTTTGTCGGATTGAAAAAAAATATCATTTAGTTTCTTTAGGATAACCTACAAAATTACATTTATGAGATTTGAGTTCGAGCTTTGTAGAGATCTAATATTTAACATAAGATTTGCATCCCCAAATTTTCATAAAAGACATACTAGAACGTTTTTCAGTCCATATCTCATATGGTCTCTTTTTGAACTGATTTAGATGGAACACGACTTAGTGTGAAAATAGTTGTTTCTAGCACATGTCCCAAAAAAGGAACTGGAAGATCAGCGAGACTCATCATTGATCGAACCATGTCTAACAATGTTCAATTTCTTCTTTTGGAAACTCCATTCCATTGTGGAGTACCATGAGGTGTAAGTTGTGAGACAATCCCACATTCCTTAAGAATATCACCAAACTCTAAGCTTAAGTATTCTCCTCCTCGATCTGATCGAAGAGCCTTAATGCTTTTTCCTAGTTGGTTTTGTACTTTATTTTTAAATTCCTTGAACTTTTCAAGTGCTTCAGGTTTATGATGTTTTAGGTAAATGTATCCATATCTATTGAAGTCGTCTGTGAAAGTAATGAAGTATTGAAACCCTCTTCTGGCTTGTGTATTCATTGGTCTACATACATCACTATGTATTAATCCCAATAAATCACTCGCTCGCTCACTTTTACCATTAAAAGGATCTTTGGTCATCTTTCCCAATAAGCAAGGCTCGTATACATCAAATTGTTTGAAAACAAATAAATTCAAAAATCCATCTTTATGAAGTTTTGAGATGCGTTTTTCACTTATGTAACCCAAGCGACAATGCCAAAGATAAGTTTGATTAGAGTCATTTGTTTATTGATCTTTTCGTATTTATGCTGTAAATTGAATTCTCATGATCCAAAATATAGAGGTCATTTATTAATTATGCCACACCATAGAATACATTATCGAGATAAAAAGAACAACAATTATTCTTAATAATTATCTCAAAATCAATCTTGTCTAAAAACGAAATTGTAATGATGTTTTTAGTCAAACCAGGCACAAAATAATAATCCTCTAAACATAAATTATGTCCACTAGGAAATGATAAAGTATGTGTTTCTATAGCTAATGAAGCAACTCTTGCTCCATTACGAACCTATAAGTCCACATCTTCTTTTCTCATATTTCTACTCTTTTGTGGTCCTGGTATAGATGTACAAATATGAGAACCACAACAGGTATCCAATACCCAAGAAGTAGGTGTTGATAAATTAATATCAATAACATAAATATCTGAGGCAGACACTCCGCTTTCGTTTGTCTTCTTGGCTTTCTCAAGATAAATGTGGCAGTTCTTTTTACAATGACATGTCTTATTACAATGGAAACATTTTCCTTCTAGTGACCAGTCAAGGTGGTTTACGCCGTTCAACTTGTCTTTCTCAAGGACCAATCGCAATGATAACAAATTTGTATTTGCCATAACAAGTCTACAACAATAAGATATGAATTTTGAGTATATTTACCAAGTTTGCTTATAAAAGGACTTTATACACCCACTATTTTTATTAAAATTAATAACCCTAAAATATTGATGTTGAAAATAATTTCTGTAAAGTTTTTCTAGTGGGCAAGGATCCAAATTTCACATTCTCTTAACTCAGCTTTGGATTTTCTCTTAAGATTATGGTCTATCTAGGTAAGCAACACTTGCTATTTACATCTCATGTAACTCCTTCATTTGGTGAACAACTCTTGTTCATAATCATCTTATGATTATCCAAATAACTAACCTTTAGGTTTCTAATCTTATTAGAATAACCTAATTAAGTCTTTAACCAATGTTACAACCAACGAATATCACTTGCTTATTCTTCGTGTTTGACCAAGATAGATACAAGTACCTAGCTTTAGCAAAACCTACATTGTATCGGTCTAGACTTAAAGAGGGTTAACATTGGGAAGCCATAAAAGACTTAATATTTTATTGAGCAGTTTTGTGAATATTATCTCACCATTTAACATTTGATATTATCAATTAACTAGCATGGATCTAATACATTCATTTTACCACATACATGTAAAGCAGTAAATATGAATGCAAAAGTTATAGCCCATTTCCTAAAGTGGTCGTCCCAAGCCAATAGGAGAACCAAATTATTCTAACGATAAAAACACTTCTCAAGCATCTTTCTATCGGCTCACAATTTTGTTCCTCTGGTCCATGCTTCTTCGTATACATTACAATTTCATAAACTCATTTTCCATACAAGGGAGTAAGATGAGAAGAGAATTACAATAGAAGTAGAGAAAGGCACGACATACAGGCCATATTTATAAAACCTTATAAATAAAACTAAATGGACTATTAGGCTATAACCATGCATTCCAAACACCATGCATATCAAACATAATAACAACGCCATTTTTTATTAAGGTCTTACCAGATTTTTCCTACGCAAGTGTCAAGCCCTTTGCAGGGTTCCGGTGGCCTCGCAGCCGCCGGTAGGTTTGTCGATGCCTAGTTAGCAGAGTGGAAATTTTTAAAGATTAGCATCTTAATTGCTATGTAAAAAACTCACAATTTGATAACTTTTATCAACATTATCGTGTTTTTTAGGATTTTAAAATCCACAAGGATTTTACTGAAACAACTCTTGTTACTTTCCTTCACGAAATCTATAGACTAGCCATTAGTCTAATATATAACTATAATCTGCGTATGTTAACACTTAGCACCTAAAACCCTAAAACTCAATATTGAATATGTTAACAATTATCGATCTTAGGAACATCTTTTAACTAATTAAAAGATTAACCGTGATTGAATAGATTTGCTCGTGCAAATATCATAAATTTGCTAAATAAATCAAAAAAATCGCATGTATCTCATACAATTACATCACCCAAGTAATTAAAACCTGAATCTATATCGTACAAGTGGCTCTGATACCATTGAAGGGTCATGTCGATACACCCCATGGTGTAGCGGAAAAAATATTCGACGATCACCACTAGAGATCCATGAACGAGGAACGAATCGGGGTGAAAAGGGTGAAGAATTACCTGTTAAAAATCCAAAATTCTAAATTTGGGGAAGATAAAAATCCAATCACAATTCTACAATGTCGATTCCTAAGCCACACGATAACGCTCTAACCTCTACGTAGTTCACCCAGTTGAAATGAGCATATAAAACTCTCTAAACTATTTAGAGGGTTTTTCCAAAAGCATTAATGATTGCTAGATCTCTCATGCCCTTATATAGCCTTTGAAATCATATTCAACTCATATTAGGATTTCAATATATATATAATCCTAATTTAACTTTAATTAAGATTTCAATATATATATATATATATATTATATATATATAATCCCAATTCAACTTTAATGAGGATTTCAATATCTATCTATATATATATATATATATATATTAAATATATAATCTCAATTTAACTTAATTAGGATTTTAATATATATTAATATATATAATCCCAATTCATCTAATTATGATTTCAATATATATATATAATCTCAATTCAACTTTAATTAGGATTTCAACATATATTAATTTAAATCGAATTATATTATTTGTATATTAAAAGATTCATAATTACAATAATTATTTTCTTTTAATATTTATCCAATAGTTAAATTATATATATGACAAATATATATTAATTTAACTAAATTTGTGTACAACAAATTTGTATGTATATAATTCCTTAATATATGCTCATTTCAATCATGGGTCTGATCTTGTAGGTTCATGTAACATTAATAGTAAATATTAGAACATTTCTAATATTACTAACAATGAGTGACATCTAGCAATATGCCATTGTCACCTAAGTTACAAGAAATCATGAATATACATAACCTTTTCGTGATTAACTCTTTTTCATATATTACATCTGTTTGTCCTTTATATCTAGATTGGACACAAGTCATGGAATAGTCACACTTCTATGGCCCATCTAACATTTCTTTATATCTTGAGTAGACTATTATAAACGAATAACTATGATATCTCATATCAACTTATTTGAGCATGGCCATGCATAGTCTCACTCAATCAAGTGACCTACGATATTACTCCTATTATGTAGGAGGGACAAATCCTATCTTGATCAACAATATCCCTCTACATAGATTGTGACATAGCCAATATCAGTCTTTATAGAATAGGTAGTTACGACACAAGTTTGACTGTATCAAAATATGTCACTCACGTTGTTGAAAGAATGATGATCTCAAGTCTAAGGATCATACATGTAGTCATCATTATGAGAAATGTTGTGACTGTAACATAATATTCCAAAAAACATGCTCATAGCGGGTCAGTCCAGTATGTCGTTCTCTAACATATACTTATGTATTGATTTTGACATCTCCATGTCAATGACAACACTTTGTCATCAATCAACTACATATTAGTCTTAATGCATTATTGATGTCCATTCCCATATTAATACTCAACTAAGGACATTTAAGAATAATCATATTATTCTAAGGCCTTTATTATAATTCAGTTTATTTATACATGCAGAATTGTAACTGAAAATAATAATGGCAGTGCCTCTTTATGAATAAATAAGCTAAAAACAAATTTCTTTTACAATCATCTTATGATTGGTCTTTGGGCATACTCTAACAAGTGACATGTCAACATTCGCACAGAAAAACAACACATCCGCACACTAAGCTAACAAAGCTCAGTGGTACATGTCTACTCTACAA
Source organism: Hibiscus mutabilis (assembly GCA_019671005.1). NCBI lineage: Eukaryota > Viridiplantae > Streptophyta > Magnoliopsida > Malvales > Malvaceae > Hibiscus > Hibiscus mutabilis. The sequence continues at coordinate 52,146,001 of CM033721.1, read as the reverse complement.
TAATTCATGATGTTCATAAAAGTAAGCATGCAAGGATAAGCAATGGAGTATAAGGCATGAAAGTGAAGGAATTGACAAGTAACAACATGGTGGTAGTCAAACCTCAAAGGTTCTTTCGCTAGCCACATACCCAGAAACACATAGCCATCGGGCAGTAACAAGGGTCATCTACTCAGAAACACATAACCATCAAGTAGATGACAACGCATACTCAGAAACACATAGTCATCGAGTAAGGTTCATCGCATACTTTGAAACACGTAGCCATCAAGCAGCAAAAGTCTTGTATTCGAAAACACATAGCCATCGAATAGCAGACGTGTAGCACTCATAAACATATAGCCATCGAGCGTTTACTTTTGGGTATCCGAATCTATCAACCAAGTGTCCACATGGCACACAACAACGTTGCATAATCAGACAATCTTATGGTTGCTATCAACATAAAAGTCACACAAGACTTTTGCCAAGTTCTTAAGTTTTATGCTCGGATAGAAAGAGATTTGTTAGTTTCTCAATTTTACAACTCATTTTAGGCCATTAGGGGTCTACTGGATCAAATGATATAATTTTCAGCCTTTCGGGCAAAAATTGACATCTTTGGGCAGATTGTGATAGAGTAACGCAAATTCGAATAAAGAGAAAAACAAAACAAACCAAAATAAATAACAAATCTAAAAATTCAGATTTGCTTATGGTGGTGGCGTCAATGGAGGAAGCTTGAATATGTGGAGATAGCGTGATGAATTGATAGTTGTTGTTTTTTCCTCGGCACCCTCTTAGACGCAATTATCTAAGCAAGCAACCTCAAGCGGCTCTAACCCACCCTCCTAGATGCAATTACCTAGGCAAGCAAGAGTGTGAAAATGATCTCCATTACAAGAACTTGACGAACTTACGTTGAAGAAGACTTCTGATATGAAAAATAAAAAGGCAAATCTATCTACCTTGAAAATAAAATGGCCCATGGCCAAAGGTTTTTGCAACTCATAAATTCATGATGTTGTTCTTATTAGTGAAGCAAATATGCCTTTAAATATGCTACAAATGAAGAGTTCAACTTAAATTAGGAAAAGTAAAGATAATAATAAAATAAATAAACATATTTATCTAACCTAAAAAACTAATAAATAAATAATAAATCTAATCCTAAATCATCTAAATATCTTCGTAAAGAATCCTAAATTAAATTTAAGTACAAATAATCAATAAAATTATTGAAAATTCGTAATAAATAATATTTCCCGTGATAAAATCGTATAGAGATTTCTGCTCGCACAGTCTTCACTAAAATGGACATAACTTGAGATCCCGATGTCGGATTGATGCATTTCAAGATGCGTTGGAAAGCTAAGAGACAGAGGAGTATGTTTGAAGGAAGACATGTAGACTCAGAAGTGCCTGGATCCCATCTGAAAATTCGATGCAAGTCGGCTGAAATTCCAGACTTATAAAATAGCTTCAACTCTTTGGCTACAATGCATCATTTTAGCCCCCCATACATGTATCATATTGCCTAGTGGGTACAGATACCCACTTGAGGGTATCGATATGCCCCTTTGGTTCCCGATACCCATCCAATGAGTATTGATACATGGCCTGTACATAGAATGAGTTTACCAACACCCCATACTGGTACACGGGGCCATGTACCGATAACCCACAAGTACCGATACACCCCAAGAGACTGATACTTGCTCTAGCCACTGGAATTTGAGTAAGACACAGGGTATCGATATGGCCTATGCTTGTACGGACACACCCTTTAATTTACGCTTGAGTTAGCCTCTCCAAGCAAGGGGTACCGATACCGGTTCATCCCATATCGGTACACGAGCCTATAATTGAATTCTGGAGCTCGACAATCATTCCCAACACCCTTAAACTTTCATGGTAAAACCCCAAATCAAACTTACAAACTATGGAAGGTAGTTTTAGTATATTCCTACCAGTTTTGCATCACTTACACACCAAATTCAGATTTCACCATTAACAACCTATTCAAACATTTAACATCCAAAAGCTTAAACAATGCAAGGCAATTACAATTATGAAAAGAATGAGGCATATGAGAGTTAGAGATATACAAATCTTGCTTAAAATCCTAGAATCCTTTCACCGACAAGGTCACCCTCACTTATTCCTTTGGTCTTTGGTGTGGGATGCTTCACCAACTTCTTTCACAAATCAAAAAATGTAAAAATGAGTTGTTACACTCTCACTAAAGATTAGAAATAAGTTTTAAACGAATTCACAACATGAAATCCGTTCTAGGTTACTCCCTAAATAAAACCCCTTCAAAAATCCATTTTTCCATCATTCTCCATTTTCAAAGATCCTTACCTCAAAACGTAGATCGTGATAAGGAGATTAACATACTAAAAACTCAAATCTCGAATGGAATGATTGAAAAACAAGTTGTGAACTTTACCTTGAATCTTTATTGATGAACTTACAAGGGAAAGAGATAGCTTGCAAAGAATATGGAGAGTAAATGAAGATAATGCAAATGGACAGCTTTTGGTCTCGAAGAGACAGAAAAGGTGATGCCACTAAAAAGGAAAACCATCCTTCAAGTCCCTCATCTTCCCCACACAATGCCAAGCAAGGTTTAAAATTAAAGCCCAAAAACCCAAAATCCAAGGCCCATTCGGCTATTACCCACCTCTAATCTAAGGCCCAAGCTTCGGGTCAACGCTAACTTGTTGACTCAAAAATCTGGGTTGTTACAATTCATCCATGCAATTCTACAATTTTAGTTTTAAAATCAATTCATAGCATTTCTTATACTGACAAAGTCTTTGCAATTTATGCACATACAATTTTAAAAGCAAAACATTTCAAAATCAAATAGATGAGGCATAAGTAGGGCATTTTGTCCAACCCAGCCCTATCGAGTAGGAATATTTTTAGAAAATCTAGGTTCGTGTCGGGTTTTTATTCAGGGAGATTTCGGGTCAGGTTGGGTTTGGATTTAGGATGAAAAATATTCGACCTAACCTGAGACTAATAGTATAATTTTCCCATATATTTTTAGAGATATTCACAATGATGCTCTTATATATATATATATATATATATATATATATATATATATTACAATTAGGTCATTAAAATTGATTTTTTTACAATTAGGTCCCTACAATTTAATTTTTTAACAATTAGGTCTCTAAAATTTCATTTTTTTTACAATTAGGTCCCCTTAATTTTTTTAATAAGTTGGGTCTGTAACACTCTGAAATCTGGCCTAGACGGAATTGGGTTCCGGCGATCAGAAACCCTACGTTGGAAACATCCAAATATTGTATTGATATTGACCACAATGTCGATTGTATCGATAGTGGACTCTAATTGAGTTGATTTATTGTTTAAAGGCCCTATTGGGATTATAGGAAACCTTTTAATGGCTAAATTGTAAGAATTAGAAGTTTGGGGATAAAATTATAGTTTACCGAGAGTTGAGGGACTAATCTTGCGATTAGCCCCTCCTCAACTATAAACCAATTCACGTGGGGAAATCTGGTGACTTTCCTTCATATGAAGGAAAGCTAATTCCATAAAATAGGTGAGTAGCCAAGTATTAGAAGCTTCCCCGAAATACTCCCCAAGCAAGCACCTCACCTTATTGTTGTCTTCCACCTCCAAGCACACACCTCCATTGTTGAGGTTGAAGAAAGATTAGTTTTGATCGGTTTATTATTATCGAAACAATCCTAGCTAACGGGTAAGCTTATTCCCTCAAGCTATTATTGAAATCCATGGATAAATCAAGTTTAATCCTAAGCTAGGGTTTGGCCATCCATGGAGTTTGATAGCTAATAGCTATTTTAAGCTTCGATATTGATTTTGATAATGTTATATTGATTTCGGCATCGTAATAATAAATCTAATCGAATCCTATTGTTTTTACCTAGCTCAGGAAGTTGGTAGAGATCATCCACCGTCACCAACGAAAGCTACGAACAAAGGGATTGCTATACGAGAGCCTTGAATTCTTCATAATATCAACGTAACTGTAGTCGAAGTCTCAGGATTAGGCTAGGTGCCTTGCCCGACTTCATCGTTAATAGAATTGTCATTGCTAACTCCATTGTTAAGGATTATTGCATCAAATCACTTATCCGACATCATGGTAAGTATTGGTAAGTTATCGCATTGAGTATTGAGCATTGTCAATGCCATCATCATTGTTATTGAACGTCGGATATGGCTATCGTTGTTGTCATTGAGTATTGTTATTGCCATGATCATCGCCATTGTCATTGAACCATGAAATTATAGGGTATTGATATATCATTGATATAGCATTGATATAGTCATTGTCATCGTTCATTGATGTCAACATCGTTATGGTTATCGAAACATTGAAAATGAACCATCGGCTATTGATATTGTCATTAAGAACACTGAAATGTTACTATCGACATTGATACTATTATTGAACATTGATATTGAATCATTACATATTGATACTATCGAATATATTGAATATTGATACTTATTGAACATTGATACTATCGAATATATTGAATATTGTCATTGCTATTGAACATCGATCATTGTTATTGTCACCGAACCTTGGAATCGAATGACATTGGATACAATTGGCATGCCATATAATTCATGAGCTCAGTGTAGGGGTGGACTACGGTCCTAGGGCTACGGCCTATATTGATTTGGCGAGGCGGAGGGATGTGTTAGGATATTGGTCACGTTGGCGAGGCGGAGGGACTAGACCATTCATTGATTTGGTGAGGCATAGAAATTCGCGTATCCATTATCCAGAATCGATCCAAGGGTTATTGATGAATTAAGGAATCATTGTTATTGAATATGTTCATTGCATTGTTTCTATTGATCTACTGCATTGTCATTGTCAAGTTATGAATTGGAATGCATTTCCTTTATATTGTGTTTTAATTGTGACTACTCGCTAGGCAATATATGCCTAATGCATTGCATTTCATCCATTTCAGGTTAAGAGATTCAACGTCAGAGATCGGGGAAGTCGTTGCGTTGTACAAGTCACAAGCAAGTTTAAAGTAAAGTATATCGAACCTATAAACTCCTAGTAGGGTGGAAAAGTACCTAGAACAGTCATATTAGATCCTTTTGATATGTATATTTTGTGCTTGTGGGATGTTAGTGCATAGGGCTTAAAATGAACTTCTCACTTGGCTTAAAAAGGACTAAAAGTGCATATTTGGCTCTAAATGGTAAAAGCATAGTAAATGGATTCGGACCAACACGAAATTTGGCATACAAATAGTTTATAATGTTTAAAACTTACTGTAAAATTTCATTACATTTGGACCTTGGTTGATAGATTAAATTGAATAAAACCCAATAAAAATCTATCATTACAGGGCAGGGCGTATCGGTACAGCTGATGGCGTATTCGATACGGCCTTACATATTTGGTCAGGTCAACGATGGTCAACAAAGGGTGTATCAATATGGCCTAGGCGTATGGATATAGATTTTGGCTACTGGAATTTGGGTGCAAAACTGGTATCGATACGGGGTAAAAGCGTATCAATATGAGGTCAACGTGGTCAACCAGTACCGTTACGGCCCCCAACCGTATCAATATGGGTCTGTTAAATTAAATATAGAGTTTGGAAATTAGGTTAAAGCGTACCGATACGACCATAAGGGTATCGGTACGGTGTCAGTTAAATCTATTAAAAGATGAAGAACTCAGCTTTGTATTGTTTACAGTTTGGTCACTGATTAATGTATGGCTTAATTGAATGAGCAAACGAACTCCGAATAGTATGAAAAATTGTACGCTCGCTGTTTGGATAATGAATTTCATTTTAGTTAGGTTAATTTTATAAAAGGACCACTGAAATACTAAAATTATGATTAAGTCTTAAAACTTGTAAATTTTATAGTTTGGTCCTAATTGGATAATCATAGACTCTCAATGGATTGATTGAAATTTTATTTTACTCATTCTTGGATATGGGGCCTATTATCATCACTTATTGTATGAAATTATCGTATCGATCATCGTTTAGTTCATCGATAGCATACTCTGACTCGATTCTCGACTAGACCGGGAATAGGGTGTTACATATGTGGTATCAAAGGTAGAGTTTAGTCGATTCTAAGACTAAACCGAAGCTTATTGTATTGTCATTATGTTACTTTGCCACCTAGGAGTTGTACATTGTGTATATTGTGACTTGTCGACTAATCCGATCTCTTTATGTTATAGATATGTCTGAAACGAATGAAGCTCACATACACGAGCATGCCACCGGTTCCTCGACCTATGGCGAGGAAGTGAGGGGGGAGACCCACCGAATCCATCTAATCCCCCACCTCTGAATATTGAGCCAGTATTGCCTGATACACAGGCATAATGTTATCGGAACATGGCTGACATGTTTAAGCAATTCATAGCATCTATGAGGGCCAAGACGATGGTGCAACCGACCCCACCAGTTACCCAGTATACTCGAGCCCCTATTGATAAGCTGGCGTCACTCTAAGCCTACACCTTCACCGGACAATATGATGACAGTCCTGAGACTGCAAAATATTGGCTGGACAACACGCTAAGGATCCTGAACAAACAACTACAGTGCTCAGATGAGCACAAGCTAGAGTGCAGCCTTGCATTGCTAGCTGATGAAGCATTGCAGTGGTGGGAGACCACTATTCTTACTGTCCATGAAGAATCAGTCACTTGGGAGTTCTTCCTTCAAGAATTCTGAAAGAAGTACATTAGCGAGTATTATCTCGCAGAAAGATGCAACATCTTTATCCATCTAAAGTAAGGTGGTCGATCTATTGAGCAATACATTCATGATTTTTGCAAGTACTATCATTATGGTGTAGAGTACATCAAGAAGGAAGAAGACAAGTGCAGGATGTTTATTACTGAGCTTAGTGATGAATTACGCCCTATGTTTACTGCCTTGGGGATCACTAATTTCCATGATCTTATTAGCCGAATTAAGGCCACTAAAGCTGCACAAAAGACCTTGAGGTCAGGTGGAACTAGCGGGACCAAAAAGAGGTTTATGGATGATTCTCGACCTCTCAAGTGGAATAAAAAGAGTAAGTATCAAGGCCCCAAGCAAAAAGTGTATTTTTAACCTTCCTGTTCTAAGAATATCGAGAAACCTCAAATAATAACTTGGTCTTTTACCAAGATAGCCTCAGTTGAAAGCACTAGAGGCTCCAACCGAAATACACAGAATTAGTTTGCAATTACTACTAGAAACAACATCCAGGAGGTCAGTGTCGCAAGAAGACTAGAGCGTGCTTCTATTGTGGTGAACAGGGTCATTTCATTCATGATTGTCCCTTGGATGCAACCAAGTCTCCAGCTACACCGGCAAGTACTGCATCCCCTACTCAGTCTTTCTGAGGTAAAGGGTCAAGACAAGGTTCGTTAGGAGCTACAAGGAGACCCAGTGGCTCTGGCAAGGCACCGAGTAAGCAAGAATCCAAGGCTCCTACTTAGATGTATCATGTGAGGAGCAGGGAGGAGGAAGATGAGCATGATGTCATTACATGTATCATTGAACTATATTCCTATTCTCTATATGCATTGATTGACCCAGGCTCTACTCATTTTTTTATAAGTACTGAACTAGTCAAGAAGTATGGGATGACTAGTGAACCTATAGCATCAAGGATCTTTGTAACTAATCCACTTGGTGATTGTGTCACCATAAACTTTGTATGTAAGAATTACCCCGTGGTGATTCAAGAGATTCCTTTTGCGGCCAACCTGTTGGCTCTACCGATCCATGAGTTTGATGTGATATTGGGTCTAGATTGGCTTAGTGAGCATCAAGCATGGGTGGATTGTAACAAAAGAAAATTATACCTTCGATGCCTTGGCAAGGAAAGCGTTGTATTGATGAGTTCAAGAAATCTTTTTTTGTATGCTTTAACAATTGAAGCTAAATATGTGCCACAGTTATCGGATGTTGATGTTGTGTGTGATTTTCTCGATGTCATTCCTGATGAACTCCTGGGTTTACCCCCAACCTGTGAGGTTGAATTTGGCATTGACGTGCAACCTGGAACTGCTCCAGTTTCCATTGCACCTTATTGAATGACTGTCATTGAACTGAAAGAGTTGAAGGCCCAAATTCAATATTTTCTTCATAAAGGCTTCATTCAACCGAGTTCTTCACCCTGGGGAACTCCGGTTCTCTTTGTGAAGAAGAAATATGGTTCCATGAGACTATGTATTGATTACCGGCAGTTGAACAAGGTGACCATCAAGAACAAATACCCATTGCCAAGGATTGATGACCTATTCGATCAACTCAAGGATGCCACTGTGTTTTCCAAGATCGATTTAAGGTCTGGTTATTATCAAATGAGAATTAATGAATGTGATGTGCCCAAAACTGTCTTTCGTATGAGATACGATCACTATGAATTCTTAGTGATGCCATTTGGGCTAACCAATGCACTGGAAGCTTTCATGGACCTAATGAATCAGGTTTTAGACCCTATCTCGACAAATTCGTGGCGGTATTCATTGATGACATTCTAATTTATTCCAAGGACGCATCAGAACATCGTGATCATCTCCGCATTGTGCTTTAAACCCTCCGTGAGAAGCAATTGTTCTCAAAATGTGAGTTTTGGCTTACTGAAGTTGCCTTTCTTGGGCATGTTGTGTCGGCCTTGGGCATCCAAGTAGACCCGAAGAAGATTCAAGCCATTCTTGATTGGCATCCACCAAAGAACAATGGCGAAGTAAGAAGTTTCCTTGGTCTTGTTGGATACTATAGGAGATTCATCAAGGGATTTTCTGTGATAGCAACCCCTCTGACTAAGTTATTGAGAAAGGAGCTTCGATCAATTGAAACAAGTTTTGACTCATGCAATAGTTCTAGTCTAACCCGAGTCAGGAAAGGACTATACAGTTTATAGTGATGCATCACATCTCGGTTTAGGATGTGTATTGATGCAAGAAGGCAATGTCATTGCATATGCATCGAGACAGCTCAAGCCACGCGAGATGAATTATCCTACTCCTGATCTAGGGTTGGCTGCAGTTGTCTTTGCATTGAAAATTTGGAGACATTATCTCTACGGGGAGAAATGTTACCTCTTTACATATCATAAAAGTCTTAAATATCTCTTAACTCAAAAAGAGTTGAATCTTCGACAAAGGAGATGGATGGAACTCCTCAAGGATTATGACCTTGTTATTGACTACCATTCGGGCAAGGCAAATGTTGTAGCTGACACACTCAGCTGCAAACCTCTGTCTGGTAAGTATTATTATTGATCCTCAAGTTTAATAAAATGATTTGTACACCGACTCATTATAAGTCCTTGTGTTGTAGCTCCTCAAGCTATCAACACTCACTTCCGTCTTAGGAAGCATCGTTGCTTTGTAGTTGAACTTCAAGTTCAGTCTACCATTGCATCGAGGATTCAAGCATTGCAAAGACGGGATTCTAAACTTCAAGCCATCATTTCCAAGTTGCAAGATAATCCTAATTTCAGAATGAATTCTGAAGGACTCTTATGTTTTCATGACCGAGTCTGTGTACCTGATGATGAACCTCTTCACACCGATATCCTCAAGGAAGTTCATTCGAGCCCTTTCTCTAATCACCCAGGGTCGGTGAAGATGTATAAGGACCTACGAGAGCTTTATTGGTGGTCGGGCATGAAACAAGCCATACTCGAGTTCGTGTCTAAGTGCCTCACGTGTCAGCGTGTTAAGGCTGAACATCGTGTTCCTATCGGATTACTGCAACCTATTGATCTACAGCACTGAAAGTGGGAGAAGATCACTATAAACTTCGTTAATGGTCTGCCTTTGACTCCTGCTAAACATGATGTCATTTGGGTCATTGTAGACCATTTTACCAAGTCAGCACATTTCCTATCAGTTCGAGTGGACTACGGTCTTCCCAAGCTGGCTAACTTGTATATCAAGGAAGTTGTCTGACTCCACGGAGTACCTCAGTCTATCATTTCCGATCGAGATCCACAATTTGCGTCTCAGTTTTGGAAGTCATTGCAAGGAGCTCTAGGCACTAGAGTTAATCGTATTGCCTTTCACCCTCAGTCAGATGGCCAATCAGAAAGGGTAATACAGATCTTGGAGGACATGCTATGAGCGTGTATTATTGATTTTGGAAGATCATGGGAGAAATCCCTACCCCTCATTGAATTTGCATACAACAATAGCTACCAAGCTTCTATTAAGATGGCACCCTATAAAGCATTGTATGGAAGGTGTTGTCGAACTCCTTTATGCTGGTCTGAGCTCAGTGAAGGCAAGATGTTGGACCCTGATTTACTTTGGGAAATCGAAGAACAGATTGCCATTATCCATGACCGTTTGAAAGTAGCCTTTGACCGATATAAGGCCTATGCTGATCTTAAGCGTAGGGATATTCAATATAAAGTTGGTGAAAAAGCCTTCCTCAAGGTTTCACCGTGGAAGAAGGGTTTGAGGATTGGTAAGAAAGGGAAACTAAGTCCCGGATTTATCGGACCCTTTGAGGTTACTGAAAAAGTTGGCTATGTGGCTTATCGGTTATTGTTGCCCTCATAAATGAGTAAAATCCATGATATGTTTCATGTATCTATGCGTCGGAATTATCATTCTGATCATTCGTACATCATTGAGCCAGAATCTGTAGAAATTCAATCCAACTTATCTTATGAAGAAGAACCAGTTCAAATTCTTGCAAGGGAAGCCAAAAGACTCCGCAACAAGACTATTTTATTGGTTAAAGTACTCTGGAAGAGCCATACCGCTAAGGAAGCAACTTGGGAGTTAGAGGAGACAACACAGAAGCAATATCTTCAACTCTTCGATCCAGGTAAAAATTCGAGGACGAATTTTTCTTAAGGAGGGAGTTATAACACCCCGAATCCAGCCTAGTCGGAATTGGGTTCCAACGATCGGAAACCCTATATCATAAACGTCTAAATATTGTATTGATATTGACCACAAGGTCGATTGTATTGATAGTGGACTCTAATTGGATCGAATTATTGTTTAAAGACCCTATTGGGATTATAGGAAACCTTTTAATGGCTAAATTGTATGAATTAGAAGTTTGGGGATAAAAGTATAGTTTACTGAGAGTTGAGGGACTAATCTTGCGATTAGCCCCTCTTCAACTATAAACCAATTCACATGGGGAAATCTGATGACTTTCCTTCATATGAAGGAAAGCTAATTCTATAAAATAAGCGAGTAGCCAAGTATTAGAAGCTTACCCGAAATACTCCCCAAGCAAGCACCTCACCTTATTGTTGTCTTCCACCTCCAAGCACACACCTCCATTGTTGAGGTTGAAGAAATATTAGTTTTGATCGGTTTATTATTATCGAAACAATCCTAGCTAACGGGTAAGCTTATTCCCTCAAGCTATTATTGAAATCCATTGATAAATCAAGTTTAATCCTAAGCTAGGGTTTGGCCATCCATGGAGTTTGATAGCTAATAGCTATTTTAAGCTTCGATATTGATTTTGATAATGCTATATTGATTTCGGCATCGTAATAATAAATCTAATCGAATCCTATTGTTTTTACCTAGCTCAGGAAGTTGGTAGAGATCATCCACCGTCACCAACGAAAGCTACGAACAAAGGGATTGCTATACAAGAGCCTTGAAATCTTCATAATATCAAGGTGAGTGTAGTCGAAGTCTCGGGATTAGGCTAGGTGCCTTGCCCGACTTCATCGTTAATAGAATTGTCATTGTTAACTCCATTGTTAAGGATTATTGCATTGAATCACTTATCAGACATCATGGTAAGTATTGGTAAGTTATCGCATTGAGTATTGAGCATTGTCAATGCCATCATCATTGTTATTGAACGTCGGATATGGCTATCGTTGTTGTCATTGAGTATTGTTATTGCCATGATCATCGCCATTGTCATTGAACCATGAAAGTATAGGGTATTGACATATCATTGATATAGCATTGATATAGTCATTGTCATCGTTCATTGATGTCAACATCGTTATGGTTATCGAAACATTGAAAATGAACCATCGGCTATTGATATTGTCATTGAGAACACTGAAATGTTACTATCGACATTGATACTATTATTGAACATTGATATTGAATCATTGTTTATTGATAAAGCTATCGAATATATTGAATATTGTCATTGCTTTTGATCATCGATCATTGTTATTGTCACCGAACCTTGGAATCGAATGACATTGGATACAATTGGCATGCCATAGAATTCATGAGCTCGGTGTAGGGGTGGACTACGGTCCTAGGGCTACGGCCTATATTGATTTGGCGAGGCGGAGGGATGTGTTAGGATATTGGTCACGTTGGCGATGCGGAGGGACTAGACCATTCATTGATTTGGCGAAGCGTAGAAATTCGCGTATCCATAATCGATCCAAGGGTTATTGATGAATTAAGGAATCATTGTTTCTATTGATCTACTGCATTGTCATTGTCAAGTTATGAATTGGAATGCATTTCCTTGATATTTTGTTTTAATTGTGACTACCTCACTAGGCAATATATGTCTAATGCATTGCATTTCATCCATTTCAGGTTAAGAGATTCAACGTCGGAGATCGGGGAAGTCGTTGCGTTGTACAAGTCACAAGCAAGTCTAAAGTAAAGTATATCGAACCTACAAACTCCTAGTATGGTGGCAAAGTACCTAGAACAGTCATATAAGGTCCTTTTGATATGTATATTTTGTGCTTGTGGGATGTTAGTGCATAGGGCTTAAAATGAACTTCTCACTTGGCTTAAAAAGGACTAAAAGTGCATATTTGGCTCTAAAAGGTAAAAGCATAGTAAATGGATTCGAATCAACATGAAATTTGGCATGCAAATATTTTATAATGTTTAAAACTTACTGGTAAAATTTCATTACATTTGGACCTTGGTTGATAGATTAAATTGAATAAAAACCAATAAGAGTTTGTCATTACAGGGCAGGGCGTATCGGTATGGCTGGTGGCGTATCGATACGGCCTAGGCATATCGGTATGGATTTTGGCTACTGGAATTTGGGTGCAAAAATGGTATCGATACGGGGTAAAGGCGTATCAATACGAGGTCAACCAGTACCGGTACGGCCCCCAACCATATCGATACGGGTCTGTTAAATTAAATCTGGAGTTTGGGAATTAGGTTAAAGCGTACCGTTATGGCCATAAGGGTATCGGTACGGTGTCAGTTAAATCTGTTAAAAGATGAAGAACTCAGCTTTGTATTGTTTACAGTTTGGTCACTAATTAATGTATGGATTAATTGAATGGGCAAACAAACTCCGAATAGTATGAAAAGTTGTACGCTCGCTGTTTGGATAATGAATTTCATTTTGGTAAGGTTAATTTCAGAAAAAAGGACCACTAAAATACTGAAATTATGATTAAGTCCCTAAAACTTGTAAATGTTATAATTTGGTCCTAATTGGATAATCATGGACTCTCAATGGATTGATTGAAATTTTATTTTACTCATTCATGGATGTGGGGCCTATTATCATCGCTTATTGTATGAATTTATCGTATCGATCATCGTTTAGTTCATCGGTAGCATACTCTGACCCGGTTCTCGACCAGACCGGGAATGGGGTGTTACAGGGTCGGCTCAGGTTAGGGTTTTAGTATATAATTTTCGGTTCGGGTCAGGTCAGCCAAAAACCAGACTCTCTTTTTTTAAATGATCTAAAGGTGATTACAAGGTAATATTTGTTCATACATATTCTTAACCCTTTGACAATGCACACACCTTGTAGACAGAGCGATTAAACTTGAGTCTCATAAGATAAACATAATCCATTTTTCCATCGCTCATTGAGTTCAATGAAATAATCAATGCAAATCTAACTCTAAATCACTACATCAAATAAATAATTTAATCCCAATTATAAATTAACCATGAAACAATCAATGCAACCTTAATCCGACGGTCTCTACTGATTTACATCAACGGCCTAGATACAACTCTACCAACCACAAGGCATAATGCCAAGAATATTCCTTAGCTATCTATGGAAAGAATCTCCTATGTTCACATACGTGTGGATGGATAAGCTTTCTTGGATCTTCCCACGGATCGGGCCAGTCTGGTGGTCTCTTCAAGCCCAAAGTGTGCCTCAGAACCTCATGGACACCTTGGTTTTACATGTTTTTAAATTCTCTTTAGTCTTCATCACCTTCTTCTCTAACCTTTCCACTTCATCAATTTTCACCATTTTCTTCAATTCAACATTTTTAATTCAAATTTCCTTATTTTAAACAATAGCATTTGAACTTCAATTCTCAATTCATCAAAATCGGTCGATTTTTCATCATCTTTTTCAATCTATTGGAAGAAATCAATGCGATTCTACACATGAGAAAAATCAAACTAAAACATATAAAATATCCACCTTTCGATTAACACAAGCACAAATAACCAAAAATATTAAAAATTACCTGCCTCTGGTACAACCATAAAATTTCTTCCTTTTACTTTAAGGGAGAGTTGAAGTACAAATCGATGATCTCAATCTAGAGTTGCTTTTGAATAACCTTCCCCCGACATCTGATTTTGAACTTCCAGTAGACATGGTACATATGAAAATTCAAATCCACGATTTATATAAGTAACAAACAATGTTCAAACGAATAAATGAAAGGCATAATTTTGCAAGAAGATTTGATGTTAGAAAACCCACTACTAATTAACGAATTTAAGGAAGAATTTCAGAAAATGAAATACAAAGCTGAAAATGAAAAACCTAACTTTTAGTTTGAATTGGAAGGAAAAAGGGTTCTTCCTTTTTATTTATTTTATTTTAAGATTAAAATATTATTCATTTTATTTTTAATCTAATTTTTTTTATTCAGATAAATATTATAAATTCAAAAATAAGCGGTAACGTGACGTTTCCTGATTGATCAATAGATTTTTTAACGGAGGTTAAAGGTTGAATCGTATGAGGTAACGATTTTTAGTTTAAGAGTGTAAATCGTCTCAAAATATTCTTTAAGGTGCAACTCGGTACAAAATGTATATTTTAGGGGCCAACGGTGTCATTAAGCCAAATAACAATAGTTTTTTATTTAAAAAAATAATAATAGTTGTTTCTCCCAACAAATATATGTACATAATAACTGCATTATTCCTTCAATACAATACAATAGTAACTTCCTGCAAAAATTTTCTTCCACAACCACAATAGTAGCATCCCGAACCAACATCAGAAAAGCCATGGAGCATTTGCTACGCCAGGTTTCCTAGAGCAGGATTGTTTTGCGGGCAAAATGATCTCTCTCATTTGTACTAGAAGAAGCCACCATACGGTAAACCAAGCACAAAAACTGATGACATTCAAACCTATAGCCTCAGTTCTATCATCATTATTGATGGCAGACAAGTTGAAGATCCAGAAATGACCTCTGCAAGTGACTTAGAATGGTGGTTCCATTCCACGAGCTTCCCCAGCGCCCCAGCGCCAGCATACCGATGCAGATGCTGACCAGGGAGTCAAATACATTATGAATTTAGGCTTGAGTCAAGGAGCATCAAGGTCATTGATGATTGCAGAGGGTTGGAAACTTTCAAAAGTCTATTGGTTAAATATATAGACTTTGTAAACCGGTTTAATGTGAACATACATGTTCCCAAAGCCAATCCTATCCATGTTCCAACCAAAAACACAAAAGCAACAGGAAAGATACAGATAACTACGTTTATGTCGTCCAAAAGGGCATACAGAACCATCTCTAAACAGATGCATTCTCAATACTCCTATGTTAACTTCTTGTTACTAAAGAGAATCTTTTCTCCAATGATTTACTTTGTCATTAAGAATATACTCCTGCATTTGCTGGAGCAGCTACCCCAAGAGAAGGGCAGATCCCATCCTCGGCACTGAGTTCATAACCATTAGGAAGTAGGAACCTTTGGAAGGTACCCGGACTTCTGATAATTCTGGAAGTTATGAATAAATGACATTTTCCCTTCTCAATCAAGCAAATGTAAAAAATATAACAACTTGTTTTCAACCCAGGTGCTTGCTTTACTATTGCTCCAGCACAAATTAAAAGCTAAAAAAAATTGTTACATACCCGCCATCCAAGAAACAAATAGCAGCCAAGATGTGTTCCCTCTGAAAGATTGAAAAGGAAAAAGAAAATAACAGATTTTATATGTCTCATTTTAGTCAGATTAAATCTGGGGTAGGGCAAAACAACAAAAGTGGACACAAAAACCAAATTCTACTGAATTTAACAGTCTTATAATACTTGTTTATATTCCTTTCCACAGAAGCAAATGAAAGACAACTGTTGGCATATCTCATCAAATACATATTTGGTTTCGGATAACAACCAAATATAAGAAATTACAGAAAATTACATTATAATGAGATTTTAAGACTTGAAGAATTAATACTGAGAAAAAATTAGAAAAGCAGAATTCCTAAGACGTAACCTTGCGGTTCATTGTCTGCTCATCCAGGATTGGAGCAGTACTCTTTTCAACGGGCAAGCCTCAGTTATTGATATGGAAACGGAACCACTACTAGGAGTCACTTTACCTTTGTTGCTTCTCTGTTTCTATGTTTCAAAAAAAAAAAAAAACCATCACTACCAGAACCAACCATGAACCACTAATATTTTCTTTTTCACTTGCTTCTCTATGCTTTTGCCTTATATAATGCCGCGAAAGCAGTTATTCTGTTCAAAATTTCAAAAACATCCCCAATCTACTTGTACTTCAAGTCCAAGCAAGTCTTCCTCACTCCCACCCTACTTTAAGGGGGAAAACGTGTATGGAAAATGGTCTTCAAATCCTGAGACACAAGATTGGTAGACCTCTATAATTACTAGCAAGATCATTCAAAGTGGATTTACCAAATCAACCAAAGTGGTACGGGAAATTTTGTGTGTAGGTTCAAGCTAAGTAGAAGTGCTTCCCAAGCTCTAGCCCCGGGAGAAATATTCTTGTCAACCATTTTCCGGAGGAATTCCATTTGTCCTTTTTTGCTCATTACTGTGTAACAGGAATAGAGAAAAGACAAAAAAATAACCATTTTTGTCCGGACTGGTTGAACTTCTCTCCTTGATCTGTCTTCTTTCTTCGGTAGATCTTCATTCTCTTCGGCGCTTGTCTTTTTTTCAGACTTGACGAATCTATTTTGTCACTCTTGGAGGAAGCAAAATCTTCAAAACGGGAGGTGGTCTGTTGGGGAAGCAAAATGAGTCCAACTTGTTATATTATTGATAATAAGCTAATACCTAAAGAGAGTTCGACCCAGCTGCAACACCGACGAAGAGGCAAAGTCTACAAAATTTGATCCAGCTGCAACACTGACGAGGAGGCAAGACCGATGGGTGAAAGTTCTAATGTTTGATCCAGCTACAACTCTGACGAAGTGGCAGGATCAAATGATTGGAAGTTCATTTTGATTTATTCTCTTTTTTCATCTTTTTTCTTTTTTTCCATTTTTTTCTTTTTCATTCTTTTCTCTTTTTTCTTTTTTTCTTTTTTCTTCTTTTTCTTCTTTTTTCATTCTTTTTTCTTTTTCCTTTTTTGCTTTTGAATTTTTCAATTTTTTTTCTTTTTCTTTTTTCTTCTCTCTTTTTTTCAATTTTTCATTTTTTATTTTTTTAGCTGCAACTTTAATAAAGGGAATTTGAAAGTCAGTAAATTTGGATCTAACCACACCATCAACGGAGGGGTAAGATCGAATTGTAACTTGGATTCTACCACGCCATCAACGAAGAAGCAGAACATTAACTGGAACCCTACTGCACCATCATCGGAGAAGCAGGATAGCAGCAACTTGGACCTCAGCCACACCATCAGCGGAGGACTGGATCGGATAATGACAGCCTGGAACTGGCTACACCATCAGCGGAGAGCAGGATCTAAGGATGATGACAGCTTGGACCTAGCCACTCCATCAGCGGATGACTGGATCGGATAATGACGACCTGGAACTGGCTACACCATCAGCGGAGAGCAGGATCTGAGGACGACGATAGCTTGGACCTAGCCACTCCATCAGCGAAGGACTGGATTGGATAATGACGGCCTGGAACCGGCTACACCATCAGCGGAGAGTAGGATCTGAGGACTACGATAGCTTGTACTTGGCCACTCCATCAGCGGAGGGCTGGATCGGATAATGACAACCTGGAACCCGCTACACCATCAGCGGATAGCAGGATCTGAGGACGACGGAAGCTTGGACCCGGCCATTCCATCAGCGGAGGACTGGATCAGGCGATGACGACCTGGAACCGGCTACACCATCAGCGGAGAGCAGGATCTGAGGACGACGGGAGCTTGGACTCGCCATTCCATCAGCGAAGGACTGGATCGGATAATGACGACCTAGAACCGGCTACACCATCAGCGGAGAGCATGATCTGAGGATAACGGGAGCTTGGACCCGGTCACTCCATCAGCGGAGGACTGGATCAGATAATGACGACCTAGAACAGGCTACACCATTAGCGGAGAGCAGGATCTGAGAACGACGATAGCTTGGACCTAGCCACTCCATCAACGGAGGACTGGATCGGATAGTGACAGCCTAGAACAGGCTACACCATTAGCGGAGAGCAGGATCTGAGGACGATGATAGCTTGTATCTTTCCACTCCATCAGCGGAGGACTGGATAGGATAATGACGACCTGAAACCGGCTACACCATCAGCAGAGAGCAGGATCTAAGGACGACGATAGCTTGTACATGGCCACTCCATCAGCAGAGGAATGGATCAAATAATGACGACCTGGAACCGGCTATACCATCAGCGGAGAGCAGGATCTAAAGACAACGGCAGCTTGGACCCGACCACTCCATCAGCGGAGGACTGGATCAGATAATGACGACCTGGAACTGGCTACACCATCAGCAGAGAGCAGAATCTGAGGACGACGGCAGCTTGGACTCGGCCACTCCATCAGCGGAGGACTGGATTGGATAATGACGACCTGTAATTGGCTACACCATCAGCGGAGAGCAGGATCTGAGGACGACGATAGCATGTACCTAGCCACTACATCAACGGAGGACTGGATCGGATAATGATGACCTGGAACCGGCTACACCATCAGCGGAGAGCAGGATCTGAGGACGACGATAGCTTGTACCTAGCCACTCCGTCAGAGGAGGACTAGATCGGATAATGACGACCTGGAACCGGCTACACCGTCAGCGGAGAGTAGGATCTGAGGACGACAGCAACTTGGACCTAGCCATTCCATCAGCAGAGGGTCTAGATCGGGCGATGAAAGTTGATAAATTTTCTTTTGATTTTTCATTTTTTATTTTTTTTTTATTTTTTTTCTTTCTTTTTTCCATCTTTTCTTTGAATTCTTCTCTTTTTTTCAAAATTTTTCAATTCTTTTTTTGATGATTTTTTTCTTTTTTCTTGAACTGTACAAAGAAGTAAAACTCGAGAAAAAATTAGGTCTGGTTGCACCGTCAGCGGAGAAACAAGACCTGAATAGAAATTCAATCTGCTTGGGGAAAGGTTCGGATCTATTGCACCATCAACGGAGAAACGAGATCTTCAGGATGTCTATACTGCTGCACCAACAGCGGTAAAGCAAAATCTGGAAATGTAGGCCTATCAACAATGACGAAGGCAAGATCTGAAAAAGGCTACTTACGCTTGCTCTCAAGCGGAGAGGTATGACCTGAAAATGGAAAAAAAACATTAATCAGTAAATGTTCACAAAATTTGTCACTGTTACCTTTTATTGATGTTTCAGCATCCTCTTTGTGTTTGGCCTCCTCTAAGACTAAGTTTGGTCGTCGTGTTGTTTCCCTTATGGCTGAGGCTCTTCGATCCCTTTCGTAGACCTGTTATGTACAAGCGAAAATGCATGAATGCATCTAATTTTATGCCTAAATGCATGTGTCTATCCTAAATGTATGACGACTTAAATGTATGCACCTAATCTAAATGTATGATGTATGCAAGAATGATTCAGTGTAAGATGAGAGCAACTAAATGCATGAATGCGACATGATTTGATTTTTTTGGCCCTCAATGGGATGTCCTAACTCCTTACTGGTCCTATCAGGATCTTGATCTTTTGCGTGTGACGGTGCCCCAACCTCCTTCGGCTTCGAGCATCTTCTTTGGACTCAATTTCCTGTTTGGATGCCCCCCAAACTTTTACATATTGTTCTAGGAATGCCTTTGTAGCATGTTTCAACTTTGAGTTGCATTGTCGCCTTTTTGGATGACTTCCAGTGCTCTCGTGAACGCGTTGCGTTGCCTCTTAAGTTGGGTTTATGATTTGTCATGTTGGTTCCTGGCCGCTTATCACTTTCGGATTAGGTGGAACGTTGTAGATGGCGATTGGTGTTTAGCATTTGGGATGTGGAGGTATGATTCCAAAAGAAGGGTAGCAAAGGTTTGCTCGGCTTTCGATTTTTTTGAATGGCTTTTTGAAGGGCTTGGTTGTCGGGTGATGGTAAGTCGAGAGTTCAAAAGGACTCAAACATAAGGGTTCAGGCAGTGAAATAAAGGGTTCTCTGTTTGAGTATTTTGGTCGATGGGTAGCGATGGTAGTGGGGATGGAAAAACTTTATTGTGTTTTCGGTTGGAAATGGTGAGTGTCAATGATTTCTGAAGGATGAAAGGTGGTGGGTTAATTTAAGTGATGGAGAGTGAAGGGTGAGTGTTGGAATTTGGCACTTATCGAGAGATGCCCCCAGACTGAGTTCTTGTGGAGGTTTGGTAATGGTACTGAATTGGCTGACTTTGCTTTCTCTGGTATTAATGACGCGGGACATCCCGATGACCGATTTTAAAATTGATGCATCTATATGCAAAATGTGTCTTAAATGCAAAATGATTTATATGAATGCAATGCAAAATTAAGATTGTGATGATGTTGTGTAATGATGCAAATGAAATTGATGTGATGAAAATGAAATAAAGATGAAACGAGTTATTACCAAATAAAATGATTAAATAAAACAAATGATAAATATAACAAAAATAAAGTAATAAAAAAACTGTACATAAACAAGAAATAAGGCACCAAAGCCTAAATAGGGTGACCACTAATCGGGCAGAGTACCGACATGGCTCTAAAAGGTTAGCTCCTACAGCTTACTATATATAGATTTGGTGCTAAGAGGTACCCGAATTGTCCTTGTTGTCCTCTACTAAGAGTAGCAAGGCCCCCGATCATCACCCATTATTGGCTCCTTTCAACCGGGTTCAATTCAGGGGGACCCATTCGCTTATGTCTGCACGAAGGAACGATATCCTTATGAAAGCATAAGGTACTCGAGCCCCGAAGGTACTTGCTAGGCCTACACGGAGGAACGATATCCCCACGAAAACATTAGCGTTTTCCCCCACTTAAAAGGACGGGTTTATATGCCAAATTTTAAATTCGTTAAAATAAACGCGCAATTATAACCGAATGTTACTTTAATAGTTACTTTAATCCGGAATTTCTAATATTAGTAAAACGATAATTATTTAAAAAGCTCAACTCTCTTTTATTTTTGAAAACCAAAAAAATGTCCCCAGCGGATTCGCCATCTGTAACGATGTCCCTCTCGCTAAAAATTATTTTTATTTTTGTTTTACTTTATTTTGAAAATAACGTCTTCCGCGTGGAGTTTTATAAAACTCGTATTTTATTTAAAAATAGAGTCGCCACCGGCCACTCAAGATGGACCGGACACCGTAAAAACCAGAGATTTCAAAATGTCGGGTTCGGGAGCCGGTTACGGATGGGGAAGGATTAGCACCCCGCACCGCCCAAAATTGGTACTTTAATAATTACCGCTTTATTAATATTAAACTTTCCGTATTAAAGTGACGATTAAATTAAAATTTGGTTATAAGTGCGAGTAAATTTTAAAAGCCCCGTTATCCGAGAGTAAACGCCCAACCACCATTACTACGTCTGATGCTGGCCCCGTTTACGCTCAGATAAAAGGGCACCGCATTGACAAAATATATCCGAAATGCAATCTTAGAAAACAAATATTAACATTTATATTGACATGGCATAAACACATAAATATTATAATATTATATAAAAGATAATAATAAACTACATGAATAAAAACAATGATCAATCATAATATAAAAAAACAAAACATGAACGAGAAAAACAAGCTTCCAAAACTAAAATAATTAATTCTAACATGCTTAAACACATTAAGACACCAATATAATATACATGGCATGCATGAAATGTAATGTTAAACTAACATAACAACATGTTAACATAAAAACTAATACTTGACTTCTATCATATAACATAATTTACACCCACAACCTAACATGACATTTAAACATGATAAATAATACCACATTAACATTAACCTAAAAACAAAGCAAACTTAACAAAGCTAATACTTACTTATCATGATCAAACAAGGCTAAACAAATAATGATGCACATAAAAGAAAATATGCATGAATAAATAAGACCAAGGCATCTCAAAATATAAAAAAACACAATTAAACATGTCATTAACTAATATATATCATAATGTACAAAATGAACAAACAAGGAAATCATGCTAACATGAATACGAACATATGAATTAAAACAATCATAATATAATACTAATCTAACAAAAATAAAATACTACTTTAAAACATACATACATAAATATTAATATGACACAAAAATATGATAATTAAGGTAAAATATTTAATACTTATACCTATCGAAATATCTAGATATGCTTAAAGGAGACGATAAAATACAAACATTAACAATAACTGAAAATTAAACTAAACACATTCGAACAACATATATAGACATACAAAAAACATGTAAGAACGGAATTTAAATAAATAACAAGGATTACCAACTAATATTTCATTAAACCATAGAATATACAATACCATAAACACAAAAGGAAAAATATACCCCAAACCCAAATATAGTAGAGAACTCTCTCCCTTTGTCTTTAAAATAATGTGAGAACCCCTTTTTTTAAATGCCGAGAGCTCCCCTTTCAATTTTTTCATTTTGCCGTCCACCTCTTCTTGTTTCAATTTGTGTTCTGTTTAAAATGGATGGGGAAAATAGGTGGAAGTTGAGTGAAGTGTGGGGAAGCTGCCGCACAGTGTGAGGTATGGGAGGGAAGTGGCGTGTAGTATGGGGGAAATAGCATGGGTGAAACAAGTTAGGGGCATGGGCAGCACGTTTCCCTTGCTATTTTAATTATTATTATTATTTTTGGATTTGATTTGAATATGGTAAATGGTTCGAATATAAATTAGGGCTCGGACAAAAATGAGTATTACACCAGTGCCTTACAAACTAGACCTTTTTGGCATAGACCACATATTACCTCATCAAATGTCAAACTCTCATGGAAAAGGCACTTGTGCAGCGCTTCCTCCAACAAATCACATGCTTCAAGAACTTCACCTTTACTTATCAAACCATCAATTATTACCATTTATGAAACCAAATTCATTTCCATGCCCTTATATTTCATCTCTCTAACAAGTTCCCTATCTCTAATTATATCATCAACCTTACAAATTGCCCCCAATAATGTACTATAAGTGACACAATTAGGTTTGCATCCCAACTCCTCCATGCAGGCTAGCATCTTGATACACTCTTCAACTTTGTTTTGTTTGCATAAAGCGCCTATATAGGCATTGTAAGTATAAACATTTGGAACTAAACCCAACATAAGCAATTCATCAAACAGCTCATCTGCCAACATGTAATCACCTTCAGCAATTACCCCACTTAAGAACATAGTGTAAGAAACAATACCCGGCTTAATTCCATCGGATTTCATTTGATTTAGAACATTCCAAGCATCCGACCCTTTCCTTTTTTTGACAAAAAAAAAATAATCACGCTATTATAGTCACCCGTGGAAGGAGAAAATCCAAGCATTCCTGATTCCCTCCAAAACCCCTCAACGTCTTCATCATCCAAATCCCCCTGAGCACAAATTGATGATAGTACAAAAGAGAAAACTTTATCACTAACACCAAGGCCATCGTCTATCATAAGCTGCAGAATCTCTATAGCATAAGCAACCTTGTTCATTCTGCAAAGAGCGCAAACTAGCAGACGGAAAGTTGATTCTTCGGGTCTTATGTTCATATTCAGACTGTTTAACAGGACCCGAGGGAGCAGCTCAAGGCCGCGTTGGTTTCTACAAAGAAGTGCAAGTAAGGAATTGAGAGAATGGGCTGAAGGGATGCACCTGAACTTGGGAATTCGGTAGAAAATATCAACCGCGTCCTGGATTCTGTTGCCGTTGCCATAGGATCTGATGAGGTGGGTGAAAATGTACTCGGGTGTTTCGAAGTGTTGGAGTTGCAGATGATGGAGCAGAGCAGGGATGTGGTTGAAGTGGCGATGGTGGAGCAAAGTTTTGAAGAGGAAATGATAGGCTTGAGGGGAGGGGTGAAGGTCGTAGAGGCTGACTGAGCGCAAGAGAGAGGGGACAAAGTTATGATGAAGAGGGTCGTGTTGGGCTACGGATTTTTTAAAGGATGACATGGATTGCTTTTGGGTGAAACTTTGATGCCATGGGATTTTGTTAGAGAAAACCAGCGGCCATTTTCGGTGCTTTCTTAGGAAATAGTTGGGAGATCTCCTCACCATCTCCACTCCAATATGAGCAGTGGAGTACAGAACTGAATTTGCAGATCAGAATATATTGCAGGATAACTATTTCGGTGGAAGTAAAAATTTCAACAAAGCCCATAGTTTTAAGTTTTAACAAAAATCAAATGCGGACACTGGCAAACATTAAAATATTAAATTTTAAATTTTAACTCTAAAATTTTCATCTTAACCCTTAAACCCTAACCTTAAAAAATACATCTACCTCTAATTTAGGTTGTTTAAATTTAAGAGTTATAGTTAAAATTTATAAGCAAATGAGCATCCATAATTACTAGACAGAATAATGTATCTTTGCATACTTTTATTTTATAAAGCCTTAACATACCATTGCTTTTTTCATTTGGTATAAGCTTAATATATAAATAAGTGTCTAAATTGTACTTCTTCTAAACTTCAAGCGCCTACCTATTTTTGTTTTCGTAAGAATATTTCAAATATTTATATCGTTATTATTTTAGGTGTCTGATCGTTAAAAAGTGTTTTAAAAATATATTATCCAACCAATGCTTGACAGATGACGATAATTTTATTTTTTTAATTTTTAAATAAAAATTCAAAATTTTCAAGTTTTAGAAAATTCTGAAATTTTCTTAATTTTACAAAATATCCCTAAATCCCTAAAATATCTCAATTCTCCAAATCATTACTACTTTCGTTGCCACCCCTTTGGCCGCCAAAATTAGTGGTCATTTTCCCCAACATAGCGTCGCTAAAAAACAACAAATGACATGTCAACTGAACATCGAACGGTGAACGTGAAATTGACGTTCGATTGGCACGTTGTTTTTCGTTTTCCGATGACACTATGTTATGGAAAATAACTGACTAGGTCCAACGACTATATTGGGGGTGGGCTTAGGCACGACGTTCAGTGGAGGAAGTGGTGGTGATTTGAGGTTTAGGGTTTGAGATATTTTAGGGATTTAGAGATTGTTTTGTAAATTTTGAGATTTTTTGAAAATTAAAAATTTTGGGTAAAAAATTGTTTGAAGTTTTTGATTTTGAAAAATAAA
Organism: Hibiscus mutabilis; assembly: GCA_019671005.1. NCBI lineage: Eukaryota > Viridiplantae > Streptophyta > Magnoliopsida > Malvales > Malvaceae > Hibiscus > Hibiscus mutabilis. The sequence goes on along the minus strand of CM033721.1, from coordinate 52,120,376 downwards.
ATAGCATGCTACGTATAATGTTTTGATTTTTTCAACGTATTTTTTTAATGATAGTTAATAACCAGGCACCCAAAATTAACGAAATAAAACATTAGACACCTATTTTTATCAAAAAATAGTTCAAACACCTAAAGTTCACAAGAAGTATAGTTTATACACTTATCTTTTAGGCTAAACTATAAAATAAGTGCCTAAACTATATCTCTTTTTTGTAATAGGTACCTAAAGTATTTTTTGGTTGAAATAGGTGCCTAAACATTCATTTTGGCTAAAATAAGTGCCTAAACTTTCATTTTGGCTGAAATAGGTGCCTAAACTTTCATTTTTTGCTTGTTTTTTAAAGTCAATTTTAGCACCTACTCGGGCACCTATTTCAACCAAAAATGAAAGTTTAGGCGCCCATTTCAGCCAAAAAATAATTTAGGCACCTATTCATCTAAAAAATACTTTAGGCGCCTATTGTAAAATAGAGGCATAATTTGAGCAATTTTTTTATAGTTAAGCTATTTTTTTATAATAAACCTTTAGTATAAACTATATTGGAGGTCAAATTGAAATCTAAAATAAACAAGGATCATAATAGAGAGCAGTTGATAATAAACACAAAACCACAAAAAATAAATTAGTCAATTATTGACGATAGGGATGATGATAAACAAAACAATAAAGTGTTTTAGCGATCAAATTAATTAAATTCTTAAATATAAAAAATTAAATTTATTAAATTATTTAAAATTAAAATTAAATTAATTAAATGTGTAAATATAAAAATATTGTTAAAAAATTTAAAATTGATCACATCAATAATTCTTTTAATAAAATAACATTCAATGATTAGATTTTTTTATAAGATTAAGAATGATGAAAATTATTTAATACCCTACTTGATAGAAAATTATTTAATGATGAAAATAAAATTCAACCCATAATTTAGTGATTAAATAGTCCCGTTTACGCGAATATATTTAGGTTGAAAAGGAGAAAAAATAAGTGGACAAAAAAGACGCGAGTTAAAAACTGATAAAGAAGAAAAATAATGTGCTGGGCTGGTAAGTTGAGGTGGCCGATATTTGTTTTGTTCCGTTTCATAGACTTTTGTTTTTTTGTCTATTTCTCACTCCTACCTTTTTCTGGTGGCTTTGGTTTGGTACAATAATACAACGGTCGGTCGGCTAATCGTCTCATCTCTTCTATTCTCTGGGTAATCTGTTTTCATAGGAATTTGGATATTAGCTTTCAGATTCCGTTTTCTTCACACTTTTCAGCTTCAAACCCAAGGTATTATTAAGCTTTTCTTTATTTTTCTTTCATTTATTATCTGAACCGCACTGCTCCTAGGTTCTTCTCCGTTTAGCCTGTAGATTAAACTTTCCTATTAGAGAATCGGCTCTTTTTACCGCAAGATTCCTTCTTTTTGGGTTGGATGTTACTGCTTAACGTTGTGATTGAGAATTGTTTTCTTTTAGCTGTAGGGAAGGAGAGCGATTTCCGTTCCGAAATTCTGGGCAATTAGATTCTTATCAATCATAAAAAGAGAAGGAGATACTTCTGTCGGATTATGAATTCCGAGAAATAGGTACTTTTGTCGGATTATAAACTCGGAGGGATAGACCAAACACAAGAGCTTCAGATTCGCTTCTGATGATGGAGAGGAGTTCATAATACGTGAAATTCCCCAAGTTGTCAGTCAGCATGCTCTCTGTTGTTGATAATTGTTGATAATTCATTGAGATTCGGCTTTTGATCATGGAAAAAACAGCAGAGTTTTCGCGGTGTAACAACAGAAAAACAACCGCCCACTCAAGGTCTCCTGGAGAAGCAACAAAGTTTTAAACAATCTGAAAAGCAACAGAGTTTTCGTGGTGTTGCAAGTGAGAAACAGCCCGACAGTCGTGGAATGATGGAAAAACAGAAGAGTTTCCGGGGCTTTATGGAGAGGCAGAAGAGCTTCCGTGTGGTAATGGAGAGGCAGCTGAGCTTTATTGGTGCAGGTGAACGCCGGAAGAATAGGGAGTCCCCGGGAAAAAGAGGCGATTCAGCTCTTCATTTGGCAGCAAGAACAGGGAATTTGTCTAGAGTTGGGGAGATTCTCCACAACCTTAACGGTCCTGAGGCCAAGGAATTTTTGGCCAAGCAAAACCTTGAAGGGGAAACTCCCCTTTATGTTGCAGCAGAGAATGGTCAAGCTGTGGTTGTTGCAGAGATGTTGAAACATATGGATCTCGAGACTTCATCGATCACTGCATGGAATGGCTATGATCCGTTCCATGTCGCTGCTAAGCAGGGCCATGTTGGTAAGAATTCATTCATCTCATGTTTTATTTTGCACATCCCTCAATCATTTAGAAGTAACATTTTAAGAATGCAGCTATAAGCATTTGTAATATAACCCCAAATTTTTTACACAAATGCAAATAACTAGCGTATTTGGCTTGAGAGAGTAGGATACCTGAAATGTACTTATTTCATTTACATTTCATTACCTTTCAAACATGAGCGAATGGTATGTGCATGCATGTTATGGGTAAATGTGGTCTTGTGATTCTTTTAGTTTGTCTTGAGTCTGAGTTTTTATTTTTCTCTTGTACAATTTACTTGTTGATAATGCCTGAAGCGACTTTTACTTAATTTTTGTTTTCATATCAATTTGACTCCGAATAAGATTTGCTTTGCCACATCTTATCATCCTTAAATTCTATTGATGGGGAAGTTAACTTTATCTTGTTGAAGGCTTGGCTTTTTTAACTTAGCAATTTCGTAAAAATCATGAAAGGAATGTGTTTATCTATTCACTTTACGCCTTGCTTCATGTTCAATGGTGTTCTCTTCTACGAAGTTGTTTGATGTTGTTATATTTCTCACCCTCTCTTTCGCTATGCAATCTTTATTATTATTTTTTACTGTTTCTGTTTCTGAAATTGTTTCGATCAAAACATTATTGCAGAAGTGCTGAAGGAACTTTTGGGTACCTTCCCCAACTCAGTGATGACTACAGATTTATCTTGTACAACTGCCCTACACACAGCAGCTGCTCAAGGGCATATTGAGGTGGTCAATCTTCTTCTAGAAACAGACTCGGAACTTGCTAAAATTGCAAGGAACAACGGTAAAACCGTCCTCCATTCAGCTGCAAGAATGGGGCACTTGGAAGTAGTGAAATCTTTGCTCAGCAAGGATCCTAGCACTGGCTTTAGGATAGACAAAAAGGGTCAAACTGCATTACATATGGCTGTGAAAGGTCAAAATGAGGAGATAGTGATGGAATTGTTGAAACCTGACCCCTCAGTTTTGCGCTTGGAAGATAATAAAGGAAATACTGCATTGCATATTGCAATAATGAAGGGCCGTACTCAGGTGCTTCCTCGTTCATTTAATAATTTTCAAAATGATTACTATATAACTGCTATGGTTGAATGGAATCAACTGTTTGGTTTTTTAGTCCCACATTCAATTTGCTTCCTGTACCACGAAAAATTTAGTTCAGATTTCGAATAACAGGGATAGATTTCTTAATTGATTTTTGGATTTCCGTAGCTAAGCCTTCATTGATTGATTACAAATCTTTTCCTGTTGTGCAGATTGTACGTTGTTTGCTATCGGTTGAGAGCATAAACATCAACTCAACAAACAAAGCCGGAGAAACCCCACTTGACATTGCAGAAAAAGTTGGAACCCCGGAACTTGTCTCGATCTTAAAGGAAGCAGGAGCAACCAATTCTAAGGACCATGGAAAGCCCCCAAATGCAGCAAAACAACTAAAGCAAACTGTAAGTGACATAAAACATGATGTCCAGTCCCAGCTCCAACAAACACAACAGACTGGTTTTAGAGTGCAAAAAATTGCAAAGAGACTAAAGAAACTCCACATTAGCGGTCTAAACAATGCTATAAACTCTGCCACTGTTGTTGCGGTTCTTATTGCTACCATTGCTTTTGCTGCCATCTTCACTGTCCCCGGACAGTATGTTGAGGATAAAATAGACGGGCTCACGCTTGGGCAAGCATATATAGCTAACAAGGCACCATTTATTGTTTTCTTCGTCTTTGATAGCCTTGCTTTGTTCATCTCCTTGGCTGTGGTGGTTGTTCAGACATCGGTGGTTGTGATTGAACAAAAGGCAAAGAAGCAGCTCGTCTTTGTAATTAACAAGCTCATGTGGCTGGCATGCCTCTTCATTTCTGTTGCATTTATTTCACTGACTTATGTGGTGGTGGGAAAACAGTCTAGATGGCTTGCTGTGTGCGCAACTGTAATCGGCAGCACAATCATGCTTGCTACAATTGGCTCGATGTGCTATTTTGTCATTTTACATAGAATGGAGGAGTCAAAGTTAAGGAGCATAAGGAAAGCTGAGAGTCGCTCCCGATCTTTCTCTATCTCTGTGGGTGTGGCATCGGATTCTGAGATCCTGAATAATGAATATAAAAGGATGTATGCGCTTTAGACCATTGAAGAAGAGAACAAGTATGGATCATCTATAATTTGAATTTGAAGGGAGCAGCCGCTGCCTCAGCTCTATTAGTTAATATAATTTCATAAATTATGTACTTTGAGTTGAAGTATCCCCAGTTCCAGCGAGCACGAAGAGAAGTGACAAAATGAAATAGTGGAAGGAAGATGGTTGTATTCGAAGTTTGGACTGCCATCTTGTTGCTGGTGGTGGCTGAGAATGTATTTCTGGCATGAAGGCTGCTTTTTATCCAGCGGCAGCATGGCAGCGGTGCAGGGGTTTGCTAATTTTCATAATTTTAGCAAAAGCTTAGCTATGAGCTTGGGTCTAGATCCGAATTTGCTTTGTAGATTTGGTTGAAGCTCAAGAATTGTAAACAGAGTCATGGATAATGTATTCCTGTGCTTGGTTTCAAGTCATAATATTATAATATCCCCATTGTTTCACAAGCATACAACTACATAGGTTACCACTTAGGTTATTCATTTTAAAACCTACATTCATGCGATCATATAAAGCTTTCAATTAGCATACCTAGACTAGCATATTTCATTTTAACTCAATCTTATTACATTCAAGACATGTAAATATTTCATGTAAGTTTAACTAAACACGATTATATGTACATGTAATCGAACATATCTCAAGCAAGCATATCATGTTTCATAGACATTATAGGTCATTCATGTGATTGGTTACCTTCAATTGTTCATTCAATGTTAACTACTATTTAGGCATGTGAAAAAGCAAAGCATGTACATTTGATCCCTTCCTATTCGGCAATAGCAAGTTCTAGCATATCATAAAATAGTTTTCTCATTCATCGAGTCTTAATGTCATGTATATCATTAGGCAAAAATGTGTTCATTTCATTTCAATTTCCATATACACGCAGCAAATCAAGTTCATGTGAGCATTTATTCGAATCATACTTCAAGTAGCATGCATGGTTTCATTCTTTACCCATTCAGCAATTCAAGTTCATGTATACATGATTTATTCATAATATTTATTCAAGTATTTATATGTTCATACAAGGCATTCGACTAGCATACTTGACTAGGACATACTCAATTCAAACCCATAACATATGTGTAGCTTAATCCATTTAATCCACATGAGAATTATGTCATTACATACTCCAAGTTTAGCATTTAAGCCTTCATAACATTATAGGCCAAATCAAGTTCATATATACAACTTTCAAGTAACATATTGCATGTCCTAGCTTACTATGTACAAGACTAGGTGCCGCCAACTACTAGGAGCATTACAAACAAGTATGGATTCATACTTATGCTTTTTCTTGTGTCTTACTCCAAGCTCAAGAAATCTAATCTCGAGATCAAGTAATTCACCTTGAAGCACCTAACCTGTGGTTTGGGAAGAGAGGAAACGAGAGTGATAAGTACGATATGTACTTAGTGAGGTAGTACTAGTTCTAACCAATTATTATGTCTTGTCTCCATTAATCAAGTAGCCCTATTAAGGTTTATATCATTCCAAGTCAAGTAAAAATCATGAACTCATGTATCATCATACTTATGGCAATTAAATATCAAGGCAAGCAAATGTTAAGTAACCAATTTGTCAAGCAAATCAAGTAGCATGGTAAGCTTATCGAGTAATTATCAAGTAAACATTCTCTAGTATCATTCGAATAGCAAGATAGCATGACAAGCAAAATCATAGATCACAATTCAATCTTCAATCATTTCAAGTCAATCGATAGCATGTTTAAGCAAATCACAACATTTCCAAGTCAAGTAACATAATCATAATTTATTTCAAGCTTATCACTCAAGATATGTTCACAAGTTATACACATTGATTCAAGTGAGTGTATAAGTCCATTTCGAGTAGCATTTCATGTGACAAGTATATCAAGTGTACAAGTATACATTTTAAGTAGCATGTAAGCCTTAAGCCTTAATTATTTCTTGTTTACTTTAATTTAAGCCTTATTACTTAGCTGTCCATTATACATGTTTATACATTCTTGCAATGCAAAACAGTCCATATTTTCATTTAGTCTAGCCAATTCAGTCATATAACACGTACACATAATTCACAATGCCAAAACAGTCCATATTTTCATTTAATCTAGCCAATTCAGTCATATAACATGTACACATAATTCACAATGCCAAAACAGTCCATATTTTCATTTAATCTAGGCAATTCAGTCATATAACACGTACTCATAATTCACAATGCCAAAACAGTCCATATTTTCATTTAATCTAGCCAATTCAGTCATATAACATGTACACATAATTCACAATGCCAAAACAGTCCATACTTTCATGTACTAGATGTACATGGCAGCAACACTCATTAATGCAAGTAAGATCGAGATCTTTTTCAAGTAACAATCATGTAACAAGAAGTTTGAGTATACAAGTCAAGTAATATGTTCAAGTAATCAAGTTTGCATGTCAAGCAATTCAAGCAAACCAATCAAGTAAACATCAGCTCAAGTGAGACCATAAGCCATTTCAAGTAGCAAATCATACAATACAAGGTTCAAGCATAGGCAATTATCATTTCAAGAGTTTCATGTCAAGAATCAAGCATTACATGTCAAGAAATTCGAGTATTTCAAGAATTCATGTCAAGTGATTCAAGTGTTCAAGATTTCTTGTCAAGTCATTTAAGTATTTCAAGATATAATTCAAGTATTCAAGATTTTCTTTTGAATTTCTATTCAATTTCTCAATAAGGTTCATATCTTTTTAACATGTTTGCCTTGGATCACAATTGGTCATGAATAACATTGGTCCGTGTTTGACCATAAAGGTCCAAGAGATACTTAGCTCAAAGCACATAGAAATGGCTAATATCAGAAACATGTCAATTCTATACTTCTCACTATCCAACCAAATTGTCGCCACTCTGTACGACTCCCCCTTTACCTCCAACTATCGCCAATAACATATTACATGTAATGGGGCGTCCCCTCGAGCCGTGGCTCATGGACCGTAGTCCCAAGTATACCATGCATCATACCATTGTATCCAAGGACTTCCATTGTAGGCAACTTAAGTCTTTTAAATCTTTAAACTTTCATTAGAGGGGTATTCTTATACTTTAAAGCTTGTTGTTGTTTCTTATGTTTTATGATTTCATGTTCAAGTCGAGAAAATTCATATTCAAGAATTACATTCAAGCAAGTTATAGCAATATCACGCTTAGCCCTTAGGCTAGTTGAGCCTTAGCTCTTTATTTCAAGTAATTCATGCTTACATCAAGACATCATGTAATTCAAGATCTGTTTCAAGCAAGTATGTCAAGATTAACTTAGCCCTTAGGCTATTTGAGCCTTAGCTCCACAATCACCAATTACTTATCTTTCAAGCAAGTATTTACATTACCATCTTAGGTATCAAGTAAGCATTCGAGTGAATTGCATTCATGATACAAGGATCAAGCATCATATATCATTATAATACATACATTTCACTATTCGAATAGGCAGAATCAAGAACAAGAAATCAAGCATTTACATCCATAGTGTAACTCAAGCAAGCAATTCGAATGGAATCATTCAAGGCATGGAATCACACAATGTTTACACATTTCTTTCTAAATAATTTAACTTATCCATTTCCATGCTATTACTTAATCACAAATTTCAGCTTAGTCCAATCTTCCCTTTTAACTCATATTCAAGTTTAATTAAGCTCATTATCATGGCATATCACTAGCAAGAAGATAGACATGTAAATTTTGGTTAGGACCTAAGTCCTAACCCTACCAAAACTACACTCACAATACTTCAAGCTTAGCTAGTCTTGGATCCAAACTCCTTTGTGTTTGCCACTAGCTTGGCCACTCCTTTCTTCCTCCACAAGGTTTTCTCCTTGCTTTAACATTGCACACAAGACCGTAGATTCAAAGTCAGTAACCAATTTAAACAATGCATGATTTCATACACACTCTATCATACATTTGACATCATTTAGACAGCCTACTTTATAACTGTTTCCATACATTGAAACTATCCCAATACACATGTTCAATAATCAAACAGCATGCTTACATATGTACATTCCAATTTGGGCAGAAGCAGGACAGTAACCAAACTTTCCAAACTGTTTATAAAACAGTTTACAAACTGTCCAAAATACCTAGACTGCTGCTGCCAGGCAGCTTGTGCACTGTTTACTTAAACATGCATAACTTTCATTTTGTACGTCGGAATTTCAATTCGTTTACACCATTAGAAAGCTTACTTAGCCATCTTTCTAACCATATAGGCCTTACATTTTTATTCCTTACCAATCAATACAGTTTTGTCTTAAAGATAGACCAATTGCATTACTGGACAGTTTGCACTGTCCCTAGATTTTCATTTCTAAAACCCATTTTACAATCCAGAATTCCATTTCGTTTGTTTCTAATTAAAATAGACATATTAAGGCTCCATTCATATAAATTTCAGCTCTTAATTCAATTCATACAAATTATAGTGAATTTTCAAAGTTGCTGCCTAGAACATAGTTTTCTGGGCAGATTTCACTAGGCTTGATTTTAGCTTCATTATTCACCTAGACCATGCTTCTAACATTATTATTCAACATATATACATATTCCTACAAGTCTAGGTCAGTCCAATTTACCTATAAATGTGATTAAAACAGGGCATTATAGTACTATGTTCGAATTAATCCATTTGATCAACAACATTCCTCTAATTCACCATTTGAGCAGTCCATCATCTAGTCTTAACCAATTCAACTACATGTATTCTTTTTCTAGCATCTAATTAACCGATTATCATAGCAAGCATGGACTCATGTTACTCACAAGACCACTCGAACCAGCCACATGTTTATACTTAATCACATACAACAATCTCATCCTAATTTTAAACAATAGATTCATATCTTCATGTATACATTTAAATCAACAACAAGGATACTATAAAATCAACACGCAAAATCAGATTTATCAAGTAGAAGAGTGAAGAAATTACCTTCTCCTAAGCTAATTTGAGCAATTCTCAACAATTTAACATAGATTGAAGATGGTCTAGGAAGCTTTCTCTCACTCTTTTTTGTCTCTACAAGTTCGATTAAGGGAAGATGAAGATGGTACCATTGTTTTCATCTTTCCTCTCCAAATTTGTGAGTCATCACTCACTAAGAACTTGTCCTCATCTTATGAGGACATGTGTCAAAGTCTCAATCTTTAGTTTAGTTTACATGCAAACTCTAAAACTTTGCATGTTTATAATTCCATCATTCCAATAAGCCTTCTCATTTTTAACTTAAATTTGAATTGGTCCTTAAACTATTTAAACATTTCTTATGAATTCATTTTAGTCCTTCTTAACAATAGCTATTTATCTTTTCTTTATTTGAATTTAACTCCTAATCCATCCAATTAATTCATTAATGGTAGATCCAAACAAATTATTTAGCTTTCGAATTTGGATCATAATTCTAGGCTGGGTTTTGGGGTATTACACTCCTACCATATGATAGGTGGATATTATAACTTTTTCAACTCTTAGATTACCCGAAAAAGTTTTAAATAGCATAACAACATATGGATCCCTTTTCAAAAACATATGGAATTAGTATCATTCAAGTCACAAAGAATATCACTCTTGCTTTTGTGCTTTAAGTTCATCAATTATCATTCAATCTTATATTCGTCAGCAAAATCTTAGTGATTTAAATTATTACACTAAATTTAATTTCAACTTTTATAGCAAAGGATTCAGTGAAGGTACTTGGAAAAGTTGAGTTGTGTGGCTTTACCTCTTCAAGACAGTCTTATCCTAAAAACAAGTCCACACTAGTTGTATATTTATATTTTTCTTCATCCTCAGACTGATGGTCGGTCCAAGCGAGTTATTCAGATTTTGGAGGATATGTTGCGTTGTTGTATTATTGATTTCGAGGGGAGTTGGGAAGAGCATCTTCAACTAGTTGAATTTGCCTATAACAACAACTTCCAATCGAGTATCAAGATGTCTACCTTCAAAGCCTTGTATGGGTGCAAGTGTAGAACACCATTGTGTTGGATGAAACTCAGTGAGAGATGGATAGTAAGATCGGATTTGATTAAGCAAACTGAAGAGAAAGTTCAAATTATCAAAGAAAGATTGCAAGCGGCGTTTGATCATCAGAAAGCTTATGCGGACCAGAAACGTAAGCATATTGAGTATGAGATGGGTGACAAGGTGTCACCATGGAAGAGATTAATTCGTTTTGGGTGGAAATGCAAGTTGAGTATGAGGTTCATTGGACCGTATGAGGTCTTAGGGAGGGTTGGACCCATGACTTACTATTTACCTTTACCTCCGAATTTGGCACGCATTTATAATGTCTTCCATGTTTCCATGTTGAGGCGTTACTGTTCTGATCTTTCGTATGTTATCCCTTTTGAGGAGATTGAGATCAACACCGATTTGACCTATGAAGAAGAGCTGATAAGAGCACTTGACAGGGGAGTTAAGGAGCTTTGCAACAAGTGTATACCTTTAGTGAAGATTTTCTGGAGAAATCACGGAGTTGAGGAAGCCACGTGGGAAGTTGAGGAGGACACGAGGATGTTGTATCTACATCTTTTTCCATTAGGTAAAATTCGGGGATGAAATTTCTTTAAGGAGGGGAGAGTTTTAACAACCCAATTTTCAGAATTTGTGGGTGATAGAGTAGCGCAATCTTGGATTTGGAAGCCTTCAATCAAGTTGTAGCAAGAACTAGGAGCTCTAGACTCAAACAAGGAAGTTTGGGCAGATCTGAAAATTCAAGAGATAAGATAAGGGATTTTCTTGAAATTTTCAGATTCAAGGCTGAAAATTTAAAGAAAAAAAGACAAGATGGAGGATTATATGATAAGAAATAAGAATATAAAAAAAAGATTAAAAGAGATTGAGAAAGAGATAAGTAAAACAAATCTAAAAATTCCAGCTTTGTTTATGAAATTATGGAAGATGGTGTGAAGGTTGAAGATGAAGATGGCTTACGAATTGTTGATGTTGTTTTGTCCTCGGCACCTTCTTAGACTCGATTATCTAAGCAAGCAACCTCAAGCGGCTCTAACCCACCCTCCTAGACGCAATTACCTAGGCAAGCAAGAGTGTGAAGATGATCTCCATTGCAAGAACTTGACGAACTTACGTTGAAGAAGACTTCTGATACGAAAAATAACAAGGCAAATCTATCTACCTTGAAAATAAAATGGCCCATGGCCAAAGGTTTTTGCAACTCATAAATTCATAATGTTGTTCTTATTAGTGAAGCAAATATGCCTTTAAATAGGCTACAAATGAAAAGTTCAACTTAAATTAGGAAAAGTAAAGATAATAATAAAATAAATAAACATATTTTATCTAACCTAAAAAACTAATAAATAAAGAACAAATCTAATCCTAAATCATCTAAGTATCTTCATAAAGAATCCTAGATTAAATTTAAGTACAAATAATCAATAAAATTATTGAAAATTCGTAATAAATAATATTTCCCGTGATAAAATCGTATAGAGATTTCTGCTCGCACAGTCTTCACTAAAAAGGACATAACTTGAGCTCCCGATGTCGGATTGATGCGTTTCAAGATGCGTTGGAAAGCTAAGAGACAGACGAATATGTTTGAAGAAGACATGTAGACTCAGAAGTACCCGGATCCCATCCGAAAATTCGATGCAAGTTGGCTGAAATTCCAGACTTATAAAACAGCTTCAACTCTTTGGCTACAATGCATCATTTTAGCCCCCCATACATGTATCAGTGGGTCAGTTTACCGAGTCGCGGGCTTGACGTGTTGGGCCATTTGGATGCTCAAGAGAGAGCCTTAGTGGGCTTCTTTGTTAATGGGATTGAGTTTTAGCATTGTGGGTTGGGTAGGAAGAAGATAGAGGGGTATGGTGGTAAATTCCCTCATTTTTAAAGAAGGGTATGGGAGGGGTTCTTTATTTCTGTATAGAAATATAAGGGGATCATCTCATTTTGTTCCCTTTACCTCATGATTTCTCTCTCCTCCATTTCTTCCTTATAGAACCAAAGATAAAGACTTAATACTTGTCTTTTTTAGTTGGATTCTCGGAATTCAAGTGAAGGATGTTGAAATCTACGTCAAAGGATCTATCAAACAAGGTAAGAATGGATGGAAATGGTGGTGATTGAAGAAAATAGGCTTTTGGTGGGGTTGGAGAAGATGAACGAGAATGGAAGACTTAACCACAATTCTTGGTGTTAAATTCTTCCTTTATCACCTTTATCCCTTTTAGCAATGTTGCAATTCGTTTTGAAACACCGAGAGAACTGGACTGGGAAAGGTGATTTTTCTCTATGTTTTTCTAATCGCCCATCTTCGTTGTGTCACCCCGCCACCAAGTATGAATGTCCGGCCACCTCATGGACGATAGGAGTTCAGAGTAGGTCGACCACCACTTGGTCTTAGGCAACCGTGTTGCCTCCTCCTTTAGGATTGGAACGACAATCAAGGTGTCGGCGTTAATTTCTGATGTTCGGTAAGTTCTTGGTTTCTTTTTGTTTTGCAGGTTCGAGCTTGGTCATTCACCTCTGTGAATTGGATTGGGTTTAAGAATGAGGGGCGTTTCACTATGGTTTCATCGGAGATGGAGGAGGTTTATCTCCATCGATTTGTTGAGGGAAGAAGCAATGGGTCTGCTTTTCCCAAGGGTATCTCGGATTATAGAAATGGTACTTTGTTAGTGCTCTTCAATGGGTTTTCTTCCAGGGTCATAGTGAAGGAGCTTAGTTATGTTGGTTTTAAGGTCAAGGATGGATTCGATGAGAACTTTCAGAGTAAGGCTCTAAAGGTAGTTCACAAGGTGTTTGACAGAGGTCCCTGAGAGTGGAATTTGTTTACAAGAAGTCAGAGATTAGTTGGGGAAGAAAGGCTTGCTATGCAAATTAGGAAATATGGTGGGAGACGAGTCTGGTTTTAGAGAATTTCCAGTTTAGCTTAGGGAAGAAGATGATAAAGGGATAGGGGTTCCTGGTTACTTTTAGTCTCATGAGTGGGGGACAACGGATGTGCCTCGCATGCATAGGCCGAGAGGTTTCGACGTTGGGTTTCATCCAAGAGCATGAAGACGCTGAATCCAAGGTGCACAGGGAGAATGTCGGACACATTTCCTTGCTATCATCAGAGGGGGCCCATCTGCTTTATTTCTTGTTAATCGGTGTTTTATTAATTTTAAATAGTTTGAGTTTAACATTAATATTTTTTAGGAGAAAGTTTGTTATGCCCTTTATGATAGAGTAGAGACTATTTATTTACAATGGATTTTAAGTATTTTTCTAGTGCACGTGATTTTTCACATGGCTTTTTTATTTTGTTGGCTTCTGATAAGATGAAAATGAGGGTTTTTTAAAGGCAAAAGCTAAGGGGATTTTTACAGAATAGACAAGGATCGTGAGATATCAAGGATGGGTATTTTTAATCTCGTGGCTTTTTCAGGATATTATGGCAGAAGAAGTAGCCCGAATGATGGAGGATCTTAAGTTCATCGAGGAAGAGTTACAAAGAATGGAAGAGTCTGGAAATGTCTTGGGTACTGTTATCCCTGGTTTGAAGAAATAGATTGTGGGTAAATTGATTTCGCCAAGAATGGTTAATGGAGCTAAGTTAATTCATGTGTTCAAACCCGTTTGGAAAGAACATCCACTAGAGGATGTTGTAGAACTGAGTCCTAATATGTTCTTGCTCAAATTTGTCATGTTGGAGGATAGAGAGTTAGTTTTTAGTTGTACACCTTGGACCTTTAATGGCAAACTAATGAGCGGCCCCACTAGGAGCAATGAAAATTTTAGCTTGGAACTATCAGGGGCTTGAGAACCCCGAGATAGTTCAAACTTTGGGGCAGATAGTGGCCTCAAAAGATCCTTCAATTCTATTTTAAAGTGATACTAGGTTGTACAAAAATAAAGCTAAAAACCTTAGAAGATGATTAGGTATGCATGGTAATATTGTGGTTGAGAGAGGGGATGACTATATGGGTCTCTTGTTGCTGTGGAAGGATCCAATTCAGGTTAACATGCTCTCTTTTTCTAAATCTCGAATAGATGTTGAAATTGTTGATGGAGCAAATAGGTTTAGATTCACAAGGATGTTTGGCAGATGGAACTATACTAGGAAGCATGAAGATGAAGATTTTTTGGATAACTTGCAAAACAAGTTAGATTTGCCATGGCTTGTAGGAGATCTAAATGTAATTTTGGAATACAATGAAAAAGTAGGGGGCAGAAGGAAACCGAGAGTGAAACTTGAGGAATTTAGAGAGGCTCTTGAGAGAAATGGCTTATGGGATATCAAGCCTAGTGCTGGTTGGTTTACTTGGCATAGTGGTGAAAATTTGGAAAGTCGTGTCAAAAAAAGGATTGATAGATTTATGGCTTCTATCCCATGGCTACACAAGTTTGGTCAGTGTGAGGCCATCTTAGAATTTACCCACACTGATCACTATTTCTCATGGATGGATATAAATGGACCCCTTAGAAGAAATGGTAGATATGATGACTATTTCAAATTTGATGCTTGTTGGGCTAGTGAAGCAGGGTGTAATGAGAATGTTGAACTTAATTGGCTAGATTCCCAGGGATCTACTCTTGACAAACTATAGTGTGTAGGGGTTGGCTTACGTGTTTGACAAACCAAAAGGAGAAGAAAGGATGTTAGAAGAAAGAAAGTTCTCTAGGAAAGAATTGAGTATTTGTTGAAGGAAATTGTTACTGGAGAGAGTGTTCATGAATTAAAGGCTAAGAAAAGAAAGCTTAGAATTTTGAAGGATAAACAAGAGACTTATTGGAGACAAAGGTCCAGAGTTCAGTGGTTAAGGGAAGGGGATAGAAATATTGGCTTCTTTCATGCTAGGGCCAATAGGAGGAGGAAAAAGAACTCTATTTTGGCATGTTTGATAGTGAAGAAGTTTGGCAAAATGAGGAGGACATCAATTTGGGGATTGCAAAATATTTCTTCTCAAACCTTTTCCAATTCAATGGAGGTGAATCATCAAGCTTGATCCTGGACTCCATCAAGGCCTACATAACATCGGAGGTGAATGCCAAGATTTGCTCTAGATTTACTGCAAATGAAGTAAAATATGCCTTTCTTCAAATTCTCCCTAACAAAACCTCAGGTATTGATGGCCTTCCAACATCTTTCTTTCATAAATTTTGGTCTCTTATTAGTGTTGATTTTATTATTCTGTGTTTAGATTTACTTACTGGTAAGGTTAATATGAATGATGTTAATAAGAATGTAATTGTCTTGATCTCCCAAAGTAGGTGACCCAAACCACATGAAACAGTTAAGCCCATCAGCCTTTGTGCTATCATATATAAGGCTAGCTCTAAAGTGCTTGTAAACAGGTTGAAACCTCTTATGCCTCTCTATATAGATGAAAATCAAAGTAATTTTATCCTTGGTAGGCTGCTTTCTGACAATATTTTGGTGGCTCATGAACTGTTGCATTATCTTAAAAGATTTAAGAATAGGCCTAATAAGGGAGCTACTATTAAGTTAGATATGGAAAAAGCATATGATCAAGTTGAATGGCACTTTTTTATGTGATGTTATGTTTTGAATGGGATTTGATTTAAAATGGATCGATTTGGTGATGACTTGTGTATCCTATGTCACATTTTGCATTAGAATTAATGGTAAGCTCTCAGATACTTTTAAACCAAGAAGGGGCTTGAGGCAGGGGGCCCTCTGTCACCATACCTCTTTCTTTTTTTCACACAGGGCCTTTCTGCACTCATTCTAAAAGAGAAGCTTGAGGGTAAAATCAAAGGTGTTAGAGCAAGCATCTCAGGACCAAGAGTGAATCATATGTTGTATGTTGATGATAGCTTGATGTTTATCAAGAATTCTGTTCAAGAGGCAAGTAGATTAAAAAAATCTTGGCTGCGTATGAATCATCCTTAGGGAAGAAGGTGAATGTTACTAAATCCTTCATATACTTCAGTAATGGTATGTTTGAGAAAAGTAAGTCTGTTATTATGGAGGCTTTAGGGATGAGAGAAGAGTTGAGGTAGGAGATTACCTAGGGCTACCTCTTATTGTTGGCAAAAACAAAACTGAAGCTCTTGGTTTCCTTTTTCAGAAAGTGGACAAAAAAGTTAGAGCTTGGACAAAAAAGTTGTTATCTTATGGTGGCAGAGAGGTAATGTTCAAGGCAGTATCTCAGGCCCTTCCTACTTATTCCATCGGTTGCTTCCTTCTTCCTGACTGCACCATTGACCCAATTATGACCACCATGAGATCTTATTGGTGAATAGGCTATCCTCTCCCATGTCAGGATTTATCGATTGTAGCTAATAGATGGGATCAAGATATCATTAAGGGTGACTCCATATCTATGGTGAACAAGCTATCCTCCCCCATGTTAGGATCTATCGATTGTTGTAGTTATCATTTCCAAGTCCAAAGAGCTGTTAAAGCTTTATCCTTCGATCAGTGTTGCTCATGTTGCTAGAGAGGCTAACCGAGTGGCTCACTCTTTAGCTCACTAGATTTTTGAATGTAATGAGGACTTTATTTTTTCTTTCAATATTTTGGATTGTATTTCTTTAGACTTTACGGATGATGCTATCTTTGGTTAATGGAAACAACCTTTTCTTTCAAAAAAAAAATAATTCGTTTTGAAACATTTGGTTGTAGTGAAAAGAGGTTGGAGAGCACTCCAAAGAGCAAGGGTAGAGAAAGACTTGAGGATTTGAGCTAAGGGCTACATTTCCAGCTTTTGGAGTAAGGTTAGTACACTTCCAACTCCTTTGGTTTCATACATATCCTAAGGATGATGCCTTGTGTGTTTGATTTGATGAAATTGGTGTTTAAATGCTTGAAATGTTTGTTAATGGTAAAATTTAGTTTTAGTATTAAAAACATGTCAAATTAGTATAAAACCACTCACATAACATGTAGGTTTCATTTGGGGATGTTTTGGGATCCTTTGAGGACCATTGGGTGATTTTTGAGCTTTAGACTCGAAGTTCTGGCTCGAGTACGGGTACGAGATGAACTCGTATCGATACCCCATGTAAAATTGTTAACTCCTTAAAATTACTATTTTATGCTTATTTTACAAAGCCTTTGCTAGCCCTTTAAATACATTTAGTTGCATTTAATTGTTAAATTCATGCATTTGCATAAGGAGTTAGGGAAATAGGGAAATTTTTGTACTTTGCTAGTGTGAAGGGTTACTTTGTTGGCATTACTACAGGCTTTGCAGAGCTAGACATGTTTGACAGTACATCGTAAAAGCGGAAGTAGGGAATGCCTAAGAGAATGCCGAGTTGCATTTGGCAAAGTTGGACTAGAGATTGCAGCATAGAAGTAAAGTCTGATGCTCGGTCAAGAAGTCGTTGGACCTTGTACACATCAGCCCTAGGATTCAAATTTGGATAAGAGGATCACGCGTCTTATCCCTTGCACATTTAAATTTCAAACTCGAAGGCTTATCCTAGGGTTCCCATGCAAGCTTATTTAAAAAGATCAAGCAAGCACTTGAGATAAGAGAGATCAGAGAGAAGAGGCTGCATTGTGGTGAACCAAGAGGCAACGTGGTCCAACCAGCTAAAGACCGAGAGCTTGGAGCCATTGAAAGGCTGCATCGATGGACCTCCTTCTTCCTCATTCTCTTATTTTTATTCAATGGTGATGTTAAGATATGATGATGTTTTGTGGATGGACCCCCAACCATGAACTAAACTTTTACAATTGGTTGGGGGATGTTTACGTTTAGCGCTGGTTTTATGTTTGGTTTTTAATAATACAAATGCCTTGGCATTGTTTTCTCTATCTGGCATGTACTTCAGTTTTCTAAATTCTTTGTCATGCGACCGTTGGCATTGTTTTCTTATTACACCTTAATATCTTAACAGACTTGAGGGGTAACGATTAGTTGCCAGATATTAAGGAGAGAAGCTTCGAAAGAAGATGTTCAAGTAGATGACCTTACTTTTGAAATGAATCTACCCCTTAGGAGTATAGATTGGAACTTAATCAAATTAATTAATGAAAAACTTCACTATAGGCATATAGGGGTTTAAAAATGGTTAATTTCGAGCATTACCATCGACAGAGGTAATGCCATCATTGAATTTGCTTGGCAATAATTCCAAGGCATGACGTTAATAAAGGCTGGCATGAATAGCATGAAAACCAGGCATCCCTTGCCAACGCTCGTCACTTATTTGAAACCTCTTCTTGCCAAAGCTATTTTTTCATTGCATTTCTTTAAGTTACTCCTTAAACAAACATCAAATCCTTCCAACATTTCTCCTTCGACAATTAACAATTAAAGCAGTAAAATTCCTGGTCAATCCTTGTGGATTCGATACTCAGCTTACTATTGTATTACTTGCTAACCGTGTATACTTGCACGCAAAAGACTCATACTTGGCATTATTCTTATATATTTCCATTGCATTTTCTACTCTTTTGCCAAGTTAGCATAGTCGACAAGCTTTTGGCGTCGTTGCCAAGGATTACGACAGAATTTATTGTTTTTAAATTTTTACTTGTTTTTCTTCTATTTTTGTTTTTTATTTTATTTCTTTGTTTTAACCGGTGTATGACCAGAAACTGCTCTGTGGTGGAATATTAGCCATACGATCCAAAAATTGAAAGAACCCTACGAAGGTTAAAGAAAAAAGTTTGAGAGATGGTTCAGTAAAGCAATGGAGGAAATGGTGCCTTAAACAATGAAGAGAATCCACCACCAGCTCCTATTGCCCCAGCTGTTAATGTGGAGGAAGAGAGCACTCGGCACCAAAAATTGACAATTTAATGCCAAGACTGATTGGTCCCGAGGTAAATACACCAAATTTTGAACTCAAACCGATAATTATGCAAACACTTTTGAATGTAGGACAATTTGATGGAGCACTTATTGGAGATCCAAAGTAACACTTGAAGCAATTCATAGAGGTTTGCCAGTTATTTCAATAGCCTGGAGTATCGGAAGATACATTAAAGCTGAAATTGTTTACATTCTCCCTGAGAGATAGAGAAAAAACGTGGCTAGGTTCTTTGCCACCTAGTTCTGTCACCTCATGGGGAGATCTATGCTAGAAATTTTTGCTACGATTCTAGCCACCTAAACTCACTGCCAAACTAAGGAGTGAGATCATAACATTTCGGCAGGCTGACGATGAGACCCTATATGATGCCTGTGAGAGATTTAAGGACCTGTTGAGGAGATGTCCCATGCATGGATTCCTAAATGGACCCATATGGAGACCTTCTACAATGGACTCAATACAAAAGCTATAACAGTTGTTGATGCTTCAGCAAATGGTTCATTGCGTGACAAAAACTAGACAGAGGCAGTTGGCATCCTTGAGAGGATTTCAATTATTGATTTTGAATATCCTACTGCCAGACTTGGGACCGGAACTAAAATTGGTGGGAAATTACAGATAGATGTATATCCATCCACACTGAGATTTCCAATCTTACTAGCATGATGCGAACTTTACAAAAGAGTAATGAGGCCCAAGAAGTTAAGGAATTAGACTCATTCTGTACAATATGTGAAGAGGATCATCACAAGGAAGATTGCCCTGCCAACCCTGAGTCGGTAAATTTTGTTGGCAATTTTAATCGTAATTATCATCCGAATTCCAATACTTACAATGTAGGATGGAGACAACACCCAAATTTAGCTTGGGGAAATAAAAGAGGTAACCAATACAATGCCCGACATCAGAACAACAATATCCAGAGGCAGAACAACAATTCCATGCCAGGGGTCAACCAGAATGACATGCCACAGAGAGCGCAAAACAATTTTTATGCAGGGCAAAGGAACAACCAAGGGACTTTGACAAATTATATGGAGAGGAATGATGCATCTGTCCAGAGTTTGGCAGCATCTATGCGAAATTTAGAGGTGCAGATCGGGCAAATTGCCAATGCACTCAGCAATAGACCCTAGGGAGACTTGCCAAGTGAAATAGATGATTCCAGGCAAAACCGCAATGAACAATACAAAGTTGTAATTCTTTAAAGTGGCAAATAATATGAGGTTGAGACACCTGTCATGTAGTCAAATAGTTGCTAGGAGGAGAAGAAAGGACCAGTAGATGAGCCAAAAGAAGCTGAGAAGAAAAAAGCTAACATAAGTGATGCCGGACCATAGTTTGATGCCAGACCTCAGTCGGATGCCAGTAAAACTTTGGCAAAGTCGGCAGAGCCATCATATGCTTATCCACCTCCACCATTTCTACAAAGACTACAAAAACACAAGAAGGATTAACAATTTAAGCGCTTCTTAAAGTCCTCAAACAATTGCAGATCAATCTACCATTGGTGGAAGCTCTCGAGAAGATGCCCAATTACGTTAATTTCATGAACATATTGTCAAAAAAGAGGAAACTGGGTGATTTTGAGACTATAACTTTTACTGAGGGATGCAGTGCAATGATACTCAGTCGGTTACCACCAAAACTGAAAGATCTGGGAAGTTTTACTATTCCATGTACCATTAGCAACAGATTCATGGGTAAGGCACTATGTGGCTTGGCAGCCAGCATCAATTTGATGTCAATGTATGTTTTCAAAAAGCTCAGCATTGATGCAAGGCCTACCACGGTAACACTTCAGTTTGCAAATCGATATTTTGCACATCCTACGGGTAAGATTGAGGATGTGCTAGTAAAGGTAGACAAATTCATATTCCTAGCTGATTTTATCATTTTAGATTATAAGGAAGATGTTAATGTCCCAATTATATTGGGCAGACCATTCCTTACCACAGGTAGAGCTTTGAATGATGTTCATAAAGGTGAATTAACTATGCGCATGAATGATCAACATGTTACATTTAATGTGTTTCAAGCTCTTAAATGCACAGATGAATCCAAGGAATGCCAGGCTGATGAAATGATGGAGTCCATTTTTATTATGGATGTGGCACAATTGTGCCAAGACTCAGATGATGATACCAACAATTGAGTTTATGAAGAAGAGACAAGTGAGGGCACTAAAGGAACAACTTTAGAAGATGTAAGCTATTTCGGACAACTAGAGCCACTAGAGTAGGCTGGCAGAGAGATTGTAGCATCTAAACTATCCATTGAGGAGCCACCTGAATTGGAACTGAAATCATTGCCAGATCACCTCAAGTATGCCTACTTAGGTAAATACTCAACCTTGCCAGTGATCGTTGCTGCTGATCTAACTAATGATCAGGAGGAAAGATTGTTGGAAATTTTAAGTAATTACAAGCAAGCGTTGGGATGGACCTTGGCTGATATCCGGGAATAAGCCCAACCATTTGCATGCACAAAATAACTAGAAGAATATCATGGCAAAACAATTGAGGGCCAGAGAAGATTGAACCTGAGTGCGAAAGAGGTTGTTAAAAAATAAATTATCAAGTGGTTGGATGCTAGGATAATCTATCTCATTTCCGATAACTCGTGTGAAAACGAGTGCAATGTGTGCTAAAGAAATGTGGCATAACCGTGGTTCAAAATATCAACAATGAGTTAATTCCTTTCAGGACTGTTACTGGATGAAGAGTGTGCATGGATTATAGGAAGCTGAACAATGCCACCAAGAAAGATCGCTTTCTATTGCCCTTTATTGATCAAATGTTGGACAAATTGGCAGGTAAGGCCTTATATTGCTTCCTTGACGATTATTCGGGATATAATCAGATTGCCATAGCTCCGAAAGATTCAGAGAAAACCACGTTCACGTATCCATATAGGATATTTGCCTTTATAAGAATGTCATTTAGGTTGTGTAATGCCCCGGCAACATTTCAACATTGCATGATGTCCATTTTTTTGACATGGTTGAACATAACTTGGACGTGTTCATGGACGATTTCTCAGTGTTTGATATAACATTTGAGGAATTTCTTTAGAATTTGGAGCAAGTTTTGAGGAGATGCATTGAGACAAACTAGTCTTGAACTGGGAAAAATGCCACTTCACAGTGAATAAGGGTATTGTTCTCGGGCACAAGGTGACCAAGAAAGGATTAGAGGTTGACAAAGAAAAAGTAGAGGTATTCAAGCAATTGTCGCCCCTACAAGCGTAAAAGGTATAAGAAGTTTTTTGGGATATGTAGGTTTCTACCGTCGTTTCATTAAAGATTTTTCTAAAATTTCTAAATCTTTATGCTTGCTTTTAGAACAAAATGTCACTTTTGCATTTAATGATTCTTGTTTAAGAGCATTTCAGGAACTTAAGGAGAAGTTGATTAATTCCCCTATAGTTGTGGCACCGGACTGAATGAGCCATTTGAGCTCATGTGCAATGCCAGCGACTATGCCATCGGAGTAGTGTTTGGACAGCGGCGTGGCAAAGTTCTTCATACCATTTACTATGCCAACCGGACATTGAATGAAGCACAACTGAATTACACCACTATTGTGAAAGAATTTCTCGTGGTTGTTTTTGCATTTGATAAGTTCAGATCTTATTTAGTTGGTAACCAAGTCGTGGTATATATAGATCATTCAACATTGAAATACCTATTGGCAATGAACAATGCCCAGCTCAGACTGATTCGATGGACGCTTCTACTACAAGAATTTGATCTCGAGATCCGAGAACTTAGTAGCTAACCACCTATCATGCATAGAGCATCACCTTGAAAATGGTAAGACCGCTGCCATAAGAGATGAATTCCCTGACGAGTATTTACTTGCAGTCAATGCCATGCCATGGTACGCTGACATACTCAATTACCTGGTAAGTAATATCATGCCACCAGACTTTGCATATAATGCTAGGAAACGTTTCCTACGAGATGTTCAACAATATTATTGGGACAAGCCAATATTGTTTAAACAGTGTGCTGACCAAGTGATAGGACGATGTGTGCCAGAAGATGAACAACACAGCATATTGCAATTATGCCATGCAGCACCGTATGGAGGTCATTTTCTCAGGATGAAAACTGCTGCCAAGGTGCTACAATCAGGATTCTTTTGACCCATACTATACAAAGATGCCTATAACTTTGCCAAGGCATGTGATCGATGCCAGCGGATAAGAAACATCTCCGGCAGACACCAATTGCCACTTCAGAGCATTATGCCAGTAGATTTGTTTGATGTATGGGGAATAGACTTCATGGGTCGCTTTCCCCCATCATTTGGTAACCTATATATTTGTGTAGCTGTTGACTGCGTTTTTGCACTACCAACAAAATATGCCAAGGTTGTTGCCAAGTTCTTGCATAAGCATATTTTTACTTGGTTTGGTGCCCCCAGAGTTATTATTCATGATGAGGGTACACATTTTAAATGCAATTTAATTTCTAAGGCTTTGTGCAGGTATGGAATTCAGTAGAGGATTGCCACGGCATACCATCCCTAAACGAATGGCCAAGCGAAGATTTCAAACAAGGAGATCAAGAACATTTTAGAGAAGACTATGAATCCAAAAAGGAATGACTAGTCCTTGAGATTAGATGACTCCTTGTGGGCTTATAGGATAACTTTTAAAACTCCATTGGGAACCTCCCCATTCAGACTTGTTTTTGGGAAGGCATGCCACTTACCAGTGGGGATGGAACACCGAGCCTATTGGGCAATCAAAACGCTTGATATGGCATAGAGGGCTTCTGAGGAAAAAAGGTTATTAGACTTGAATGAGTTAGAGGAATTCAAAATGCATGCTTACGAGAATGCCAGACTCTACAAGGAAATGACAAAATGATGGCATGACTAAAGGATTTTGCCAAGGCAATTCGAGGTAGGCCAATGTGTATTGTTATTTAACTCAAGACTAAAGTTGTTTCTAGGGAAGCTCAAGTCTAGATGGTCAGGACCCTTTGAAGTTGTGAAGCTATATGTTCATGGAGCATTAGATATTAAAGATTTGAAGACGGGAACAATTTTCAAGGTAAACAACCAAAGATTGAAACACTATTTGGAAGACACTCAAAAGAATGCCAAGGAGGTTATCATCATGGTAGAGGTTCAGTGATCATCATCATTGTTTGATCTTGTAAATAATAGGTTAGATGTTTTTCTTTTTCAGTATTTTTCATTTATTTATTTTATTTATTTTCCTTTTAATTTTGATTTTTCCCTTGCTGCATTGAAAGGTTTTTCTTTGAGTAAGTGCAGGTTTTGTGTGCCAGGAAAAATGACAAGGCAAGGACTTGGTATAGGGCAAGTGGAGGTGTGAAGAAGGAAATTTACCCTAGCCGCTGAAGGTGAAAGCTGAAATTTAAAATTTTAACCTAATCACCTTATCACTTCACCTTTTTCCCACTCCATCTTATCACTTAAACCCTTATCACCTTATCTTTTTCTTTTCCCCTAACACGCCAAAAGCCATCATCATCCCCTCTTAAACCGGCCGCATTAAACACCCAATTAAACACTCAACCTTTTTACCCCTCCATCTACTTAAAACCTTAACCGTTCCAAGAATTAAAACCTTTGCACTATTTCTTCTATTTTTTCTTTCAAGCAAAAAAAAAACCCAAGAATCACCTTTTCCTTTTCTTCTCAAAAATCTCTCAAGCCCCCAACTTGTTTCCATGGCATCATCGTCAACACCCTTCAAGATCTTTTTCAATAAAGAGATCCATAAGAAACATGAAGAAAACTTTGCCTTAAGGATATTTTTCCATGAGAAAAATTTTGAGATCAAGAATGAACTGAACTTGGAATTCACCCTGGAGTTCATGGAGGTGGTGACCAAGTACAAGTGGGAAATGTTCTGCCAACAGAAGAGAGAAGTTTACTCCAACATTGTCCATGAATTCTATGCCTATCTAACAACCAAAGATTCACCTTTTCTAATGATATGAGGTACGAGTTTGTGATTTGATGAAGGGTATATTAGTTCCATGTTTGAGTTGGATGGTGACGAGGGATGAACATCTAGAGTTTGTTGACTCAATAAACGCTATAAAGAAGAAAAATCTTTTGACAGATTTACGCGATCCTGACACCGCCTGGACTGTGTCATCGAAGGGACACTAGATAGTCAAGCAGCTAGCATTAAAATCATAGCCGAAGGAGTAGAATCACTTTTTAAAGGCGAATGTAATGCCAACTACCCACAATGAAACTGTTTCGAAAGAAAGGTTGGCGTTATTGCACTCGATCATGGTGCGTCGCAAGATCAATATCGACTGACTCATCATCGAGGAAACCTATAAGTGTGTTGGTAAGAGTAATGGCAGTTTGCTTTTCCCCTTATTGATTTCTAACATTTTTATGAAGCATGGTGTGCGAACGATCGATTTAGACAAGGCCCTAAAAACCAAGTGAACAACAATCACAGCTGTCCTATGGAGGCAACTCACTACCACCGAGTCAAAAGACAAAGGTAGGGGGAAGGAAAAAGAGCCAACACCTAAGCCCAAGGTGCCGAAGACAAAGCATGGCACTCCTATGCCAGCTAGTTCAGTGGCAAAGCTTTCCCAAATCTATCAACACCAGGAGATCATTCTCCAAAAGTTAGAGAAAGCTGAGGAGAAAAATATCAAGCTCTGGCTTTATGCTCATGCTAGGGATAATGCCATCATAAAGACACTTGAAGAAATGTCCCCCGAGCGTTTTTCCAGCCTTCCCCGAGTTCCCCACTAATATATTTGCCAGCAAAGTCATGCCAGCCAGTCCCCACTTTGTCCATACTCTGACCCAGTCTAATGTTACTAATCTAATCTCGCCAGTACAAGTTGAATCTGACAGAACTGACACACCACCTAAATCAGAAGATGAAGGAATCCAGAGCCATGCCAAGGCTATTGCCATGCCAATCGCACCAGCCTCGTTTGCTACCACCGATGCTCCTTCCACCTTAGAGTCAGTGTAGGTTGTTAGGGAAGTTCTCTGTGACCTTGGAGCTTCCACAACAGCTTCAAAACCAAGTCTTAAGTGAAAAAAACACATGGCTCCTAAGAGAGAACGCTTTATCAAATTAAAGACCCGATATCACGGCCAGAACCCTCTGAAGGGGAGTCCACTACTTCTTAAACTCCTTTACATTTCATTCCATTGCATTTACATGTTCATGCATTTTCTTGTTTTCATTTGTATATATGTGCTGTTTTCATGCATTGAGGACAATGCAGGCCTTTAGTTTGGGGGTGTGCATCCTCACATCTGTTTACATGCCATGCATGCATGTTTATGTTTTTGTCTGCATTCTGTTTCCATTCCATGTAGATTAGGTTTAAGCCATGCATACCAAACCGCTAAAAAAAAAAAAATTTGCCTCGGTAAAATTTTGAAAGAATGCTAACATTTTTGCTAGTTTAGCATTGTTTGTCCTAGAATATTTTGTCCAATGATGAAATCTTTAAGTTTTTTTATGCCAGCAGAGTAGTAATGCCAGGACTGCTTGGCAATTGATCTCTAGTTTAGGGAATTGAACTTTCACTTAACATGTAGTATGCATCTAGTTCCCAAACAAACTTAGAATTCTTGAAACTAAACTCAAAAAAAGAGAAAATTTTAATGTCAGGGTAAAAGAAATTAATAAGGCAACAATGTTTTGCCAAGGCAAAAAGAAAAAATGTAGAACTCTCATCTACCTTAGGGATAATAAGTAACTTGAGGCTTCGTGGTTTGCTCCCTCTTAGTTCTCAAGTCAAAAACTTTAGGGTATGAGTTGAAGAGTAAAAGCCTAGTAATATTTGGATTAATGTAAGGATCCGTGGTATGCTCCCTCTTATTTCTCACGTTAAACAATATTACAAAGCAAGCTTAAAAAATTGCCAGCAGAAACCTTGGCAGGAATAAGAGAAAAAATAAATTCTGAGTTTAGGTAGTAAATTTGGTAAGAACTTGGGTGACTTGTTGTTTTATAGCAATTATAAGATCCTTGGGGATCATGATGTTGTGTGTCATGTGAGCACTTGTGTGTTTGAGTCACCTTGATTGATGGGATCTGGATACCTAGTGAGAGAGTGTTGAACACAATAGCAAAGATATCGAATGTACGTTCCTGACGTTGTGTGACCCTAGGTCTCATTCGAAGATACTTGAAGGAGGATTCTGAGTATAGACCATACGTTCCCGATGTTATATGCCCCCGGTCCTCACTCCAAGTTTGTGGTTATGATTTTTATGAGGAGTTTTATGATGCCATGCCATGTGTATATTGTTTGCTAAGCATGCTTTTAGGCGACTTGTGGTAGCGCCATGTTGTTATTCATTTGTCATGCCATCTAATCTATCTACATGCTTATGTTTATGATTTGCATGAAGCATGGTAAAGTAGAGGTGTATTAAATGAGCTTTATGAGCTCAGCGTTCAGAATTGTTGTTTCATTTGCAGGTTTTTAGGTTGCAGCGTTGCATTGAAGGAGCCCCATCGGAGTAGAACTTTAGCTCATCGATGTGTTCGAGAGTACATTACTTAGATTTTTCGGGCAATGTATTCATATGACCCTAATTTTGTGTCTGTAACTCTTATTTTAAATTTATTTGATCATTTCGAATGATTAATTATTTTGTTTTTAAATTGGAGTTCCCTTTGAAAATAATTTAACTATGTATTATCGTTCTATTTGAAATGTTGATGGATTTATGAAAATTGAATGTGGATTGGGCTAAACCATGACAAAATTTGCATGCTTGCAGGTTGGGCTTGAGGCCCAAAAGTAATGTCAGGTTTAGGGCGTTACAGCATTGGTCAATATCGCTTCATAACATGTTTGTGTTTGTAACTATTCTCGCCACATCAATCTTGGAAAAAAATGTATGTGCACACATGTTCATTGACTATATGATAGATTAGATGTATGATTGTTAGCTCGAAAATGCATGTTCGATCTATTTTTTACAATTTTCCAAAAAAGATCGATACCTTATGCCTATTTGCTTGGGTCAAAATTTAAGAGCATGTGATGGAAAGGATCAATCCCTTTGGGGGGAAAGGATTGATCCTTTGGGGTTTTTTAATCTTCATATTTTTATCCTAAAACTTCAAATTGTAATTGAATGAGTTCTAGATGTCTAATTGAGCAGAAATTTTGCATGTGGGTCTAAAATGTGATTTATTTCATGTTAGTCCCTGTATTTTTTGTATTTGCAATTTAATTCTTAAAATAGTAGCTTTTACAATTTAGAATGTTTGAGGAGTCTGATTTGGGTGAAACTTTGTATGTTGTAGAATTTGATTCTGCAGTTAATTTCATGTTTTGGCATGTATTTTTTGATGATGCATGTAAAATGATGGTTTTACCCTTGTGTGCTCTATGACTTTCTCGGTGGTTGTATTGCATGTTTAGGACTCTATCCCACTTGTGTATGTGTACGTATTGCTGCGTTATGACATGCTAAAAATTTTAGTTGGGATGTAATTTGTGTTTGATTCATATTTTGGTCACTTCAGTGACTAATGTGCACGTTCAATATTCGGGTCGATTAATCTCAATCAGGTATCGAGCGTCACAAAGACAACAACCATATAATAGCCTAGAACTATGCCTCCGGTGTTACTATTGAGAATGTCGAGTCAACAACAGGCGGTGTGAGCGAAGTGGGTCATTTTACAGAAGTGGGAGGTGTTATTCCCTATAAAATTTACAAACAACAAAAAAAAAAGCAAGAACGAACATGAAAGAAATGATCGTTGTGGTGGACCAGAGATCGAAGTTGAAACAAAATCATTGTTAGAGAAAATTGAACCGTTGAAAGAATCTAAGGCACAAGAGTTTCTCAAGTTCTTAAAGCACAGGAGTACAATATAGTGAAATAGTTGTACGAACAACCTGCACGCATCTCAGTACTCGCACAATTGTTGAGCTAAGAACTACATAGAAAAACGTTGTTGAAAGTTTTGAATCATACCTTTGTACCAAATAGTATTTTGATCAACAAGTTAGACAAGTTGGGCAACAATATTGTTGCATACTTGGGTAGTTATTATTTTCTAAAAATTAAATCATTTCATGTTCTTTAAAAAGTCTCCAATTACTCTCAATTTCTCCCAAAACTTTTCTATATTCTCCAAATTTCTACATCAAGTTTTTCCATGGATTTCAATGGCAAACCTTCATAAACCGATTTTCTTGTGAAATCAATGTAAGAAGCTATCTTCTTATCATCCAAGGGATTGAAATTGCTTTTTAGATCAAGCTTTGATTCATTACGTTAATATTTCTAAAAAACTAAGAAAACTTTTGCGGGATTTTAATCTTTATTTGTATTTTTCCGATTTTCTTGGTTAAACTTGA
The DNA here is from genome assembly GCA_019671005.1 of Hibiscus mutabilis. Taxonomy (NCBI): domain Eukaryota; kingdom Viridiplantae; phylum Streptophyta; class Magnoliopsida; order Malvales; family Malvaceae; genus Hibiscus; species Hibiscus mutabilis. The sequence goes on along the minus strand of CM033721.1, from coordinate 52,090,765 downwards.
TTTTCTTAATCATTCTAAACTTATTTTGATGCGATTATATGACTCCTAATCTTAAATTTGCAAATAAAAATGAGATATTAACAATTTGTTGAAATAATTGAAGAGTTCATAAGAATTGATAATAACGATTCTAAATGTATTAATATGACTAAGAGATAACTTAAAAATATTTAGTTTATGTCATAACCCAATGGAACTAGGATTTGCCTAATAAGAGCTAGTTTGTCGATTCTAGGAAAATAGGTTTAGATCAGCGTATTTATGTGGTTTTGGATGAATTTTCAACATCTTTTAATGTTATTATAAAGTTTATGTTACGTGTTTGAAGTTCTGTATCCATCCTTACCATCTCCAAGCCAAGAGAAGGGGAAATCGAAGTAATTTTAGGCTCGACAAGCCATTAGAACCGTTCTTGGTGAGTGTCATAAATTGCTACAAGCATGCACAACATTTTGAGTTAATTAGAAGCTTAGGAATAGACTAATCCTTTGTTCTAGGTTTCAGAGTAAGTTTTCTCTACTTTTGCCTATTTTTTATTTTAAAATTGAAAATTTGAGGTGTTATGCCAAAATTTACATGTTATGTTACTACTGATTTAATGCACATGTTATGCTATCGAAATGACAAGTATATGTTATATGTCCATGAGACTTTTTGTTAGCACCTAATGAGTGCACTAGTGTGTATAAGACAAGCTATCCTTGCAAGTAAAATCATTATTTCTATGATCAATGAAATGTGCATTAAAAACAATAAGTAAATGTGTTTATGAGAATTTATTGGCCTATTGTTGGCATGCCATAAAATTGAGTATACTCTGGCGTTTTCAAGCTTTCAGATGAACATATATGTCCATGTGATAGTGTGGAGACATAACATAATACTAAGGTATTCAAGGGGTCATAATTGCTGTGACGTAGGAGTGCTAGCTTTGGGCTACAGTTATATTATTCATGGAATACGACTCGACTCTTCGAGTCTTAAATCAAGCTTGAATACAAAAATCTATTGAGGCTCAAGTTTGAACTTGAATACGAAAATCAATAGTTAAACTTAATCAAGCTCGAATAACTCAATCATATTTCAAGTCAAACTCGAGTTTAAAATTTGATGTTCAATCGAGCTCTAGTCGAGTACCTAGCCTCGAGTTTTGAGCCAAGCTCAAACTTGTCACTATTCGGGCTTGGCTTGTCGATTACACCACTAGAGATGACATTCCAAAAATATCCAAATAGATAGAAATTCTCAGAAAAAATTAAACATACATAGAATTAGATACCCACCGGATTTTAGAACTTCAAATCGTCATGTAACAAAATACCATTTCATATAATTTCCATCATTTAAATTATTTTCTTAGTACAAAAACTTTGATAAAGGATGGGAGAGAAGTTCTGAACCTTTTCCACACTGTTGATTTCACTGCTCCATCAGACAAAATGATACAAAAACCTGAATTTCAACCCGAGCAGCTAAAATCAAGAGGGGTCCTCTTCAAGCTCCATTTTACACATGGAATATTCCCTCTCAAACAATAAAAACTCCTGCTCATGAAACAAAAATAGTTGTTTGAATGAAATTTAACACCCCAAAGGCAAAATGAACAAAAACTTGAAACAATCAAGTAATTCAAAAGGATCCATGTAGAAAATAGGGTTAGAGAAGTTTTCTACTCTTGTTATTTCGATTTACAGAAAAATAAAGTCTACTTATAGACTTTTACAAGGAGTTTTACATTGAGTAGAATTCTCTCGGCTAAGACTCTTATCCCTTATATGGATAGAGTTAGACTCTAACTAAACTACTTAGTTAGGATAGACTTACAACTCTTCTAAACTACTTAGTTAGAATTGACTTACAACTCTTATTATTTACATATTAACCTACACTCCCCCTCAAACTGGTGTGTATATGTTATGTACACCCAGTTTGGATGACATTTCTTCAAAGCTCACTCTTGGAAGTGCTTTGGTGAAAATATCGGCTAGCTGGTCTTTAGTAGGAATATAGTGAAGTTTTACAACCCTGTTGTTGACCTTCTCATAGATGAAGTGTCTATCAATCTCAATGTGTTTGGTCTGTCGTGTTGTCTTTGGATTTCTAGCAATGCTCATTCTTGTTCGGGCTGTCACTATAAACTTCAAATTCTGCCTTTCCATCCAATTCTAACTCCATAAGAAGTTTCTTGATCCATATTCCTTCACATATCCCTAGAGCCAAGGCTCAATTCGTCGCACTACTTCTAGAAACCACGACTTGCTTCTTGCTTCTCCGGTGACCAAATTTCCCCATAAATATGTGCAATAGCCACTAACAGATCTTCTATCTGTCAATTCTCTGCCTTGACTTGAACCGTGTAGACCTTTATTGTCCTATCGATGTTTCTTGAAAAGTAGTCCAGATCCAGTGTAAATTTCAAGTATCTCAGAATTCTATTGATTTGCATCCATGTGCTCTTCTCGAGGGTCACTCATATGTTGACTAACTATGCCCACCGAGTATGCAATATCGGCCTGGTAAGTGAGAGATAGATTAGTTTCCCAACTAGTCTCGATAGGGTTCTTTATTCACTAGATTCCCATTTCACCTTTCTTGAACTTTAAACCTGGTTCCATTGGAGTTTCAGCTGGTCTACTTCCAAGCATCCCAGTTTCTATAAGTAGATCTAGGATGTACTTTCTTTGGTTTATAACAATTCCCTCTTTCGATCTTGCTACTTCCATTCCTAAGAAGTACCTAAGGCTTCCCAAATCCTTAGTCTCGAACTCCTTAGCTAGAACAGTTTTTAGCACTTTTATTTCTTCAGTATTATCCCCTGTAATGATCATATCATCAACATAGACAATTAGAAGGGTCTTCTTACCATCTGGAGTAACCTTTCGAGACAATGTATGGTGCTGACTGACTGCTTTGTACCCATTTTGAACCATAGCCTTAGCAAATCTGTCAAACCATGCTCTAGGGGATTGCTTTAATCCGTACAAAGATTTATTGAGTTTGCACACTGTCCTCTTCGTGGTCTTTTCCTCCAAACCTGGTGGAACCTCCATGTATACTTCTTCCTCCAAGCTTCCATTGAGGAAAGCATTTTTGATGTCCAATTGGTGTAACTTACGGTCCTTGTTAACAGCCTATCGATAATAACACTGATGGTATTCAACTTAGCTCTTTTGGGCAAAGGTTTCTTGATAATCTACTCCATAGGATTGAGTAAACCCTTTAGCCACTAGCCTTGCTTTGTACCTCTCAATGCTCCCATCCGAGTGTGATATTTGTTGTGAATACCCATTTGCACCCAACAGCCTTTTTCCTTCTCGTAACTCGGTCAAACACCAAGTATTATTCTTCTATAGTGCTTTGACCTCTTCTTCAATGACCTTCCTCCATTCAGGACTTTCAATGCCTCTTCTACTTGTCTTGGGATCTTCACACTATCAATGCTGTTTGTAAAGGCTTTGAAACCAGATAATAACTTCCCATAGGCAACAAATTTATTGATAGGATGAGCAACACATTTCCTTATCCCTTTTCTAATAGCAATAGGAAAGTCATCTAAGTTTCTGATGAGAATCTTGTGAAATAATATTACCTCATGTCTCAATAGCATCGTAACTCAAAACTGGTTCTGGCAAGTGCTAGGGTGACCAACATCTTGATTTGATTTCTTTTCCTCCTTGTATAGACATTGAGTTGTTTCTCCGGGTGGTTGTGGAGTCACAGAGTGTGATATAGTTCTGAGTGTAGGAGGAGGTGTTGTATAGGGACTGGAGGGTTTAGACTGTGGAGAAGGTGTATTGGACTGTGGAGAAGTTGTGTCTACAGGATTGGGGACAACAGTTTCAATGATATCCAAGGCAGGCTCAGGAAGGATAGGCATAGGAATAAATGATTTGTATGGTGAGATTCTTTAGGTCTCTCCCCGAATGTCGTGCCCGCAAAGTAAGGTTGATTTTCAAAAAAGGTAACATCAAAGGAGATATAGGTTTTCCTATTAGTGGGGCAGTAACATTTGTAACCCTTCTGACTCGATGAGTAACCTATAAATACACACTTTAATGATTTAGGATCCAGTTTACTACGATTGTTGTTGTGCACATGAATAAAAGATGTGCATCCAAAGACTCGAAGAGGAAGAGCTGAGGACAATGGTTTAAAGTGTGGAAAATATTGAAACAGAACTTCAGTGGGTATTTTGAATCCTAGAGTCTTGCTAGGCATCCTATTGATAAGGTATGTTGCAATAAGAAGAGCTTCCCCCAAAGATATTTAGGTGCATTAGCTGAAAACAAAAGGGACCTAGTTACTTCCATTAGATGTCTATTCTTTCTCTCAGCCACTCCATTTTGTTGAGGGGTATTGACACATGAGGTGAGATGAACAATTCCCTTTTTCTCGAAAGAAACACCTAATAGACTTGCTAAGATATTCACTCCCATTATCACTCCTAACCACTTTGATATTTCTATCGAACTGTGTTTTTATCATTTGATAAAAAAATTTAAAAATTACTTCAACCTCAGACTTTTCTCTCATTAAATATGTCCAAGTGGTCCTAGAGAAATCATCAATGAAAGACACAAACCACCTAGACCTGTAAATGTTTTGAACTTTAGAAGGGCCCCAAATATCACTTTGTGTATAATAGCAAATGGTGAAGTAGGTTTAAAAGGAGAAGGAACATATGGTTTTTTGGTATGTTTTGCCATCGACATACTTCACAAGTAAAAGAAGAGGGATTTTTATTGATAAAGAGATTTGGAAACAACTTTGCAAGGTAATAAAACTGGGATGTCCTAATCTAAGATGCGAGCATAATATTATCTCGAACCTAAGCTTGTGGATGAAACCGATGTTTGAAGGCAACTGGGAATGAAGGAGTTCTGGTAGGATATTCCATCAAGGATATATAAGCCATTAGATAGCCTAGCACCGCCAATCACCATCTTGAGCCCCGTGCTCGAAAAAAATACATCCATCACCCCAAAATTAGCATTACAGTGAATATCCTTAATCAACTTGCTCTTTGATAATAAATTACAAAGCTAATTTAGGAACATAAGTAGTACATCGAGATAATACTATATGTTTGCTTAATTCAATAGAGCCACTCCCCTTTAATCTGTTGAGAGGGAACCATCTGCTATCTTGATCGAGGAGGGAGGCTGTGATGGCTATACTTTATGAACAGACTTATATTTCTGTCATATGGTCGAGGCACCGAATCTACTATCCAATGTAAGGTATTAATTGTTGCTAAGCAAGAAATTCTACCTTCGGATGTTGTTAAAGCGAGTAGTATGAGTTTTAGGCGATAGTTGGCTGAGTATTTGTTGAAGTTCGCAATCTGCTTTGTGTAATGAAATTTCTTTGGAATTATGTTTCGTAGATGCAACATTTGCTTCCTTCAAATCTGGATTTAGAGGGGTTTCGGTCTCTTTGGTTTTCCATGTAGCTTCCAAGCCTTTGCTCCATCAAATGTCCAGTCTTTTTACAGTGTTCACACCATGGTATCCCCCTCCTTTGTTTATTCCCAGGATTAGAGTTTGTAATTAGTGTCGAAGCATCTGTTTGTTGAGCAGCTGGTACCATCAAGGAGAGTCTGCTTTCTTCTCTCCTAATCTCAAAAAAGGCCTCCCGAACCAATGGTAGAGGTTTAGTAGCCAAAATTCTGCTCCTTGCCCCATCAAACTCACCATTAAGTCCAGAAAGAAATTGAAAGATTCTCCTCTGATTTTTGATTCTACTATAGAAGTTAACATCATCAGAACACTTCCACTCATTGGCCTCATATAAATCGATTTGTTGCCAACACTTAGTGAGAACTCCAAAATCTTGTACTCTGAGACAAATCTCCTTGTCCGAGATCCTTAATCTGGTTTTCAACCCCAAATAATTACCGTGTATTATCCACACTGGAGTATGTATCCCGGCTGCACTCCATATCTCTACTGCAGCTTTTGGTAGAGCATGAAATTTTCCCCAAACGGGAACCATGGAATTAATTAGCCATGACATAATCATGTTGTTCTCACTCAACCAGTTAGAATAGGTGGATCGATTCTTTGGAATAGGCATTGAATCGAGAGATAGGAAGCTTTCCTTCTTCTGTAATATCTGACCTTACTTGGTGAGACCAAGGGAGATAGTTGTTTCCATTTAGTTTGTAGGATGTAATTGGAGAAAGAGATGAATCTGAAAGCTGGAACTCAGAGGGACGAGGATGATTTTGAGAACTGATTTCAGAAGCAGAGGGGTCTGAATGAGCCATTGAAAACAGAAGGTTTTGATCGACAGAGAGACTGGAAGGAAAAAAAAGGTTGTTGGATAAGTAGGATCTTCCTAATCTGATACCATGTAGAAAATAGGGTTAGAGAAGTTTTCTACTCTTGTTATTTCGATTTACAGAAAAATAAAGTCTACTTATAGACTTTTACAAGGAGTTTTACATTGAGTAGAATTCTCTCGGCTAAGACTCTTATCCCTTATATGGATAGAGTTAGACTCTAACTAAACTACTTAGTTAGGATAGACTTACAACTCTTCTAAACTACTTAGTTAGAATTGACTTACAACTCTTATTATTTACATATTAACCTACAATCCATGCACTTGCAAGAAAATCGGAATGAGTTATCTGTCAAATACCACTTTTGTATCATCAAAATTACAGCAAAATTGAAGAATTCAATGTCATTCTCATGATAACATATTCTTCTTCTTTAGGGAGGTTATGTTATACCTTTTGATCTAATTAAAGTCTACTTATAGACTTTTACAAGGAGTTTTACATTGAGTAGAATTCTCTCGGCTAAGACTCTTATCCCTTATATGGATAGAGTTAGACTCTAACTAAACTACTTAGTTAGGATAGACTTACAACTCTTCTAAACTACTTAGTTAGAATTGACTTACAACTCTTATTATTTACATATTAACCTACAATCCATGCACTTGCAAGAAAATCGGAATGAGTTATCTGTCAAATACCACTTTTGTATCATCAAAATTACAGCAAAATTGAAGAATTCAATGTCATTCTCATGATAACATATTCTTCTTCTTTAGGGAGGTTATGTTATACCTTTTGATCTAATTAAAGTCCATTATAATGTAAAAATCTGTGAAAAATGAAATTTAACCTCTTTTTGTTAAAGAAAATGCAATTTAACCTTTATGTTTATCATAGATAGATGTTATGTTACCCCGACTCTTCATTTTTCTTGTAGTACTAGAGGACAATGTATATCAGGACAAAGTACAAGGATATGACCCTCCAAGTGCGTGAAAAACTTGGGGGAAATGGGCATATACTAGTGTCAATCACATACTCATATTCGACACTTGCACCCAAGTCCGAGTTGGACTAACATAGGATGTAAGGACGAAAAGTTTTCTTAAGAGGGATGAACAATATAATAAGCCTCTTTTACTACTTACTTGTAATTGTTGCTGACTGAATAGATGGATGAAACCTGTCTCGGAACTCGAGACTAGCTCATTCAATTGGTCATGGCTTTCAAGAGGATTGCCCGACTCCATGAGTGAAACAGAAACCTGCAAATGAGTCAAGTGGTAAGAACAAACATAGTAAAATGGTAGAAGTTATGAAATAAATGCATTCCGCAACAGCTATTTCTTTCTTTCTTCCTTTTCATTACTTCGATTAAATTTAAAATGACATTTCCACAATGATGTTAAATTTTGTCATCTAGAGACCTCATTTCTCATAATTTTTGCATAATAAACAGTGACAGTTAAAACAGGGAAGCATATAAACAAACTCCTAAACCAAAGCTGTGTTGCCCTCTTCATTTTCTGGAAGTACACTAAGAACTCTGGTATGGGCTTTCAATCTTCCAAAAGGATACTTTGAAAAAGAATTGAATGCAACCATGTTTAACACATACAACGGCATAGCTAATGTTAACAGGAGACAATTTTACCTTTTGAAGCCATAAAATTTTGATATGCTTAGGATTTTATCATTGCCTTTACTTTCCCATTTTGTCATTTGGGAAACACTTCATTTTAAAGAATCGTCAAGACTTGTTAATTGACTGTTTTCAGCTTCTAAAAGCAAAGAGACATTTTTTTCTGGAACAATGGAGCTTCTAAAAGCAAAGAGACATTTTTTTCTGGAACAATGGTGCCCTATACTTAAAATGAGGGGCCTGATTTTTCAATAGAAAAGTCAAATTCAACTCTTATTTAAACAATGGTGCCTATATTTAATATCGAGCCTCATTCCTCCATAGAAAAGATTACCTGCATGCATTGGAGAATGACTTCTGGAATACAACACCTACGACAGAGGCCCTGAACAATATACGTTGCAGGACCTTCCAAGGTACCATCTTTGCTTGAAAACCAAGCATCTAATCATGATATCTCCAATGTTACTCCGGCTTGGAATCTAGCAAGCTCACCTGTATTTAACGAGCTCAATCAATATTGCAGAAAATCACCATGTAGATCATGTTCCTCACTTGCTACTTGACATGGCACATTTCCGTCTTCACTAGTTATTATATCATACAAGAGTCGAAAAAAATAGGTTCATGCATGTAACTGTACCATGAAGCATAACAAGTATAAAGCGACTATGACAGTCTGCACTCTGCAACTACAAATATGCATGGCAGATTGGCATCTTAATTATTTACCTTTGAAGCCAGCGGCCATGACAGCACCCAGAAGGCCACCGTCATTGAGGATGTGTGGACCGATTCCATCACCCTCAACTGCCAAGCAGCGTAATATGACCTCAATGCTGTAGTTGTCCCGTGAAGAAATGGCAACATTTACCTGCCCCATAAAAAATACCATGAAAATGGAAAATATTACAAACAAAATTTCATTAACCTAAGCTCACTAAGATAGTTTTTTAAGGTAGTTTTTTCCATTCAACCTATAGGCAGCTTGTATATTTTGCAAGTCACCTATCGGATTAGAATAACTCCCTTCATTCACTATAACTCCTTGCATAGTCTCAGAATTGCTGGTATCGACCTCCTCATCCATGTTTTTTGTTGGGTTAAGACTTTAGGAAAAAAAGGAGGTTGCTAGACGAAGATTAATAGGACCCAGGAAAGAGCTAACCAAGCTCTGATACCATGTGAAAAGTAGAGCAATTCTCTGTTATTGACTTATTTTCTGTAAGATTCGTTACATATTTATATACATGCTGTATCCTTAACTTAGGTAACTCTCAAGTTAGGAAAGTAACTAATTCTAGGGAAAGATACAATCCCTTAAAGTTAGGGATTGTAACTACTAGAAGATATCCACAAAATCCTATCTAATTATACATAATATTTCTAATTTATGAATCTATTTTCTGACACTCCCCCTCAAGCTGGGGAATGGATGTCCTCCATCTCCAGCTTGCTTGTTAACTTCTGAAAATACTTCCCAGGTAGCCCCTTGGTAAGTATATCTGCAACTTGTTCTCCACTGGACACATAGGGAGTACAAATTAGTCCACTGTCAAGTTTCTCCTTTATGAAATGTCTATCCACTTCAATATGTTGTCTTATCATGTTGAACTGGATTATGAGCAATATTGATTGTTGATTTATTATCACAGTACAACTTCATTGGGCCTTCCCATTTGATCTTTAAATCCTCCAAAATAAACTTTAGCCATAACAATTCACATATCCCAAGTGCCATTGCTCTAAACTCAGCTTCTGCACTGGATCTCGCCACAACATTCTACTTTTTGCTTCTCCATGTCACTAGATTTCCTCCCAGAAAGGTGCAATATCCTGATGTTGATCTTCTATCAACCACGGACCCTGCATAGTCTGCATCAGTATAGACTTCCAATGTCAAATTTCCTCCTTTTTTAAATATAACTCCTCTGTCTGGTGTGCCCTTTAAATACTGTAGAATTTGAGTCACAGCCCTTAGGTGTGATTCTTTAGGGTTGTGCATGAATTGGCTCACAACCCCAACTGCATAGGCAATGGCTGGTCTAGTGTGTGATAAGTAAATCAATCTTCCCACAAGTCTCTGATATGAGCTTCTGTCCACTGCTGCATCCTCTATTGTATCTCCAAGTTTGTGATTAACTTCTATTGGTGTTTCTGCTGGTCTGCACCCTAGTTTGCCAGTTTCTGTCAACAAGTCTAGGGTGTATTTCTGTTGAGATATGAAGACCTCTTGCTGTGAATATGCCTCTTCAATACCAAGAAAGTATTTTAGTCTTCCAAGATCTTTGACTTCAAACTCCTTCACCAAACACTTCTTTAGGTCATCAATTCCTTTCAAATCATCCCCTATAACTATGATATCATCTACATAGACTAATAAAATAGTAACTCCCCCTGAAGAGGAATGTTTCACAAATAAAGTATGATCACCTTGACTCTGTTTGTAGCTTAGTCTCAGCATTACTTTGATAAATCTTCCAAACCAGGCTCTTGGGGACTGCTTTAGCCCATAAAGGGCCTTTTTTAATTTGCACACTGCTTGTCCAGCACTTGGACTAAATCCAAGTGGGATATCCATGTACACTTCCTCCTCAAGATCCCCATGCAAAAAAACATTCTTAATGTCATACTGTTGTAATTTCCATCCTTGATTGGCAGCTAATGACAATAAAATTCTCACAGTATTCATCTTTGCAACAGGAGCAAATGTCTCAAGATAGTCTATCCCATAGGTTTGAGAGCACGCCTTAGCCACTAACCTTGCTTTGTACCTCTCTAAAGAACCATCTGAATTGTACTTTACTGTAAACACCCATCTGCACCCCACTGTTTTTTCCCTTATGGCAATTTTACCAAGTCTCATGTCTTGTTCTTCTCTAGTGCTTCCATTTCAACTTGCATGGCATTCTTCCAATTCTCATTTTCTAATGCCTCGGACACAGTTTTAGGAATGGCAATGGTATTTAGGCTAATAAGGAAGGCCTTGTGGTTGAGATAAGTTCCTGTAGGACATGAATAGGTAACGAGGGTTTTTTGTGGTGCAAGTTCTTTTTCTTTTTCTAATTGCAATAGGAAAATTAAAATCCCTGTGATCATAAACAGAATCATAGTTTTCAGTGGTATTTGGATCAAAGATGGATTCAGTAGTTACCTCGGTTTGTATAGGAGATGAGGATGATTGAACCTGCACTGGTGCCTTCTTCCTTGAGTAGACCAACAGTGGACGAGTAGTGTCCCGAGTCTTTGGTTGAGGGGTGTTAGGATCAGATTGTAAGGTGGTAGGATCAGATTATAAGGTTGTAGGCTGGTAAAAAATAGGCTGTTGGACAGGAATAGGCTGCTGGTGGTTAAAAACAGGTTGTTGGACAAGAATAGGCTGTTGGTGGTCAAAAACAGGTTGTTGGATAGGAATAGGCTGCTACTGATCAAAAACAGGCTGTTGGACAGGAATAAGATGTTGTTGGTCAAAAATAGGCTGTTGGACAGGAATAGGCTGCTGCTGAGTTGGTGCAGGGAAGTCAATGGGAGGCTGAAGTAGGAAACAATCTTTGTCCTTATCTTCCCTGAATGAAATCTCCCCCTGAAGATAAGGGCGAGTAAAATAGTTTTCCTTTTCTGCAAAGGTAACATCAGCAGAAATGAAATGTTTCCTTGTAGGTGGATAATAGCACTTGTATCCCTTTTGAATGGAAGAGTAACCAACAAAGATACAGTTTAATGCCCTTGGATCAAGCTTACCCCTATTTTGAGAGTGTATATGAACAAAGGCAACACAACCAAATATTTTAGGTTTAAGGTAAGTGAGGGACTAAAATTTGGGAAGAAATTGGTTAGGATTTGAATAGGGCTTTGAGATTCAAGGACTTTAGTGGGTAGTCTGTTTATCATATAAGTGGCAGTTAACACAGCTTCCCCCCAATACTGTTTAGGGACATTTTTTTGAAACAAAAGGGCTCTTATTATGGCAAGGACATGGCCATTCTTTCTTTCTGCCACACCGTTCTGTTGAGGGGTATTCACACAAGAGGATTCATGTATGATGTCTTGTGAGAAAGGGGCCATGGTGGCCGGAGAAGATGAACGTCGGTGAACAATGAACAATAAAATATGAAAAGCTACAGTTTAACGATAGAACAAAAATAATATTTTCAACAGAGAACAATGTGTTTCTCTGTATTTTCTCTTATTCTTCTTAATCAAATGTGTATAAGGTGAGCCTTTAAATAGGCAATTACAGAGTTTTAATATAACTAAAATTATACTTTTATATATAATTTAAATAATATTTATCCATAATTTAAATAAGACTTCTAATAAATCTAAACTGCTGACTTAGAAATAAACTCTAATTACACATTAAATTAAACTCTAACACTTCTCGTCAACTTACATTCCCCCTCAAGCTTTAACACTTCTTGGATAACTTACACTCCCCTCTCAAGTGGTGAGCAAACGTAGTAGAGCACCAGCTTGGATCTTGGATGTGACGCCTACTCATATTTCTTGTTGTTTCTTAGAGAAAGAATCTCCCTTTTTTGGGAGCCATTGCGTTGAACAACTAGGTCATAATCATGTTGTTCTTTGAACGGCCATTGTTGAAAATTTGCAAACAAAGTGTTCTTGGTTTCGCATCATTCTTGAGATGTCTACCAACTTTCTTTGTTGTTATTGGTTTTTGCACCCTCCTTAGATGTCTTCCAGCTTTTCTCTGTCAGTGATGATCTTTTTTAGGTTTTTGCATCTTCTGAGATGTCTTCCAGCTTTTTCTGTCATTCACGGACTAAGTAGTTGCTTCCATTCAACAATGATCACATGGTATCATGAGCCAACAACGATCTTGATATCGTCACCACTGATGTCACATCTAATCTGAAACAGATCGACGATCTAATTTTTCAGATGCACGTCGTTTTTCTTTTCTGCTGCTATCATTAGGCCACACTCGTTCCTCGACTTCTCCCTCATTGGAATCTTACATCTATGGTGAAATTTCTACTCGTTTAATTTTATTATTTTGTTCTCTATTTAATGGTTCTATCTTAGCCAATCAAAAAGAAATATGAAAAGGTTATAGTTTAGCCTTAAAAACTATTTGGTTCTATCTTAGCCATCCATTGTAAAAGATAGAGAAAGGTTATAGTTTAGCCTTAAAAACTATATGGTTCTATCTTAGCCATCCATTGTAAAAGATGGAAAGGTTAGATTGATACGGAAGCCAGGATTCAAGAATTACCTCAAAATCTAGGAACCCTCTAGATCACAATTAATCTAGCAAACTCGCTAATATGATCTGAGAAAACCCCAAACTCCACGTTCAACAAACCGATAATAAAGCATGATCTTGATGTAAAAACGAGATAGAATGAATTTGAGGTGGCGGTGTTGGATAGATTTGTCCTTGGCACCCTCCTAATCGAAATTGAATAGGCAAACACCTGCAAACGGCACGAATCTCTCCGATGAATGGATGATGACGAGATAGATGTTGTAGGATATTTTGTCTTCGGCACCCTCTTAGACGCGATTATCTAAGCAAGCAACCTCAAGCGGCTCTAACCCACCCTCCTAGATGCATTTACCTAGGCAAGCAAGAGTGCGAAGATGATCTCCATCACAAGAACTTGACGAACTTACGTTGAAGAAGACTTTTGATACGAAAAATAACAAGGCAAATCTATCTACCTTGAAAATAAAATGGCCCATGGCCAAAGGTTTTTTGCAACTCATAAATTGATGATGTTGTTCTTATTAGTGAAGCAAATATGCCTTTAAATAGTCTACAAATGAAAAGTTCAACTTAAATTAGGAAAAGTAAAGATAATAATAAAATAAATAAACATATTTTATCTAACCTAAAAAACTAATAAATAAATAACAAATCTAATCTTAAATCATCTAAATATCTTCATAAAGAATCCTAGATTAAATTTAAGTACAAATAATCAATAAAATTATTGAAAATTCGTAATAAATAATATTTCCCGTGATAAAATCGTATAGAGATTTCTGCTTGCACAGTCTTCACTAAAATGGACATAACTTGAGATCCCGATGTCGGATTGATGCGTTTCAAGATGCGTTGGAAAGCTAAGAGACAGAGGAATATGTTTGAAGAAGACATGTAGACTCAGAAGTGCCCGGATCCCATCCGAAAATTCGATGCAAGTCGGCTGAAATTCTAGACTTATAAAACAGCTTCAACTCTTTGGCTACAATGCATCATTTTAGCCCCCCATACATGTATCATTCTCCCTCTATTGAAAACGATTCGTCCCGAATCTTAAGAGTAGTTGATCACAACCTTCAAGTCTCTTGAGATGTCTCCAGGATCTATATAGAGAATTATATTTTTTTCTTTTTTCTCAACTACTAAAACAACAGTAAAAGATAATTGTTTCAAACACCTAAACCAAGGCTCTGATTACCAAATGAGAAAGGGGCCATGGTGGCCGGAGAAGATGAACGTCGGTGAACAATGAACAATAAAATATGAAAAGCTACAGTTTAACGATAGAACAAAAATAATATTTTCAACAGAGAACAATATGTTTCTCTGTATTTTCTCTTATTCTTCTTAATCAAATGTGTATAAGGTGAGCCTTTAAATAGGCAATTACAGAGTTTTAATATAACTAAAATTATACTTTTATATATAATTTAAATAATATTTATCCATAATTTAAATAAGACTTCTAATAAATCTAAACTGCTGACTTAGAAATAAACTCTAATTACACATTAAATTAAACTCTAACACTTCTCGTCAACTTACATTCCCCCTCAAGCTTTAACACTTCTTGGATAACTTACATGTCTTTCTCTTGAAAAAAGGGTGATAAGACTTGGTTGAAATAGTCCTTAGCATTGTCTGATCGAAACCTTTTTATGTCTGCCCCAAACAGAGTTTTAATCATGGTATAGAAGGTTTTAAAGGTAGAGCTTACATTCGATTTCTGTTTTAGGAGAAATATCCACGACACTCGAGAAGAATCATCTATGAATGAGACAAACCATCGAGCCCCAGTTATATTTGGAATAGTGGATGGCCCCCAAACATCACAGTAAATGAGGGTAAAAGGGTTGGAGGCCTTTTAAGTACTCACTGGAAAAGTGCGTTTATGCTTTGCAAGTTCACATGTCACAATGAAATTCTTCAATATTTAAGGATTTAAACAATGAGGGAAACATAAGCCTTATAACTTTAAAGGATGGGTGACCAAGGCGGAGGTGATGAAGCCATATTTGGTCTTTATTGGTTTTAGATTCTAATACAAGTGAAAAAGGTGGGGAATTCAGGGCACTGACTTGTCCACTGGGATCTTCAAGGTAATAAAGGCCATTTACTTCTTTAGCACGCCCAATCATCCTCCTCGTTCCTTGTTCCTGAAAAACACATTGAGTAGGATGAAAAAGAACACTGCAGTTAGTGTCCTTGGTAATTTTCTGGATGGATAGAAGATTAGTAAATAGTTTTGATATATGAAGGACATTTTTTAGTGTAAGGGTTTTACTTGTAACAATATCCCCTTGACCAGCCACTGTTATCATAGTACTATCTGCAACTGTTATTTTTCTGTTACTAGGACAGGGTGTATAAGCGATAAATCTGAGTGAAGAATTGGTCATGTGATCTGTAGCCCCTGAGTCAATTACCCAGGAGCTTTGGGTAGGTAAATCCGAGGCTTTAGAGTCCTGAGAAAAGGAAATACCTGAGAAAACCAGACTACATGTACCTGTAGAGGAGGTTTTTTCTAGAGACCCCAGCAAGCTCTTCAGTTTCTCTATTTCTTCTCTGTTGAACTCAACAGGCTGTTCTTGAGAGTCCTCGACCAACTGTTTGGTTGTATATGCTCTTCCTTGTCCTCTTGATGATCCCCCTCTCTGAAAAATTTTTGCTTGCTGTTTGTGGCTTCCCATGAAGTCTCCAGCACTTCTCCTTTGTGTGGTGCAATTTCTTGCAATAGGTACACCATAGAGTCCCTGTTCACTGTTTTTGCTGCTTCTGGTTTATTATCTTTAGTGATCTGCTGTTCCAGACCAGTTTTTCCCTCGATTACAGCTCTAGTGACTAATGCTGAACTCTCCACTTGACTGCTTTCGATCATAACTCCTCTTCTTCCTTCCTCGGCACGAATGATTGCAATAGCTTCATTTAGTGAGGGCAGATCCTCCTTTCCAAGAATCTGGACTCTCACTACATCGAATTCAATATTTACTCCAGCAAAAAAATCATAAATTCTATCTTTTTCAACAAACCTCTTTAGGACTGTTGCATCTTCACTACACTTCATTTGGATACACCGGTAGTGATCCATCTCCTGCCATAGGTTCTGCAATAAGTTAGAATATTCTATGATTGACCTGTTTCCCTGCATGGTGGATGAAATCTTGGTCTTGACTTCATAGATTTGGGCAGCATCTTTAACCTTTGAGTAGGTTTGTTTTACAGCCCCCCATATCTCTTGGGCTGTATTGAGAAACATGCATGTATCACTGATTTCTGGCACCATAGAATTCCATAACCAGGACATTACTAATGAATCATGTTCATCCCAAGAATCAAACTTAGGATCTCCCTTCTTAGGTCCAGTTCCAAGAAAATGACTTAACTTACCTCTACCCTTTAGAAAGGTACAAACTAGCTGAGACCATTTAAGGTAGTTTTTTCCATTCAACCTATAGGCAACTTGTATATTTTGCAAGTCACCTATCGGATTAGAATAACCCCCTTCATTCACTGTAACTCCTTGCATAGTCTCAGAATCGCTGATATCGACCTCCTCATCCATGTTTTTGTTGGGTTAACAATACACACTCAAGGGAAGGGTTTTAGGAAAAAAATGAGGTTGCTAGACTAAGATTAACAGGACCCAGGAAAGAGCTAACCAAGCTTTGATACCATGTGAAAAGTAGAGTAATTCTCCGTTATTGACTTATTTTCTATAAGATTCGTTACATATTTATATACAAGCTGTATCCTTAACTTAGGTAACTCTCAAGTTAGAAAAATAACTAATTCTAGGGAAATATACAATCCCTTAAAGTTAGGGATTTTAACTACTAGAAGATATCCACAAAATCCTATTTAATTACACGTAATATTTCTAATTTATGAATCTATTTTCTTACAAGAAGCAATACTTCAATAAATGATATTATCCCATGTCCTATAAATCCATAGCAATGCAATTACCACTAGGACTAAGAGGAGTTGACAGCCTTCAAATATCCAAATTCCAACACTTCCTTTGGAGAGATGCATATCTTGGAATTTAATTGTTAAACATAACGAAAATATAACTCTCATTTTATAAGCAGCTAAATCATTCGGGCTTTGGAATTGCAAAAATAACAGTAGCATATGAGAACAATTTAATATCTGCACATGGGCAAGAATGTCGTTTAATGGATAACAAGATAGAAAAGCATACCATTAACTGACGCTCTAGAACAACTTCCTCAGTCGCTGAAGAGTAAAGTGCACTCATTAAAGTAGCACAAACGGTAGCATCTAGACACATGGATTCACCGAAAGGCAAGCGGAGCATTGCAGTGGCATGCAATTCAAGAAATAAAGGTTCCATTGTTTCATTTACATGCTCCACCGTAGAAATCAACCAAGGGTCTTTTTCCCCTATTATAAAACGTTAAGATCATTAACCATCAAAGGCATCAACATGGTGAGAGCAAAAGGGAAACAGAACTATCATATATCAAAATATCTCATTCAATCAGAAGACTGCTTTTAGTGCATAGAAGAAGATAATCTAATTTACTTACTCAGTAGCAATGAAAAAGATAAATTCAATGTCTCTTGGGCTGCCATTATTGATCTTTGCTTTTCCTCTACTGAAAGTTCATTGGAGGAAACATCAGCATTCTCTAATTCAATTTTGAGCCAGTTGCGATATGTTTGCATCACAGGAGTAGTATTCACTCTATTTAAAATGTAAATGAGGATAAGCATACAAAAGAAGGTAAATTAAGAATTACTAGTGCAATAGTATGTGTATGTACAAAAGTAAAACCATACCCAGTCTTGAAACTCTTTCAAATTCTCGAAAACATAATCCTCAAAAGTTTCAGGAGTTTCAGAAAGCTGCTTTCAAAGGCTCGGCAAGAAAACTAAGCAATTCATGTGCACCTATGGGCATTGTCGGGACTCTCCACATAGAAATCAAAGCAAACTCCCAGAATAATATATTGCTATGTGGAAAGAAATAATGGTTAAATGTCCGACAGAGAACCTCACAAACCAGGTTAAACTAGAACCGAGATAATTTGAAGTAATGCATAAAAATCTTTCTTAGTTGAAGCAAAATTTATAAATGGTACAACAAAAATAAGAAAAAACCAAATTTAATTTCTGAAAATAACTTTAATAAAGAAATACTATGTATCAATGCTCGCAAAAGAAGTTTGGCACTAACATCTTTAACATCAGTAATTTTGGAGGGAGGTGTAAAGCAGAGCCATTGAACAACCAAAGCCTTTTGAAGACTCTGAAGCCTATGTTGCTCCACAACATCAGACGATTCATCAAATTTTCCAACTGTGGATTCTCGTGATCGTGACAAAAGCCTGTTTTCATGCCAAAACATGCCAACTTTCTTTCAAATGAATGGATCAAAAATGCCTCAAATATATGCTTCAGAAACACGGCAATACCTCTCAATAATTTCTTGAAAGCTTCCTTTTGAATCATCCCCTTGAGAAAATGGCAAATAGTCCATGGCAGAAAGAAAGATTTTATATTTGGCATGCACACTGTTGCCAAGGAAAGAAACAAACTGTTGCTGGTAGAGATATACGGAGAAAGAATAAGACAGCTTATTTTGTGATATAACTTAAAGAGATAGCTATATGTTTTCCATTTCTCTGATATGCATATTAGTGATATCTCAAACAAATATCAACAACAGATGAAAGAATACTTTCTTTTCTCTTCCCCAAATTTATATATCAATATGCATAATTCTAGACTAGCAGAGCTCAAAAAAAGTATGGTTACGATGCTACTTTGTTGATTAGTGTGCAATATAGTGAAAACAAATATTTAAGTCACTAGTATCCATGAGGGCAAAACAGCCTCACAATTAAAAGTACCCAATAATAAAATGTAGCTCATCATAAATACTCAGTAATTAAGAACAGCAGAAAAAATGGAAAAACAACAACATAAAGCTATTACCTGCTATTAAGCCTTAGCTCCATCATGTGCACAAAGAGGTCAATGCAACGATGAGATGCAAGCTGAGAAGCATAAATCCCAACAAATTCTTCAAGATGCTTTGAAAATAGAAAAAAAGAATACCTGCAATTTATATTCCAATCAAGACATACAGAGCAAAGTAAGTGAACTTATCCATAAACAGGAGCTTTCTCATAGTATACATATTGAAGGACTTAGAAGTTCGTTTTTTCTTATTTGAATTCACTAAAACTAGCAATGCCTTTGCAGAATAAATTAATCCCTGCAGATAGAGACAACAAATCAATGCCTATAGCACATGTAATAACTAAGTTCATTCAGAAAATACATGATTCACAGTCAGAACAACCATGCAAGTTAAATCACTCTCCACCGCTGTTATGACAATTGCGTTTAAGACCAGAATTTGAAATGACTTACATGTGAAGAATACGATCGCCAACGGTCATAAGCTTCTCTCTGAAGGTATCTATAATTTGCTCAGCAAGTGTATATCTAAGAACAAGAACAACGTGTGCACCGAACCGAATCATCTGAGGATCACGAGGCCTGGAAGAAAATAAGATGCAAGTGTAAGAAAGAATGTTTCCACACAACTGACAACAAATTCCATTGATTTCAACTTTTCTTGTACTACAATAAAACAAACAGACATGTAACCATTGTTGATTGAACATTTAAGAGTTAGCTTAAATACGAAGAATCAATAAACATAATAGAACTCTGGCCTAATGTACTTCCCATTACAATTGCTTCTATTTTATCAAAAGGGAAATGTGAACCACTGCCTAGTGACACTGGTTAAGGAAGCATTAACAGAAAGAAAAGGTTAATTTCTGCATCATTTTTCTTGAATTCAATAAAAGTAGTGTATTAAAACATTTCCTAAAATGGTGATATATAATCTTTAACAGGTGCCTATAGATCAGAGCCTTTATCAAATACTTGTTGATGTGGCTTTCAAGAAGCACTACCTGGCGATGTTTTGATCATCTTCTGAAGGAGCTACCCACGACCATATAAGCTCAAGGAGATGTGGTACATTTCCTAACATTAGATTCATCTGTCAAGCAATGTGAAAGTAGAGAAGCCACCAAAAAGTTTATTGAATGTAATGGGAATCTATCAACAAAGGAAACAAGACCTAAGTTCTAATGAACCACTTTTGATGTGCATGTGTCTAGAATGAATTACAAATGCTCTAAGAAATAAAAACAAGCTCCATGCATGTCCATGGTGCATACATGTTTATGTAGACTTCAATACTGGAAGTGAAACTAGTGAACCCAATGTAGAAAAGATCAAAGTTCAATGAGCTAAATATAGTGGAGCTCAACCTGATTTCTCTAAGTGCCAGATGAGTGTGAACTTTTCAATTCATAACCCCACTGCAAAAGAATCTATTTATTTTCATCTAGAACAGCTATTTTCAATTTTGGTTAGCACATCCCCACCCCCCTTATGTTTTCTTTTTCTTTAGGTAGCTTACAATGACTATTATAGATTGTAGCATTTGAATCTACATTTCAGCAAACTCAGCATCAAGATAAAACCAACCACACAAAGTCAACTTGTCAGAATCCTCTATTTGACGTTGCTGCTCCTTGCATCCCCGAGTAACAGCTTCATGCACCATTTCACTAAATCACAGGAATAAAAGAACAAAGAAAGGATATAACAAATCAACCAATAAGAATAACTTAACATTAGGAGGGGGGGCAAATTATAAAGATACCCAGAATGAAGTTTCTGAAGTAGAGCAGAAAGGTCTCGGGGTTGCTGGTTCAAAACTTGCAATGGCCAACTTTCAGGTCCCGGTGAAGGCTGAGAGGTACCATCAACTCCTTCAGGACTTTCATCAATACCATCACCGTAGCTTTTTAATTGCTCCATCCTGCCAGGTTGTGAGCGAGCTAATTCTAGATCTACCTGAATTTCAAGCCATGATTTGGCCATTGCCCAACAGGCAGTTTGCAGACATGAGATCTTATAATGACCATTTCACAAGGGTATTTTACATGTATATATAATATTAACAACAGAAAAAGCATCACTAAGAAGCTGTTAGAATTTAAAATGCATCATAGGATGCTTATTTAATTAGAAAAGCGTACCTCCCAGTCTGTACAGATCGGAAGCATGCGCTTTAAATTGCTACATTGGGCGGCATATACAACTATTTCGTATTTCCCACCATTTTGCTCAAAAATCCTCTGAGAAAAAAGGACCAATATATGTTAGGGAAAGAGAGAGGAAACAATCAATTAACTCCCTAGAATTTAATTGACCTCATGCATCAACCACTATCCTTCTGGCCAAAAAAAAAAACCACAATCCTAGCATTTAAGACAGGGAAATGCAAACTATTTAAAAGCACCAAGATTTGAATACCATGACAAATACTATTGTCTTCTCCATATGAAAGAAAGATAAGATTGAACTTGCAAGGATAAATTCAGCCATAAACTAGCCTACTAGGCATCAAACATGTTTGGGACCAATATTAAGGGGGTAACAGAAACATCGGATAAGATTTTTGTTATATTCACCTCCGATGCACAATAGGACGCCCATTTCCAAAGGCGCCACTGATGAACAATGCCGCTTTCAAGTTCAATAGCTTGCAGACTTCTATTCTTTCCATTCTTTACTAAGGCTTCAATTGATGGAAATAGGTCTAACCCTCCAAATGGGCAAATAGTTTCCGATCTCCATGGCTGCAAAATTAAGCTACTTGTCAGACAACATGCAAAAGGCAAGCAAGTTCATTTGTATTCATTAACCTTGTGAAACAGTGAATACTTGTCTTGCAGAACGGCAAAGCTCACATGCCTCTTCCAGTCTTCCAGCCTTTAACAGAGTCCAGACATCCTCAAGTAGTGACTCATCTTGTTTCTATCAAGGGATAAAAATGACACTGCTAGTTGAACCAAATAATTGATATTTTGAAGACTATTATACCTCTATTAGAAATCCTAAAATGTGACCAAGATGGTCAAAAACAATACAAATAAGTGCTTCTCGCATAAACTCATAAGAATTATCCCTCTCGCCCTCTGTATAATAGAAGGGTACTTCTGCACCTCCTATGACTAACACTGCAAATATCAAGGAAGTCATTAGAACTTTTAGAATAGTTTAAGGGAAGAATTCTTAGTGAATTGCTTGAAATCCTTAGTGGGGAGCTAAGGTGGTGGATGTAGAGCTTGTTAGAAGCTTGAACCACTATAAATTGTCTAACTTTTTTCTATCTTTCAATTGCTTCCGCCAAATTTTTTATTTGCCAATTCACCTCCTCTTGTCCTTCCACAATCGATTGATCATCCTAACAATTGGTATTAGAGCCTAGCTCATTTGAAGCAATAACATCCCCTTGAGACGATCCAGAGGTGATTCAATCAACCGACATTCAAGCGATGGTCTCTACTTCTGGCAACAACTTGTACGAGTCTCAATCCGTCACCAAACCACCTTATTTCAATGGGGATATTTATCTCTATTGGAAGAATCATATGAAGCTTTTTATCAAATCCAACGACTACCTCCTATGGGATATAGTGGAAGACAGACCAACTATACGATGAAGACAAAAAGAGATCAGTTTATTCCAAAGTCCAAGCTTGAGATGACCGATGAAGAACGAAGGTGCTTACAAGTCAACAACAAAGCTATGCGCATGCTCTTTTGTGCGCTTATACCGAATGGGTACTCTAAGATGTCTTCTTGCACAAGTGTAAAGGAGATAAGAGATAAGCTCGAGACCATCTACGAAAGCACAAACAACGTAAATGAGACCAAGATTGGACTCCTCAACTTGAGCTACAAAAATTTCAAGATGGAGCTCGATGAGAGCATCACCAAGATGTTCGATTATTTCTCTGTCATTGTCAACGGTCTCAAAGGCTTTGGAGAAGTTATTTCGGAGGACAAGCTTGTCTGAAAGCTCATATACTCCCTTCTTGAGTCATAAGATGGAAAGAGAACCGCCATCATCGAGACAAAGAACCTAAAGACCTTGAAGCTCGATGCTCTCATAGGGTCTTTCTTAACTCATGAGATAATGAAGAAAGTAAGAGAATATGAGAAGAAGAGAGAATGGAAAAAGGTCGAGAAAAAGGAAGTAGAAAAGAAGAAGATTGGAATTGCTCTCAAAGCTTCACAAGAGAGAGCGATTCTAGTGAAGAGGAAGATAAGGAAATAGCTATATTAGCCAAATGATTCACTCAGTTCATGAAATCTAACCGGGGAAGAAAGTTCCATCGAAGAAGGGATTTCAAGAACAGGAACATGGAGGAAGAGAAGGATTAACTTATTTACTTTGAGTGCAAGAAGCTGGGGCACATAAGAACCGATTACCCCCAACTCAAAAGGAAGAGCTTTAGGAAGAAGAAGAAGCTCGAGGCAAACGTTGCTACTTGGAGTGATGAAGAATCATCAAATAAAGAGGATCAAGAAGTTGCCAACCTTTGCCTCATAGCACTCGAAGATGCTCCTAAGGTAACATGTAACTCATCTACATGTGATTTCATTTTTGACGAGCTTCAAGAAGCTTACGACAAGTTGCAAGAGATGTATGATGAATTGGTTGGAAAGTATAATGAATCAATTTTTAAAAACAAGAAAACTATTTCTGATTTGAAAAACCAAAATGATTCTTTATCTAAAACTAATTTGGAACTTGAGAAGAAGGTTTTAAATTTGTAAGAAAGTCAAAAAGATTTGAAAAAGAAAAACCAAGACTTGCAAAACCTTCTTTCCAAGGTTCATGATGATCACCACAAGGAAGTGAGTGATATCAAAGCTTCTCTAAGCAAAGTTAGGAAACTAAGTTTTGAAAAAAACAAGTTCTTCAAAACCTAACTATGTAAAGAGAAATTTTAGTGGTTACAAGCAAAGAGGCTTCTAAATGCCCTCTAGAGGTAAAAGAATCATGAGTGTTTGGGTTCCTAAGGAACTAATCACTTCTAATGATGTTAGTGCTATTGCTTCTTAGATTCCTAAGGGAACCAAGATTTTGGGAGCTAATACTCATAGACCCAAATTGATTTGGGTACCAAAAACCAAGGTTTAATTCTTTGTTTGTAGGGGAAGCATTGCTACAAGACTGAAGCTATATGTGCAAATTCGTGGTACCTTGATAGTGGATTCTCAAGACACATGACTGGTGGCAAGAGTCGATTCTTGGAGCTAAAACCAAAGAGTGAAGGAGTGGTGACTTTCAGTGACAACTCCAAAGACCACATTGAAAGAATTGGTTCTATTGGTAATCACTCTTCTATCCTTATAGATAATGTTTTATATGTCAACGTCTAAAACATAATATTTTAATAATAAGCCAACTTTGTGATAAAGGTTTCAATATGTTTTTTGATTTAAATGGTTGCAAAATTATCAACATTGAAACTAACAAAATTGTGCTTATTGGTCATCGCATTGGAAACATATATATGGTGCATTTAGATGACATTCATATTTCAAATGCATGTTTTGTTGCAAAAGATGAACATGACTCATGGTTATGACATAGAAAACTAGGGCATAAGCATGGGTGTTTTACAAAAATTGATTTCAAACGATCTTGTAAGAGGTCTGCCTAAAATAAAGTTTTCTTTTGACAAAATTTGTGATGCTTGTGCAAAAGGCAAACACAAAGAGTTTCTTGTAAACCTATTAATGATGTTTCTACAAGTAGAGTTTTATAATTGATCCACATGGATCTTTTTGGCCCTATTAGAACTATGATCTTGGGTGGAAAATCATATGCATTTGTTTTAGTTGATGATTACTCTAGATTTACTTGGGTTCTATTTTTAAGTACCAAGGATGAGGCTTTAGAAACATTCATCACATTTTCAAAAATAACTCAAAATGATGTTGATCACTCTATTTCTCATATTAGAAGTGACATTGAACCGAATTTCAAAATTTAGGTTTTGAGCATTTTTGTAACTCAAATGGTATAAGCCATAATTTTTTCGCTCCTCGCACTCCTCAACGAAATAGGATTGTTGAGAAGAAAAATCGTACTTTAGAAGAAATGGCTAGAACCATGCTTTGTGAAAACAATTTGCCTAAATATTTTTGGGCGGAAGCCACAAATACCACATGTTATATTGTCAACTGAGTAATAATTAATCCTATTTTAAAGAAAACTCCTTATGAGATTTTAAAATCCAAAAAGCCTAACATTATCTATTTTCATCCATTTGGATGCAAATTTTTTTAGGTTATTTTTCAAAAGTGAGGAAGCTATTTTCTTAGGTTATTTTTAAACTCTAAAGCCTATTGAGTATTTAATCTTGCAAACAACTTGTCTTGTGAGATTTTTCATTTGTTTGCTCTTTTGTAATTCTCTTTGAAAGAGAGATAGACAAGACATTGAGGTATAAGTATTGGTTGTGTAAGGTTATCTCTTTTGCCTTAAAACAACGACAAATTAGTGAATTTGTGGAAATCCTTAGTGAAAAGCTAAGGTAGTGGATGTAGATTTGGTTTAGAAGTCGAACCACTATAAATCCTTGTGCAAAATTTTTATTCTCTTTTGCTTCCACCAATTTCACTCAAAGTCCAATTCACCCCCTCTTTGCGGTTTTTGATTAATCGATTCGAGCTCAGTAGCTAGTTAGAAATTAACAATTCATGTTTCTGTCGGTACATTACAAACAGTGTACCAAAACCCTCAAGGATTAAATATTCTTATATGAGGCTTATAAAAAATATGGTGTACAAAAACTAACTACCTTTATTGGAATCAATAAAAAAACTAAATCAAAGATAGGTCAAAGGAGGTTACCGGGACAATGTGTCTAACCAAAGTTAACACCTTGGTTTTCTTCCAAGATGGGACATATCAGCACAAGATCCCTAGTGTCGGACCTCATCAAACAAGTGCCTCCTTCCGTGTAGCACATCGTACCATCAACACATCTGGTCCTTGATTATAGAGATACGGTTGACATATGTACATTCATCAGTCATGTCAACACTTGCATTGAATTCCTCATGAATCAAAACATTTTGGCTATCTTCATTAAAATATTCGAATGTATCGATATGATTTACATTTCTGACAGTAGCTGACAAAGACTACTTCTTCATATAATCACCAAGGGGTTCATGATTTCCCCCAAACCTTGGTTAAACAATCTCTTCAGCTCCTTTTTTTAAGGGAAAATATTTCTCTAGGTCAACATCTTTGTTTGTGTCAACACAAAGGTCAAGCTTGTCATGGATACTTCTATTCTAACTAGCTATAGCTTTGCAATTGCTTGTTTTGACACCCTTAATGACTCCACATATGTTGAAGGTTAGGCTCTTATCTGTAATCAATAATTCTATCCAGGTCTTTGACCAGTTTATTTTATTTCGCTTACTATATTATTATTAAACAAAATAAAAAACTATAAACTTAATTAAATAAAATGCAGCCCAATATAAATATTATAAAAATACATTTATATATTTAAAATCTAATAAATATATTGATACATGTCTTAAGAGGCCTAATTGCAAGTTCAGAAATTTAGTCGACTTATTTCGACTTTTTGATTGGGATCCAGACATATTTTGGCCATAAAGTCTTCTTTTGACTTGTGAGTTAGTTTCTTAGCTTTCCAACACACTTTGAAACGCATCAATCTGACATCGGGAGCTTAATATACGACCATTTTAGCGAAGATTGTGCAGTCAAAAAATTCCATATGGGTCTAATACGAGATTTTCAAATAATTAGGAATTTTTAATATTTTTATTGACTATTTGTAATTTAAATCAGCTTAGGAGTTTCATTATATATTTTAGAAGATTTAAGATTATATTTATCATTTAATTAATTTTTATTAAGAGATTTAGATAAATTAGGATTTATTTTATTAGTTTTATAGTTTACTTCAAATACAATTCTTTGTATTTTCCCTTTGTTTTAGGATTTTACTAGCCTATAAATAGGCTCATCTCTTTTGTAAACAAGACACTTCTTTTTTTTATCAATAATATTGAAAACTCTCTATGAGTGATTTCTTGCAAAAATTTTCATCTTGTGTTTTTTTCTTTAGAAGTTGTTTCAACAAGATTTCTTGAAGATGTTTGGATATCATCTTCACGCTCATGCTTGCGTAGGTAAATGCATCTTGGAGGGTAGGTTAGAGCTGCATGAGGCTGCTTGCTTAGTTAATTGCAATCAAGAGGGTGCCGAGGACAAAATATCCTTCAACAACCATCACGCCATCTCCATTCAACCAAACCAATTTCATCATCAACCTTCACCAAGAGGTTTTCAGGCTACACTACTCTATCATTTGGCATTAGAGCTAAAACGATTATTGTTTGTTATCAATGATACGCCAACCAAGGTAAAAGTTCGCAATGCCTTCTTTTCAAGGGAAGTATGATCCTGATGGTTATTGTGATTGGAAAACTATTGTTGATATCTTGGTCGAGTTTTATAGATACCCCGAAGAGTTTCAAGTTCTGCTCATTGTCTTAGCATTCACAGATTATGCAACACTATGGTGGTCACGACTGAAACAAGATCGACTCTTAATGGAGAAGCCAAGATAAGATCATGGGCATAGCTTAAAAAGGTTATGAGAGAGAGATTCATTCCCACATAATATCACCAACAAAATTCCAAGGTTCCACAAAAGGAATACTCCTCATTTGAGGTACATCTCAACCTCTATTTTTTCACCACCCTACTAATACACTATTTGACTCTAGTAAAACGGCAAGGAAGGAAGAAGATTCATCGCTAGTCCAACAGGATCATGAACAACCATCAATGAGTCAATCCGAAGAAGTAAGCACCACAACAAAGACTGAGATATTCCAACTGACCGAATTATCCACTATAATCGAGACTCCACCAGGTCTTCAGTGTAAAGACCAAGATAATGTTTTTGAAGAAGAAACCATTACTCCCACCATGTACAAGAGTGATGAATTAGATTATAAACACTTGAAATACATTGATGATGAGTTAGGTGAAACACCTCGAGGTTTGCCGACAGAAAAAGACAAAGAACACCACTTGTTCTTCCAAGAGATGGTTAAACTTCATAGCATACCAAGCACCATTAAATCAATCCAAGATATGAAGTTCCTTAGCCATGTCGTGAAGCAAGAGATATTGATCCACACCAAGATAAAGTACACACCATGGCAAGATAAGTAACACATGCTGAGGACTTACTCTTTCGAGTTTGTCGACACCAACAATTGTTTTTTATCCAATTCCAAAGGATGGAAACAACTTGTCTTCGATCCAAGTATCTACAACGTAACTTCTTCACCTTATAATGCTCCTTTCTCTCCCATTATTGGTTTAGATTCGAGGATGAATCCTATTAAGGAATGAGAGAATGGTACATGTCTAAAGAGGCCTAATTGCAAGTCTAGAAATTTAGTCAAATTATTTCGACTTTTTGATTTGGATTCGGACATATTTTGACCATGAAGTTTTCTTTAGACTTGTGAGTCAGTTTCTTAGCTTTCCAACACACTTTGAAATACATCAATCCGACAACAAGAGCTCAAGATACGACCATTTTAGCAAAGACAGTGTAGTCAGAAAATTCCATACGAGTCTAATACGGGATTTTCAAATAATTATGAATTTTCAATATCTTTATTGATTATTTGTAATTTAAATCAGCTTAGGAGTTTTCATTATTATTTTAGAAGATTTAGGATTATGTTTATCATTTACTCCCTCCGTCCAACTAATGGTGTAACATGTTGACTTTTCACAGAGTTTTAGGAAGAAAAAATTGTATGGTATAAAATAATTAAAATGACAAGTTTGCCCTTAAAAAGTTAACTTTTGTTTTTGTTGGAAAACTAAAAAAGGATAAAAAAAGTAAATTTTTGTTAAAAAAGTTGGTTGAGATTTTCAAAGTAACAATTTGACTGAGACAATTTTAAAATAGAAAAGTGACACAATTACTAAGACAAAGGGAGTAATTACTTTTATTAAGAGATTTAGATAAATTAGGATTATTTTATTTTATTAGTTTTATAGTTTAGTTCAAATAAAATTCTTTGTATTTCCCTTTGTTTTAGGATTTTACTAGCCTATAAATAGGTTCATCTCTTTTGTAAACAAGACACTTCTTTTTTGATCAATAATATTAAAAACTCTCTTTGAGTGATTTATTGCAAGATTTGTTCATCTTGTATTTTTTCTTTTGAAGTTGTTTCAAAAAGATTTCTTGAAGATCTTTGGAGATCATCTTCACGCTCTTGCTTGCCTAGGTAATTACGTCTAGGAGGGTGGGTTAGAGCCGCTTGAGGTTGCTTGCTTGGTTAATTGCAATCAAGAGGGTGTCGAGGACAAAATATCCTTCAACAACCATCATATCATCTCCATTCAATCAAACCAATTTCGTCATGCACCTTCACCAATGGGTTTTCATGCTACGCTACTCTATCATATATCATACATATGGCCCATTTTAGGCCCAACTTAATTAAAATAAAAAACTCTAATCTAATCATTTTCATCTTTGTGCAGTTGGCTCTAGACCGTTGGATCTAATAAGGATCTAACGTCCCAGATTAGAGGAAGAAAGGGCTCCTCATTCTCCCATTCGTGCATAGATTCCATAATACAGACACGTCAGCTCTCGACTCGTGCCCACACGCCTAGAGGACTCTTCAACTTCAACATCGATAGTGTCTCTCTCTGGACCCCCTTTCTCTTTGATAGCCACCTCGAAAGAAAACGAAATAAAAGAATGTCGAGGGGCAATACAACAGTTTGCTACAAAAATGGGAGCACAATCAGAATTGCAGATGAATACAAACAAGGATCAAAAGGCATTCAATAGTCTAATTTTAGTAATTTTATTTATCTAAAATTATGTAATATAACAGGGTATATAAGAAAACCCTAGACATTTTGTAAATTCATTCGAAAATTAATAGAAAGAAAGTAAAATTTCAAAGGTGTTCTCTTTTTTTTCAGTGCATTTCATATTAGTATTAGAGTTTTTACCTTCACCATCATTCGGTTTCCTCCGTTCGTCTAACCTCCTTCCCTTCGATGATAAGCCCATTGGTTTCCTACGGGACTAGGAGAGGTGAATCGGTTTAAGGGATGAGATTTTCTCTTTAAAAATGGTTTCTTCTAAATTAGTTTTTAAAAAGAAGAGTTTTCGTATGGATTTCTAAATCGAGTTTTGATTCGGTGTTTAGAGGAGGAAATGGTTTTAAATCGATTCATTTCTAGGTTTTCAGAGCCGAGTAGCAGCGGCCGGTGTGGCAGAGCACGATGGAGCTCTCGTCAGGTTTTGGGTATAAATGTGACTAGCCAAAGTTTGTTTAGTGACTAAAATGATAAGATTGAAAGTTTGATGTCCAAAGTGAAGTGACCAAAATGGATAAAATGAATGTTTGGTGGCTAAAGTGAAAATTTCTAAAAAGTTCTAGTACTCAAAAGGTAATTTTCCCAGAATAATTTTTATCTTGTAAATGGATAGTTCACCTACGAGAATTGGGTTGGAAACGAGGTTTTTAAATTAAGCCAGGATTTTGATTTTAAAGAAATTATCCGAAAAAGTTTCTAAAATTATTGGGATAAATGGATCGAATATAAATTTAAGAAAGTAATATTAGCCATTGGATGGCAGGGTAAGAATGTCAATACACATGGTTATAATGTTAGAATTAATATGGACCATTGGATTAAGATAATTTTTCCATGTTAAATCCTAGCCATTGGATTAAAGGGCAAGATGAAAATTTAAGTTTGATTCAAGGGCAAAATTAGAAATTAATATAGTTCAAGGGCAAATTGGAGGAGGAAAATGGTTTTAAATCGATTCATTTCTAGGTTTCCGGGGCCGAGTAGCAGCGGCCGGTGTGGCGAAGCACGACGGAGCTCTCGTCGGGTTTTGGGTATAAAGGTGACTCGCCAAAGTTTGTTTAGTGACTAAAATGATAAGATTGAAAGTTTGATGTCCAAAGTGAAGTGATCAAAATGAATAAAATGAATTTTGGTGGCTAAAGTGAAAATTTCTAAAAAGTTCAATTACTCAAAAGGTAATTTTCCAGAATAACTTTTATCTCGTAAACGGATAGTTCACCTACGAGAACTGGGTTGGAAATGAGGTTTTTAAATTAATCCAGGATTTTGATTTTAAAGAAATTACCCGAAAAAGTTTCTAAAAATTTTAGGATAAATAGATCGAATATAAATTTAAGAGAGTAATATTAGCCATTGGATGGCAGGGTAAGAATGTCAATACACATGGTTATAATGTTAGAATTAATATGGACCATTGGATTAAGATAATTTTTCCATGTTAAATCCTAGCCATTGGATTAAAGGGGCAAGATGAAAATTTAAGTTTGATTCAAGGGTAAAATTAGAAATTAATATAGTTCAAGGGCAAATTGGAGGAGGAAAATGGTTTTAAATCGATTCATTTCTATGTTTTTGGGGCCGAGTAGCAGCGACCGGTGTGGCAGAGCACAACGAAGCTCTCACCGGGTTTTGGATATAAAGATGACTCGCCAAAGTTTGTTTAGTGACTAAAATGATAAGATTGAAAGTTTGATGTCCAAAGTGAAGTAACCAAAAATGAATAAAATGAATGTTTGGTGGCTAAAGTGAAAATTTCTAAAAAGTTCGAGTACTCAAAAAGTAATTTTCCTAGAATAATTTTTATCTCGTGAATGGATAGTTCACCTACAAGAACTGGGTTGGAAACGAGAATTTTAAATTAATCTAGGATTTTGATTTTAAAGAAATTATCCGAAAAAGTTTCTAAAAATTTTGGGATAAATTGATCGAATATAAATTTAAGAAAGTAATATTAGCCATTGGATGGCAGGGTAAGAATGTCAATACACATGGTTATAATGTTAGAATTAATATGGACCATTGGATTAAGATAATTTTTCCATGTTAAATCCTAGTCATTGGATTAAAGGGGCAAGATGAAAATTTAATGCCACATACCCACGTGAGTAGCCCTCTACGGGTTGGTAATTCATTTCTGGAATCCACATTTTTTGACACGTGAGTACGTCATTAGGTCGTGCTTTCCCTCGAACCGAGCTTGTAATGGGCCAGAATTGGGGTTCTTGTTGCCTTAGTAGGTAATGAGATAGGTGTAGGTACCCTTGTATTAGAACTGAACCCATGTATGAGAATCTAGAAAGCCCACCCCATTAGAGCCATGTAGATGACCTCAGTGAACTAGAATTCATGTGGTTAATGTTATTTCTTTATGTGCTTGCCATTCGTTTAATTGTTTGTGTTTATCTTTTATCATTTTCAAATTTATTGCTTATCTTGTGACTAACAGTCTTCTGTTTGCTTTCTATTCATTTCCTTTTCACCTTTTTATTTTGCATATTTTATCATATCATAAAGAGCACATAGAGTTGGAAATAGTCTGAAATTAAAGACTAGATTAATGGCAGATTTGGTTCGTAACAATGATGCAAAGAATCTCGATGTACAAATATGGTCAGAAGGAGAGCAACTACATGACAATGACAGTTTTCTTTCAAAAATGAGCATGGCAACATCGCATATTCGCTAGATGTTCCGGTTGACCAAGCATTACTACTAGCCTTGGTAGGATTTTGGAGCTCCGCCTACAGTTGTTCTACAATTAGTAACTTTGATTTGACCTCGACCATTGAGGAGTACCAAGTCCTTGCAAGAAGATCAACGGGGAGTGTGTTTACTCTAAGCCGAACAAGAACAAAGCCTTCTAGGGCAAGCTCAAAAATTTCTCTAACACTTTACCATCATATCCCAACTTAGAACAAGAAAGAATATTTCAAGTGGGAAAGAATTCTAACTTTGGCTTCAGCACATCTCAAGGGTCGAGTTCGACATGACCCTTTTCAAAAAATAAGTCAATAGTACCAAATATCGACATTGGAACGACTATAGTTCACCACTTACACTATTTCGGGGCAAGAGCAAGAATTGGCACATTTGATAACCCATATACAAGAGATCGTTTGAAGGTTACAATTCCTAGCGAAAGATGATGCCAAGCTTACAAGAAAGAAGAATGGATTGTTTAGATCTTGGGGAAAATCGTCAACCCAGATGCTAGCTTAGGACCATATGCAAAAATAGTTTTCTTTGTTTATTGTAACAAGACAATATTCCCGTTAATGTAAGTCGTTTAACGATGATATTTGCCGAACTCAGTGTTGCTCTTTACATTCATTCATGATTTCATAAGTAGCATTATTTTGTGTTCGTTTGAATATTACATTTTTATACATTCACATGCATCATATGCATCGCTAATCGGGGAAAATAACATTCACCTCAGAGAAAGTAGAAGTGAGGAGGGATTGGCTTCTGACCAGTTTGACTCCAGAAATATGAATGACCTAGCAGCTAGGGTAGTTAAGCTCGAGGAGCTCCATGAACATTTGGCTGAAAAGCAAAAAGAGCTAATGAAGTACGTGAAGGAGTTTCAGGAGGAAACTAGGTGGCAAGTAAATAAGTTAATGGGAATAATGACCACCATGACCAAGGGAAAGAGTGTGGAGAAAGACTTCTTGCAAGAGGATAAGAATAGGACTCGCAACTTCACATTGGGAAAGATTCTTTCGGACGAAGACCAAGCCATCCTCAGTAAATATGAGGTAGCATGCCCTGCTTCTGAGTACCCCAACGAGTTGGTGTTAGATAAAATCAAAGATTCTCTCTAGAAAACCTTATCTTCTCCAACAAATAGAGAACCAATGCAGAGGCACAAGCATCATGAGGAGGCCCCAAAGAATCTCTCGACCTTCCAATCTCAAGCTATAGACGGGGCACCCAACGTTCAAATAGGAAGGAACAAGGGGGCTCGAGAAGAAAAAAAAGAAATTCACCCCACTGCCAGTTTCATACAAGGAGTTGTATGTACAACTATACAAGGTGAATTTGGTTTGGCCCTATCATGTGGTGCCCCTCAACCCACCTTACCCTCATTGGTATAACACCAATGCTCACTGTGAGTATCATGCCAATATTCGAAAACATACTATTGAAAATTGTGTGGTATTCAAGAATTTAGTCCATAATATGTTGAAGTTTGGGGTGGTGCAATTGGGAGAATCAAGCACCACCGCTCAGAAGACGCATGATTCCTCGGGTCGTATGAAGAGTTCTCGCTCAAACAATCAGTCTCATGGCTGTTCTTATCGTCAATTGCCTTTGTTTGTAAGGCCTCCGAAGGTACTTCACCCGATTCTAATGACATACACAGACTTGCTTCTAATACTTGTCGAAGCGAAACTTCTGACTCTAGTTCAGTCTATACCAAAGAATCCTTCTTATCCCGATGGTCGTGATATCGGTGCCGTGTGTGACTACCATGTGGGAGGTCGAGCCAAACCACAGATAATTGTGGAGCTCTGAAGAAAAAAGGTCCAAAGTTTGATTGAGAGCGGGATTCTGAAGCTTTGAGAAGGAAGAGTGAATATGTGACTTTCGAAAATGTTGGTCCGCAGTTTTATTTTTTAGAAGTTCAGGTGTAGCTTTCCTTACATGTGGCGTTCTCTTTTGTTGCGCTTTGCTTTTGTTTACCCAAGGACAGTAATAGTAATCCTTTGTAAATACTTATAGTACGTTTACTTTTGCTATTTCAATAAAAGGATAATCTTTTCTTAAAACATGCGTATATATATATATATATTCTTACCCCCGTATACCCCAGATATCACATGCATTATGTGGCATTGATTCTAATGGAAAAGATCAACTAAATGTTGTGATAATGGTGAAGCGTGATTTCCCCCATGTCTGCTCTGGTCGATAAAGCGCGAGAAGCAAGGTTGCTACTCCTTCAATGATGTTCGATGATAAGATCTCTTAGGAGAGCCCAAGTATAGTTTCTTGAATGTGCCTCAAAAGGAAAATAATGTGTTTCAAAACAAAACAAAAATTAATTAAGAATTAAAGGGGTACTCCACTATAGCAAAAGGCTAAATAAGGATGTTTTACTCCACTTACTCTAATTAAGTCAAAAGCCTTGACTATATAAATAAGTTTTCAAATCATGACTATGTCGAGTAACTCGGGGTATTGTTGTATGCTCCATCATTATTCTCGAGACAAAGGACTGTCATGAGTTGAATTCCCTTAAGAAAAAGGAAATGAATGAACGAATTAAATAAGTCCCGGAGTATCCTGATGGAGCTATGGGAGGAGAACAAATCTAATAGGGAGCCATGCTCCACCTGATCAATACCCTAGTGTCAGAGATGAATCTTTGAGGACACTGACACAATTTTGATTATAATCAGAAGTATGCACTTAAGCTTAAGAATTCTTAGAATGACATTATCCGCGTTCCATGGGCTAAATAAAAGTCGAAAAACTTAAACTTTTTTATGGAGAAAGATAATGAGAACTATGAGGAGTAGTTTTCGAACAGATCAAGCAAGTACCATAATCATGAGGATGAACCGAGCAATCTAAGAGGGATCTCGCAAATATCGTCGCAATATTCAAAGGCAAACTATTGATCATCGGGGATTGAATCTAAGACGCTCTTGCATTTGATATATGAGGTATTCTATTCTTTTATTATTAATTTTAATTTTGTATATTAACCCAAAAAACATCCTTATTTGAGATATTGATTAGCAAACCGATGTGTAGACGAAAAGAAAAGAAAAAAAAAGAAAGAATAAGATCTCTCCGTACTTTTGGAATTGAGTTTGGCGTACAAGACCAGATATGTACATGATTAGCCTAGCAAAAACCTATCAGCTATTCTGACAAGAATAATAGCAAGCCCTCGCCTTCTACATGATTTAAGGAACCGAAAAGAGTATCTACCATAAGGCCTTGGTTGGCTCAGAAAAACAAAGATTGAATTCTCTTGAAAATTTGGAGATTCATGGGGCATGTCTTCGGCCTAGCATTGAGATGGAAGAAGGATCATACCAATGGGTTAATGGTAAGTAACCGTTGAAACCGAGGAAGAGATGAGGTACTACTGAGGTCAAGAGAAAAGAACTAAAAGGTTTGGTATCTTAAGAAGGAAGGCATCGACTTAGCCATCCGACATCGAATAAAAGTCAACCAAAGGGTACAAGGTAACACGTTACCAAGAGAGCGGGGCATACTTATGTTGTCTTACATCAAAATGAGTTGTGGGAGTTGAAGCAGATCTGGGAAGGATGGGATTGACGGTTTCAAACTGGGTTCCGTGAAAGTTATAGTGACATTGCACGCTTGATGTATGTCCAGTTAATCAGCCTTCGAGTTATCTTCTTGTTTTGGAATCCCACTTTCTGTTGCAGCTCTTTTAACAGGAAGAACTTGATGTCTACGGTCAATGAGTATACCATTTTGCTTAATCAGAAGAGTGTTCATAAGGATTGGGTTTACACAAAGCATTCGAAGTCCTGGGATTATCTATTGGAGCTTAGAACCTTAGCCGAAATAAGTAAAGATTAGGGCAAAGGTTTGATTGAGAGTCGTGGGGACAACACCGCCTTTTTCATGAGAGCATACCTACATGCCCAAATGAGGTCACGGAGATGGGTCTATTCATATAGTTGATTTATGGCTTGAGCATTTTCTTCAAGAGTCTTGGGTGGGTGATATCACTATTTTAGACTTATTCAAGCATTTTACGATGAAGGCTTTTCTGCATAGCTTCAGATCAAGGGTCTACGTGGTTGACTTAGTGAAATTTGTCAATGACTATGGAGAGAATAATCGTAAGATCTCTCACGCTAGACTGATCAAAGACTTGAGAACGAGAAAATTTTGGGAATCTGAGGGGCATGAGTTCACTCGAATGGGGCAATTAGAGAAAGCTCATTATGAAAAGCCCATGAGAAGACAATAGTTAAGCCGGAATTAAGTAAGGGTAATGTTATTCTGACCGAAGGAAGTCAACATCTTTGTTCTAAAAGAACGAAAAAGAAAGGTTCAGTCAATAAAAGTGAAGATTGAACCTTATGGAAATAAGAAAGATTTGGAAAGTTTGGGGGCATGCATGCACCCCAATGTTGAGAATGAAGACGACTCATCATGAAGAAGAAATGAGGGGAAAATAATGAAGCCCAAGTTGGGTGGGCTAATGCTTGGAAGGCGGATCTTAGTTAAATCAATATAAACTAGTAATATCATTTCAAGATAAGATACAAGTAAAGATTTAGCGAAGACAGAAAGTAGTGGAAGTTAAGGGTGATCAACCAGAAAGCAAGAATGCTTCCCATGCATCTCTAAAAATGTTATAGTTCTTGCATCATATGTAGTTAGACATCCTTAGGTTAGGTTCATGCTAACTCATATCATCAAATCATTCTGGTGGCTTTTGACAGATTCAATTATTAGAAAAGATTTGGACTTGAAACTGCCCGTTTGGAGAGGTAGATCTTAGTAAAGATGACGAGTCCCCAAAGAAAAGAACTCGCCAAACAAAGATTTGAAGAGCTCTTAAGGAGAAGAACTCGCCTAGCCAAGAGGGAATGGTCTACAACAAAAGCTCATCCAGGAGAATAAGTAGTTTACGATGAGGAGAACTATTCAAACATCAACCTTGATAGAAAGATGAGAAGTTCATGATGAGATGAACCTGAAGAAGAGGTGAAATCTTTGTGGATAATACAAGAAATTTGAAATGAGAAGGATCCATGATTCGTCAACATTTGCCAAGATTGAAGAAATCGGACATGAGGAAAACAATTTTCACCTTCGATAATTTTGGACCTTGGGGAATAAAGAACTCTGAGAATAACCACTCTAGACCCTAAGCCTTGGTGAAAGATCAAAGACTTTTGTAGCAAAGAGAGTAGCTTTTAAGCTTAAGAAGTCGTTATGTGTCTTATCAAAACTCCGGGGCTCTCAGTAAACCA
This sequence comes from Hibiscus mutabilis, assembly GCA_019671005.1. Lineage (NCBI taxonomy): Eukaryota > Viridiplantae > Streptophyta > Magnoliopsida > Malvales > Malvaceae > Hibiscus > Hibiscus mutabilis. Next base: position 52,052,779 of record CM033721.1, on the reverse strand, counting down.
TCCGAGCATGATGCTAAGATGCCAACACAATAGAAACGGGTGCATAGAGAAATTCGTAGTCTGAAGAACCAGCCATGAAAAAGCGAGAAGTTTCGAAGGAACTCGTGATCTTAAAGACTAAGTCAAGGAAGCAAGATGAAACTAGCACTCTATTCAATACATAAAAGAAAATTCGCCAAAGCTAATGCGGGAGGACATCCGATACAAAATCGACTAAGAAAAGACAATGAATGTCTCTCGTGTTGAAATCCAGGGGACTATAGGGGAAAACCCATAAGTGCACCCAGAAAAAAAGAAGAAGAAGAAGAAGAAGAGGAAAAAAAAATCTCTAAGAGTAAAAACCTGTAAAGGCGCTTTAGAGCAAAAAGGTTCAAGAACTCAAGGGAATAGGGGATAAAAGGTTGAACTTGGTTAAGAGGCGAGGAACCGCCATTTCAAAGAATTGAACAGGAAGTAAAGAAAAGATCGAGACCAATGGACCAAGAAGAAGGAAGTGGTCGAGAATCCAAAACTTTTGAAGGATAGGTCAGATATTCTCTTAAGAAGATGAGTAAACGACGAAGTGAAAGTCCAAGTAAGGATTTCGTACAGAGGATTTCAAGCTCGCCACATCATAATTTCAGAGCAATGGAGGTAAATGATCATAGTTCAGGAATTTCCAAACAGGAAGATCAGAATGCTCATTCATATAGGTCCAAGAAGAATGAAATTTTCATGTCAAGAATTGCCATTTTCTTTCTACCGTTTTGGAAGTACACACCAACACACTTTGTCTCTACCACCTCAAGAATTGAGTTCACCTACCATTTAAAGTTATTTGGATTCATTCACTGCCATTTCGAAAGAATGAGTCATTTGAAGGTTAGTTGGCTAGTCTATTGCCGTTTCGGAAATACTTACCAGTACCACCCTGTTTGTTTTCTACCGTTTCGGGAAAGCAAAGTTATTTGGATTTATTTGCTGCCATTTTGGAAGAATGAGTCATTTGAAGGTTAGTTGGCTCGTCTGTTGCCATTTCGGAATGACATGTCAGCACCACCCTATTTACTTTCTGCCGTTTCGGGAAAACAAAGTTATAGGAATCCATTCTGCCGTTTCGGAAGAATGAGTTGTTTGAAGGCTAGTTGTCTTTTCTGCTGCCATTTCGGAAGGACATCCCAGCGCCACCCAGTTTGCTTTCTTCCGTTTTGGGAAAGCAAAGTTATTCAGATTCATTCACTGCCATTTCGGAAGAATAAGTCATTTGAAGGTTAGTTGGCTCGTCTGTTGCCATTTCGGAAGGACATTGCAGCACCGCCCCATTAGCTTTATACGGTTTCGGGAAAGCAAAGTGATTTGGATTCGTTCGTTGTCGTTTCGGAGGAATGAGTCGTTCGCAAACTGGTCTATTCGTTGCTACTTCGAAAGGACATGCCAACGCTACTCGGTTATTTTCGCCACTCGGAGAAAACAAATTATTTGGATTCGCTTGTTGCCACTCTAAAAGAGCAAATCGTCCAACAGGGAAGTGGGACAAAATTAGTGCTTATGATTTTTGCTTTATTCTTGTTCCACAAGTATAAGCAAAGAGGGACAACTGTAATCACTAATTTTGTCCGGGGCGAACCCGTTTTATTTTTGTTTTTACAAATAATGAGCTTATATATGTTAATGGTATTTAAAAAAATATGGGCTTTGTCTAATATTAACTATCTCACTATATATATAAATGTGTTTACCAAAAAAATGTCACATTTGTTATTCAGGCGTATGTGCTGCTATTTGATAAAAAAACCCTAAATATTATTAGTATATTATATTACCTTCTTATCTTATTACCTTATTATTATTATTATTTTTCTTTTTACTATTATTCTCATCTTAGTGTTATTATCATATGCTATATTATTATTGGTATTATTATCATCATTATTAGTATTATTATATATTGTTACTATCAAACTAAACTAAAACAAAAAAATGACAAAAGAGATTAAGTAAAATATATATATGCCCAACTATAATAATACAAGCCCAATACCACTTTAATTAAATAATGACAGTCCATTTACACTAAAAAAACTCAATATATATTATTTACATCTGGCCCGGTTAGGGCCTAATTCTAATTAACCCTAATTTGTTTTGCAGCCATTTAACAGAAGCAAAAAAGAATGGCTTTCCAGATGCCAACAAGGACGACGGTCCCCTCCTCAGCTCTGCACCGGCTGGGACCACTCACTGCACCCCTGGAATTGACAGCAAACGGTCTTCATCTCTCCTCCAGCAGCTACACAGACAAGGAAACAAAAACCATCAGATTATCAGAAACATTTTAGGAGGCAAACAAACATTTTCAAGATCACGAGATGAATGCAAACAAAAATTGAAGAGAACAACAACAATACGACAACAGGGAAGAAAAACGCCAAATCATGAGCATAACCAATAAAAAAATTTCAATTCCATTTTCCTTTTTTTTACTTTAATTGTGTAATTCCGGCTATAAGAGCAATCGAACATCAATTGTAAGGGGATCCTTTTGAAGAAATCAAAACAAGAAGGAAAAAATTTCTGAGTTTTTTTGGATTGCAATTGACCTTTCAGTTTAAATATATATAAAAAAAGGAAGAAGGAGAAAAGAATGAAAACCCTTACCTTCAATTTTTTAGCGGTTTACGGAGATCGGCGACTCCAACACCGAATCCCAACGGTGAACGGAGAGCCCACGTCCCGGTGAGAAACATAGTTTGACTTTGGCTCGATCCAACGGTGAAATCTTTAGATTGGTGGCGAAGAACTTGGTACGCATAAGTGGTTACCCATCTCGGCTTGTAGCGGTTTCCAGCGACCAGCGACTCTAACGCCGAATCCCAACAGTGAGCACGTTCCGCCCAAAGAGGAGAATCATATATCTCAGGATCGTCTCGATCTAATGGCGAACGGAGTATATTTGAAAAGAAGAAGCCGAAAGGTTCAAACCCTTTTCTGGCAAGGCTTGCCTCGCGCTCCTGAAAAACCAATCCGATAAGGGGAAAAGGGAGAGCGAGGTGTTTATATATATATATATATATATATATATATATAAAGTATAATATAGTTTTATATAACATGTAGTTCTTAAATAATATGAGATATAGTTTTATAATGTATATTTAATATAGTTTATATAAAATATATGATATATGTTTTATATAATATGTTTCTTATAATATATGTTCTTCTATCTAATATATGTTATAATACATAATGAAAAGTTTTCTAGATGACGTACGTTGTATTATAATACATAGCTTTTGCATAATATATAGTTTGTTCGTAATTCATAATATAGTTTTATTTTATAATGTGTTACATATAGACCTTTTAATACATAATATATATAGTCTATACATATGCAATATAGTTTTATTATCAAATATAAAGTATAGTCTTTTAATATGCAATATACGTTTTTACAATATAAAGTTTTTTCTATAATATATATAACATAGTTTTGATAATATGTACAATGCATAGTTCTTATATATATGATATGGTTTTAAATATAATGTATATTCATATATGGTTTTTAATAATAGTTTTAGCTTAGTGGGCCTTGGGCTTAGTTTAGGTGGGTTTTGTGTTTGTTAAGGTCTTTAGATTAGTTTATGAATTAATTTAATTAATTTAGGTCGTGTGCTCATCTAATAGGTGCACGATCCATAAATTAATTATGTTAATTCTAGGATTAGGTTCTTGAGAGTCTTACTTAGATTTAGGTTTGAATTAACTTAGTGAATTTAAATTTATCCTTGGCTTATTGGGATAAATGTTAAATTCATTAAATTAATTGAACGTTTCTTAATCACTTTTGGGATAAAATCAACTGCGAGTTTAGATTGACATTTAATTTTAAACCATGGTTAATTAATTCAATTTGTTTTAAGTAGTATTCTTGGCTTATTGGAATACTAGTTTAAGATCGATCGAATTAATTGTCATGTTACAAGATAACTCATAATTTGTTAGGGTTTTCTAATCATTTAGGGTTAATTAATTTAGGGTTAATACTAGAATCACCTAATTAGTAACTAGATCACTAATTAAATTTCCATAATTTGAGCCTTTTAGGTTAGGGCCTTGGGTGGGCTTTTGCGTGTTCAAATTTCAAGCCCTTGTTTGTCATCCACTTTATTTGTCATTCATATGGCCCATTTAATTTTCATGATAATGAATTTAACTCACGAAAAACGAGACATCTATTAGTTCTGATATTTGTGTCGTAATAGTCCGAGCTTAAAGGACCATATATTTGAATTAATTTTTACCGACTTAAGTTAAAAGTAAAACTTGACAAAAATCATTACATCACATTTTAATTGCTTGCACCAGGCATAAAGGTGACGTACGAAAATTGAACCATAAATTAACACGGCAGTCGGGCTTATTCGATGTCGGTTTAATCTATGGTCCGATGTGTCATCAACCTTATTAATTAAATGTCTAATTAATCCGAACCTACCAATTTGATAAAGCCCGTGTAATTAAGATCAAATTTTCAATTAAGTACGTTGTGTTAAATTCAATTCAAATTCCAACAAATTCCATCAATTTAAAAGCAACAAATGTTTTGGTACTGATTTTCGGGCATGATGGGAGTGCTAATCCTTCCTCATGCGTAACCAACTCTCGAACCCTTTCAAAATGAATCTCTGGTTTTGTGGTGTCCGGCCTACCTTATCCAAGTGGCCGGTGGTGACTGCAAGCTTTTTATCATTTTCAAAAGAATGAAGATTTTCAAAAGACAATCCCCTTTAATCCAAGATTTCAAAGAAATGATTTTGGTGATAACCCGTAGCGCCGAACTTATGAAACTTATTTTAAAGGACGAAAACATTGCTACAGCTATGACTTGATGTCTTAGGTTTACATTTCCATTCGCAGCGATCACGTGTGTTTTCGTGTGATCGTTGGATGCTATGTTGTTTGCGGCGATGTTGTTCGCAGTCTCGCTTGTTCGCCACGGGTTGTTAAGGTACTAGAAAAGGGCAAGGTTAGCTGACTATGTGGTCTTGGCACGTGATGACAAGTATTTATAGGTACTAACAATTGCCCCATGTGAAGTAAGGTTATAAAGTGGCCTTGACGAACCTGAGAGATCTAGAGAAGGCTTATTGGGTGGGAGTTTTCACGGTGAAAGATTTTGAAATTTTGAGGACAAATCACCTTATAAAGGTTGTGAAGGCTATATGAAGCATCATGTGATAAATTTTCGTAATAAACCGCCAGTTTTCTTTAAAGACAAATCATTGTATGTGAAATCTAAGAAACCTTTTTGTTGACAAAGCATGTTGAGGAAGGCATGGTTCTTGAATATAAATGAGCTTTTTTAGTATTTTTAGGTTTTATTTTGTTTATCTCGCTGGTTGTTTTTGGGTTTCCGAGAAGAAAGAGAAGAGAGAAAAGGAAAGAAATTTTTTTTGAAAAGGAGAACATAATTGTTTTTGCGCTAATGGTTGGTTCGTCTGTTGTGGTGAGTAACGAATATCCTTGTACTACTAAGACGGATGAGTTGTTGAAAACGCTAGAATATCGGGGCCTTCTTGCCAATAATCATTTTCGTTATCGGTTCAGTTTACTGGTGGGGACATTTCGCCTTAGTACATGCTCTGATGTGGGAAAACTGTAGTGTTAGATTCCTCTTTTTACTTTTGAGGCCAGGTTTCATTTACCACTACATCCCTTTTTGTAAATTGGTTTGTCGTAGCACTTGGCCAGTTGAGTGGAGCTAGTTGGTAGAATTTGGTGACGTATTTTTTGAATTGTAAGATCTATGGGGATGAACCTTCTATTAACGTATTCTGTACTTTTATAATGTAATGACCGACCACGATAAGAATGTGAAGGGCTTTGTAACCATTGGACATCGCAAAGAGAAGATATCGGTAATGAGTAATCATGCTGATAATCTTCGCTTGGATAGGACAAAGTATATCAAGGTGAAGTGTAATGTTGAGAGTTTTCTATTTCCCGCTGTATGGCATCAACCGACAAAGGATAGAGTTATGTTGCCTAATGCGGTATTTTTATGGTTTATGCAAAAACTTGGCCTTTCGGTGAAAGGGGAATGAGCGAGTGGCGAAGATTCTTTTGGGTAATGAAGATGAACCAGAGAATTTCTTTTTTGAATACACTGGCGTTCGCACCCGCCCTTGGAAATATCATGGAGAAGATGCCTCTCTAGGTGGGGTTTGTGGAAAAGCTGCTCTTGTTGCCTTAAGGGACTCTATGATCGTCAGCCCATCTAATTTTGGTCACGGTAAGGATGGGAAAATGGGTGGCCTCGATTTTGCCCATCGTGTCCGATTCGAAAGATGACAGAAGTTGCCTACATTTGGAACGCATGACAAAGAGGTGAATGGATGCGGATATTAGATTACTATAGCCTTTGAGAAGAACAAAGTTCCTTTGTTTATATGTGCATATTGTTTATGTGTTTTTATGGTGTTCTTTTGTGGGGGTGGTGATTTCTTCTCCGTAGGCCATAGGTGATGAGTTGAGGGGTACGGTATCAGACATATCACTTTTCATGTCTGGTTTTGATTGATTAAGTTTGGAAGGATTGAGGAAGTACTAGCTTTAGAGGCTTTTAATATTGAAGGAATAAGTTCGCTATGTACGTTGGCTTTAAATGACGTGCTTTGCGGGGGTGGTGATTTCTTCTTCGTAGGTCGTAGGTGAGGAGTTGAAGGGTTTGGGTACGGTATCAGATATATCACTTTCCATGTCTGGTTTTGATCGATTAAGTTTGGAAGGGTTGATGAAGTACTAGCTTTATAGGCTTTTAATATTGAAGGAATAAGTTCGCCCTATGCGTTGGCTTTAACCACTACATCGATGTCTTTGATAGACGTGATTCTCGTTACCTCTTGTTTGGATACTTCTCCTGGTGTTCAAGGTGTCTTTGCGGGGGTCTCAGTAGATGTTGTAGAGGTGGAACGAGAGAGTTTAGCGAGGCAAATGAGGGCTTATAGCTCGAGGATGCATCTTTTGGATATTGAAAATAAGGTATTGGGAAGAGGCCAACGTTTGACGCTAGAGTTGTTGAGAACTTTCTTGGGTTGAACTTTTTCGTTTCCCTATTTTTTTTGGGCTACGCAGTTCCTCTTGTGCGATTACAACTGATGCCGTTGGGACCACTGTTTCACTAGTTTGACTACTACTCTACCTTCAGGTATATCTAATGATGTGATGCTGTGTTTGGTTTGAGAATTTTGCTATTTAATTTGTAATAAGTTTTTGTTTATTGGTATCTTTGCAGAGGTAACTTTCACTTATTTTGTTGTTCATTGTTTTACGAGAGGTACACCCCTTATGCTCATACTGTTGAGACTGTGACTTTTTTGGAAGCTGCAACGACTCCTTTGATGCTATTGTGCGTTGATGTTTCTCCTGGTGAAGGTTGTGAACCTTTTAGTCCATGGAGTGTGTTCCACCCTTGGAGGGGGTTTTCAGAGACAAAGACTTGCTTTAATCGTTTAATCCTAAATTTGCTTCTAGAAGGCTGTTCAAATTGTATTCAAATAGCTTTGGTGCCTCCAAACCTTGTGCCAGTATTATGAGCACTATTTAAAGGAGTTGGAGTTTTATTGAGGAATTGGATTGCGTTCAATTTAACATGGAAATGAATGCCAAGGCCCTTCTCAAAGAGAATGCGAAGATGCACTCGCAAGTGAGAGGTTATGTTGCCTTCCTCGAAGAAAATGAAAAACTGCGTTCGAAAGTGGATGGTTACAGTTCTCATTTAAAGGAGCTACAAGAGAAACATGAGACGGACATCTGGGTGCAAATAGAATACTTGCATAGAAAGTACTCGGAGGAGATTTCTACAAAAGAGGTTGAGCTTGATCGCGCTCTTAAGATAAAAAAAACAAGGTGTTCACAACTATGGAACAGAGTTTCAAGACTGAGATTCAAGGTCTAAATGAAGAGTTGGAGCAAACAAAGAATGCAACAGATGAACACTTTACGAATTTCACAAGGAGGTTAACTGAGCTGAAAGAATCTCATAAGAATGAGATGATGGTGCTGAAAGCTACATATGACATTGAAGTATCTAAGAAGTTTAAAGCAACTGCGTATACGACCTCTACCATTATGATTAAAGGGATAGAGAAATCTCGAGATGCTGTCATTCTTAATTTTCAGTTGGTATGTGGTCTTTTCGACGTTAGGGATGTAGATTTTGACGCTCTCTACGAAGTTGTTACAGACTTCGACGTGAGGAATCCCTCTAGGCCTTATTGGATAACTTTGATGTGAAGTATAAAAGCATTGTGAGTCATCTTTCTTTTGAGCAGAATGCTTCATATTGCTTGAATGATCGTGATAGTGGTGTAGATATAGTGGATGATATTAATATGTTGGGTTGTTGTAATAAGAGTATGTAATTGTTAGTGACGTCTATGCATATTTTTTGTATGAAGAAGACTTCCTTTTGAAATTTAATGGATTATTTTGGAGTTTTCTTTTGATGTCATTATAAAGTTCTTTTATTTCTTTAAGTCGGGTCCTTAGAGCCCGTATTTACATTATTCTAGTTGTTAGGGTCTGCGGACGAGATATAATGAATAAGCTTCACATAGCCTTTATGCTACATAATCGCTGATTTTACCTTGTTCTATTTTGCTTTGATTTGCTTCAGCAGGGTAGATTTCTTGTTAGGTTTCGAATTGTCAAAAGGTTTAGAATCATTTGAATAACCTAAAATTGTTTGTGCTTTCAATTTCTTCGTAGATCATCATGCTTTATTTTGTGCTTTCTTAGTTAACTTTGTTAATTAGCTAAATTGTGTAGCGGAAATCACTCAATGTGATTTACGCAAGCCTTGTTACTATTGCAATTAAATCTAGCTTACTAGAGGTTCTTAGTTTCTTATTTTTCCCTTGTGATAAAGCTTTTCTATCATCCACTTTGCTTGTGAAGTAACCTAACCCGTGCCATTTGGAAAGTGTAGGTGCTACTACTTACTTCCTAATAACATCATATTTAATAATTATTATCTCAAAGCCAATAAGGATGAGAGCCTTGTGCTTATTCGAATGTTCTTGTTGGATACTAGCGTATGTTAAGGGCCCTGACATTGGTCCTATCAACGATTATATGAGAGAAAAAATTAGTTGGCCTGAGTATATATCTCCTAAAAATGGAAGTTTATGTAATCAGAACTGCAAATACTTGACTAGGCCAGTAAGGATGCTCATTGCTTTGAAAAGCAGGATACTAAGCGACATTTTCTTTGTGTTCCTCATTAAGGTAGCATTGCGTGTTTGATATCTATTAATTCTTTGTAGTGATTAGACAATTCAAGGCAGACCATGACAATGAAAGAGGAAGTCTTTGATTGGCCATGATAGGTGCATGCCTATCTATGCATTTATTGATTAGAAGTTTGAAGGTTGCATGATTTTAGTGGTTTGCTCAAGATTTCAGGATCTGAAAATTAAATGCTCATCTCGGTTGCTTTCTCTATTTGAATTTGAAACGCTGAAGCCTGGTATCCTTACCTTTTACTGTAAATATGACTCATTTGGGCTTGTATTCTCACAAGTTAATTTACAAGTGGTTTAATCTTTTTTTTTTTGCAGTTTTCTTGTTTACTACTTTGCTCGTGCTGAGTTAAGAAGAGAAAAAGAAAACATGTTTGTGGTGATGAGCAATGCACATCAATTGCTCTTTGTAGACCCTAGGGGAGTGTTGTTCAGCATTTGGGTTATTTACGTTGACAAACAATAGTATTCGAAAGGCTATAAGTAGTCATTTGTAGTGAGAAATGCCAATAGACAATATATTCAGAAAAACTTGAGAACAAGGTTCTCCGAATAGTATTATTTGTTGGTGTTTTGAATTACATTAAGATACTGCGAATGGCCATCGGGTTTTTGTACTTGTGAATGTGATGAACGCGGCCGATGCAGGGTAGATTGTCAAGAGTGTCAATTTGTGTTGGAATTTAACCATTTTCCCTGTATTAATCATCAAGGTGGATGTTCGCTGATTTGTGGGCTTCCCAGATCGAGTTCGCTTAAAAATTACTCAAGTGTTTCCCTATTCTCATTGTACGGATTTGTAATAATTGTGATGTTTTGTTTATTCATTTTGTTATGGGAAAATTTGTTTTTATGAGTATTTGAAGTGTTATGGTTGTTTTGTTTTTCTTTGGTTCTTTCGTGGGTGTTTTTAATTTTTAATGGGTGAACTTTTATTTTTCGTGTGCTATAACTCTTAATTACGATGTTTCTATTCGCGTGTTTATGTTTGTGAACATGGTGAACAAGAGGGGACGTATGATTAGGATGGGGTTTGCTAGCTGCTAACAATTGTGTGACCTTGGTAAATCTAGAAACTAAACTAAGAATATGCTCAGTGAAAAAACTTTATGTGCTCGCGGGCTTATATCATAGTGACATGTTTTTTTCCTTTAGTGTGAATTCTCACCCCTTAATGATGAAAAACTAAAATATAAATAGGTGGCAAACTTTTGCCCCTAGTGATGAGGATTCTTGTCCTTTGCATAAGATAGTCTTGATTGCTACACATTTATCCGCACATCTATTTATTATTCGCCATGCGTTTATTTGTAAGTGGCTGGTACTTAGCCTTTTCTTTGAATTTATCATAAGAGTTATTTGAAGAGGCAAGAGATCAATGCAACAGATTTGCTAGTGCAAACATTTTGTTCTTTTTGTGTGTAAATAGTTTGGCTCCCCTTGGAAGCGGCAATCGTCAAGTGTTGTCCATTATTTGACAATCGTTGAGCTGAATCCTTTATGCACTCTCTTTAAGAGTAGCGGACGCTCAAGCAATCATTTTTTCTTTATGCATACTTACTTGGTTTGCATCGATTCTTTCGCATACGCACTGATTTTTAATAGATCAATTTTTTTGTTTTCTGCGCTCGATAATTCGTACTTACGATATCTCTGTTCACATATTTGTATTTGTGAATATGATTACTGTTTTATATTATATAAATGTATCCTCTTGTGAATCGCGTGTTGCCTGATAGTGATCATATTTTCTCTCTTGAGTTGGAAGATCTGGGCGCCAATGATATCGTATTTATTAACTATTATCTTCAAACCGATAATAATAATAAGAATTTCATGTGAGTGCTAAATTTTCAAATTTTGGATTTTGGAATATTTGGATATTCGATAGCAATTCCCTCTTAAAGTTTTGGTATTCCTGCTAGAGTGGGTTTTATGTGATGGTTATAAATAGGGTGGGTCTGTAGTGAGAATATTACAATTCCAGATTTGGCTTTTTGTTCCCTTCTTTGGAGGTTTGCATTCTATTTTGTCGTGGTTATGGTTGCCAACGCCTTACCAGGATCGTGGCTTGAAAACAATTTTACTTGTTCTATGTTTATTCTCTAGGTGCGAGTCCTTGTATGAGGTTTGTAATTACAGTTTACTTTTTGCGCGATGGACAGTTGGCTTTTTCTGCTGGCTATTTACTTTGGTACTGTCGTCCTCGAATAAACAAAATATATGGAGAGACTCGATTTTCTTTGGGCTTATCTTTAACATAGTCATAACCAATTTTGCAATTAATTGATGTGAATGGTGATACAATAAATTTTGCAATGTGTTTCTGTTTCTAATCTTGGGAATTCGTAACATGAATTAGTGACAAATTATCCTCTTTTATGTATTGGCATGTTTATCTTGGATTGAAAGAACTTCTGCCCCCTTTTTGAAAAAAAGATTTGAGAAAGGTGACCTTACTATTTAGCTTATCATTACTTTGGGGCTTTTTGCCCCCATGTGAGGTAGTTTTAATGTATGCTTGCTTTGGAGATGACGATCTTTGAGCTAACTCCTTTATGTGCGCTTTTTCGAAATGGTTGATGCTCAGACGACCCTTTGCTTACTTCTACCCGCTTGCTTTCGGAAGCAACATTTGTTGAGCTAACTCCTTTATGCGCACTTCTTAAAAGTGATGGACACTCTAACGATCCTTTATTTATCTCTGCTCGCTTGCTTTGGAAGCGGCGATCATTGAGCTGATTCATTTATGCATACTTCTTGAAAGTGGAGGACGTTCAGACGATCTTTTTATTTATCTTCGATTACTTTCTTTTGAAGCGACGATCGTTGAGATGATTCTTTCATGCACACTTCTTGAAAGTGGTGGACTTTCAAACGATCCTTTATTTATCTCTACTCACTTACTTTGGAAGCATCATTTGTTGAGCTGATTCCTTTATGCACACTTCTTCGGGCTCTCAAACGATCCTTTATTGAGCTGATATAGACCGTTTATGCATCAGTTGCTGTAAATTTCTTTACTAATAACACTTTACGTGAGATCGTGGTTATGCTTGCTTTGTTAATGAAAATTTTGAAGCGTCGTATTTCCTAAATTTACATCATCTTCGGTGGATATATAGATCAATGATGATTCATATATTTAGGAAACTTGTTACTAATATGCATTTTCTTAAGTTTTCTTTGTACAGAAGTGTGTAAGACTATAGAATACGGGAATATGACATCCCACTATGCACATACAAACCAAATCCAAAAAGCGGATAGCTTTGAAAACTTAAGAAGCCTTAAAGCAATAGTATATAGAATAAAGTTGGAGTTAGAAAAACAAAAGGAAGGAGTAGAGAAATGAACCTTCAGGGAAACGACAGATATCACAAGGTCCAAGAGTCATTACATCTTCAAAATTTTTGCTTGCTTTACTTTCTTCTATTTTACCAACCCTCTTCTATTTTATTTGTCCAGTCCTGCCGCAACTCCAATAAACCTTGCAGGTTCATCCATGTAAACTTTCACTAACTCCATTGTTCCTGCCAGCTCCAGCTTTACAAGCTTTTTACTTCCTTCGAAGTCTGGGCCTTTGAGAGTCATTATGGTTTTGTTCAAGATATTGACTTCGAGTCCTTTCTGCTGGATGAGGCTTATCCACTAGCGTGTTCGTGACCCTTTTGCTTCTCAGCTAACTGAAGTGAGAGGATGTGTCCCAAGGGAGTGGGGAACTTGACTTGTAAATAGAAAGGGGCTGCCATCATTTTAGCTTTTATCATCAAAGGTCTTCCAAAGATAGTGTTGAACACAGACGAGTTGCTGGTGACTAGAAAATTAGCCATCTGTGTGACCTTATTATTGACATCTCCCATAGTTACGGGGAGTTGGATATAGTCTTTTACCTCAATGGGTTGGTTTCTAAACCCCTATACTAGGCTTGTTGGCTTCAATTTTGAGCTTGGAATTCCCATTTGTCTAAATGCATTCTAGCCCAACCGTCCACAACACTACTTGTGTCGACATAAATTCTCTTCACAACAAATCTTGCTATCACAGCTGTAACGAAAATGGGATCATTATTTTCTTCCTCTAGAACATTGCTCTATTCTTTCTCTAAAAACGAGACTCGCCATGAGTCTCTATACTTCGACTTTTTATCATTTCTGTTGAAACTGCCATTACTCCTTGCGTTTGGAATTTGGTTGGTTCCATCTTTCGTCTATTCCAATTATCATATGTATTTCTACTCCTATTATCTTGTTTGTTTATTCTGTTGTTGTAGGGTCTCGGTTGCTAAGCCTCTATGTTATTTTTGACTTGTCTTTAGCGGGAAACTAAGAATCTTTCTAGTTGCCCCTTCTTACTGTAGATTCAATTGCGTTCCTCAAATGTGCACAATCATCCGTAGAGTGGCCTTGAGCTTTGTGAAACTTGCATATTCGTCCGAAATGCTCCATGTACTCGCTTTCCCTCATTGGTAATGGGGGTCTCAAGATTTTCGTGTGCTTAATCTGATGTAAAATCTACGAAGGTGGTTCTGTTAACTCGTGGTAAGTTTTGTACGCAGATAAACTTTCTTTGCCCCACTCTCGCTACTGACCATTTTGTGCGTAACGCTGTGATTGACCATTGCCCTGAGTGTATTGTGGCCTGTGGCAGAACTGTTGGCTTCCTCTACCTACCCCATGGTGAAGAGGGGGCCTTCTGCGTTTGGGACCGCAATTGTCTTGCCTCTGGCTCACATACTGCGAACCGCGTGCCATAGCTCTCATGCTATCCGCCTCCTCATTTTCAGTGTACGGTTAGATCTTCTTATACAATTCTGATAACGTCATTGGTGGTTGGTCTAGTAAACTATACATAAGATGTTGACCCATTGATAAAAGTAAAAAAAAACTTATTGGAAGCTTCTTTAGTTTGCATGGTTGCAGCTTGAAATCGCTGGACAAACTCTCATAGAGATTCGCCTAGCTTCTGGATGATAGACATGAGATACCCTGGCGATCTTTTCAATACATTGTTCGCTAAAAACAGCTCATAAATAGGTTTGCCAGCTAATTAAAACTGAAGATTGAATTCGCCGGGAGCTGGAGATACCAAGCTTGAGATGAATCTTTATGATAGATCCATATGGTTCAAGAAGTGCGATAGATGATCACGAGGGTCACCCTTTCCGTTGTACATCAGCTTCGGTACTTTAAAAGATGTAAATACATGATGTTCAAGGATGTCTACAGATAAGGGTTTATTTTTGTACCTGTGGGGATTCCGAGAGAGATCATCTTGCTGAAGATTCTAGATGTTTCGAAAATTCTTCTCTAACCGCTCCATCTTCACTTTTAATGCTTGTTGTTCATCATCTTTTGCGGGACTATAGTCTATGTCTTTTGAGTCTTCGTAATCTTCCTCTAGATCTTGAGGTTGTTGCCTCCAATTTCTTATTGGGGAAATGCCTGATTCTCTTAAATCGTTTTACCTTTGCTCTTTTTGAACAACTGCTTGATTAATCTATCGTTCTTCTCCTTTGCGATTTTCTGTTGTCCAGCCTGGTCTGTATGAACTTTTGCTGCTACTCGTATTTCTATTTTGAAAGTAACAAAGATTCTTCCATGCTCTTTATCTTTTCCTATATTTCCAAAAATTGTTGGTTGCTACCTTTTCACAGTGATGCTTCTCTCGTTTGCTGTGTACCCTGCCCCGCTACAAACCAAGGGGGAGGCTGGTCCCAAAATTGTTGCCGAAATTTTTGTTAGAATTACTATAGTCGTTGCATGGCCACCGTCACCGGTTGGTCTGCTAAGATATCGTCATCTACTATTTTTCCGGCTGCCATTGCTAGTTGATCCTTCAAAATACCATCATCTGCTGTTTTTTCACCCGGGTTGTCTCAGTTGCCTCCATCCATATTACGGACTCTCTTGCTTGCTGACGAATCTGCAAAACACGTATTCGTTCTACGTTAATCACACCAATTGTTGACTGTCAAAGTGAACAAGGGTCGAAGTCAGTAGTCCTATCGTGATTTGAATGGCTATTTTTTTTGTCTTGGTCTCACTCTCTTGGTGTGTATGGTCTTACTTCGAGTGGAAGATGCCATTTTCCCTTGTTGTATGTCCTTTTTATACTACTTTGACAGATATCATGACTAAGTTGTCGTGGTGCGCTAATGTGACAGGCTATAACTTGATGTCCTAGGTTTATATTGCCATCCACAATGATCACATGTGTTGTCATGTGATTGTCAGATGCTATGTTGTTCGTAGTCTCGCTTGTTCGCCATGGGTTGCGAAAGGGACTAAAGAGGGGCAAGGTGAGCTGGCTATGTGGTCTTGACACGTGGTGGCATGTATTTATAGGTACTAACAAGTCATAAATTTATCATAAGAATATTCACCATAATCTTAAAAATGTGAAAAATATTTCATAACCAACTATTGATGAATATAAATGAGTAAAGGAATTAATAGAAAAAATATCACAAAAAATGCAGATGAAGGATCAAATTGAATAAAATACAAAGTTGACAAAATAAATTTAATGTTAAGATGTGAATTGAAGTCACATATATATTTTATTATGGGTGTTCAAAAATACTAGACCTGAAATATCTAACCTATTGACCCAATAGAAAATAACCGAGTATTTTCTTTAGAAAAATATTACGAGTTCATGGGCCGGGTCGCAATATTAGACTTAACTGGTACTCAACTCGTCTTAGTAATTTTTTTATTTTAAAAATTAGTATTAATCTAGTTGTAATTGAAAAAGATAGAGTAAAAATACTATAGGTCATTAAGAAAAAGGAATAGAGAACTAAAGTGCCAGAATAATTATAAATAAATAAGAATTTTACAAATTATAAGTTTAGCCCGATAAGATTTCGATAAGTGATTTGGAAAATTTTAACAGCACAATGAAATCAATAGATATTTCTACATAAAACATATGAAATTATGTATTTATATTTAATGTGCTACCGACGCATAAATCTAAACATTAACATTGAACTCTTGGAATACTACATTTTAAAAAATTAATTTGGTGACCAAAATAGAAAAACATGAATAGTATAGTGACCAATGGTGTTGTTTACCATTTTCTTATTGTTTTCTTTTTTTGTTTTCATTCAAATTAGGGTAAACTACATCCATGACCACCGTACTATAGGTCTGATCTTATTTTAATCATCGAACTCTAAATTTTGTCAATCAGACCACTCGTTTATTTAAATGATATCAATTACGCCACTTGTTGTTCAAATCTAATGGAGAAGTGATGTGATAGTTAACGAAAATTTGTATAATTACGCATTTGATCCATATTATTTACATATTAATATTATATCAATTTGATCATGATTTTCATTTAATTCAATGAATTTAGTCATCCAATCATTTGATGACACATACCACCACATTATTGGAAGAACTTAAATTAATTTTATTTTATTTAATTCAATAAAATTTTTCCAACTAATTAGGTGGTGACACATGTCAACATATAATTGGTGAGAAATAAAGGCAACAAATAAAATGATGGAATTGAGCTAGATGAGAATTGTTCTCACGCCAATAAGATAACAAAGCAAACGCCCAAACCACAAGACTATTACTTCCTTTTGTTAAGGCTTGGTAACATTGTTTAGTTAAGATCATATTATTTGTGAAAATTAAAGAGAATGAAAAGAGTGGCAGAGGATTCCAACCCGGTTTTAATAATTTTTTTAGAGTGACGCTTAATTATTGAACCATATTAAATACTTGACTAAAACGATAAAATATTATATATGGATGAAACTATATTTAATATTATGTCTTACTATTTGTATTATATGTTGACTTTTTACGAAATTTAAAAAAAATTATATAAAATGTATGATGTAAAATAATTTGAATGACAAACTTGCCTTAAAAAATTAACTTTTATTTTTGTTGGAAAACTAAACAAGGATAAAAAGTAAATATGTCTTAAAAAGTTGTTGAGTTTTTCAAGATAACATTTTAACTGAAACAATTTTAAAATATAAATGTGACAATTTTACTGAGACAGAAAAAATAATTATTAATATAATAAAATAAAATATTATATTAATAATATATAATAAATTATTAATATAATTAATTTAAATTACTTTAATAAGATGATGATATGTATCATCATATAATTAGATGATTAAATTTATTAAATTAAATAAAAATTATAATCAAATTAATATAATATATAAATAATATAAACTAAATATATGATTATACAAATTCTTTTATAATTCTCCTTAACTACCGCATCTTGTTTACAAAATTTAGTTCGGTGATTAAAATAAGATTAGACCTATAACTGGGGTGGTCATGGATATAATTTACCCTTCAAATTATAAAAAGGACAACGGGAGTAATATCTTCACCTCCTCTGCCGCCGCGTTCACCACCATCTGATAATAGCGAAGCTTATACCGAGGCAAATGCACGGCGGGTATTCAATGGAGGACACAGAGCAACATCAACAAGTTATGAGCGAGGTCCATCTGGGATGTCCACCTGGCATCTCCGGTCCTCACATTTCCCGCTTCACCATTTGCCCGCCTTCTGGTATTTCAGTTCCTTCCAAATTATATTCTTTTCTTAAATCAGAGCTTTATAATTTTGTTTTTTTTTTAATTTATTTAGAAGTTGAATCCAGCAGATTCAATGGACTGTTCCAAGACGAGGAATCTTCTATGGACCAAGACATTAGCTTCGATGAAGATGACGACCTAGTTTTACCAAGAAGACGCCGTTAGTAACCAATTAACTTCAATAACCTCAAAGATGCTTTGATTTTGTCATTATTGTTTATTCGTTTTTAACCATCTCTGTTTAACTGACAGAGATTTCTCGGCGTTGTTTGACCATGAAAATCCAGCATAATATCACTTCATCCATTCCTAGTGCTGGTTTGCAGGTGATCCTTCGATTCTTGTTTTGTTTATAATTCCATTTTATAGGCCATTATAACAGGCATTTTAAGAAAAAGGCTTTATTTTATTTTATTTTTGTAATTTTTTAAATCCGTTTTTAAAGCCGAGCTAGTTTTTTCGGATTTTGTGTTGCATAAGATGTGCACTTCTATGGAGTTCCATGGCATTGTCTCATTAGAGCTTGGTGCTGGAACTGGTATATTGTGTGCTTAGTGCTTAAAAAGAAGTATATAGCAGTGTAATCTGTTAAACATGCGTTTACGTGTTGAATCCAGAAGTTACTATGCTTTTTATCAACATCAAGGCCAAGCATTCCACAAATGGCCTAAATCTTTCGAAGTTTTTGAACCTGCTTGTGGGGAGTCATTAAATATTTAGTCATTGAAATTTCTGACTTTTAGGCTTTTGGAGAAATTGGATCTATTTTTCTGGCTGTTTGAGAAATTCTCAACTCGAATGTGCTTACTACTTCTGTTAACTCTCTCATTATTGCATTAGTGTACAAGTTCAGTTTCTTCTGGGGAGTCAGTCATAACATGCATATGCAGTCGTTGAAATTGTTGACTACTAGGCTTTTGAAGAAGATTGACTTATGTTTCTTGATTTACCAATGTGTCTGGTTGAGAAATTCTCAGCTGGAATGTGCTTGTCAGTTATGTTATAACTCTCAAAATTGCATTAGTGTATGAGTCAGTTTCTTAATAAATTTGATTTTATGAATAAGAAAATTGGGAAAACTTGTTCAATGTATTTTGGGACATGTCCATTATCTAGCCTGAACAATCTAACAAGGCCAAATCCAAAAACATTAGTACGTCGAGTATGGCAGGATTTTTTTTCACTGTCTTTACTAGGGCTTGCAGGCATGCTGCTTTCACATGCTGCTAGGACCGTGTTCTTAACAGGTGAGACTTGCTATTATTTATCTGCTGGGTTGCTTTGTGGATTTGGCTTATTTAATTACCTGTTACTCCAGTTTGCTTCAACTACTTTTGTTCTGCATTACTACTGACAGACCATAGTGATAAAATCCTTGATAACTGTCTTAAGAACGTTCAACTTAATTCTGGAGTCAATCGTCAAAACATAATTTATGTGCGTGAACTTGATTGGCCTCACCCTTGGCCTCCTAAGGTTAGGTCGGACCTCGCATCTCAAGAAAGGTGATTTTTATGGTTTCATTGCTGGACTTGTTTAAAAATCTAGAAGTATTTATTTTGTTTCCAATTATGATTGCGATGTACTTATTTAATCGAGGAGATAAGAACTCAACCCTTTAAATTTTAAGTGGTTAAATTCAGGTTTTCATGGAGCACGTTCGAACTTGAAGAGGTTCAGAAAGCTTCTCTGCTTTTAGCTGCTGATGTTATTTACAGTGATGATCTTACAGATGCACTATTTGGTATCTTAGACAGAATAATGTCACAAGGGTCTGAAAAGGTTGGTTAAGATTTGTAGAATGTAGGTAATAATACAGAAACGGAATTTACTAATGAGTGTCATTGTTAAAAAATCTCATCTGTTGTGTTTGTATGTCACATGATTTAGGTTTTTTGGATCAACCCCATAGTTTATTTTCTTGCAGAGTTGATATTGAACATGTTATCATAGGCAGAAAATTCAAAGGAATATTGTGAACTCTGTGACTTACCCACTTCTAATAAGTCACATGTAACTTATGGTGGAATATATATTTATATAATGGCACATCTAGAAGTATTGAACATGTTATCATAGTTTATTTCAATTGCCAGTGCATTTTGAGGCAACAAGCTGAATTCTATTACCTGTACACATATACGTTAAAATCTTCTACCAAGTTGTAGTGATTGCGGAGCCAATTGTATGTCACATGATTTATGATAAAATCGTATGTTAGTCCTCATTCTTATCTTCCTAGATTTTCTTTGAAGTCCCTTGTATACCAATAGGACAATCATCTGCATTCCTCTGGTTCTCAGGTGTTATACTTGGCACTGGAAAAGCGCTACAACTTCAGTCTTGATGATCTTGATGTTGTAGCAAATGGTTATTCAAAGTTTAGAAGTTGCTTAAAGGACAGCAGCGGTAGGTATCTTAACTCAAAAATGTGTTAGTCAGTTGTCACCATAAGTTTCATATCGTTTGTGTTTTATCTCCTGATGTGCCATTATATTTGATGATGCAGAATGTGAAGGTCTCGAGCTTGGTTCCTTGTCTTGTTTTACAGGTAGGCGTATCAATGTTGCAGAAATTCCACAGTATGTGGGAGGATATAACCTGGGAAAGAATGTCGAGCTTTGGGAGATCAGATACAGCAAAGACACTGCTTCAATACCATGTTAAAGTGAGTGGCCAATTCTCCCAAAAGCTTAATCCGGAGAGAAAAGGATTAACTATTGTATTTAAGTTTGAACAAGCTCCCCACAACTGTTTGTGACTACTGGCCAATAGTTGGGTAGATAGTTGATTGATACCTTGTTTGGGATGATTAAAAGCAGTTTATTGTTTCTGGAAACAATATTAATTAATTATCTTTAGTAACAACTGTTCATATATTCTGCAATGAACTCGGCAGCTTTGGATATCAGAAATGTACTCAAATGCTTTGCATGAGTTGCAGCAAAAGCTGAAAGATGCATATATGTGTTTAACACTTACGTCTAATTTCGAGTAACATTGCTGTGCTGAGACTGAAGTAGGACAACAAGTATTTACCAGCGCTTGATGATTGTTTGCAAAGAAAAAGTGCGTGGGTTGTCTGATATATTACTGGTTGTCCAGACCTTCAAAATTAATTCCTTCTGAAAAATAAGTTTTGGGATCAAATCTACGAAGATAAATAAATAAACGAAAATGAGAGTTTGAATGAATTTAATGATGAGAAGATATCTAGCCAAGTTAAATCGTGGAGTTTAATTCATGACTCGATCATTGGTATTAACATATGATGATCTAGATCTATCCTGAATAATTTGTTATAGTTATTTGCGGTCATAGTTATTCGAGACGCCCACAATAAAACTTTAATAATTAAAGATACTAGACCCTTGGTTAACCAAGTCGCCCTTGAGTCAAAAATTACTTTACTACTTAGATCAATTCATGCAACTTATAAACTAATAATAAATAATAAAACAATAGATATAAAATTCTTAAGAAAAATAAAGAAGATGAAGATTAGAAAATCTCGGATCTCTACCCTTAACCTAATGATCCTTTGTATAGTTGTCCGTGTCCAAACTTCACCAAAATTCTTGATTTTATCTTCAAAATATTAACACTTATTAAGACATGTAAAATACAAAACCTATATAAAAGATTTATATAGAATTGTAGATTAATTAGCTCAAACAAAACAAAGGAAAATAAATATAAATTAAGTGCAATTTTATGACTTATCACTCCTACCCAATCATATCTATGGTATTGAGATCCTTGTTTTCCCTCAACCTCAACAAAGATGACAGGTTCCTATTGCACTTAGATTGTTTAATATACAAAACTGATTGCAAGAGAACAAATTGAGCATATTCATATAAAATACACATCTGAATTCAGTCCTCATCTTTTAGTTACGTTTAAATAGGTCTTGGTCCACATGAAAGCTCTTGATTTCTACATGTAAGGCACTGATAAATTGCTAAATAAGTTGGTGTTTAAGCACCTCTCTGATAATGAAAACGAGCCATTGCAACATCTCTGTATTCAATACCAAAGCATCATAAAATAGAACTGATAATTGATTCAAACATAGGTATCAAAATTGAGAATAAGATCATTTTAAGTACATATATAGCTTATGGTTGACAAACAGACAATTATCTGTTTAGATGACACTCCAACTGGTAGTAAAAGTTGCATATTTTTGTTTGAAAACCTATTTATCAAACACAATCCATATAACCTTAAGATCCAATCAAAACATAACATATGAACTTAATCATAAAATATATGTAACGTAAACTCTAGAATTCTCCAAACAATGCATAAATCAAGATTTGACACTCTCACCTAAGTCAAGGTCACATAAATACAAATGTTACATACCTTGCAATTACAACTAGAGGTGGCAAACGGGTCATTCGGTTTCGGTTGCATTCGGTTTAAATTCGGTTCAGTTCGGTTCGGGTCTGGTTCGGTTTTAGTTCGGATCTATGGTGATTTCGGTTCGGGTATCGGGTTAGGACATCGAGTTGGTTGATTTTCGGTTCGGTTGACTTTTGGGTCGGTTGATTTCGGGTCGGTTATTTTCGGATCAGTTGATTTCGGGTCGGGTCAATATCGGGTTAATAGGAGATCGATCGGTTTTAGTCGGGTTTTTAGGCCGAGTTAGGTTTTTCCACCCTATATATGACTTTATATAGCATGTATATTTGACTTTTTGATAAGTTGTACGACAGTTCACATATCATCTTTATTTATTTATTTATTTATTTATTTTAATATATTTTCTTAATTTCAGGTTGCCTTCGGTTCGGTTGCTTTCGATTTAGGTGAAATCAGTTTGGTTCCATTCGGTTGGGTTGAAAACCGGTTCGGGTCAATTTTCGGTTCAATTGAAATTCGATTCGGTTTCGGATCAGTTTATTTCAGGTTTCGGATCAAATTCGGGTTATCATGTTAATGTCAATTTCGGGTCTCGGGTCAAGTTTGCCAGGTCTAATTACAACACACGCACATACCCGACAAAATGCCCCCCCCCAAGTCACTTGTACAAGTCATAAATGACCTAAGACACTTGTTCAAACATTCACATTATACAAAGTATTCTCACAAAAAAGCTTAACCTCTTGATCAAATTTATCATATAAAACATGCAAATTATTAGTAACATAGGCCACATCATACGCGGGAGAAGCCTAGATCACCAAACACCTTGCAACTTTGGCATGCACGAGGTGACCTAGCATATCATGCTATCATATCATCATTCAATCAAAATAACATGCACTAAATGTGATTAATCATATACATATAAAAGGGAAGACTAATTGGTCCTCTAAATAGAATAAGTATGCATGCAACACTAGCTAAAATTATAAACTATACATTTGGAGGAGGGCGCAACAACTACAAGAAGCAGCGGTCTAATCATCCTACTTATCAAAGTTAGAGTAGGTTTGTTCAGCAACCTATGTACCGACAAGAGCAACAAGCCATGATATTATAACAAATACAAAAATTAAGTTGTTCATCTAAACCGACATCTTATTTGGTGTCTTTACTCGGAGATTATATCAACAAAAATGATGTCAAAGATAGAAGTAGAGATGTCGTGCTTAGGGCTATCAAATCTCAAATTAGGCAACTTGCAATCGCCTTTAGTTCCAGACCGCAAGGCGTACTTCCAAGAGATACTAAAGTCACTCACAGAAAAGGTCAGGTCCATGCGAATGAACATTGCAAGACCAGTACTTTGAGAAGTGGAGTCATTGTCGGGAAGTCTAGTAATGATGAGCGTTCGATCGAGTCGAATTGAGTTAAAAAATTTTGAGTTGTTCAAGTTGACGCGTCATATTTTACAACTCAAATTTTATTTGAAATTTTTTCGATTCGAGTAGAAGTTATGAAATTTAATTTGAGTTCGAGTCGAGTTTTTGAGTTCCTATAAAAATTTAATTGTAATTGTATATCATGTTATAGTATGGTTTGATTATAATTTAAACAACATTCTCTAATTATATAAGATATGCATATATATTTCTTCATCTTTTATATATATAAAGAAAAATTGAGATATTCAACTCGAACTTAAAAATAAATCTAGTAATTACTAAAATTTTCGAGTTATTCAAATTTCCATTATACAACTCAAACTTTATTTTAAAATTTTTTGAGTCGAGTCGAATTTATGAAATTTTAAGTCGAGTCAAGAGAATTTTTTCCCATCAAGTCAAGTCGAAATATTAGGTTTTATCGAATCGAGTCGAATTTTGCTCACCATATGTATCAACACGAAGGTAGTAGTTGAAGAAAAGACATCTATTGGTGTTGTTAAAATGGAGGTAGATGTCCAAAAAAAAACTCTGAAATCGAGGAAAAGAAGAAGGATGTGGTATCAACATAAACGAGTGTATCGACAAAAACAAGAACTTTTAAGAGCAAACCACAGTTTGTTCACCCTGTTATGTTGAAACACTGGTGACAGACCATCCCCTTCATTTCCTCAACGATTCAAAAAGTTAAGAAATGACCAAAAAAGTCAGAAATTCGTGAATATTTTCATATAAATTTATATCAACATCCCGTTGGTCAAAGCCTTCGAGAAGAACCCAAATTACCTCAAAATTTTGAAAATAAATTTTTCAAAGAGAAGGTTCAGAAAATTTGAAACAAATGCACTACTAAAGGGTATATCAGTATATTGTTGAGACAGTTGATCAAAATTTCACCAAAGCTTAAAGATTCAGGGAATTTTATTATCCCTTGTTCTATTGGAAAATTATACATCGGTAAGACACTGTTGGACTTAGGTGCTTTTGTTAATTTGATGCCATTGTCAATTTTTAAGAAATTCGGGATCAATGAAGCTAGACTGACTATGATCACGCTTTAATTTGTTAACCTATCGATCGTTCGTCCTAAACAGAAAATTGAAAATGTCTTAGTTCATGTTGAGACGTTTGTTTTTCCAGCCGACTTTATAGTAATAGACTGTAAAACTGATGAAAACATACCCATCAATTTAGGGCAACTGTTCTTAACAACTGAAAGAGATCTGTTTGATGTGGAGATAACTACGAGGTTGGAGGATAATGTACCGACTAAAATAATTTATAAGTGCAAAAAAATTGATTTTAGGGGGAATTTTGAAAGTGCTCGTATTTTAATAAAATTAAAGGAGTCGTCACCGGCCACTTGGATAAGATAGACCAGACACTAAAAAGCTAACTAGAGAAAAATTAGGTTCGGAAGTCGGTTACGAGTGGGGAAAGGTTTGCACCCTCACCACGCTCGAAAATCGGTACCTAAAGGTTCGTATCGTATTTACTAAGAAAAATTAAAATTTGATCTAAATTAACTATTATTCCCTAAGATGCATTAATGCATAGTCATACAATTCGATTATAAAAACAACCTCGCAACCTACAGTACTTAGAGAAGATGATGTTCGGAAACCTGAGACGACACTTCCAATAGGATACCGAGATTTTGAGAACTAGGCTAATACGATAAATTAAAATGCATGATCAAGATAATATGTTAAAAATGCATGAACAATTATAAGAGCAAGATAGATAAACATGATATATAGAACAACATATATAAAAACATACAAGCAAAAATGAATTTAAACAATATATCGAACAAATAAATACATCACATAAACACATATAAACATAATAAAGGACTGAAATTAAAGGAATGAAAAAAACAATGCTGGAAATTTAAATATGCATAAAAATTTGTGTAACATCACATTCTCGTATTCGATTGTCGAATATAATTAAGAGATGTCACAAAACAATAACATAATTTTTATTCAAAAATACTATAAATTTAAAACCTTTGAAAATATTTATATCGACTAATACACAAAATCAGAGCTCTTTTACTTTTGTAAAAATATATTCAATAAGTAATAGACTCTACACCAAAATAGACAAATTTATCTCATTTATACATGCCATTAAAATTAATTAAAAACTTCAAGTAGGATGTCATTATTGGGTAGCTTGATGAAATTTTCTAAACTCGATGCAACTTCTTGTTTAGTCCAATGACTCAAACCACCTACGTGTGCACAATCAAACACACGCTAAGTACGAACTTAGTAAGATAATAAACAAAATTAATAACAATAATTTAAACTTATTCGACTTTATGACTACGCTTATATAACATGATATATGCCAATGTATCAAATTTTACATTTCATTAGTAATGATTTACTATATGCCAATGTTATCAGACTTTCATGCTTGTCCATTTGTCATAATATGTCAACTATGCATCAATGCATGAATAAATATAGCATGATACAAGCTAATGAATATGTTTGTTCAATTTCTTTAATATTATATCAATACCTACCATTAATTTTAAGCTTTCCAGCTTAACTTACTTACCATTTATTGCCATTACAACATTAATATATTAAGCTAATGTTTAATTATTTGCCGTACTTTATTCATTTTTTTTTATCATAGCCTAAAGTATTTAAATAAGAGAATCTAAGTACATGAATCATCTCTGTATACCCAACCTTCCTTGAGTATACATATACCCAATATTCCTTGAGTATATATGAAAGTTGCACTACTCCCGTATACCCAACCTTCCTTGAGTATACATAAATGTTGCACTGTAGTGCTTAGAATATTTATACAGTTGTTTATGATTCTATAGCTAGCCAACTATATCTCCGAATCTCTATAAAATACTTGAGCTTTATATCATTAAATATTTTATCTATGGCAATGTATATTAATATACAGAATGAGTCTACCACGCTCGACGAGCACTGCTGAGCACCGCTGAGCACCATTAAATCAATTTATAAAGATTAAAATCTAAAGGACTCAATGTATAAATATAAATTATTTAAAAATATAATTATAAATTATTTAAAATAAAATATTAATTAAATTATTTTTCATATATAAAATATTTATTAATCTTTTTTAAAAATAATTGGATCAAATACCAACCTTAGTCAATTTGAAAAATAAAAACTCAAAACCCTAAACTAAAACCCTAAACCCTAAATCCTAAAATAGAGACCATAAACCCTAAACTTTAAACTATAAACCATAAACCCTAAATTTGAATATTAGGTTTAAGGTTTATAGTTTAGGGTTTAGTATTTATAATTTTGGGTTTAGTGGTTGGTATTTGATCTAATTATTTTTAAAAAATAAAAATTATATATATTGAAAATAATTTAATTAATATTTTATTTTAAATAATTTATCATTATATGTTTAAATAATTTATAATTATGTGTTTAGTCCTTGATATTTTTAATCTTTATTAATTAATTTAATGGTGCTCAGTGGTGCTCATCGTTAGTGGTGCTCAGCAGTGCTCGCCAAGCGTGTATATATATATCAACGTTTGACAGTTCATACCCAAAAATAACATTTCTAATTTACACGTATAAGTAATTAAATGATCAATGCATTTTACATTCCAATCTTGATTTATTTATAATATGTTAATCATATACTAAATGACATAAATATAATTGCATTAAAAATTTGGGTAGGCTCATCGCACGTTATCCTAAAGATGTATAAAATATTAATGTATTATAATATGTATGCAATTGCACTCACTTTGACATTTCTTATTCCAAACTAAATGGAATAACTTAAGAAAACTTGAAGTTTTGGTCATTTGTTTTATCTATTGAATTTTTGATTTCTCGTGTTTACTGGAGTGCTTCGCATTTATCCCTTACATGTACAATTAATAATACCGATAAGACACTTATTTTATAATTTGTCAACATGTGCTATCTTTAAAGAAATATTTCTATAAAATAATCTACAATTCAGAATTTGATTCTGTTTGTTCTGACAAAAACTAGATTCAATAAGCTTTTCAACCATATAAATTAATAGCCCAAATTCAACTCGTACACTTTATGAAGAATTTTCAAAGTTGAATTCCAGTGCGGAATTTCGGAGCAAACTGCTACTCTGTTTCCTGACATTTCATTACTTAAAAATTCATATCTTTTTGTATACAAATCAAAATTAGTCACCGTTTATTTTAAAAGAATCTAGACGGAATCATGGATACAACGATATATGAATCACTTTCTAATTATTTTTATGAAAATTTGGTGAATTTTTGAACTCACTGCCAAAAACTAATTTCTGGGCCGACTTCATAATTCTAGTTTTTAACATCCTCTAACCATTTAACACTCTAAATTAACCTTCAATTACATTATTCCACATTTTCTTTCATGACAAACCCAAAATTTAGCTCAAATCCTCAAACCTTAAATTATCTCTCTTCAAATTTCAAGAGCATCTTTCAACTATTCTATGAAATTTTTATAACAAAAAATAAAGAACTCAATGAGGAATAATTTTCTATTTCACGTCTATACCTTAAATCCATGTAATTAGGGAAAAAAATAAGGAAAAGAAAATTCTTACCTTTTCCCTTGGTACCTCACGGCTAGGAGAGAAGAACAAATTTCTTCAAAGTTTTCTTTCTTACATTTAAGCCATTTGGCATTCTTTAAATCCATTAATACAAAAATATCCTCCTAATAGTTAAATGACTATTTTGCCCTTAATTCTAATGAATCCATAGTGTGCCACATTTCATCATCCTTCACCCAATGACTTAGATTTAATCTTGAGTTAGTAGTTTACCAATTTACCCTTGAACTATATTAATTTTTAATTTTACCCTTGAATCAACTCTCCATATGGGTATTGGATCAAAATGAGGACCCTTAACTTTTATTTTGTGGCCATCAGTCGAGAAGTAGACATCGAGATTCGAACCTTGTCTTAGGTTTTGACTTTCCTTCAATTTTGCATCTCGGGTAATTCTAGTGATCGTTGGTTCATTAGATCACTTGGGTTCTCTGTCTTCAAAACCTAGCAATCTTACATTGATAGGATCTTCAACCTTGTTCTTCAAGGCTCAGCGATTCTCGGTAGTATGACTCGAACTTTCTAAATGATAATTGCATGTGGCATGAATATTGTGACCTCTCGGATAAAGAGGTTCCTTTGGCACAGACTGAACTGAGGTGATGAGATTTTTTTCAACAAGCATCAGAGGTAGCTCGATGTATTTTTATAGGAATTAAAACATGATTCTTACTTCTCGGGCTTTTTCTAAATTTGTTACCACTTTCTCGGAGCTGGACTCAAATACACCTCTCACTGGTTCATTAATGAAAATCACAACTGAGTGTACACTCGGATATTTGCTAGAACCACCTTGTTCAAGATTCATGTTTTGGTTCTTGTTCAATTCTTCTTTCGATTTAACAGACTCATTCTTTTTAGCCATAGTTGACATCATGTTCATCATTTCGGCCATTTCCTTCTTCAACTCTTGTATCTCATGTCGCTCTTCACCGACGTGAATATCATCTGACACTTCTAACTTGAAGCATTTGGATGAGCCCTCTCCTATTGTCTCTGGTGTTTCTTTAGGAAATAACCCCGAATTTTCACTCTTTCCCATTTGATCACAAAACCTTCTATCCATTATGAAGGATTTCTAATCTGGTGACCACTTGTGAATCAACACCTTTAATGTCATGCAAATGCAAAAGATATGCAAAAGCAAAAACAAAATACAAAAAGAAATAAGTTAGTGCAGAAAAAAAGAAAATAAATAAATAAACGAAGAAATAAAGCGAAAAATTAAACAAACAAAGCATCAAAAGAAACAACCCTATTTGTTTTCCATCTAAAACACCTAGGTTATCCGCATGACTCTAAAAGGGGCGAGCTTTCTATGTTCTCTATATGCAATTTTGGTACTAGAAGGTACCCGAATTGTCCTCGCTGTCCCCTACTAAGGGCAGCGAGGCCCCCGATCATCACCCATTATAGGCTCATTTCAACCGAGTTCAATTTAGGGGGACCCTTTCGCTATGTCCATACGGAGAAACAATATTCCCACGAAAGCATAGGGTAATCGAGCCTCGAATGTACTTACTAGGCCCATACGAAGGAACAATATCCCCATGAAAGCACTAGCATTTCCCCCACTTAAATGGACGGGTTTATATGCCAAATTTTAAACGCGTTAAAATAAACTCGCATTTATAAAGAAATATCAACTTAATTGTCACTTTAATTTGCAATTTCCAATATTAAATAAGCGGTAAAATTTTTTAAGTCTGACTCTCTTTTTGTAAAAACAAAAAATTTGTCCCCATCGGAGTCGCCATGCTGTAGCGACGTTTTTGAGAATTCAAAGATGTCGAGGGTTTCCCGCTTTTATTTGAAAACATTATTAAAAGGGGATTTCTTTAAAAACGTGCTTTTAAAAAAAACTGGAGTCGCCATCGGTCACTTGGGTTAGGTAGGCCGGACACCAAAATAAAACCAGAGATTTTTGGATTCGGGAGTCGGTTACTCACGGAGAAGGGTAAACAACCCCGCATGCCCAAAAATTGGTACCAATATTATTACTACCTTGTTAATATTGGATTTTGCAAATTAAAGTGAAATTAAACCGAAATTTGGTTATATAGGTGAGTATATTTTAAGGGCCCTAATATTCGAGATGGAACGTCCAAACCATCATCACAACGATTGGTACTGGCCTCGTTTGTTACCGAATAAAAGGGCACCGCACAATAATTTATATTCCGGATGCAAAACAATTTAACAACGAATTAACTAAGCATACATGGCAATAAACAAATACGATATAAAGCAAAAACATAAATAAATAAGTACTAAATAAATACTAATTTAAACCAAAAATACATTCGAATATATAAACATACAAACTAAATATATAAAAAAGAACAAATTTTAAATAACTAACATTTCATTAAATTATAAAAATGAAAAGTACAATATAAATAAAAAATATACTTAGCTAGAAGCTTGAACGAAAAACTTCGACCGACCCCTACCAAAACCTACGCACTGTGACCCAAATTAGACTACAAAAAACCTTCCGATCGAATACTGAATCAAACCAACTAAGATCGGGAACACTGCTCCCGGCCCTTGTCAAGTCGTGCTCGGGCTGCCTCCCCCAAATTTTTTGAGGGCTTGGCCGATCTTCCCTCGTGCTGCCCCCCACCCTGCCTTTTATAGGCAAAACAGGGGATGGGGGTAACGTGGAGCATGGTGATCCACTCCATTTTCCTTTTTTTTTGATTTTTCTTGTATTTTTTTTTTTTTTTTTTTTTACTTTTTTTACTTATATATATTATTTAATAACACTAATACAACCCAGACAAAAATGAGTGATTACAGCTGTCCCTCTTTACTTTTGTGAAACGAGAACCAAGCAAAGATCAAAAAGCAATCATTTTTGCTCTTTCTCCTTGTCATTGGCTTCAGAATCATAAGTTCTTCTGAAACTTTCGTCTCTTCCTCGACCAACTCTTCAAACTTCAATCTTCAAAACGAAGGATCCGTTAGAGAAGACAAAATCTTCAAATCATAAATTCAAGGTCTCAAGTTCTTCCTATATAAATGTTTTTTCCTCTTCTGGCTCTTTGGAAAAGCAAAGTCTCCCTATATAAAAAATTTGCTTGTTCTCGGTAAAGTTTTGGGCTACAAGTCCTTTCTATATAAGAAAGAATGGCTTTCCAAACGCCAACAAGGACGACGACCCCCTCCTCAGCTCTGCACCGGCCGGACCACTCCCTGCACCCTTGGAATTGACAGTAAACGATCCACATCTCTCCTCCAGCAGCCACATACACAAGGAAACAAAAACCATCAGATTATCAGAAACATTTCAGGAGGCAAATAAACATTTTCAGGATCACGAGATGAATGCAAAAAAATTTGAAGAGAGCAACAACAATACGACAACAGTGAAGAAAAACGGCAAATCTGGAGCATAACCAATCAAAAATTCCAATTCCATTTTCCTTTTTTACTTTAATTGTGTTATTCCGGCTATAAGAGCAATCAGACATCAATTGTAAAGGGGGTCCTTTTGAAGCAATCAATACAAGAAGAAAAAATTTCGAGTTTTTGGTTTGTAATTTACCTTTCGGTTCAAATATATATAAAAAAGGAGAAAAGAAAGAAAACCCTTACGTTCATTTTTAGCGGTTTTTGGCGTCCGACGACTCCAACGCTGAATCCCAACGGTGAACGGAGAGCTCACGTCCCGGTGAGCAACATAGCTTGACTTTGGCTCGATCCATCAGTGAAATCTTTAGATCGGCGGTGAAATACTCGGTAGGCGTAAGTGGTTACCCATCTCGGCTTGTAGCGATTTTCGGCAATCGGCGACTCCAACGCCGAATCCCAACGATGAACACGTTCCACCCAAAGAGGAGAATCACATATCTCTGGATCGCCTCGATCTAACGACGAACGAAGTAGATTTGGCAAGAAGAAGCCGAAAGGTTCAAACCCCTTTCTCGCAAGGCTCGCCTCGCGCTCTTGAAAAACCAATCCGATAAGGGGAAAGGGGAGAGCAAGGTGTTTCTGCTGACAGCCTTGCTTCACCGAGAAATGCACCAGAGCGGCGGCCTCGAGCGAGAGAGGTGGCGATGGCTTGGGTTTTTGTGGGAGATGATTCTCTTCATCCTTTAAATAAGAAGAGACAAAAGGGGATAAAACCCCTAATATTGGCAGACTTGTACGGGCCGGACTCTGACCCGGTCTAACAAAGAAAGGCCCAATTTGAACCGGCTCTAACCCAGATCAGTGGGTTGTGGGTATATTCTTTCCACCTTTTTTTGAATTAGCCCAAATCTAGTGTTAGTGAAGTATTTAGTTGTAATAATATATGTATATATTATGTAATGTAATTTGTACTTATTTTTTATGTACCTTTATATTTTATATGTAATTTCAGCATATGTATATGTATGATATTTATTTATATAATGTCATATATAATACATGTTTTTATAAGGTATGTAGTATATAGTTTTTATATATATATATAAAGTATAATATAGTTTTATATAACATGTAGTTCTTAAATAATATGACATATAGTTTTATAATGTATATTTAATATAGTTTATATAAAATATATGATATATGTTTTATATAATATGTTTCTTATAATATATGTTCTTCTATCTAATATATGTTATAATACATAATGAAAAGTTTTCTAGATGACGCACGTTGTATTATAATACATAGCTTTTGCATAATATATAGTTTGTTCATAATTCGTAATATAGTTTTACTTTATAATGTGTTACATATAGACCTTTTAATACATAATATATATTGTCTATACATATGCAATATAGTTTTATTATAAAATATAAAGTATAGTCTTTTAATATGTAATATACGTTTTTACAATATAAAATTTTTTCTATAATATATATAACATAGTTTTGATAATATGTACAATGCATAGTTCTCATATATATGATATGGTTTTAAATATAATGTATATTTTATATGGTTATAATATGTGTATATTCATATATGGTTTTTAATATTAGTTTAGCTTAGTGGGCCTTGGGCTTAGTTTAGGTGGGTTTTTTTGTTTGTTAAGGTCTTTGGATTAGTTTAGGAATTAATTTAATTAATTTAGGTCGTGTGCTCGTCTAATAGGGGCACAATCCTTAAATTAATTAAGTTAATTCTAGGATTAAGTTCTTGAGGATCTTAGTTAGATTTAGGTTTGAATTAGCTTAGTGAATTTAAATTTATCCTTGGCTTATTGGGATAAATGTTAAATTCATTAAATTAATTGAACGTTTCTTAATCACTTTTGGGATAAAATCAACTGCAAGTTTAGATTGACATTTAATTTTAAACCATGGTTAATTAACTCCATTTGTTTTAAGTAGTATTCTTGGCTTATTGGAATACTAGTTTAAGATCGATCGAATTAATTGTCATGTTACAAGATAACTCATAATTTGTTAGGGTTTTCCAATCTTTTAGGGTTAACTAATTTAGGGTTAATACTAGAATCACCTAATTAGTAACTGGATCACTAATTAAATTTCCATAATTTGAGCCTTTTAGGTCAAGGCCTTGGGTGGGTTTTTTGCGTGTTCAAATTTCAAGCCCTTGCTTGTCATCCACTTTATTTGTCATTCATATGGCCCATTTAATTCTCATGATAATGAATTTAACTCACGAAAAACGAGGTATCTATTAGTTCTGATATTTGTGACGTAACAGTCAGAGCTCAAAAGATGTTGACCAGATATTTGAATTAATTTTTATCGATTCAAGGTAAAAGTAAAACTTGACAAAATCATTACATCATATTTTAATTGCTTGCACCATGCATAAAGGTGATGTACGAAAATCGAACCATCCTCTGTATCCGGATTGGTATGACATTAATGCTCGTTGTGAGTTTCATCTCGGGGTCCATGGACACACAATTGAGAATTGCAACGCCTTCAAGCGACGAGTTCAAGTTCTTTTGGAATTTGGAAAGTGGGAATTCGGAACAAGGGATCAACCTAGTACAGTAGTGGGTCGCTCAGTGTAGTTAGAATCCAAGGCTAAGAATGAAAGTACGCGAGAAGAGAGGCACTCATTCAAAAACGATGTTCAGGCAAGAAAAAGATGATTTGAGCAAGGAACTAAAAAGTTTGCTTGATAATTATCAAAAGCTTCACGGCGTGCTCAAGAATGCTGGTTTGGGTGATACTTTGAGGGATTAGAAGAACAGTGTCATTCATTTGAAGAATGATTCAGAATATTAGAAGTGGAGAAGCAAGAAAAGTGAAAATAGAACCAGGCTATTTGAAGGAAGCCGAAAGCCGGTGTAATGTTCTCAGGGATGAGCTGAAAAGTAGCCTAGCCGCAAACAAGATTTTGAACGCGAGTATACAACAGTGCGAGGAAAAACCCAATACCCTTCAGTTGAAAAACGCATCACTAAAAGGGCAAACAATAAACTTATGAGTTCTTTACGTACGTACGAGAAGCTATCAAACACGTTGCATGTGAAGGCGTTGTAGAACTAACTTCTAAGTTATGATAGTCTAGGCGAGAAATACAAGAAAGAAGCAATGGCATGAAGATTGTACCACCCAAGCGCGTGAAGTGGCTCAATAGGTGGCGGACTTGGCCGACGAAACAATACCATTAAGTCAGAGTATGAATCCGGTATTAGACCGCGCAGGAAAGTTGACTCGGTTACTGAACAAAGTTAAGAGGTTGGGTGTTAGGGCTCATCAGTATCTGTAAAGCTTAGAAAAGCAACATCTTATGTAACAAACCTTTTTGTTTAATGAAAGTTGTTCTATGGGGATCACTTTTAGAATCAATACCTTATTGCATACATGTTTAGCATCGCATTATACTGCATTGCATTTTTATTGCATATTTAATAACATTGCACTACCTCCAGGTTCTAAGATTTTTGGGGTTCGATGGTAATATTCGAGAACCAATTGAAAGAAAGAATGGAATCAACACAGAAGTCAAGACTCGGACGGTTAGAAGATAGACTCGAGAAAGTGGTCAAAAAGAGAAGAAGAGTTAACATCTTCAAGGCAAAGAAACTTTGTCTAGTCTCTGATTTGGTCATTCTGCCTGATTTTAAGGTCCACAACTTTGAGAAGTGTGATGACACTAGCTGTCTTAAGACTTGTCTGTCTATAGTTGTGACCAGGGTAGAACTTGTGATTTTCACATGGGGGCACTGGGGCATGCCACGAAGAAGTGTAGGCCATTACTAGAAGAAATTAAGAAGTCGGTCAGCAATGAAGTCCTAACACATGATTTAATCCAACAGTGGAAAACAAGGGAGATGGGGCAAGCTTACACCGTGCTAAAAATGCCAGGATGACTTGAAGTACCTATTGTTTGGTTTTCTCATCTTTTCATGAAGATGTTAGTTTGATTCCCCCATATTTTAGCTTCTCATTTTTTTAGAACAATGCATAGAACAAACCCCACGACTTAAGCCCTAAAGTAGTAGGAATATTTTGTAAAGACGCATGTCTATTATTTTTATCAGAAATGAAAATCACATTTTTCTTTATTCATCTTTAGGAAATATTTTTGCATTCTTTGATTCTTTAAACATTCCATTCATTGTTATGGGGTAGTTTTTGTTTTCCCGTACACATATACACTCATTTTTGAAAATAACATACATATGTATATATCATTTTACCCGAACCTTGAATTTTAATTGCAAGAGTATCTTTGAATCAAATCCATTAATTTCAAGTTGCTTGTGTTTAGAAGGAATTGAATGTTGTGAGGATATTGCAAATGCGAGCATCTGACTATTTATTTAAGCCAACAAGGGAACAAAATGAGTGTTCAGGTAATGGGTAGATCCCATTTAGTGATTTCCTTCTTAGGCATTTGTCGTTTAAGATCCTTGAGTCGAGTGTTGGCCCTAAACTTCTACCCCCTGAAGACTTTTTTTGGATGTCTATGAATGGGACGACAAATGATATTTTTTCACTTTTCAAGGAGAAAGAAATGAGGCCAGATACATTGGATGCAAAGACCATAGAATCATAAGAAAGAAACAATTGAAGGAAAATTAATGCTTAAGGGGACGAACATATCAAGTTAAAAAAAGCTAACCATAAGGCCGAAGCAATCAAGAATGAGAGCACTAAGTTGAACAATGCAGTAAAGAGAAAGCAAGATACACATGTGAAATTTTCCAGTCAATTTATAAGAACCATGGAGAACTGATTAAGTTCGAGCAGAAAATGCGGCAACACTAGTCGGGATACAGTATAGTCCAAAGATATACATTCCTAAAAGTAGAAGAAAGAAAATAAACTTCAGACTGAAAACCCAAAAAGGACAGTCTAAAAAAGAAAGAAAAAAAAGAAAGAAAAAGAAAGAAAAAAAAGAGAAAAAAGGAAAAAAAAGAAAAAGAATAAAAGAGAAAAGGATATTTTATAGAAGCATACCACACAACACATGAATGAGTTTGTGATTAGAAGAAGTGACCCCGTAGATTTACTCATTCAAAGGAATCTCAATTTTAAAGAGACTCGAAGGATCAATAGTCAAATACCCGACTAAGATGCAAGATGATCCTAAGTTACAAAAGAAAAGAAATGAACTCTAGGGTGAAAACCCAAAAATGGGCAATCTAGAGAGATCCAAAGAATAAAGAGAAAAGAATATTTTGTCTGAGCATAACAAGCACGAGAATGAGGCTTTAACTGGAAGAAATGAGTAAGAGACTTCTACGTAATCCTCCATGCTATTAAATATCAATTTTGGAAACTTGGAGGATCAATCACCTTTGAATAAAAAGCGAGCATCAATATTCAACCAAGATGCAAGTCAGTCTGAAGTTATAAAAGAAGGAAATGAACTCTAGGGTAAAAACCCAAAAATGGGTAGTCTAGAGCGATCCAAAGAATAAAAGAGAATAAAATATTTCATATGAGCATATTCAGGTCAAACAAATACAGAAATAAGGTTTCGCTTAACCGTGACCTATGGCCTACACTACAAGCCTACATGGATATCTATGTTAGATGAGCCTGTCTTCATATTATATTCTGCCTATAAGGGTTAACCTTTCTTCAAGGAATGTCAAACTTCAGGTGCCTATCGGCACCAAAATGAGGGAATGATGGGGCATGGTGAGTTAGTGAGATTAAGAGAGCCATCTGAAATGGGTTAGAAATTAGGTATGGGAATCGTTCCTCTCATAAGCCTAATAGATCAAAAGATAATACATATATGTATATATCGTCACAACAGTCAAGATATTTTAAACATACGCTTTATTCATGTTGATCTTTTTCAATTTGAAACAAAGGTGCTATTGCTTTGATATTTCGGGGCCGAACATCAGTTTCCAAAAATATTTGGCATTTACTCCAAATTTTTTTAACATTAGTTTTTAAGAATGTTTGGCATTCTCTCCAAGTTTTATTTTCGAAATGACTGCAATATTTTCAAAATTGCATTTTCTGCATTACTTTACAATGAGAATCAAAGCATAGGAACCTAGAGTTGGTTTCCGCCAGGATGCTTCGATGAGTTCGATAAAGAAGATTGAACTTACAGATAAGTCCAAGAAGTGGAGGCATTCTGCTGGCCCTAATTTTGAAATAGACGGGGACTCTACGTGTTGGGTCAAAAATAAGAAAATAGTTGAGCCCTAAATGAGGTAAGGCTGATGATAAGAGTCTCCGTATAAGAATAGTATAGGGACCAGAAGCAGATTGGTTGCTAAGAGAGGTTATAACCCTAGAAGACGAGAAAGATACTCGTATGAAAGATTTGAAAGCGTATTGCTAGTTCAAATTTGAAATGATTGATATTTAAGAGCATACAACGAAGAAATGAAAAGAAAAATAAATTTGGGAATGACCTTTCAAGGAATAGGAGCTTATTTGAGTAGTTCTGAAATTGTTGCAACTAATGAATCATATTTAGTTAGACGTCCATAGGATAGGAGCATGCTAACTCATATCATCAAATCATTTTGATTGTTTTGATGGATTGAAAATATTGAGAAAAAATTTTGGCCTGAAACTTCCCATTTGGAGAGGTAGATCTTAGTGGAGAAGAAGAGTCTCTAATGAAGAGAACTCGCCTAACAAAGCTTTGAGGAATTCCTTATGAGAATGATTCACTTAGCAAAGAGATAATGGACCATAATGAGAAAAGCTCATCCGTAATGAGAATAACAACTCCAGATTCAGAATTCTTTTAGAAGATCCAAGAAATTTGTAGTGAAGAAAAGCTTTAAGCTTCGACAACTAGTTCATTTCCCGCAAAGACTCCTGGGCTAGCAATGAGCCATTCGAGCGTGATGTTAAGTTGCCCACACAACAGAAATCGGGGCATAGATGAATTCATAGTTTGAAGAATCAACCGAGAAAAGGCGAAAAGTCGAAAGAACTCACGATTTTAAGGCCACAATCGATGAAGCGAGATAAAATTTGTCCTTTTTTTTCAAGACAATAAAGGAATTTTCCAAAGCTAAGACGAGAGGATATTGGATGCGAAATTGACAAGACCTGCCAATAAAGGACGGCGAATGCCTATCATGTCGAAATCAAGGGGTAAAAACCTGAAAGGGCACCCAAAAAAGAGGAAAAAAAGAAAAAGAAAGAAAAATAAAAGCAAAAAAGAGAGAAAGAGATAGAGAAGAAAATAAAAAAGAGACAAAATGAAGAAAAAAGAAAACCCACAAGGGCGTTTTGAGAAAAGCAAGTCTGAAGGGAAAACTTGGAAAGACGCTTAAAGAGAAAAGGTTCAAAACCCTTAAAAGAATGAAACAAAGATGGTTGAACTCGAATACAAAATGAGGTACCACTTCTAAGAAAAATAAGAAGAAGAAAAAGAGGAAGGAGGTGATGAAAAAGAAGAAAACAAGAAAAGGTCAAGATAGACCAATCCAAAAAGAGAAAACATTCGAACAACTTTGAGATGTTGCAATTCATAGATATTTAGAAATTAGAAAAGATTCCAAACCGCGACTCCGCATTGAAAGGATCTAAGAGCCCTTAATGAGAAGAACCCGATTGGCAAAGATTAAAGAGCTCCTAACGAGAAGGGGTCGCTAAAAAAAACAAAGAATTCATAGAGAAAAAAATCATCAACCTTTCGAGAATTTTAGGCGAAAGATTGCAAACTCACCAAGTAAGGATTTTCAGAGCGAATGAGGCAGATACTCGTAGCTCGAGGACTTTGGGGCGAAGAAGGCATACATTCATGGCTCCAGATTTCAGAAAGAAGAAGTGTGACCAAGTTCTATGTATGAGGGACCTGCAACTCAAAAATTTGCCAAGAAAGAAGAAGGGTTCTATATAGAGAGAACTTATGGTTCCAAGGCTTCAGTTCCAGGATCTCAAAAGCGAAGGGCTCTATATATGACGAACTCGTAAATCTGAGGTTCCAAATCAGGAAAAGAAGCAAGTTCTATGTAGGAAGGACCTGCACCTCAAAAATTTGCCAAGGAAGAAGATGAGTTCTATATAGAGAGAAGTTATGGTTCCAAGGCTTCA
Source organism: Hibiscus mutabilis (assembly GCA_019671005.1). NCBI lineage: Eukaryota > Viridiplantae > Streptophyta > Magnoliopsida > Malvales > Malvaceae > Hibiscus > Hibiscus mutabilis. The sequence goes on along the minus strand of CM033721.1, from coordinate 52,012,983 downwards.
GTCCCAGAATCTCGAAAGTAAAGGTTTTTATATAGGAAGAACTCGTAAATATGAGGTTTTAAATGAGGAAGAGATGGAAGTTCTATATAGAAATGACTTGTAGTCCAAAGACTTTACCGAGAACAAGCAAAATTTTTATATAGGGAGAATTTGCTTTTCCAAAGAACCAGTCAGAAGAGGAAAGAACAGTTCTATATTGGAAGAACTTGAGACCTTGAATTTCTGATTTGAAGATTTTGTCTTCTCCAATGGATCCTCCGTTTTGAAGATTGAAGTTTGAAGAGTTGGCCGAGGAAGAGACAAAAGTTTCAGAAGAACCTATGACTCTGAAGCCAATGATAATGAGAAAGAGCAAAAATGAGTGGTTTTGATCTTTGCTTTGTTCTCGTTTCACAAGAGCAAGCAAAGAGGGGTAGCTGTAATTACTCTTTTTTGCCCATGTTGTATTAGTGTTATTAAATAATATATATATAAGTATAAAAAAGTTAAAAAAGTAAAAAAATAGAGAAGAAAAAGCAAAAAAAAAAGAGAAAAATGGAGTGGAGCACCATGCTCCACGTCACCCCCATCCTCTGCTTTGTCTATAAAAGGCGGGGTGGGGGCAGCACGAGGGAAGATCGGCCAAGCCCCCAAAAAATTGGGGGGCAGCCCGAGCACGGCTTGCCAAGGACGGGGAACAGTGCTCTCGGTTCTAGCTGGTTCGATTCAGTACTCGATCAGAAGTTTTTTTGTAGTCCGATTTGGGTCACGATGCGTAGGTTTTGGTGGGGTCGGTCGAAGTTTTTCGTTCAAGCTTCTAGCTAAGTATATTCTTCCTTTTTATTTATATTGTACTTTGAGCATGATGGGGGTACTCACCCTTCTCCGTGCGTAACCGACTCCCAAATCCAAAAATCTCTGGTTTTATTTTCGGCGTCTGATCTACCTAACCCAAGTGACCGGTGGCGACTCCCAGTTTTATTTTAAAAGCACGTTTTTAAAGAAATCCCCTTTTAATAATATTTTTAAATAAAAGCGGGAAACCCTCAGTATCTTTGAATTCTCAAAAATGTCGCTACATATATATAGTGAGATAGTTAAAATTAGACTAAGCCCATATTTTTTTAAATAGTAGTAACATATATAAGCCCATTATTTGTAAAAATAAAATAAAACGGGTCCCCCCGGACAAAATTAGTGATTACAATAGCCTGACCCATCAGCGCGCCACGACAACTTAGTCATGACATATATCCAAGTAGTATAAAAAGGACATGCAACAAGGGAAACAAGGCATCGTCCACTCGACGTAAGACCATACACACCAAGAGAGTGAGACCAAAACGAAAAACAACCATTCAGATCACAATCGGACTACTGACTTTGACTCTTGTTCACTTTGACAGTCAACATAGAGGTGGCAAACGGGTCGTTCGGGTCGGGTTGATTTTTGATTCGGGTTGTTTTCGGTTTTGGTTCGATTCGGGTCTAATTTGGGTTTAGATCGGGTTTATGTTATTTTGGTTCGGGTCAGGTGAATATCGGTTCGGTTGATTTTCGAGTCAGGTCAATATCGGATCGATTGACTTTTCAGGTCGGGTGAATATCAGATCGGTTGACTTTCGGTTCGGGTCTATATCAGATCGATTGACTTTTTGGGTCGAGTCTATATCGAATCAGTTGCTTTTTAGGGTCGGGTTAATATCAGATTAGTCAGCTTTCAATTTGAGTAAGATGATCTTTTAAAGGAAAAAAAATAATATTAAACCATTAAACTATTACTAAAGGTAGTTGTTAATTAATAATATAATAGAAAATGAGAATAAAACATACACATTTGAGAAAATTAAATTCGGGTTGCGTTCGGTTCGGGTTGATTTTCAGTTCGAGTTGCTTTCGGTTCGGTTGATGTTCGGTTCGAGTTGCTTTCGTTTCGGGTTGCTTTCAGTTCGGGTTGACTTTCGGTTCGGTTTGTTTTCAATTCCGTTTATTTTCGATTTCGGTTAATTTCGATTCGAGTTGATTTTCGGTTTAACTAAATTTGGGTCGATTTCGGTTTAGTTCGATTTTGGTTCGGAATCGGGTCAAGTTATATCAGGTTTCGGGTCGAATAAATCAATTCGGGTCTCGGGTCAAATTTACCCGGTCTAAGTTTAGACCTGGTAAATAAATAAAACAGATATAATAATCATAATACTGTTTGCGGGGAAAAACACCATCAATTTACCTCATAATAATTTTTTAATTCTCAATTGCTTATTATGATTTTTTTTTTTTTGGCTTGGGAAATTTTATCCATCGACATTTCATAAATAATTGTCCTTTATTTAAGCCTTTTAACTCTTTTTTTTCTTGTTTGAACGTGAAGCCTTTTAACTTTGGATTTATATCCAATATACTGACGGTGAAAGTTTTCACAAGCGACTTAGTTTTAAGGTTTAGAAATTCAGTTTAGGGTGTATGGTGTCGGGGTTTAAAATTTAGGGGTAACGGTTATAATTTATATGTTAAGGTTAGGATTATGGGTTTAGAGGTTAGAGTTTAAATTTTAGGGTAATGTGTTGATGATTTAGGTTTTAACATATAAACCCTGAATTATATTTAAAGTCACTAAGTTCTAAACTACTAAACATAAACCCTAAAATTAAGATACCGGTAGAAACTAAAAGTTTCTACCGCCAGTGCATCAAATAATTATCCCTTTTTAACTATTGTGTTTAAATATAAATGTTAAGTACGGATACTTTGAAGGTTTGGTATTGTAAATTGCTTGAACAAAACAGTTATATCTAGTGCTTTGCCCATTGAAGTACCACTTCAATGGCGTAGCAATGAAGACAAATTTTAGGTGCTTATGCAAACCTCAAACACTGCCGATGGAAATAGTAGAGTGTTATTGTTAATTTTACGCATGTAATGTGGAATTCGTATCAGATTTCGACATTACTAGTTTCCCTTGTTATAAATGGAATAAATTAAGGTTTCAGATTTGTCTAATGAGACAAGCAATAAAAGGTAACCAGCTAGCAACCATCTATTATTAGCATGGATTTATATCCAAGCAAAGAGCAAAAAAGATTATCCAAAAACCGGATCGATTATCCGTCAGAGTAAGAAATGGTATCCACTAACATATCCAGATTGTAATGTAGGTCATGTAACAGGAGTCAACAAGGGCTCACCTTTAAAGTGTGCCTCTAAGTTACTTATTACGAGATCCGCCATTGCTTTGCTTGTTTCTTCGGTGTCACTACCAACATGGGGCACTAGGACAACGTTCTCCAATGCGAATAGTTCCTCTGGTACGTCAGGTTCGTTTTCAAACACATCAAGTCCAGCTCCACCTAACCGGCCTTCAAGTAATGCAGAAACAAGCTCAGGTTCATCGACAAGTGCACCTCGTCCAATGTTGATAAGAATACCTTTCGGACCCAAAGCATCAATGACTCTCTGATTAACAATGTGGCGAGTTTCCTCCGTCAAAGCGCATGCCATGACAAGGATTTGACAATTTGCAGCCAAATCAATAATGTTGGAGTAGTATTTGTAATTTGTATTTGGTTTCTCAGATCTGGAGTGGTAACTGATATGACAATTGAAAGCTTCGGATCTTTTTGCTATTGCTGATCCGATCCTGCCCAGCCCAACAATTCCAACCAATTTACCACTGAACTGGAAAAGCCAAACAAGTAAATAAAATGAAGACGAAAACAAAAGCGAAGAAAGCAATCTACTTCAAGTTAGGTACAGAAATTTCATATATGCATATTGAGGGGGGGACATTAAGCATCCCAGTGACATTTATGCTAATAATATTATATATCTGAAAAGTAATGTCTTGCTATGTCGGAAAAAAATTCTGAAAGGGGCTCAAAAGAAATGTCTTGTTATGACGGAAGAAAATACCGAAAGTATCTCATGTAGCATCTATTGAAGATGAACTCGACAAACAAACCGATGAGCTAGGCAAAGAAGTCAATGCCAGATTTTGGTGGCAAACAAAGAAATTCCAATCCTCGCGTTGAAGACTATTCTATGGTCAATCATTTATCCTACTTCCCTATACGATCATTGTTGTTTATGGGTCAAAACGGCACTAGAAGAATGTAGATGCAATTGGACCAAATTACCAACCATGTAGAAAACATAATTACAGTCATAAGTTCCATTGGACACGATGCAAATTGATAGACTCAAATTAATCGACAAAAAAGGAAGCTGACTGATGAACTGCAAGTTGATGGAATCAAATCAATCCACAAACATGAAGCTTACCGGCCCTCTTAACACTACTAGAAGGCTTTACTCAAAAATGGAAAACTTAATGGCTAAGTTACAAAGTAGGAAGATGTTCATGAACTTTAACCATTGGATTCTTCCTACCAAACACAATTTGAAGGCTAATCAAATGAACTAAAACCTTCGAATTTAATAGCAGAACAAGAACGCATTTCTCAGTAAATTGGATATAAAGAACATAAAATCAGTGAAAATATGAAAATAAAAAGAAAACCCCAGAAGCGAACCTTGGAAGCCAATCCCAAATCACCATTGATCCAATTCCCACTCTTTACAAACTGATCAGAAACGCAAATTTTCCTCAGAACAGCCAATGCCAGCCCAATACTCAAATCAGCCACATCATCGGTCAACGCATCAGGGGTGTTAGTTACTTTGATTCCTTTCTCTTTACACTTTTTCAAATCAATCTTGTCAAGGCCAACACTGTAGCTTGAAACGATCTCCAAATTGGGCAGTGAATCAATCATAGCTGCGTCAGCTCCAACTGTGGTGTCTCCAACTACTGCTGTGATGGAATTTGAGTGGTTCTTAAAGAAATCGGGTTTGGAAGATGATAGGTTCCACGCCTTAAAGAGGTTGAACCGGGCTTCAAGTTGTTTTTCAAGGTATTCAAGCATTGGGCATGTCATTAAGACACCAATGTTGTTCATTTTTGTGTTTTCTCTTCAAGAATAGGTTGAGAGTTTTTTTAGGGTTTCAAGAATAAGAAATTTAAGTTTAGGCAAGAACGCGGCATGACTTGTAAGTTGTAACACGTGGCCAGTAACCCTCAATTTGTTTCCCGGCAAAATCGAGTCAATATTCCCTTTTGGGGGAATTAGGGAAAGATTTAGAAAAACACCTCTGTTAATGATTAGATAAAAAAAAACTCTTTTTCGGTCTACATAAGAAAAATTGCGTTTAATTAAAAGTGAGTTTCAAACTCCAACTTAATTAAGTTTGAGTTATGTGTTGAGTGGATATGTAAAAAATAAATAATAATAATTTACCAATTTTTTTATATAGAACTCGCTTTTAAATAAAAGCAAATTTGGTACTCACTTTTGACTAAACGCGAGTTTATTTTACGTATACTGAAAGTGGTATTTTTCTACATAATCATCAATGAGTGTGTTTTTCTAGATAATTCCAAAAAGGGAATATTCATTTAATTTAGGTCATGTTTGGTAAATAGCGGTTTGAGCCAAAATTAGATGTTTGAACTAATATTAGAAGTTTGGCCGATCAAATCCGCTAATTTGGATGTTTGGTGAATAGTGGATTGTAATAGAGGATTGGGGTGAAACCTATAACTTTAAAAAAGCTACTAATAAGAGCTTTTTGAAATTAGAAGCTCTGGCATAAGAGTTATAAATACCATTTTACTTTAATAATTGTAAAAAATCTTCAAATAACCTAAATTTAACCTTTTCTATTTTAATTATTCACATTCATGTATTTACATTGTGACATTTGTAAACTAATACTTTTTGTTTTTCTTTCCTTTTTATTCTCACACATTTGTATTTAAATTAATACATAGATCATTCAAATATGCTTAGTAATGTTATATTAAAAAATTATTTTTCGTAATCTAATTAATATTAATATATAAAAATATTGATAAGTAATAAACTATTAAAACAAGTATCGAATATAATCATGTTCTTATATGTCATTTTGCTTGTTTTAATAATCAAACAATTATAAGCTATCAGTTAATTTTACCAAACATTTTTATACAATCAGCTAATGCAATCCGCTAGTCAAATTAGCTAATGCTATCAGCTAATGTAATCCGCTAATAGCTATCAGCTACCCGCTAATTGCTATCAGCTACCCGCTAATTGTCAAACATGGTCTTAGCCTCTTAAAAAATCTCATATTTTAATTTGTTTTTACCATAGGCCCTTCGCACCCAGAAATTATTAGATGGACCTAATTTACCACGTCATTCGTAGTCCTAACTAATAAAACTCATCTATTTTAAAGCAACTTCCAAATAACTTCATACTCTTTATTTTTCGTGTAGAAAAGAGATGAAGTTTCACCTTGAGACAAAATAAGATGGATGAACCTTATTGGTTGAAATCACAATATAACGAGTCATGTCCATCTAATAATTTTTCCATCCCCGTGAGGTCAATATTTACATGTAAGCATGCCTATTTCAACTTTTCAACACGTAAAGTGAAAATTTTAATATTTTGATAAAAGAGAAAAAATAATAACATTTTAATACCACTTTGTAAAACCAAAGTTTGATTTTGATATAACAAATTGATTAAGGACTTATTTGAAAAAGAAAATAAATTTTTAAGTATCTCAAAGACTCACAATTGACAATGATTTTTGAAATACAAAATTTTTCAAAGTCAAAAACTTAAACCTATAAATTTTTCTAAGTGTTTTTAAGCTAAATTCAAGTTTTACGCCCAAGCGTATCAATACGCCCTCAAGCGTTTCGATACGGGCTTAAATTAAAAGGCCACTATAAGCATCTGTTTCGATACGGTTCCATACGTATCGATACAGCCTTCATATGGGCTAAGTATTTTACTCAGGCATTTCGATACGGTTCCATCCATTTCATACGCCCTTCATATTGGGTTTAAGATTTAAGAATAGTGTACCGATACGGCTACTGGTGTATCGATACGGTTGTTGAAATTTTTTTATTTATGATTCGAACGTTGCCTTGTCAGTATTGGGAACATGTGTTTTTAAAATTCAGTTAACCCGTATCGATACACCTTTAAGGCGTACCGATACAGGTTCAGATAGTAGCCCAAGTGAGCAAAATTGCATTGATACAGCCTTGCTCGTATCGATACGCCCCTTTGTTTTACACTAAGACCGTACCGATACGCTTTCTCGCGTATCGATACTCCCCTACATAAATTGTACACAACGGCTCTTTCTATTTTGAGATAGATATCAATATGGTTGTTCGTGTACCGATACACGTAGTTGAAGAAGTACATTTATGGTGGAAAAAAGAGGAGCCAACGGCTATATTGATGACCTCAACGACCCAAATGGCTAGAAATCAATGATAAGGTATAAAAGTAAGTCTCCAAAGCCTCAGCAACAACTATTAAACTTATTTGCAACATCCAAGCACATATCCAAACTTTCTTGAGCTAAAGAGTCTAATACTTGTAACCCCAATTGAGTGTATTTTCATTGTTTTATCTTTTATCAATTTAGGGAGTATGATTATATTGTAATTGGGAAAAAATCTACCTATTTGAGATGTTATTTATTGTTTGCCTATTTCTTTTTGTAAAGAGTGAAGTGGATCAATCTTTGGGTAGAAATATTGATTGTTTGTAACGGTTTCCTCCTAAGCCAAAAAAAGGGGAAGAATTATAGTTAGTGAATTGTTGAAATCCTCAGTAGGGTGTTGGGGTAGTGGATGTAGAGCTTGTTCGAAGCTTAAACCACTCTAAAATCCTTGTGTCTCCAATTTCCAATTTTCTTTTTGCACCCTTCATTTTTAACTACCAATTCACCCCCTCTTGGTGATTTGCCATCAATTGATCAACTCAACAATTGGTATCAGAGCTACACTCACTAGAAGGATTAGCACCCTCTTGAGGAGATCCTTGGAAGAGTTCGATCAACCAACATCAAACAATGGCATCCACCTCCAGGCCAAGCATGTACGAGTCACAATCGATCACCAAACCAACCTTCTTTAATGGGGATAATTATCCCTATTGGAAGAATATGATGGGGCTCTTCATCAAGTCCAACGATTACTTACTTTGGGATGTGGTAGGAGATGGACCAACAATACCTATGAAGAGAGATGGAGAAGAAAAACTCATTCCAAAGACAAAGGTGGAAATGGGTGAAGATGATCGAAAGAAATTGCAAGTCAATGACAAGGCCTTGTACATGCTATTTTCTCTCTTGGACCGGACATCTACTCGAAAGTGTTCTCAATCTCAAGCGCAAAAGAAGTATGAGGCACAATTGAGATAACCTATAAAGAGACAAGCGATGTCAAGGAGACGAACATCGGGCTTCTCGATCTTAGTTATGAGAATTTTAAGATGGAGGCTGATGAGAGCATAACGAAGATGTTTGTCTGTTTCTCCGTCATCGTAAATGGTCTCAAGAGCTTCGGTGAGATCATTTCTGAAGACAAGTTAGTCTGGAAGTTCCTCTACTCTCTTCTAGAATCATGGGATAGCAAAAGAGCAGCAATCATCGAAGCTAGAGATTTGAAGACCCTCAAGCTTGATGCTCTTATTGGATCCCTCCTTACTCATGAGATTATGAAGCAAGGAAGGGAAGAAGAGAAGAATATAGAAGAGAAGAAAATGGAGAAGAAAGAGAGTGAAAAGAAGAAGCTTGGAATTGCTCTCAAAGCTTCCTTTGATGAGGGTGATTCAAGCGAGGAGGAAGACGAAGAGATGGCCATGCTAGCCAAGTGCTTCACTCGTTTCATGAAGTCCAACCAGGGTAGGAAATTCAACTGAAAAAAGACTTCAAGAACAAAGACAAAGAAAAAGAGATGGACCAAATCATATGTTATGAGTGCAAGAAGCCGGAGCACATCCGAACCGAGTGTCCCAACTCAAAAAGAATAGCTTCATGAAGAAAAAGAAGCTCAAGGCCCAACTTGCCACCTGGAGTGATAAAGAATCATCCGAGGAGGAGGAACAAGAGGTGGCCAATCTTTGCCTCATGGCCTTTGAGGAGGACCAAATGGTAAACTCTAACTCATCATCTCTTAATCTTACTTATGATGAATTATATGATGCATATGATGAGTTGCAAGATGTTTACGATAAGTTAGTTGAAAATTCAAAGAATTAATTTTGATAAACAAGAAAACTACTACCGATTTAAAAACTCAAAATGATTCTCTTTTAAAAACTAACTCAGAATTGGAAAAGAAAGTTTTATATTTGATAAATCTTTCAAATAAGCTTAAAAAATAAAAATCTCGATTTAGAAAAACTTTTTTCGATTTCCAAGTTTATTACACAAAGGAGGTGGATAATCTTAAAACTTCTCTTACTATTGGGAAAAGTGTTTTTGAAAAAGGAAGTTCTTCAAAAACCCAATATGTTAAGAGAAAGCCTTTTAACCCCAAACAAAAAAGCTTTCAAAAGCAATCTAGAACTAAAAGAGTTAGAAGTGTATGTGTTCCTAAGGAACTTGTTGTTTCTAACAATGTGAATGCTATTGCTTCTTGGATTCCTAAGGGAACCAAGTTTTTGGGAGCTAATACTCATGGACCCAAAATGATTTGGGTACCAAAAGTCAAGAATTAATTCTTTGTTTGTAGGGGGAGCATTGCTACAAGGCCAAAGCTTCAAGCAAAAGCACATGGTACCTTGATAGTGGATGCTCAAGATACATGACCGGTGACAAGAGTAAATTCTTGGAGCTCAAACCAAAAAGTGGAGGAGTGGTGACATTTGGTGACAACTCCAAAGGTCATATTGAAGGCATTGGCTCTATTGGTAACCACTCATCAATCTTTATTGAAAATGTGCTTTATGTAAACGGTCTTAAATATAACTTGTTGAGCATTAGTCAATTTTGTGATAAGGGTTTTAATGTTCTATTTTATGTTAATGGGTGTAAAATCATGAACATTGAAACTAATAAGATAATGCTCATAGGTCATCACATAGGTAATATCTATATGGTGCATTTAGATGACATACATACATCCAATGCATGCTTTGTGGCACATAATGAACATGATACATGGTTATGGCATAGGAAACTAGAACATGCTAGCATTAGTGTTTTAGAGAAATTGGTTTCCTTAAATCTAGTAAGAGGTTTACCTAAGCTAAATTTTTCTAAAGATAAAATTTGCGATGCATGTGCTAAGGGTAAACAACAAAGAACCTCATTTAAATCCATTAATGATGTTTCTACTAATAGATGTTTACAATTGATCCATATGGATCTCTTTGGGCCAATTAGGACTATGAGCTTGAGTGGTAAGTCATATGCATATGTGTTAGTAGATGACTATTCTAGATACACTTGGGTTCTCTTCTTAGTACTAAGGATGAGGCTTTAGAAAAATTCATCACATTTTCAAAAATTACCAAAATGATCTTGATTTTAAAATTTCACATTTTATAAGTTATCATGGAACCGAATTTCAAAATATGGGTTTTGAAGATTTTTGTAATGAAACTGGTATTAGCCACACCTTTTCGGCTCCTCGTATTCCTCAACAAAATGGGGTAGTTGAGAGAAAAAAATAGAACTTTAGAAGAAATGGCTAGGACCATGCTTTGTGAAAATAATTTACCTAAATATTTTTGGGCAGAAACCACTAATACAACTTGTTATATAATTAATAGAGTAATGATTAGGCCTATTTTGAAGAAAACATCTTATGAGATTTTAAAATCCAAAAAGCCTAACATTAGCTATTTCCACTCTTTTGGTTGTAAATGTTTTGTTTTAAACAATGGAAAAGATAATTTAGGTAAATTTGATGCCAAAAGTGATAAGGTTATTTTTCTAGGTTACTCTTTAAACTCTAAAGCCTATTGGGTATTTAATAAAAGAACTTTGGTTGTAGAAGAGTCTATACATGTTGTTTTTTATGATGATGATGATGATGATGATGATGTAGGGATCATTGAAGCCATTGATGGAGGAAAAACATCAAAGGTGGATGAGATTCCAAGCAAAGAAGATGAACCACAAGATCCACCTCTTGAAGGACATGGATCTTGAGGAAAAGGAGGTCACCTACCCAAGGGAGTTCAACTATGTCAAAGGTGATGAAATTTTGGGTGATCCATCCAAAGGGGTAACCACTAGATCCTCTCTCAAAATTATGAATAATGTTGCATTTATTTCATGCATTGAGCCTAAGAATATCAAAGAAGCATTAAAAGATGATTTTTGGTTATTGGCCATGCAAGAAGAACTTAATCAATTTGAGAGAAGTAAAGTATGGACATTAGTTGATAGGCCTAGTAATCAATCTACAATAGGAACTAAATGAGTCTTTATAAACAAACTATATGAGAGTGGTAACATAGTGAGAAACAAAGCTAGACTTGTTGCTTAAGGTTACACACTCAAGAAGAGGGAATAGATTTTGATGAAACATATGCACCCGTAGCTAGGATGGAAGCTATTATGATGCTTCTTGCATTTACATGCTTTCATGATTTCAAGCTTTTTCAAATGGATGTAAAAAGTGCTTTTCTAAACGGTTTTATAAATGAAGAAGTGTATGTAGAACAACCACTGGGTTTTGAATATTCAAAATTTCCAAATCATGTTTTCAAACTCACCAAAGCTTTATATGGTTTAAAACAAGCTCCTAGAGCTTGGTATGAAAGGCTTTCAATCTTTTTAATTGAAAAAGGTTTTGAAAAAGACTACACTTTTCATTAAAAGATAAGGCAATGACATCTTAGTAGTTTAAATTTACGTTGATGATATTATTTTCAGTTCTACTAATGAGTTTTATTGCCACGAATTTTCTAAGCTAATGCAAGTTGAATTTGAGATGAGCATGACGGGGTAGCTTTCATTTTCTTGGGGCTCCAAATCAAGCAAAGGAAGGATGGAACCTTCATCAATCAAGCCAAGTAGATCAACGATATGCTCAAGAAGTTTGATTTGTAGAACGTAAAGCCTCAAGCCACTCCATGAGCTCATCTATTAAGCTTGACAAAGATGAATGAGGTAAGTGTGTCGATTCTAAGCTTTATCGTTCAATGATTGGCTCTTTGCTTTACCTTACCGCAGTAGACCCGATATCATGTTTAGTGTTTGCTTGTATGCTAGGATCCAAGCTAGCCCTAGAGAATCGCACTTAGTATCCATTAAGAGAATCTTTAGATACCTTAGAGATACACCTAGTTTAGGTCTTTGGTATCCTAGAGATTCCTCCTTTGATCTTCATGCCTTCTCGGATGTAGATTATGGGGGATGTAAGATAGATAGGAAAAGTACCTTCGAAATATGCCAATTCCTAGGTAGTATGCTCGTATCTTGGTTCTCTAAGAAACAAAATAGCATAGCCTTATCTACCACCGAAGCGGAGTACATATCCTTAGGGAGTTGTTGTGCTCAAGTCCTTTGGATGAAGCAATAACTCTTAGACTATGGTGTTGAAGTAGATATCATACCCCTTAAGTGTGACAACACTAGTGCCATTTGTTTCACTAAGAATCTCATCCAACATTCTAGAACCAAACACAAAGAAATAAGGCATCATTTCATTAGAGATCATGTTTTGAAAAATGATGTAGTTCTAGAGTATGCTGATACCTTGAACCAATTAGCGGACATATTTACTAAACCATTAGACAAAGAGCATTTTTGGACTCTTAGGAGAGAGAGCCCTTTAGTGCCAAAAATTTGCTTGAATTTGACTGATGGTCATGTTTTTGTGATTTTGCTTCTTGATGCATCTATGTTTGTTGCTAGGGGGAGTATGCATCTATCTTAGCTTATTTATGTTGTTCATACATCATACACATGCATTTCGGTTCGAATAAGATCGAACTTTTGAGCAACTTGTGCCCAAAATGCATTTTCTGGGTTATTCATATCGAAACAGGTGAAGGTGTTTCGATACACCATTCTTAACTCAACCCAGATTGCATTCCTCGGCACAAGTGTATATCCTCTTATTTTTCACACAAAATTTTGAGGGTTTTTGTTCAACAAAACAAGTCTAAGATCTCTCATCAAATTGGTGCATTATCATTCATCCATTCTTCCAATTTCCTCAAATCATGGTATAAACTCTTTCTTTTTCTTTTTTTCGTTTAGTTTCGTATACCGTTTTTAACTATTTTTTTGTACAAAAAGTATACATATAGTATGGGTTTTAAAGTTTTTGCAAAAATTCATTTAAAATCTGAATTTTTTTATTCGAATATAAAAATTATACCGTATATTTTTAAATATATTTTTCCATATTTCTTTTTGCCAAAATCTTTCTAAAATTATATTATATAGTTTTTCATTAATAACTTGAATTTTGGATTACATATTGGATTGAATTTGATGATTTATGCATACATATGTTTTGTGCCTAAATTGTTTTTCAGATTATCTATGGCACCAAGAAAAAGAGCTAGAACAAGCGAGGTTGGCGAGTCTTCAACCGAAGACAATTCGGCACGTCCCAACCTTAGTGTCATCTATCAAAAGATTTTTCCAACCACAGGGGCTTTAAATAACTTCAAGCAATACCAAAACTACAAAATTCGTCGCGAAAGAGTAACATATGTTCATTTCTTAGACCCTGAACGTTTCAAGTTCAAATATCTTCATCTTTTGAGACGTTGGAGCTTTATTCCATTTTTGACTATCCCCAGGTTTTTGTACCGTAACCTTGTTTTGATCTTTTTTGCTAATGCCTGGTGCATCCCCAATCAAGACCGTTCTAAGGTCATTGCTATTGAGTCATTTTTAATGGGGAAGAAATTTCGTATTGATGTTCAAACTCTAGTTAATGTCTTTGGGTTCGAAGATGAGGGAATCGACGATGAAGACTCCTTGGGACATGTTCTTGGCGGTTCTGTCACAATTCTTGATGCTCATGATCGCTTCTTGTATCTCATGATCACTTGGTGGTTTCAGCCATCCGATGGTAAGTTTTCTACTATCCGACAAGTGGATGACTTTTGGATAAGATGTTTTCATGACAAGAAGCAGCCCAATCTTGCTCAAATAATGTTCGCAGAGCTAGTTTACCTCATCCAACATCGACACACCCCTCTAGTTTCATCATTCACTTATGGGACAACTTTGAGTTACTTGTTTACTCAATTGGAGATCGATTACTTGCAAGACTTTCCCGAGCCTCTTATTGATCCCATTGACGAGCGCTCTCTAGTTCATGCCAAGTTTCACTATTTCAGTAGTGAGTGGCTACGTCCCGCTGAGCTTCTATATGATGCAATCCCTAAAGAACCAGAAGCTCATCCACAAGCCGCCCCTCAAGCTCCGGTAGCTCCACCGGCTATGGATGCTCTCATGGCTTATCTCAATGAGGAATTCACTTCATTGAAGACAACCATGAATAAAGGGTTTGCGGCCATTGATAATCGATTTACTTCCTTGGAGGATCGAGTTTAAGCCATTGAAAGCCAACAAGGTTTGATGGACATATCTCTTACAGCTTTCCATGGAGAATGGAGACAATCTCAAGCTACTCAAACCCATGACGAAGATGAAGATCAAGAGGACGAGGATGATGAGGATGCTCCATAGACATACATTGCATTGCATATCATACTAGGTTTTTTTATTTTTATGCACCTATGTTATTTACTCTATGAACCTATTCTTTGATTTTAGTTTGTTTTAAGTTGGATTTGGATTATGTTGCTTTGAACTTTCAATGATAAGTATGTTGCTTTGAATTATGATAAGTATGTTGCTTTGAATTATCCTTTAATATCATTGATTTTGATCTAACAAAAAGGGGGAGAAGAAAGAGCTTAAATTTTTAAAAAACGTTTTTGAAACCTATCTTAAAGTAAGGGGAGCTTTTCACAAAGACTTAAAAATTTAACTTAGTTTTGTTATATCAAAAATGGAGAGATAGTAAAACCAAAGTTTAATTTTGATATAAAAAAATGAGGACTTATTTGAAAAAGAATATAAATTTTTAAGTATCTCAAAGACTCACAATTAACAATGATTTTTCAAATACAAATTTTTTCAAAGTCAAAAGCTTAAACCCTATAAATTTTTCTAAATGTTTTTAAGCTAAATTCAAGTTTTACGCCCAGCCATATCGAAAAAGGCCACTGTAAGCATCTGTTTCGATACAGTTCCATCCGTATCAAAACGTTTGAGTAGCCTTTATATGGGCTAAGTATTTTACTCAGGCGTTTCGATACGGTTCCATTTGTTTCGGTACTGCCTTCATACTGGGTTTAAGAGTTAAAAATAGCGTACCGATACGGCTACTGGTGTATCGATACGATTGTTGAAAATTTTCATTTATGATTCGAACGTTGCCTTATCAGTTATTGGGAACATGCGTTTTTAAAATTCAGTTAACCCGTATTGATACACCTTCAAGGCATACCGATACAGGTTCAGACAGTAGCCCAAGTGAGCAAAATTGCATCGATACGACCTTGCCAGTGTCGATACGCCCCTGCATAAATTGTACACAAAGGCTCTTTCTATTTTGAGACAGGTATCGATACGGCTGTTCGTGTACCGATACGGGTAGTTGAAGAAGTGCATTTATGGTGGGAAAAAGAGGAGCCAATGGCTATATTGATGATTTCAACCACCCAAACGGCTAGAAGTCAATGAGAAGGTATAAAAGCAAGTCTCCAAAGCCTCAGCAACAACTATTGAACTTATTTGCAACATCCAAACACATATCCAAACCTTATTGAGCTAAAGAGTCAAATACTTGTAACCCCAATTGAGTGTATTTTCATTGTTTTATCTTTTGTCAATTTGGAGAGTGTGATATATTGTAATTGGGCAAAAATCCACCTATTTGAGAGGTTATTTATCGTTTGCCTATTTCTCTTTGTAAAGAGTGAAGTGGATCAATCTTTGTGTAGAAAGATTGATCGTTTGTAACTGTTTCCTCCTAAGCCGAAAAAAGGGGAAGAATTATAGTTAATGAATTGTTGAAATCCTCAGTAGGGTCTGGGGTAGTGGATGTAGAGCTTGTTCGAAGCTTGAACCACTCTAAAATTCTTGTGTCTCCAATTTCCAATTTTCTTTTTGCACCCTTCATTTTTTTTAACTATCAATTCACCCCCGCTTAGTGATTTGCCATCAATTGATCAACTCAACACATTTAAAACAAAAGAAAGAAAGGATTAGCCATAAATATAGTCTTCTTTTACCTTTTATTTCATCTATAACTTTTTTTTAATCAATTTTTTCATTTAAATTTTTTTCATTGATGTGTTCTTTTGTTGTATTTTTATTATTATAAAAAATAGCATTTTACTTATGAAAATGAGTATTTTACTCCATTCAAGTTGTATCATGCATCACCCTCTGTATTTTCCATTTTCAATCAAACTTTCTTTTCTTTTTTACTTTTTAATATAATCACGATAGACAACATTAATAAACATATTTAAAATGAGCGTACTAAAAGGCGAATACAAACAAAATGTTCTTTTATGAAATAGAGATACTTATATTCTTATAGTGTGATTCAAATACTTATAAGATAAGATAATATGAACATCCTTAGTCACTAGGTCAATTAGTAGATCTTATTAAAATGCTTTAATATATGTGAAAAGAAATAAATAAAAACAAAGATGGTATTTTTTTGGATCTAAATAAAAAATAAATATAAAAAAGGCGACAACACTAAGTCGTCGTCTAAGACAGTAGTTTTGAAGAAAAACTAGAAAACTATTTTAGAGAGTAAATAAACTTTTTTTAAATAAATTCAATTACATATAATGAATTATATAATACTAACTTAAATACAACCATAAATTAGATATCGAATATATCAATAGTATTAAATAATTAGGGTATCAATCTCAATTATTCATCAAAAATAAGACACGGCAATGAGTCGTTCGGGTCAAATAATATTGGGTTTGACTTTGTTCGGTTTAGGTTCAGTGCGAGTCGGATCAAGTTTGGTTTGATTTTAGTTCGACTCTATAGTAATTCGGGCGGGTTAATATCGAATCGGGTCAATATCAAGTCGGTTGATATTGAGTCAGATATTTTTTGGTCAGGTCGATATCGAGTCAATAGGAAATCGATGTGTTTTTTATTTATTCAAGTCAACGTTTGGATCTTCCGGTTGAATTGAGTATGAGTCCAATCGAAGTATATATATATTCTTGTAAAAACACATCTTTTTGTTTGTTAATTATCATCTAGATTTTTTTTGGTTTTCAATGGAAGACTTCAATTATTAAATATGAATAAACGCTACTGTTGCAAACCTCGTTTCAACTCGAAAAATCAAATTTTTTATGTAGCAATTTCATATATATTATTATAAATTAACCTGTGATAATTTCATAAAATTTAGTTTGGTCCAACCGCGTTTGAGTAAAATAAATTTAGGTTACTTTTGATTCAGGTTGCCTTCGATTTGGGTTGTCTTCGGTTCGATTAAAAATTAATTCAATTTTGTTATTTCAAATCATCTTCAGGTTATTATATTCGAGTCGAAATCAAATATTATTCAAGTGAATCACGGGTCAAATTTTTTAGATATATCAAAAACTCAAAACCAAAATTAGGATTCAAACATATAAAGGCTAAAAGTAGGGATGTCAGTGGGGATGGTTACAGATTTTGCGGATCGCGGAGCGGGGATGGAGATAAAATCTAGATTCGCCGTGGGTGGTGGGACAGTCATGAATATGACTTTATACCCGCCCCACATCATCCCCACCTACCCCGCATCATCCCCACCAACCCCAATAGATTTTATAACATGTTATTATAAATATTATTAAAAATATTTTTTAAAAAATATAATTAGTTTGAGATTAGTCATATCAAATATATAAATATTTTAAAAATATCAGTTTGGATCTAAGTCAAATTTAAGGTGATTCATATTGAGTTGTCTTAGGATAGTTATGAAAGGTGATATATATATATATATATAATTGAGTTTGAATTGGATCATAATCAAATTTAAAGTAATTCATATTAATTTATCTTAAAATTTTATAAAAAATTATATATATATATATAATTGTCGTCCATCAAGAAGCGATCAAATAAAAAAAATTACAATTCAAGTGAAGCAAGACTTGTCTTTTTATCCTCAGATTTCACTGTATGTTATTTTTATACTTCTTTTAATTTGAAAATTTTAATATTGCATGTTATTTAGATTTTGTAGGTGTTTGTTCTTATTTTCTAAAACTTTTTAATTTTCTTTTTAGTTCTTTCTATATTGTTTGTTTTTTTACGACAATTGAAATATTATTTGACATGTTAATTGTGTTGTTTTTCAATCCTTTAAAATAGATTTTAGTATATTTTTAGTCCAAACATTTGAGTTGCACAAATTATTATGGCTTCACAAATATTCTAGGTAAATGATCGGTATAGATGGTAATGCTCTCACTCCCTCAAAAGTATCAACTTTGACGATTGCACTCTGATTTCATTGGATGATGACAAAAGTCCTCTAGATAATGCTTCAAAGGATCCTTCTATTCTACCTTTAACTAGTAGACATACATCATCAGTTTTGACCAATTTCACAAGAAAGAGAGTCGATGATGCCATAAAAGTCGAGTGCAATTATTGTTCCAAGATTCTTGCTAGTGGAAGAAGAACTGGAACAACCCATTTAAAAGAACATATAATTTTTTTTCCAAAAAGAGTATGTTAAGATATACGAAAAACTAGATTGTTTGGCATAAAGGTTAATCCTACCGGCAAAAGTGACACATTGCCCTTGATACATATGAATCCCACCAAGAGGATGAGAGAAGAGACTTGGAAGAGATGATTATTTTGCATGAGTACCCTATTAGCATGGTTGAGCATTGTGGTTTTAGAAAGTATTCTAAAACACTTCAACCTGGGTTCAAAGTACCTAGCCGTAATATAACTAAGAAAGACATCATGCAAAGATATGTTTATGAAAAAGAGAATATTAGTGCTTTGTTGGGAAAAGCGAAGAGCCGAATTGCCTTAACTACGGACATGTGAAGCACCAACAACCAAAGAAAAGGTTATATGGTTGTCACTACACATTTTATTGATAATGTTTGGAGACTACAAAGTCGAATCATAAGGTATATGACAGGTTTTGTTATGTCCCAGTCCCTCATACCGCTGAGGTACTTGCTGACACTTTGAAGGAATGCATTCAATCTTAGAATCTTGATCTTAGATTGTCTGCTATTATTGTGGATAATTGTACAACTAATGATGCAATGATGATTATTTTTCGTGAGGAGTTTCCTTACGGTTACCTTCTTTTGCACGGCTAATTTTTTCATATGCGTTGTTGTGGTCATATATTAAATCTAATTTTTCAAGAGGGATTAAGTGTTGTTCTAGCTGATGGTGTCCAAAGAATCAAGGATAGTGTTGTGTTTTGGACTGCTTCTGATAAAAGAATCCAAAAATTTGAGCAAGTAGTTAAACAATTAGTTCCTAAATACAAAAAAAATCACTTGATTGCAAGACTCGGTGGAATTCTACTTTTGAAATGCTTGCAATTGCTATAAAGTATAGGTTGGTGTTTGTTGTTTTGAGTGGATGAGATAATCTTTATAAGAATCCACCAATTAGTGAAGATTGGGAAAAAGTAGGGAAAATATGTAAAAAATTGGAAGTATTTAGTACTACCACCCTTGATTTCTCAGCTTCAAGATTTCCCACTGCCAATATTTACTTTCCCAAAATTTGTACTCTTAGACTTGCTATATCTAGTTGGCTTTCGTTTCCTTATGATTATATAAAGAAAATGGCACAAATGATATTAGACAAACACAAGTACTGGAATGGTGTTAATGGTCTAATGGGTATAGCAACAATACTTTGATCTAAGATACAAAATGGCCCTTGTTCACTTTTATTTCAAAAAGATATTTGATCATAATGAAGCTGAAATGGAGGTAAGTAGAATCAGTACTTTTCTTCGTCAGTTGGGATGAATACGAGTCTAAAGTTAGTGGGATTCAAGCTATTAGTTCTCAGGTGCCTAGTGATACTGGTCACATTGGAGGAGATGCATATATGCAAGAATTTGCACAATTTATAGAGCAAGATAAAAGTCACAATTATGAAAAAAATCAGATTTGGAGAAATATTTGGAAGCTTTTAATGTACCACTTTATGATGATTTTGATATCCTCACCTGGTGGAAGACAAATGGAAACACATATTTCATTCTTCAACAAATAGCTAGGGACATTTTAAGCATTCCTATTTCTACAGTCCTTTCGGAATCTGCTTTTAGCACTAGTGGCAGAGTACTTGATCCTTATCGCAGTCGATTTCTACCGAAAACTGTTGAGGCTTTAATGTGTACTCAAAATTAGATTTGGGCTGATATTGAAGGTAACTTATTATTTTTTACTTTAAGTTTATTTATAAATTAATAACATATATTTTTACATTAAACTTATTTGTTAAATAGAAGTGCAAGTTACTCATAAGGAAGTTTACATATGCAGGTTCAGGTGACGTTCAAAAGATATCATGCTCATAATTGATAGAAGAATTAGAAGATGAATGTGATATTGAAGCAACCAAGTTACATGAGTGACATGTATTGATTGATATTTAAAATTTTTGCATTTAAAGATATTTATGATGTATTTGAGACATTGTTTTTATTTAGAATTTTGTAAGTACTTTGTTTTTAAAATTTTTAAATCCGTATTAAATTTATATTTTAATTTACCAATTAAAGGTTTCAAAAACTTATTATGATTATTTGTTAAATTGTGATAGTTGAAATAATGTCACATGTGGTGGGAGTCTAAATGACATATATTTCTTTTTTTTCATAACAAAATTGGTATAAATTTATTTAATTAATACTTATAAATATATTATATGAAGTGGATCATTGGACGTGCATAAAAAGGATTAGGTGGGTCTAAGAACCACGTGAGTAGTCGGGTGGGATAGTTTTAACCTTGCGGGTCACGGGGCATGGATGGTCTTAAATTTTATATTCGCAACGGGTTGTGGGGCGGGGATGAGAGTAAATTTTTTTGACGAAAATAAGTACAGAAAGAGCATCCTTCGCACCCACCCTGCCTGTAATCACTAATTTTGTCCAGGGTGGACCCCTTTTTTTATTCATGCTTTTATAATAATGGGCTTATGTGGGCTGTTGTTTAATTATTAACTATATATGTGTATATGGTTGTGTTAAAATCCAAAAGGAAAAAATATATATATATATATTACTATTAATATGAGTCATTATTATACATTTAATGTATGTGTCACTATTTATTTAGGCATAACTGTATGTTTATATGTATGTGGTATATGAATATATGTAACGTACGTGTGTATATTTATTATATGCAATGCATGATTATATGTATATTATATGTATAGGTTGCTTGCATGTATGTATTTATTTATTAATGTCATTAATATTTAAATATGAATGTGAGTATGTATATTGGACGAAATATTGTATTATTATGCTATTAAGAGTATGATGTGTATATGTACTATTGTTTGAATGTTTGTTTACATATATGTGTGTATGCATATTATATATGTATGTTATATTATGTATTATTATTGTTATTATTATTATTATTATCATCATCATATAACTATTTTAAAAATTAAAAAAGGATTAATATTAAATAAAGCCAATGTCATAAATAAAAACCAAGTTTATAGATATAATTGTCCATTTACATTATAAGCCCAAGAGTTAAAATATTTATATTACATCAGCCCACTGAGCCCAAAATCATTAAACCAAAATAACCCTAATGCCCCTTTGTTCCCTTGCAGCCGCCGAATCTAAGTCGTAGGATCAAATTTTGATCCAACGGTTGGGATTAAATGGAGATGACCGGCCAGTTTCCACACGCTCCACCACACGCGAACATTCCGTCTCCCACGCGCGCGTGCAGCTCACGCGCGAGACTTTTCAGTTCTCCATGCACCACGTGTCGCCATCTAGTCCTGCCACGTCAACCCTCAGATGCCATTTGGACCATCCATTTTAGGCGAAATCTCAGCCGTTGGATCATATCTGATCCAACGGCCCAGGTCTAATTTGACTGTTCGACTCTCGCGTACATTGCACGTGCCGGCTCTGTAGCTTTCACGCGCGAGTGCGAGCCACGCGCCTGACCATTCAATTCCTCCATGCCATCTGCCATGACCAGTCACCGTCTCCTTCCTCATTCGAGTGCACCAGCAACATACGACAAAAGAAAATAGGGCATTAGACAACCGAAATAGCAAAAGAAAAACTAAAAAATTTGCAGGCAATAACAATCCAAGCAAGTAATCATAAGCAATCAAAGAAAATTTTAACTTTGCATGTATCCAAATTAATGTATTTCGGCTATATAACCAAAAAGCCTAACAATTGTAAAAGGGATCGATTCTAGATTTTCAAGCAATAAAGAACAACAAAATTTCAGAGGTATCATCACTCTTCTTCTATTTTTCGAAACACATATACACAGATCTAGGGTTTTAGCTTTTTTACCTTCAGTGTCGACTCATTTTTCGTGTGGTTGCACTTCCTCGACGATGATAAGTTGTCCGGTCTCTGCAAGGCCGTGAGTGGTGAACCGGTGAAGGGGGCAAGCAAAAAGGGGATTGCCACTTCGGTTCTTTTTGAGAAAGTTGATTTTTAGGTTATTTTTGAGGGATCTATGCTCAATTTAGGTTTAGATTCGATTTTGGGGCAATCGAGAGGTTTTTAGGGTGATTTTAAGTTCGCTGACCGCTGGCGAGCGGCGGTCGACACGGCAAAGTGTCGCCAGAAATTGAAAAATGCGGCGGTGTTCTGGGTTTGTGATGAACACTACGACGGTGTTTATTAGGGAAAAGGGGGAAGGATAGAGCATTTCTGTGTTTTTTTTATGAAATATTACAAATTTCACCTTTTATTTAAAATGTGTATTATATACGGGTTTTTTTAAAAAAAAGGGAAATTGCATAATAAATCCCCCCGTCCCCTCGTATTTACTGTTTGGCCATTCTGGCTCTTTAAAACACTCCCCGGGTCCCTGCCATTTTGGTTTGTTTTACAATATCGTCCCCTGTTTCAATTGAGTCTTCTCTTCTTCTAATTTTGGCCTTCAAATTTCATTTTGCTTCAATTTAGTCCCTCTTTTAGTATTCTTCTTATAACCATGCATTTTTAATTTCAGCCTTGCATTTTAGTTTCCTTTAATTTCAGTCATTGTTTTATGTTTGTATATGTTATAATGTGGCCTTTAATGTATGTATGTTATATTAGTATGTTAATTGTTATATTTGTTTATATGTAGTATATTGCCTAGTTTCTATATAATGTATGGCATAGTATTTAATACAAAGTTTTATTATATCTATAAATATATGGTTTTAACATACATAATATATAGTTTTACATATGTGATATATATAGTTTTTTTACGAAGCATATAATATATGTTTTTTATGTAGATTTGTAATGTATTTAATCTATAGGTAATAAATATAGTTTGTTATAAAATATAGTATATACATAATATAGTTTTATAAAGTATGTATATAATATATGGTTTTAAAATATATAATATATGGAATCTATATAATGTATATATATGTAACTTTTATAATATATAACATAGTTTCCATGTAATACATGCTTAGAGGTGGTAATTTGGGGTCTTGTTTTTTATGTCTTCATTTATATTGATTTGTCATGTATGCTTATTCAAATTGTTTTTCAATTCTTGCATATTGGAATATGTTATGTTATGCGGTGTCCTTTTATTTGGGAACGAATGTGGCCAATACCAGTCGTAGTGGTGGTGGTTCGGGTGTTCTTTCTCGAATATTAGGACCCTTAAAATAAACTCGTTTGTATAACCAAATTTCAATTAAATCGTCACTCTAAATTTGCGATCTCCAATATTAGGTAAGTGGTAAAACTTTTGGTACCAATTTTGGGCGTTGTGGGGGTGCTAATCATTCCCCACACGTAACCGACTCCGGAACTTAAAATCTCTGGTTTTGTTTTCGGTGTCCGGTCTACCTAACCCAAGTGACCCTGTGGCGACTCCAGTCTATTTATTTCCAAAACACGATTTTTAGAAAATTTCCCTTTTAATAAAATGTTTTCAATAAAAGTGGGAAACCCTCGACATCTTCGAACTCAAAAATCTCGCTACAACATGGCGACTCCGCTGGGGACTATTTTTATTTTTACAAAAAGAGAGTTAGGCCTAAAAAATTTACCACTTATTTAATATTGGAAGTTGCAAGTTAAAGTGACAATTAAGTTGATATTTGTTTATAAATGCGAGTTTATTTTAACGCATTTAAAATTTGGCATATAAACCCGTCCGTTTAAGTGGGGCGAGGGGAAATGCTAGTGCTTTCGTGAGGATATTGTTCTTCCGTATGGGCCTAGTAAGTACCTTCGGGGCTCGATTACCTTATGTTTTTGTGGGAATATTATTTCTCCGTATGGACATAGCGAAAGGGTCCCCCTGAATTGAACTTGGTTGAAATGAACCTATAATGGGTGACGATCGGGGGCCTTGCCACCCTTAGTACGGGACAACGAGGACAATTCGGGTACCTTCTAGTACCAAAACTGCATGTAGCGAAAACCCATCCCTTTTAGAGCCATGCGGTTAACCTAGGTGTTTTAGACGAGATGTGAATAGGGCTGTTTATTTTCTTGCTCTGTTTGTTTATCTTCTCTGTTTTACTGCTTCATTATTTATTTTATCCGATACTAACTTATTTCTTTTGTGTTTGGTTTTTGCTTTTGTATTCATTTCATGACATAAAAGTGTTGAATTGAGGTGGTTTGCCCGATTAAAGAGCTTTCACTATGGATGAGAGGTTATTTAAGAAGGAAGAAATCAACTCGCAAGTCCGACATTGGTCCGAGGTCAACCAAAGAGTTCATGATGACAGTTTGCCGAATGAACGCATAGTACCGGGGTACACTTACGTAAGTCTTCAACAAAGTGATCTCTACGAGTTGAAAGAAATATGGGAAAGCTGGGATCGAAGATTGAAGAATTTGTTTCGTGAGAATTATGGTGACATAGTCGACTTGATGTACGTTAGAATTAATGAACCTTTGTTCTGAGCCTTATTTGAATGTTTGAATCCTGCCTTTTGTTGTTTCACCTTTAATGGGGAGGACATGATGCCCACAATCGAAGAATATACGGCTCTACTCCATCACAAAGGTGTCAAGAAGGATTGGATCTGCTCTAAACACCCGAAGTCTCAGAATTACCCAGCCAAGCTCAAGGACATCACCGGAATGAGTAAGGAATGGGTGAAATGATTGATTCAACACCGAGAATATAGGCTATCCTTTTCGTAGGAGTGCATTCGAGATTTAATACCCACACATCCAGATGAGGTTATGAAGATGGACTTGGTTGCTCTAGGAATATATGGATTGATCATTTTTCTGAGGGTTTTGAATGACATTGATGTGGATGTTTTAGATGTGCTCGAGCACTTGAAGAGAAAGGCGAACCCGACACCGGCAATCTTGGCCGAAACTTTCATTACTCTGAATGCTATCTGAAGGCATGAAGAGGGGCGTTTTAGAGGTTATGCATAGTTGCTTCAGGTTTGGATCCAAAGTCATTTTTGGGAGACGCCAAAAATAGTTTTACCTGGTGTTTTGTTTGAGGATTTCTCTTCCTTGCAAGCGTATATGGCCAAGGAGTGGATATAAGACATCAAAAAGGTTAAATGGGTTACGATTCTCAAGAACCTCCAAGATAATGATATAGTTTGGCGGGTACCTTGGTTAGGCAGTATCCCTTATTTCTTGTATCTGTGCGGAGATTACAATTGGCTAATGCTTCTGGATTGTACGAATGGATTGATTGCGCCCCTTTATTAGTATCCAGGCAATTTGGGTCTCGACAGTTTATTCCTGTTACTTCTGGATTGAGCCGTACTGAATTTGCTTTCAAGGGTAAGTTCAAAGAGAAAGTTCAGAATATATCTTGGGTTGGGATCATTGCTACCGTATAAGGGTCGAGGAAGATCGCACGTGTATGTTCACTCCTGATTATGATTTTTGGAGATTTTAGAGAATCAATGATGAGATTCCAAGGTCGGATCAAGGACCAACCATGACATTAAAAAAGCACATGAGGATAGTCCTTTCTGAGGCTGACATTTTGAGGAGTGAGCTCGAAGAGGTTAAGAAGAAGATGGAAGCTTTGCAAACTGAGCATGTGAGCGAGCTCTACAAGGTGAGTTTGGACGTAGACATACGCGATAGGACAGTCAAGGACCTAAGGAAAGAAAACGCGGATCTAAAAGAAAGAAATACCCTTTACCAAAATGATACTATCAAGCTTCAAGCTTTGGTACAAAACACCGATCAGAAAACATTTATAACAATTGAGAAAGAAAGAGAAAATGACCCACATTTAATCGATGAAGAAAAGAGGAAAGGCAAGCAAGTGATTGAGAAAGAAAGGGAAAGCAACAAGTTGATCATCGAGAACGAGAGAAAAGCTTTTAAGAGAACAGTCCATCGGGAAAGAGAGAAAGCTAAGCAAGAGGAAGAAAAAGGTAAACAAGTTATAAGTTGGGAAAAAGAAAATAGTGTCGCGTGGAAGAGAAAAGCACATGACAATAAGAATCGGCTGCAATAGATGCAAAATCTGTATAACACTACTTTTGAGAGTCTGAATCAAAGCCGAGCCCATAATACCATTGGAAGGGAGGATAGCGGAGTTGGATCTTTCTCTCCAAGAGTACCGTGATCGAATGGCTTCTTCGAACATCAGGCTAGCCAGTAAGAGAATGTGACACTTCAAGCCCAGATTGAGACACTAGAGGCTACAATTCAAGACTACTTGGGCTAAATCTTGGTCCTCGAGGAAGTTGCGGAGGGTGGAGACAATTATTGGCTAAGGCGACTTCGTGATACCACTAGGATGATTCAAGACCGGGATGACTACAACACAACTTTGATGGTTCAGGTACAAGAAGTGGGCCAACATGTAAGGACTCTAGCCGCGGAAGCCGAAGCTCTTCGCCCTTTTATTGCCTGGGGATAGACGAAGCACCAAGATTCATTCAACTACTTCGAGCTATCGAAGAACTAGGAGTTAGGGCTGGCGTCTATCTATAGGAATTCGCTTTGTCTGTTTTGTAATGAAGACCTATTTATTTTCAATGAAAGTTATCCTAGGGTGATCACCTACAGGATCAACACCGTTATCTGCATATATTCTCGTACATATCTTATTTCATCATCCGTGTCGTGCATTACATTCCACCGTATATATCATGTATTAATCAATTAATCAATGAAATTAATCATGAGAAATATCCTGACAGAAAGAAAGTGAGAGTTTAAATCTGTGACCATTTCGCGCTCGTACGGTACCCGCTTGCAAACAAGGACAATGAAAGAAATGATGGCCAAGGTAGAACAAGGTCAAAGGGATCTCGAAGCACATTTGGACGGGGTTGAACAAAGCATCATGGATCAGATCACCCAGTCACAAGTTTCAGTTGTTGCTTAGTTGACCGTTCTATTAGACAAGAATCTTGGCAAGGAAGGGGTCTCTGTTGACAGCTTGAATGAGGAAGGAATGGAAGGGATTACACTTCATGAGAAGTCCCAACTAGAAATGCTGAATCCAAAAAAGAAAGTATACATCAATCTCGCGAGAGCATCTCCTAGCCACCATCAGGGAGTTTCTTCAAATCAGCCCATTGATGTAGAGACAGGTCTAGATAACGAAGTGCCGGATCTAAGCATGATGAATGAGGTAGAGGAAATGATTAGGGCCGAGGTGGAAAAGAAGTACGAGGAGAGATTCTGTTTCTTTGAAGAAAGGTTTTGGACCTTGCAAGGAATAGATGAGCAAGAGAATGATGCTAGTGATTTGAGCCTCGTGGAGGATTTAGTGCTTCCACCGAAATTCAAAGTTCCTAATTTCGATAAGTATGATGGAACGACTTGCCCCTCGGCTCACATCACCATGTATTGTTGAAAGATGGCAACTTTTATCAAAGATGAGAAAATACTCATTCATTGTTTTCAAGATAGTTTAACCGGTTCTGTAACCCGGTGGTATACTCAGCTCAGTCGAGTTAATATTAAATCATGGAAGGATCTTTCAAGGGCCTTTATAGAACAATACAAGCATGTGACCGACATGACACCAAACTGAATCATGTTAGAAAGGATGAAACAAAGGTCAAATACGAGTTTGCGTCAGTATGCTCAAAGGTGGCACGTATAGCTGCTCAGATTCAACTACCAATCCCTGAGTATAAGATTACACCAATGTTTGTGAACACTTTGAGGGGCACGTTGTTTGACCGATTGATAAACCGAAGAATTCTTGAAATAGTGGAAGAATTGATAGTAGAGAAAATTCTCGAAAGAACTACAAAAGGAAGGATAATGAGGTGAATGCAACAAGCACCTACACTACCCCGAAGAATTTCACTATCTCTCAACCATGAGGCGTAACCAGAGGCGGACAAAGCCCAAACAAGAAAGAGACAAGACCCTCAAAGAAGGAAAATGAGAAGATGTCATTCACTCCTTTGTCAGTGTCGCGCCGAACTATACTCACAGCTATACAAGGCTGATTTGGTTAGGCCATATTATGTCACTCCATTTGAGCCACCCTACTCCGCATAGTATGATCCCAAGGCAAATTGCGATCATCATACCGGTGTCCCGAGGTACTTAATTGAAAATTGCATCACGTTTAAAAAGTTTGTTCAAAACATGATCAAGACTGTGGTATTGAAATTGGATGAACCAAATGTAGGTGCTAACCCGCTACCAAACCATGAAGGTCGTGGTGTGAATGCCATCGACGTGGAATACACTAGGAAGGCAAAAGGGAGTGTGGCTAAGATTAAATCCCCTTTGAGGTGGGTATTCCAACAGTTATGCATGACACGCCTAATTGAGAGAGGCATGGAAATAGTACAAGAAGAATGTGGCCTTTACTGTGAATATCACCAAGAGAAGGGACATGAAATCCAACATTGTGAAGATTTCAAGCAAGTAGCTCAAAAGTTGATGGAAAATAAGGAGATCGAATTCTTTGAAAAGGTCAAAGGAAAGAAGGAATCGAACGTGTGCACGTCAGATGACCCCAAGGTCCAATACGGGGTAGATAGGCCGTTTAGGATCTCGCTCAAGCCAAGAAAGGAAAGCCCACCTCAAGAAGGGAGTTTAAAATGGCCTCTAAGCTTGTAATCTCAGCTCTAACATCATTTCCTTTCAAAGACACTCGAAAAGTTCCTTTGAGCTATGCCACTAACATCTCAGTACCAGATAGCTCAGAATAGCAAGGAAATGAGGAGTCACCCGAAGAGGTGAAGCTGGTACAAGAGGAGAAATCGGCGGATCTGAAAGTTGAGACAGTAAGCGAGGTGGGACACTTCACAAAAAGTGGTAGGTGTTATTCACCGAAAATGTCAAAAGTGGCAGAAGTACCAAAAGACAATGGTAAGGCTGTAATGACCGAGCCCGAGAAGTATTTGGAGAAGAACCTCGTCGAAGATTTATGAGCCAATGACAGAGGCGCAAGCACAAGAGTTCTTGAGATTCTTGAAGCATAGTGAGTATAGCATTGTCGAGCAACTTCGAAATAAACAAGCTCGGATTTCAGTATTGAAATTATTGTTATGCTCAGAAAAACATCGTAGCGCGCTGTTGAAGGTGTTGAACCAGATATTCGTCCCAAACAACATCTCGGTAAGCAAATTAGACTGAATAATGGGCCACATTGCCGCGGATAACTATATCACTTTTAGCGACGATGAGATCCCAGACGGGGGAATCGGGTCGACCAAGGCCTTGAATATTACCACTCACTGTAAGGGACATGTCTTGCCAAGAGTACTTATTGACAATGGATTGGCCTTGAATGTGCTACCGATGGCGACTCTACAAAGGTTGCCCATTGATAGTTCACACATAAAGCCCTGCCACAATTCTGTTAGAGCTTTTGATGGAACCCAAAGAGAGGTGACCGGGAATATCGAAGTACCACTGTTAATCGGGCCTACTGAGTACATGGTCGAGTTTGTGGTGATGGATATCAGGCCAACTTACAATTTTTTGCTATGAAGGTTGTGGATTCATTCAGCTGGGGTCGTACCTTCATTACTACACCAAAAATTAAAATCCATCATCGAAGGAAGGTTGGTGAGTGTAGGAGCCGAGCAAGACATTATTACCTTCGTAACGACCGATGCTCCTTACATCCAAACGGACGAGAAGGCCATTGAGTGCTCCTTTAGAGCTTTAGAATTCGTGAATGCTACCTTTGTGGCGGAAAGAAACAAGATCTCGTGCCCCAGACTGTCCAAGTGTACCAAGATGATGGTTTGGGAGACTTTGGGATGAGGAGACAAGAAAGGAAATGGTCTTGGAAGAAGCCTCCAAGGTTGTCTGTGAGCCAAAAGTGTCATCAACAAGAAGGACCAGTTCTGACTCGGTTACAAGCCCAATTTTTTGCAAAGGAAGCTAGAATGGAAAATGAGAGAAGAGCAAAGGAAGGCCAGATTCAGGGGCGAAGATATTCTGTGGGAACCAATAACTTACTCTGATATGAAGCATATTTTCTTGTCTGGTGGGATAATCAATGCCGAACAAAAGGTGCATGAAGCAAATCTGGAAGGTGACAAACTCAAGGAGGAAGAAAGGTTCAACAAGGCATTAGAAGGAATGGATGTTAACATGATAACCGAAGAAGGAAAGAGTGGCAAGTTTCTGTCTAGAATCTGTCTTTGCTTCCCAGGAGAGAAACTCAACAATTGGACCAGTGTAGACCTACCTGTAGTTTTTAAGTCTGAATCAGAGTAATGCTCAGAACCAACCCTACTCGCTTTTGCCCGCGAGTAGTAGGGATCTTTTGTAAAGGGCTTCTATGTTAACTTGCTTGCTTTAAATGAAAGAGGATGCTTTCCACATTTTCTTAAATGGAAAACATCATATTTATTGCATTCTTTTATTACATTTACTATTTATTATTTCATTCATTCCATAAGAATATTTAATTTTCTTCCTAATACCTATTCATTTCCAAAACCGTTTCAGGGTCTCTGTTATTAACCGTATGAATGACTCTGAATCTGATCCCGAGATAGATTTTGAGCAACCTTTATACCTGGAGGAGATTGATGAAGGAGAAGATGAGATAGAATATGAAGTCCCAGATGAATTGCTCAAGTTAATGGAAAGTGAGGGACAAGCAGATCCTACCCCACCAAGAAGAGGTGTAAATCCCCAATTTGGGTACTGATGAAGAAAGAACAGAAGTGAAGATTGGCACCACTATCTCACCCAAGACTAGGTACGAGTTGATAGACCTGTTATCAGAGTTCAAGGACATCTTTGCTTGGACTTATCAAGATATGCCAGGGTTAGACACATACATTGTGGTACACAAGCTACCGATAAGGTCAGAATGCAAGCCAGTTCAACAAAAAGTAAGAAGAATGAGGACGGACATGCTGCTAAAAATCTGTGAAGAAGTGAAAAAGTAGTATGAGGCTGGTTTTCTAAATGTTGCCAAATACCCGGAGTGGGTGACAAATATAGTCCCGGTGCCTAAGAAAGATGGGAAAGTTCAAATGTGCATGGACTATAGAGATCTCAATAGGGAAAGCCCTAAGGATAATTTTCCCTTACACCATATTGATGCTTTGGTCGACAACACCGTAGGGCATTTGTGGTTCTCTTTTATGGACGATTTCTTACGGTACAACCAAATAAAGATGCATCCTGAAGACATGGAAAATACTACATTTGTAACCATGTGGAGCAGGTTTTGTTACAAGGTGATGTCGTTTAGGCTAAAAAATGCTAGGGTGACTTATCAAAGAGCCATGGTGACCCTCTTCCACAACATGATGCACAAAAAATTGAAGTGTATGTGGATGACATGATTGCCAAGTCACAAACTGAAGAGGACCATATTCAAAACTTGAGAAAGCTTTTCCAAAAATTGAGAAAGTACCAGTTAAAGCTCAACTCGGCCCAGTACACATTTTCTATCACATTTGGAAAGCTCTTGGGTTTTGTGGTTAGTCGAAAAGGGTTTGGGATCAAACCTGATAAAGTAAAAGCTATTCAAGATCTCCCTCTACCTCGGACACAAATAGAAGTTCAGGGTTTCTTGGGGAGGTTAAATTATATATCCCGGTTCATTTCTCAGTTAACCGAAAAATGTGACCCTGTCTTTATATTACTTCGGAAGAATAACCCAGGAGTATGGGATGAAGAGTGCTAGGAGGCTCTAGACAAGATCAAGAAGTATTTGACTAATGCTCTGGTCCTAGTGGCACCTATGTCAGATAGACCATTAATCTTGTACTTAACAGTATTTGAAAATTTGATGGGTTGCGCGTTAGGGTAACATGACGAGTCCGAAATAAAAGAGAGGGCTATCCACTATTTGAGCAAGAAGTTCATTGATTCTGAAACTCTGTACCACCAATTCAAAAATTATGTTGTGCACTGGTGTGGGCTACCAAAAGGCTCAGGCAATACATGGTGTACCATACCACTTGGTTGATATCCAAGTTAGAGCCGCTAAAATTTTTGATGGAAACACCAACATTAACCGAAAAAATGGCTCGTTGGCAAATACTTTTATCTGAATACGACATTGTCTACGTAAGTCAGAAAGTAATAAAAGGAAGCACTATAGCAGACTTTATTGCCAGTCGTGCTACAGACGATTATGAATATTTAAACTTTGATTTTCCCGATGAAGACTTGATGTGTATAACTATGGAAGAAAAGACTATGTTAGAAGAAAAGTCGTGGAGGCTTTATTTCGATGGGGCATGCAATGCCTTAGGCCATGGCATAGGGGCAGTGTTAATCTCTTTAAAAAACGTCTATTATCCTTTCACAAGTATATTGGAATTCTTTTGCACAAACACTATAGTTGAATATGAGGCTTGTGTCATGGGCTTATGTACGACCATTGAAAGAAAAATCAAGGTGCTTCAAGTTTTTGGATATTCATCTTTGGTTGTTTATCAACTCCGAAAAGAATGAGAAACAAGAGACTCGAAGTTGGTCAAGTATTATGATCTGATCCAAGAGTTGGTTAAAACTTTGAGAAGATCACCTTTGCTTACCTCCCAAGGGAAGACAATCAGATGGCAGATGCTTTGGCAACCTTGGCTGCAATGTTTGAGGCAAGCACCGAAGCAGAAATGAAGCCAATTGAGAT
This sequence comes from Hibiscus mutabilis, assembly GCA_019671005.1. Taxonomy (NCBI): domain Eukaryota; kingdom Viridiplantae; phylum Streptophyta; class Magnoliopsida; order Malvales; family Malvaceae; genus Hibiscus; species Hibiscus mutabilis. The sequence continues at coordinate 51,979,843 of CM033721.1, read as the reverse complement.
GCAAGTCTTTGAAATACTAGCTCATTTCTATAACTTGGAAGAAGAGGTAGATGACATCCCATGGTACTATGATGTCCTTCAATATACCAAGTTCCAGACCTACCCCGATGTGGCCAATGAAAATGATAAAATGACCATTAGGAGGATGGCAGCAGGATATGTTCTAGACGGGGAGATTTTATACAAAAGAGGAAAAGACCAAATTTTGTTAAGATGTGTCGATGCTCGAAAAGCTAAAAGCATCCTAGCCGAGGTACACGACAGGTTATGTGGGACACATGCCAACGGTTTCTCAATGGCTAAAAAAATTATGAGATACAGTTACTTTTGGTCGACTATAGAAGGGGATTGTATCAAATATGCAAAGAAGTGCCACAAATGTCAGATATATGCCGATAGGATCCATTCCCCACCCTTACCGTTGCATACCATGAATTCGCCATGGCCGTTCGTTGTATGGGGCATGAATGTCATTGGTCAAATTCACCCAAAGGCATCCAATGGACATCGTTTTGTTGAAGAAAAAAATAATTTGTTGGTATAGTTTGCCAGAAAGGATCATCACCGACAATGCTTCCAACCTGAACAACAAGATGATAATTGATGTGTGTGAGCAATTCAACATAGTGCACCATAATTCCACCATCTATCGTCCCAAGATGAATGGGGTGGTAGAAGCGACAAACAAAAATATCAAGAAGATTATTTCGAAGACAACAGATACTTTTAAAGATTGCCATGAAAAATTGTCGTTTGACATGCTCGCTTACTGAACGTTTGTACGTACGACAACGAGGGCAATACCATATTTCTTGGTTTATGGTATGGAAGCATTTCTACCTATAGAAGTGAAGATTTCGTCAATGCGGATATTGAATGAGGTAAAGTTGGAAGAGGCCGAGTGGGTACAAGCACGGTTTGATCAATTGAATCTCATTGAGGAGAAGAGACTAAAAGCCATTTGCCATGGTTAGATGTGCCAAAAGAGAATGATGTGAGCTTACGGAAAGAAGGTTCACCCAAGGGAATTTCGAGAAAGAGGTCTAGTGTTTAAAAGGATCTTGCAGATTCGAAAAGATTTCTGAGAAAAATGGATACCTAATTGGGAAGGGCCTTATATCATTAAAAAGGCCTTTTTCGGGGGAACATTGATTTTAACAGAGATGGATGGGAATGAGTTAAGTAATCCAATGAACACAGACTCGGTAAAAAATACTATGTGTAAAAAAAGAAGAAAAAAAGTAAAAAAAGAGGAGGGTTTGAGGTGAAAACCCGAATAGGGCATCTCGAAACCAAATGAGGGTCTGAGTCGAAAACCTGAAAAGGTGGCCCAGACAAGCCTTCAAGATTGGGCATCCAACAAGCGAGATCTCCCAGGCTATCAGGCGCTTTAGTGAAGAACTTCAAGCGAGCAATCTGCCTCGATCGATAGGCTCTCGAATCATTCATACAGTCGATGTTTGGGACATTGCATCATGTTTTATTTTCCTTTTTCTCATGTTTACCATGACTTTTAAATCATTCTGAATTTTCAAAAAATATTAATAAAGCATTACTTTATGTCTTTTCTTATCTGTTCTACCAAGCACCCTGCAAGTAGGTTAATGTAGATTCATGATCAGCAAAAGATTTCTGGGTATTGTTGCGTTCTGACTTTTTCAAGTGCATTTGATCCCAAGACAAAAATGAATCTCAAACTTTTTCTATGTACCAAGGTCCAAGCGAATGAAATATTTCAAGCAGGGTGATGATTAAAGTGAAAGGCTTACGAGGATGAAGTGATTTCAAGGTGAAAACCAGAAAGGGCACTAAAAAGAGGAAAAAGAAAAAGAAACAAAAAAAAGAAAAAGAAAAAAGAAATGAGAGGAAAAAGACAGAGAAAAGGAATAAAAATCAAGATGATAACCTGAAAGGACACGGAAAAAAGAATTAATTTAAAATGAAGACCTGAAAAGGAACTTTTAGAAAATGGGGCCACGATGTTGAGAAAACGAGGCTGAGTTGGTTGAGCCTAAACATAAAAAGAGATACCGATGTCACAAGAAGTCCATAAGAAGAAGGAAGAAACAAGAGAATGGTCAAAAAAGTGATGACCAGAACGAAAGGACGTTTGCGTAACAATACCATTATTCATGCATCATGAATAGATAGGCATCCCTAAGTTAGAAGCATACTAATACACATCATCGAAACACTATGTTTGCTTTAGTAGGTGCTCCCTATGCCGCTATAATGAGAAAACCAGTTATTGCCGTCTAGTCTCCCAGTCTTCGGCCTCTTGGGAAGCAGTGGAGAAATTTTTAGTACTCGTACCGTCAGAAACCGAAGTACCATCTCAACGTTCAATACATGAAGAACTTGAAGATTTAAAAGCGAGAAGCTTTATATAGAAGAAACTCATGAGCAAAAGAGGTCTTATATAGAAAAGACTTGCAGCTCCAAGATCGCAAAAGCGAAGGGTTTTGTATAGAGGGAACTTGTAGATCCGAGACTTCAAACAAGAAGAAGAGAGAAGTTCTAATGAGGAAGAACTTGCAATTTGACGAATCGGCCAGAAAGGAAGAGTTCTATGAAGAAAGAACTTATGGCTCCAAAACTTCGAAGGAGGGAAGCGAACAATCCCATATAAGAAGGATTCGTCTCTTCAAACCCTCGAACAAAAAGTAGCACAAAATTAGTGTTTATAGTCTTTGCTCTATCCTTGTTTTACCGGAATAAGTAAAGAGGGGCAGCTGTAATCACTGATTTTGTCCGGGGTGGACCCATTTTTTATTCATGCTTTTATAATAATGGGCTTATGTGGGCTGTTTTTAATTATTAACTATATATATGTGTGTATGTGGTTGTGTTAAAATCCAAAAGAAATATATATATATATATCACTATTAATATGTGTCATTTTATACATTTAATGTATGTGTCACTAACTATTTAGGCATAAATGTATGTTTATATGTATGTGGTATATGAATATATGTAATGTACGTGTGTATATTTATTATATGCAATGCATGATTATATGTATATTATATGTATAGGTTGCTTGCATGTATGTATTTATTTATTAATGTCATTAATAGTTAAATATGAATGTAAGTATGTATATTGCACGTAGTATTGTATTATTATGCTATTAAGAGTATGATGTGTATATGTACTATTGTTTGAATGTTTGTTTACATATATGTGTGTATGCATATTATATATGTATGTTATATTATGTATTATTTGTGTTATTATTATTATTATTATTATTATTATTATTATTATTATCATCATCATCATATAACTATTTTAAAAATCAAAAAAGGATTAATATTAAATAAAGCCCATGTCATAAATAAAAATCAAGTTTATAGATATAATTGTCTATTTACATTATAAGCCCAAGAGTTAAAATGTTTATATTACATCAGCCCACTGAGCCCAAAATCATTACACCAAAAAACCCTAATGTCCCTTTTGTTCCCTTGCAGCCGCCCAATCTAAGCCGTAGGACTAAATTTTGATCCAACAGCTGGGATTAAATAGAGACGACCAGCCAGCTTCCACACGCTCCACCACGCGTAGACCGTCTGTCTCCTACGCGCGCGTGCAACCCACTCGCGAGACTTTTCAGCTCCCTGTGCACCACGTGTCACCATCTAGTGCTGCCACGTCAACCCTCAGATGCCATCTGGACAATTCATTTTAGGCTAAATCTTAGTCGTTGGATCAGATCTGATCCAATAGCCCAAATCGAATCTGACCGTTCGGCTCCAGCATACGTTGCATGCGCTGACTCCTCAGCTTCCACGCTCGAGTGCGAGCCACGCGCCTGAGCGTTCTATTCCTCCACGCAATTCGCCATGACTAGTCACCGTCTCCTTCCTTATTCGAGTGCACTAGCAAAATACGACAAAAGAAAATAGGGCATTAGACAACCGAAATAGCAAAAGACAAACTCAAAAATTTGCGGGCAATAACAATCCAAACAAGTAATCATAAGAAATCAAAAAAAAGATTTTAACTTTACATGTATTAAAATCAATGTATTTCGGCTATATAACCAAAAAGCCTAACAATTGTAAAAGGGATCGATTCTGGATTTTCAAGCAATAGAGAACAACAAAATTTCAGAGGTATCATCACTCTTTTTCTATTTTTTGAAACACATATACATAAATTTAGAGTTTTAGCTTTTTTTTACTTTCGGTGTCGGCTCGTTTTCTGTGTCAGTTGCACTTTCTCGCTAATGATAAGCCATCCGGTCTCCGCAAGGCCGTGAATGGTGAATCGGTGGAGGGGGGCAAGCAAAAAGGGGATTGCCACTTCGGTTCTTTTCGAGAAAGTTGATTTTTAGGTTATTTTTGAGGGATCTAGGCTTATATTTAGGTTTAGATTCAGTTTTGGGGCAACCGAGAGGTTTTTAGGGCGATTTTAAGTTCGCCGGCGAGTGGCGGTCGACACGGCGAAGCGTCACCAGAAACTGAAAAATGCGGCAGTGTTCTGGGTTTGTGATGAACACCACGACAATGTTCATCAGGGAAAAGGGGGAAGGACAAAGCATTTTTGTGGTTTTTTTTGATGAAATATAGCAAATTTCTCATTTTAGTTAAAATGTGTGTTATATACTAGTTTTTATTTGTTTTAAAAAAGGGGAAATTGCATAATAAATCCCCCCGTCCCTCGTATTTACCTGTTTGGCCATTCTGCTTCTTTAAAACACTCCCCGGGTCCCTACCGTTTTGGTTTGTTTTACAATTTCGTCCCCTGATTCAATTGAGTCTTCTCTTCTTCTAATTTTGGCCTTCAAATTTCAATTTGGTTCAATTTAGTCTCTCTTTTAGTATTCTTCTTATAACCATGCTTTTTTAATTTCAGCCTTGCATTTTAGTTTCCTTTAATTTCAGTCCCTGTTTTATGTTTGTATATGTTATACTGTGGCCTTTAATGTATGTATGTTATATTAGTATGTTAATTGTTACATTTGTTTAAATGTAGTATAATGCCTAGTTTCTATATAATGTATGACATAGTATTTAATGCAAAGTTTTATTATATCTATAAATATATGGTTTTAACACACATAATATATAGTTTTACATATGTGATATATATAGTTTTTTTACGAAGCATATAATATATGTTTTTATGTAAATTTGTAATGTATTTAATCTATAGATAATAAATATAGTATATACATAATATAGTTTTATAAAGTATGTATATAATATATGGTTTTAAAATATATAATATATGGAATTTATATAATGTAACTTTTATAATATATAACATAGTTTCCATGTAATACATGCTTAGAGGTGGTAATTTGGGATCTTGTTTTTTATGCCTTCATTTATATTGATTTGTCATGTATGCTTATTCAATTTGTTTTTAAATTCTTGCATGTCGGAATATGTTATGTTATGCGGTGTCCTTTTATTCGGGAATGAACGAGGCCAATATCAGTTGTAGTGGTGGTGGTTCGGACGTTCCTTCTCGAATATTAGGGCCCTTAAAATATACTCGTTTGTATAACCAAATTTCAATTAAATCGTCACTCTAAATTCGCAATTTCCAATATTAGGTAAGCGGTAAAACTTTTGGTACCAATTTTGGGCGTTGTGGGGTGCTAATCCTTCCCCACACGTAACCGACTACCGAACTTAAAATCTCTGGTTTTATTTTCGTTGTCCGGTCTACCTAACTCAAGTGACTGGTGGTGACTTCAGTTTATTTATTTCCAAAAAACGATTTTAAAAAAAATTATCCTTTTAATAAAATGTTTTCAATAAAAGTGGAAAACCCTTAATATCTTCGAACTCAAAAACGTTGCTACACTGCCCAATTGACATCCTAGCTTAAAGGAAAGCTTAATTTGGGCAGGCCCAACAATAACGATAATAATAATAATAATAATAATAATAATAATAATAATAATAATAATAATAATAATAATAATAATGGGGAATTAAGCGCGAAATAAAATAATTGAAAACACTGTTTTTCCAAAGTTGTCTAAGGTGTCCACGTCACTTCTCGAGTTAATCCACGTGGTTCCTTTCTATATGCCCCTTTACCTGTGGGTCCCACCAGACATCCACTTGTCTTCTAGTTCCTTCCAAAACGAAATATCCTCAGCAACATTTTCAATTTTCTTTTAAAAATTTAAAATAAATCAAGATAGGTCTAATATGATCTTAGTCCATTTATTCTGAAATTTTAAGTTTAAGTTGCCAACTTTAATTTAAAATAATTTAATCCTTTTAGTTTTATAATATATCGATAGGTCCAAATTAATAATCCTTTGAACACGGTAATTATTTTACTATTACTCAATTACGTAAGAGCCACATACAAATCTAATCAACCATATTTAATCATTAAATAGGATTACATGTCAAATAAATTTCATGTCATCATTTCAAAAACAGTCAAGTCTTAAATTTTAGCATTATAGAGGGATCAGAATCAAATTAGACCAAAATATTAGTATTGAATATTTTGAATTAGATTTATTTTCTCTCTCTATCTATCTTCTCTTCCTTCTTGAAATGTTAAATCTGGACCGCGAACTAAGCTTTTTTCTCTTCTTGTTTGTTGCCGCCCTCCGCGTTCCCTCTACAAATTCTCTCTCATAAACAATAGAAACCCTAACCCAAATCTTTCGCGCTTATTTAATTTTTAACTCCAACCTCAGATTCTTTTTTTCTTTTTTTACTTTCCACGAATCTCAGATCCGCGAGATTTGAAATCTTGTGTTTCAATCGTCCTGCATGGTTTATTCGTCGTTTCGCCATAGAATTCTGTGTGTTTTGGATCCAATATCTGTATATTTCCTTTGTTTTTTCGCTCTGTATAGGTAGTTTTATCTTTTCCCTTTTTACTATTTAATTTTGGTGAAATTTCCGTTTGGCCAAGTTTTATTTCAAACTTAAATAACGGTTAAGCGGTTATTTGATTTTTTTTTTCTGTTTTGAATTGTTTGTTAGTTGAATTGAATTTTTCTTTTTGTTTGTTTTGCAGTTAGGTTTTTGGATTCCTGCATATTGTGACGAACACATTCAAGTTTTCAATTCGAATTTGGAATCGAGTTTCAGTGTATAAACAGTTAAGTCTTAAGGATCTTTTCTTTCTTCGGATTTCCTCTTATGAATGCTGTCATTATCAGAAATTTGTGAACAAATTGTTGTTGAATGGAGGAAGAAGGAGTTTGTTTGGGAATCCCCACAGAGGAGGTTACGGAGAATGTAAATGCTATGAAGCCAGAATTGAAGCGAGACATTGAATGTCTTGATCCGGAACCAGAGTCTGAATTGGAGGCGTCTCCTAACAAGAAACAAGCGAAAGAAGTTTCCAATGAGGATATTGGGTCAGAGGTTTCGAACCCAATTGTTTCTCCGAAAGAAAATACGTCCAGTTTCCGTGACATAAGCAGTAGAAACCAGGCTGGTAGCGGTGAGGTTACTTCTGTTTGTTCCCGAAATTCAACCTTTGATGAGAGTCTTAGTGATAGTTCTCAAATGGGTGATACATCTGCTGCTTTGTCGAGTTCCCATGTTACATTGGAAATTCCGAAACACTTGAGTTCATCAGGGATTAGGAAAGTTACGTTTAAGTTTAGCAAAAGGAAGGAAGACTATGATAATGAAACTTCATATTCAGTTGGCGGTGAATGTATGAATATGGAAAATACTTATGGGAATGGTTCAGTCGAATGGAGTGGTCGATATTCTTGTGCTCCCAATTTGGAATTGAAAATGTCTAAGAAGGTTGTTCCCAACTACCCAACAAATGTTAAGAAGTTGTTAGGGACCGGCATTCTTGATGGAGCCCGAGTGAAGTATATTTCTATCTCAATGGAGGTAAATTGGTTTTTCTCTATCTAAACTAAGGTTAATTTTGTTTTTGTTAACGTTGACTTGTTTAGTAAAGTTATTACAATTTTGATCATGGTTTTTAGAGAGTACTGGATGGAATTATTCACGCCGGTGGATATTTGTGTGGATGCTCATCTTGTAATTTCTCCAAAGTAAGTAATTAATTCAACTGTTCTAGTTAGTACTATTAATTTTTCTATAAATGCTTAGTCTTAGGATGTATTATGTTAGCTGAAGGTTGTCTTGGGTGTGAGTAGGTGCTAAGTGCCTATGAGTTTGAGCAGCATGCTGGTGCCAAAACTAGGCATCCAAATAATCACATATACTTGGAGAATGGGAAGCCAATATATAGTATTATTCAAGAACTAAAGACGACTCCACTCAGCATTCTGGATTCGGTCATAAAAGATGTAGCTGGTACATCTATAAACGAGGAGTCCTTTCAGGATTGGAAAGGTACTAATTTCTGTTTTCATGCTTTGATCTTGGTTGTCTGTAGATCCTATACCATCTCTTATTGTGTCCTTTTGAAGTTTTTAATAGATTTATAATTTTTTTTTGATCTCAAGATACTGCTGATTTGATACATGATCAAATTCTTTTGAAACTAAAAGAAACAAAAAAAAAAAAGATGTGAATTCAGTAAGAGGACTGCCATTTTTCTTGAGGTTGCTTCCCTTGTTATATGCAAATGTATTTGGGGTCTCAGGCTTCGAATCTAGTTATTCAAATGGAACACAAAATCATTAAGATCAGAAATATCTAGGATGAGATTGCTATGTGTAATTAGTGGTTACACAAATACATCCAATGCTTGTAAATATCACGTGGAAATTTATGATGGCATAATAATAGAAATTAAGCAAATGGGAAACAAAAGAATAGATATAAATTCAATCAGAGGGTGCCAATTACATTTGAGGTAATTTTCATCAGAACTGGTTGGCATGTGTGAAGTTGAAGAAAAAGAAAAATTGCCCACCCAAGCAGCACATGCAAGAGTGAAGAAAAAAAATTCAGAGTTTTAAACTCTTCTGCTCTCTCACGTGTAATTGTGCAATAAGAATACTTGATTGTTTTTCCTTCTAGCAGTTTCATTGTGTTGCAAGACGGGTGAATTTTACGATTCGGATATCAAATCAAATATAATATTCCAGATGTACTAGTAGCGATACTGTCAACCTTCAAGAAAAGGGAAACCTTATTTTATACCTTGCCAGTTTAGAGCTGCATTTTACTTTTTCTATTGTATATGTTTTAACATGCTGTTATATTCTGCAGCTAGTCTTCAGCAAAGTGATGTAAATGCTCAAGCAGAGAAGATATATAAGATGAAACCTCCTACTTTGCCTAGTTCTATGAGGTAAATATGAAGTTCTGGTGATTTCCATTTCTATAAACTTCGTATGTTTCAACTGTTATAAAATTTTTCTTCCGCATCCTTGTCTGATGGACTGTCTCATTGAATTATCTGGGCTTTCAATTTTGATTAGGATTCTAACCTGTTGGTTTTATCTGGGTGCTTAGTGAAGTTGAAGCTAGCATTTGGATGTCATGTTTACTTTTTAATTTTAATTCTCATAGGAATTGTTGGATACAAGCTTATTAGACTAATTTACAAGATTGCATGATGATGACTAATTCCTAGAGAGGGCTATTAAAAGCACCATTCTTGTTTTTTTTTTTTGCGTTCACTTCACTGATGTTCTACCTTTAGTAGGCCTAGCTCAGTCATGAAGCGAAAGAGAACTGCGGATGGTGGTATGAAGAAAAGGTATTATGTGGCATATATTGTGCTACCTCTCTTTGTAAATCTTAGTTCTTCCTGATTTGAGTTGGAATTTCTTTAAATTGTTGGCAGGGATAATGATTTACACCGGTTACTCTTTATGCCAAATGGACTTCCAGATGGTGCAGAATTGACTTACTTTATCAAAGGACAGGTGCAATATTTTATTGGATACAATATGGCTGATTAGCAACAATTTATTCCTATTAGTGGTGCTAACCAAACCTCTAATTGTGTTTTTCAGAAGTTACTGGAGGGCTACAAGCAGGGAAATGGTATAGTATGTTGCTGTTGTGAGAGAGAGGTGAATTTCTACTTCATTAACAATGTGATGCTAGACTACCTTTTGCATTAGTGATTTTTGTTTTATTTATTTATTTATTTGGTGTGAGCAGCTTAGCCCTTCACAGTTTGAAGCACATGCTGGAATGGCCGCCAGAAGACAGCCGTAAGTGGTTTTAACAGGATTTGATCTTTCCTAGAATGTTGTTATGAGTCCCTTATCAAGTTTCTTTCTGTACACAGGTATCGCCACATCTATACATCTAATGGATTGACACTTCATGATATAGCGTTGTCATTAGCAAATGGGCAGTCTGTTACAACTGGTTCCAGTGATGATACATGTGCAGTGTGTGGAGATGCTGGAGGTCTGCTTCTTTGTCATGAATGTCCTCAGGCTTTTCATCCAAGTCTGTAATTTCTTCTTTTTTTTTTATCAGTTTCTTTCTTGTTTAGATAGGTTTTTTATTTACTGTGGTGTTGTAAAAATTCAGTTGAGTGGCCAGCATCAAATGATGCTTCATGTGACCAATTCATTAACTAGACATAGCATGTGGGTTAGCATTTGGAGGTCTAGTTGTGTTTGTGCTTTCATGCCAATGATAATCATGACTGTCTTTGTACAAATTATTTTCAAAAGAATCTCTTAACTTGTTATCATTTTTGCATCATCTTAGCTGTAAAAATACATTTGGTATTGTTATTTTTGCCAGATATTTTTTTGGCGCAAATTTTCTTTCATTAATACTATTGGATATTTTGTTGCAGCTTGTTTGAATCTAGAGCACCTTCCTGAAGGCGAATGGCGTTGTGCAAATTGTGCAGATGAACATGGTTCTGGTAGAAAAGCTGTTTCTGGAGAAGCTTCTAGTACAACAAGACCGATTGTGATACGATTAACTAGAGTTGTTAAAGCACCAGAATTTGAAATTGGTGGTTGTGTTGTTTGCAGGTTGGTACCAACATATTTGAAATGAGCTTGAATGTTTAACTAAATCTATCCATGGCTCCATCAAATATGAGTCAATAAATCTATCCACTGCTTTTAGATTTAGTTTTATATATTACGAAATTTGTGTTATGAGATTGTCTTTTTCAGGGGACATGACTTTAGTGGCTCTACATTTGATGATCAAACGGTCATTCTCTGCGACCAAGTATGTGTTGTTTCCTCATCCTATTTCTATCCAAGCCAGCATTTTTTTGGGTGTAATAATGTCTTTTTCATTTTTTTAGTGTGAGAAGGAGTTCCATGTTGGTTGCTTGCGGGATAGTGGACTATGTGATTTGAAAGTAAGTCTGAAATGTTCTGGCAGATAATTGTTAACTTATTACATGCCAGTTGAGGTGTTTACCTTTGATTTTCATCCATGCTACAGGAAATTCCCGAGGATAAATGGTTCTGTTGTGATGACTGCAGCAGAATTCATGGGGCACTCCAGAGTTATGTTTCCAGTGGGGTGCAGATAATTCCTACTTCATTTGCAAATATAATCAGAAGAAAGTATTTAGAAAAAGGATCATTAATTGATGGAGCCCCAGATTGTGTTCAATGGCGAATACTGAGTGGAAAAAGCCGTTATCCTGAACACCTGCCATTACTTTCAAGTGCTGCTGCAATATTTCGAGTAAGCATTTCCTGATATGAAACTATTATTTTTTGTGTATTATAACCTAGTGGCTCAAGATATTTATACTTTTTTTTGTCACTTGGTCTTTTTTTTAGAACGTATGTCACTTTTAACCTAGTTTTTCAGTCGTGCTGAGAGTTTGTTTTCAAATCGAAATTTGAAGATGAGCTCAGTGCCATGTGTGGTTATAGTTTTTGAACAATATAATAAAAGGAACTTGTTCTTGGAGTGAATGCAGATGAGCTTTTTTTGAACAACATAAAAAGGGAACTTGTTCTTGGAGTGAATGCAGATGAGCTTACACAGACATTCTAAGACGGCTATTTGCTTATACTTCCATCCACATTTCAGCTATAGTTTTAATCAAAACAGTTGAAACATTCTTTAGCATACAATCATTATGAGGTTACGTGGAAGGAAGTCATTGGTCTTATAGAGTATGATCACATATATTTTGAATTTTGGAAATGTATTATCAATTGCTGATTGATAGTATCCTTATGTTCCAGAAGATGAAATATTCTTCTCAAATCAAATTCATGAAAACCCATCCATGAAAATTATTAAAATTGCATTTGTGGTGAAGACAAGATTTCAAAGTAAAATGATTATATAACCGGATGTGATTACATTCTGGAGTATTTGGTTTTTCTATGGGATTTTTGTGAATTTTCCTATGTATATATACTAGCTGCCTTTAGAGTGTAGATCATCCTGCAGATATTTCATTACTCAAGCTGTATATAACAATTGCCTGCCTGCTCAAATTATTTGCACTTTTTGACAGGAATGTTTTGATCCCATTGTTGCAAAATCTGGTCGTGATTTGATTCCTGTCATGGTCTATGGGTATGTACCTATTCTTACCCTGGCTTTTTTCCTTTTTGCCTTGAGAATCTGGAACTCTCTTTATGGTCAGGAAAAAATGTTCTCAAGAAAATGTGTTCATTTATGTGGTTAATGGGACATCTTGACTTATCACAATTTTTGCAGCTGAACAATATTTTACTGATATTGTTATGACAAATAATTTTACTAGTGTTCTGGTTTGTTGTGATCTGATGGTTAGTGTTTGAACTTCTTTTAGGAGAAATATATCCGGACAAGAGTTTGGTGGAATGTATTGTGTGGTTTTGATTGTGAGGTATATTGCTCTCTCATTTTATTCTTTAGTGGGTGGTTCCTTGGTGTTCTTGTCTTGTTGATTACTTTATTTATGTATGAATTTATACGTGATGCACATGTGCAGGTCTGTTGTTGTATCTGCTGGTCTTCTTAGAATATTCGGTCGCGAGGTTGCCGAGCTTCCTATCGTAGCTACAAGTAGAAAACATCAAGGAAAAGTAAGTACTCAATAGGTTGGTCAAAGAATATGCCGTTGCTGTTGATTTAATCCTCTTTAAATCTGTTTGAAGTGCAACTAAAGCTAAGTTCACGCTTTTGCAAATTTGTCACCTTGAAATACTTTAAGATAAACCTCTCGGGCCCTAACTCTGTTCCGCTGTCGTGTATCGTTTTCGTTCCTAGTTTTCCAATCTATTTGAAACTTGATGGATATACTAATGCAAAAACAAGCTAACTGATCATGATTTGCCTATTTGGCTTTGTTATAGGGATATTTCCAGGCATTATTTGCTTGTATTGAGAGTTTGCTGAGTTCCCTGAATGTTGGAAACCTGGTGCTCCCAGCTGCGGATGAAGCTTTGTCAATTTGGACAAAGAAGTTTGGCTTTGCTAAGATGAGTGAGCAGCAAGTAAGTGCACTCTAAATCTTTTACTCTGACCAAAAAGTCATTATTTTGATATAAATCTCTCACTCTGATCCGAACCTGAAAATCCAATTCAATTAACCCCAAACACAAATCTGGCTTAACTTGATTTGATCATAAAACCAGTCCAACCTAAACTTGAACCTGGAACCAAAACAATTGGAACCCGAAATGACCTGAACAAATAATCTTAAACGATATGAAGACAATGTTTTGACCCTAAAAACTTGACTCTCAAACTTGAAATTTATCCAAATCTAAAATGATTTGAACTTGAAACAGACCCAAATCAAAATTGTTTGAATTCTAGACAGACGTAAATCAAAATTATCCGAAAATGATAAAATCTGAATTGACCTGCTTTCAAACCAATCCAACTTATCCAGTGGACATGTCTGTTTCTTTGATCTGTTTATACCAAATACTAACCAAGAGAGTTAAGCTATCGTGAACTTTGTTTTATGTTCAGTTGTCCAAGTATCAAAAGGAGCTTCAATTGACGATCTTTAAGGGAACGGTGATGTTGGAGAAACAGGTAGAGCTGTTATCCGAATAGTGTTGATCATCTTCCTGGCAAGCTCTCATCAAAATACCAGGATTTGGCATCAACCTTAGGTCTAATTTGTGTTGTTGGTCTTGACTTTTTTATTCCAGTTTTTTTGTTTTCATCCACCATAAATGGTTTTGTTTTTTGTACAAAACTAGAACCAAACTGTGACCGAAGGATGTAAAAGAAGAGTGAATCAAACATGCATTGCATGCTGACCCTTTTTCTTAATTCACGCATGCAGCAAACGAATTTTGCTCTGTTTTTTTAGCATTGTTTTTAACCCTTTAGAATGAGAAAAAAAAGTCATAGCTAAAAGTTATGTTATCATATTGGATATGGATACATATATTTTAATTGTTTTTTTTTTTCTTTTCAATATGAAGTATTCAAAGTCACTTGACTTGCTCTTTCTTGGAGAGCTTCTGTTAATTAAATTGAGTAATTAGTGGATTCTCTGTTTTGTTTGAAAATAATTCGTATATAAAAGAAGAAAAAAGAAACCAATGGCGCGAAGCTTTTCATGCGATCAAAGGAAGATCGACAAAAGGAATCACCGGAGGACTATGACGGGGAACCCCTTATCCTTCCTTATTTCCTTTTAATTTGGCGTAAATATAAAAAAATGGCGTTTAATTTTTTTTTAGTTTGGTGTTTAATGTTTATTATGCGTTAAATAGATGTTTAACATTTTATTTCATAACTCAAATTAAGTTTTATTATAACAGACGATAGAAATTTTCTAATTAAAATACATGTCATATTTTTAGTATTTTTTATTTTTTATTTTTTGAGAATAAAAAAATTAATTTTATAAAAAATTTAAATCTTTAATTTTTTAAAATTTTTTAAATCTTAAATTCTTAAACCCCTCTTTTCTTATCACCAATTCAACTACAATCAACTACCCTTGTCTTCGTTGGAATCTCACGATTGAAATTTCATCATTCGTCGTTAAAAAATGACGAATGAACCATCGATTGTTATATCGACGAACTTTTAACAATAAAGAAAAAAGATTATAATTGAGATTTGACCGACGACTAGAGTAAGGATGCCAATTGGGTACAAAGGATACACTTCTAACATTATTTCCCGTCAAGAATTTTCATCTGTATTCTCACCTCACGGCTCGTTATGAATACAAAATTTAAAATCATCCATGTTCCACAATTCGCAAGACTAAAACCATCCCCATCATCCATGTGGGTCGTGAGACCCACCTAATCTCTTTTTTACCCATCCCATGACCCATTCATATAATATATTTATAAATAATAGTTAAATAAATATAAACCAAATTTGTTATGAAAAAGTACGAAATACCTGTAATTCGCACTTCCACCATATATGTGATATTATTTTAACTGTTACCATTTTTAAAAAATAATAATATAGGAAATTAAATTTTGTACAACACAAAAGTTTGGACTAAAAAGATACTAAATTTTATTGCAAAAGATCGAGAAATAGCACAAATAACATGTAATATTATTATTTCAATTGTTGTAACAAATAAATAATATATAAAGAATTAAAAAGAAAATAACAATGAAAAAGATAACCTTTAAAAATAAGAACAATACCAATAGAATCTGAATAACATACAATATTACTGAGAAGAATAAAGCAAATCTTAGAAAGAAAGTTTAAAGCAACAATAAAGAAGAAATTAATAAAAATAAATATTATATATATAATTTTTTATAAATATTCTAAGATAAGTCAATATAAATTATCTTAAATTTGATTTTAATTCAAACTGATATTTTAAAAATATTTATATATTTCATCTTATCAATCTCAAACTCAATTATATATTATATTGAATTTTTCATTAATATCCCAAGACAAGTCAACGTGAATTGCCTTAAATTTTACTATGATTCAAGCTGATATTATATTTTTAATAATATTTATAATAACATGTTATAAGATCTGTTGAGGCGACGAATCTAATTTTTATCTTTATCCACGCCCTCCACACCACCCACGACGAATCTAATTTTTATCTTTATCCACGCCCCACAACCCGCAAAATTTGTAATCATCCCTGCTCAATTGAATGCGAAGTGGGACGAATGTATACAATGTTTGGTTGATGAACGGTAAACCACCGACGTGTGGGGATGTCTGACGGTGAGAGAGATATAATTTGAGAGTTTGATTGAAAGAAATTAAAACTTTAAAGTTTTTTAAGAAATTTATAATTTTAAAGAAATTCAATAATTAAATAAAAAAATCAAGGCCGTAGGTCATAGTATAGTTAGATAACGGTATTTTTTTAACGTTTGTTTACGAAAAATATGATTTTGATTACAGAATAAAATATTAAGCACCAATTTACTTGGAATAAACATTAGGCGCCAAACTAATAAAACTATAGTTTGAGCACGTTTCTATTTTAATTTCGGTGTTAATGTGGTCTCCTTTATGTGTTATAGAGCTGAAAATGCATGTGATGTTAAAGGTTATCGCATAAAACTGAGATCTTCTTCACTCTTTCATTTTCCCCCCCGGATGATTGCCTAATCAATTCTTGTGATTTGTGACTATTTCAAAAAGCTTCGAGTCAAACTATAAACTTCAATAAATCAATTATCTTCTCCTTTTACAACACAAGTGGTTTAGATAAAAATGTGTCTTCTTCTTCAACCCAAGTGGTTTAGATAAAAATGTGATCCTAAAAACGCTTAGCTTTCCTATAATGATCTTATCTTCCAAATATTCGGGGTAAGAGAAACAAAAAAGGTGACATTTGCTTTTATTATTGACAAAATTGTTTGAAGAATTATAAGTTGGAAAGCTCGGTTTCTGTTGGGATGATCAATCAATGGTGAAAGACCAAGAAAGGGATGAATTGGAAATTTAAAAAATTGGTGGAAGCAAATAAGAAAGTAAAAAGATTGGGACACAACCTTATAACAAGGTTTACATCCACCACCTTAGCTATCCACACTAAGGATTTCTCAAATCCACTAAATTTGTTTTCTTTTTGAGGCTAAAGGAGATAACCTTACAAACTCCCTTAAGACTTATACACCAAAGTCTTAAGAACCCTCACAAAGATATCACAAATAGAGCATATTGAGAATCCTCACAAAGGCTGATTGTTTGCACAATTCTTAAGCTCACTCTAACCCCTAAACTTGAATAAAAAAGCTAAAAATAAGCTCTCAAAAGTGGGTTACAAGATTTGACTCTAAAATGCTCAAAGATTGTTGGATGTGTGCTTGAATGCTTTAGACTTGATGATTAGTTGTTGCTGTAGCTTTAGAGACTTGTTTATATACCGCTCATTGATTTCTAGCTATTTGGGTAGTTGAGATATTGAATAGAGCCGTTGAGTTGCATTTTTTCTGCAATAAATGTTGTTTGGTGGCCAGACGTATCGGTACTCGAGCAAGCGTATCAGTACTTGCCATAAAAAGAAAGAGCCATTGTACAAAGGGGGTATTGATACGCAGGAAGCCGTATTGATACGAAAAGTTCATTTTACAAAGGTGTATTGGTACGGTCTGTACCGTATCAGTACCAGTTTTGCTCACTAAAATCTTGATAAGTTGTGAAATAAAAATTGTATGGATATGCCTATAAGGGTATCGGTACAGGTTAACTGAAATTCAAAGTAATGATTCCAATAAAATGATAAGACAACGATCGAATATTTATTACAAAAGATTTGGAAAATCTTAACACCTCGTACCGGTATGCATAAAGCCGTACTGATACTCGAATGCAAAATTGGTTCTCAGGTTGCATGGCGTACCGATATGGCTACACGCGTATCGGTACCCTATAGCCACTAAGTCTAAAATGAAATTCCAATAGCGAAAAACCGTATCGATAAAGCCAAGGGCGTATGGATACTCCTGGGCCAAATTGTCTATTTCGAGCACAAAAACACTTATAAAAATATTTGAGGTTTAAGGTTTTGACTTAGAAATAATTTTAAGTTCGAATCTTTGTCAATTTGTAAGTCTTTCGAGTACTTAAAAATTTATCTATTTTTATAAAATAGTCATTGAAATTCCTTGTTATATCAAAATCAAATATAGGTTTTACAATCTCCCCCTTTTTGATATAACAAAACCAAAATAAAAGTTTAAGTCTTTTGAAATAACTCCGCTTTCTTTAAGGCTATAAAAGATAGTTTATTTTGAAAATCCTTTGAAAATTTTTATATCCCATACTTCTCCCCTTTTTGTTAGATCAAAATCAATGGGTAAAAATAAACACAAGATATAAAGCATAAAAACTCAAAGCATAATTAAACTCAAAGATAATTAAACAACATAAATATTATAAATTCAAATCATTGTTCACAGCAACATAATTATCCAACTTAAACACAAAAACATAATCTAAAAGCATAAAAACTCAAAGCATAATGTCATAGGAAATCAAATAAAGGCAAAAGTGCATAAAACTCAAAACCTAATATGATATGTTATTATATGAAATAGATGCAAAGCCTAAGGAACATCCTCATCTTCATCATCCTCATCTTCATCTTCCATGCCATCATCACTGTAAAACCCCTTTCCTGGACTAGTCGAGAACCGAGTCGGAGTATGTTACCAATAGACAAAACGATGATCGATGCAATAATATGTAATCAATGATTGATATACAATAGCGATACAATAATTCAACAATTCAGTGCGAAACTATATTTATCAATTCAGGGTCAACTTTAAACTATTACAAGTTATAAAGACTAATATGTAAATTCAGTATTTTAGAGGGCTTCTTCTAAAATTAACCTTACCACCATGAAATTCAATCCATATTTAGCAAGCATGCAAATTTTCATAACAAAAAGAGTTCATTTACCTCACCAATTAAACCAATTAATATTCAATGACTACCATTCAATGTTTCAAACTTATTCCAATCAATTTATAAGTAATTTACCTATATCGCTATTGGTACTCATGTGGCCGTACCTATATGCCTATGTCATGACTGTTAAAACGGTTAAGAGTCAATGAGCCCATATCGATGCTGTGTCTATCTTTATCGATATACGATGCATGGTTTATAATTTATCAAATTCCAGTGACCAATCTCGTATTGATACAACTCTACCCGTATCGATACAACTCTAGCCGTATCGATACGTGTTCCTCTATTTTAATACACCCTGAAATCGTATCGATGCAATTTTTACAAACCATTTCCAGTGTTAACTTTTTGTATCGATACGCCCTTTGACGTATCAATACGCCATGTTGACCATGGTTGACCACGCCCAAATATGTATACCCGTATCGATATGCCATCACACATATCGATACGCCCTGTACTATAATGACATATTTTGTCTGGTTTTTAATCAGTTTAACCTATTAAACAATATCCAAATTCAATGGAATTTTACCAACAACATTAAAACACTATAATCTACTAGCATGCCAAATTTATGTCAAAATGAATCCATTTACTAAGTTTTCTCTTTCTTAAGCTATATGCCAATTTTGCCACTTTTAGCAAAACTTAAAAGGGTCATTTAGGGCCCTTAAGGCTTATACATGCCACAAGCAATATATACACATCAAAAGAACTAAAAGTGACTAGTCTAACTACTTTGCCACCATTCTAGGAGTTTATAAGGGCAATATACATTACTTTACCCTTATGGTGACTTGCTAAAACTTCCAACTAGTTCCGATCTCGAACCGATGTCTTTTTTAACCTGAAATGCATGAGATGAGATGAGATGCATTAGGCTACTTTGCCTACTGAGGTAGTAAAAAACAATGGAATGTAAATCAAATCATGCTTTAACAATATAAATACTATGTTTCATGTTCAATATTAATTAAATCATGTTTCAATATTAATCCTTGGATCAAATCAAGATAGTGGATACATCAATTCCTACGCCTCGCCAAATCAATGAATGGTCTAGTCCCTTTGCCTTGCCAATTTACCAAAACCACAACATCCCTCTGCCTCGCCACAATAAAGGCGGTAGCCAATGACCGTAGTCCACCTGTACCATTGAACTCATGAATTCTATGGCATGTCACTTGTATCCAATGTCCTTTAAAATCCAAGGTTCAGTAATAGTATCAATGTTCAGTTTTTCAATGACAACATCAATATCAATGATCGGTAATCCAATTGCAATGTCAGTGAGTAATATTAAAATGTTAATGCTTCAATACCTATGCTTACATCAATGGACAATAACAAAGGCAATAACTTATCTATGACAATGGCTATATCGATGGCAATTCTCTGTCCAATAACAATGTCTACAACAATAACTATTTTGATATCAATATTTCAATAATCAATGTTCAATGCAACAACTTACCAATGCTTACCAATATGGTCTCTTATGAGATTGGATGCGAATTCCTTATACACGATGTTAGCTATACAAAATTCAATAACAATGGAATCGAAAAAGGCACATAGTCTAACTTCAAGACTCCAAATACACTCACCTCAATTCTGAATCTCCTACGGCTCTCGGATTACGATCCCTTTGTTCCTAGCTCTTGTTGGAGATGATGGATTAGCTTTCTCCAATTCTTGAGCCAGGTAACAACATTAGAAGATTATTAGGATTGATTTAACAATATTGAAATTGATATTAAATCTTAGAATAGTTAGTAGCCAATGATTCTTCCATGGATTAAAGCTATGAGGATCATAGTTATAACTCAAATATTCAATAACTTCATCTTAAAATTGAACATAATCTATCCATGGAATCAAGCAATAGATTAGGGGTTATGCTTACCCGATCGATAGTTATTCGATAGATCAATAAATCTAAGAAAACCTAAGCTTGCAAGGTTCAACATTGGAGGTGCTTGCTTACTCTATGTGAAAGGTTGAAGATGATACTATGGTGGTTGCTTATTCTTTAACCGGGTAAGCCTCTTTTTTGCTTTCTTGTAATTTAAAGCTTTCATTCCATTGAAGGAATTTCATTAGAGAACCCCACGTATGTGGTGATTAATTTTAGGGAGGGGCTAATAGCAAGGTTAATCCCTCGACTTTCTAAACTTTAGACTTTTATCCTCAAACTTCTAATTTTCCCAATTTAGTCACTAAAGAATTTTTCAATAAATTCAATAAGGTCCTTAATTGATAAATTGACTCATTTAGAGTTCAATATCAATGCAATTGACCATACAGTCAAAGTCAATACAATATTTGAACCTTTATGGTATAGGGTTTTTGATATTCGAGACTCAATTCCGACTAGAACAGTTTTCAGGGTGTTACAACTATCCCCCTTAAAAAAACTCATCCTCAAATTTTACCTGAATTGAACAGTTGAGGGTATTGTTTCTTCATTGTCTCCTCCAGTTCCCAGGTTGCTTATTCAACGGTGTGGCTCCTCTAGAGCACTTTGACTAACGGAACAGATTTGGTGCATAGCCTCTTAACTTCTTTCGCAAGAATCTGAACCGGTTCCTCATCATAGGACAAATTAGGTTGAATCTCTATAGACTCAGGTTCAATGATATGCGAAGGGTCGGAACGATACTTTTAGAGCATCGATACATGGAACACATCATGAATTTTGCTCAATTTTGAGGGCAATAATAATCGATAAGCCACAGAGCCAACTTTTTCAATAACTTCAAAAGGTCCAATGAATCGGGGACTCAGCTTCCCCTTTTTACCAAACCTCAGAACTTTCTTCCATAATGAGACTTTGAGGAAGACTTTCTCACCAAGTTCATATTGGATATCCTTTTTTAAGGTTAACATAGGCCTTTTGTCGATCGAATGTAGCTTTCAAGTGATTATGGATGATAGTAACCCATTATTCGGTTTCCCGAAGTAGATCAGGGCCCAACATCTTGCCTTCACTGAGTTCAGACCAACACAATAGAGTTTTGCAACGTCTGTCGTATAATGCTTCATAAAGTGCGATCTTAATGGAAGATTGATAACTATTGTTGTAGGGAAACTCAATGAGAGGCATAGACTTTTCCCAAGATCTACTAAAATCAATAATGCATGCATGAAGCATGTCTTCCAGAATCTATATAGAGGGGTTCAATATCGATACAAATCCTTAATAGTTTAATGGAAGAAGTTTTCGGTGATTACCTGAATGACCCTTTCTGACTGGCCATCAGACTAAGGGTGAAAAACAGTACTAAGGTGAACTCTGGTGCCCAAAGCTCTTGTAATGTTCTTCAAAGTTGAGAAGCAAATCATGGATCTCGATCGGAGATGATAGATTGTGGTACTTCGTAGAGTCGAATAACTTCCTTGATGTACAAGTCAGCTAACTTAGGAAGTCCAGAGTCCATCCTAACCGGTAAGAAATGTGCTAACTTGGTGAAACTGTATACAATGACCTAAATTGCATCATGCTTAGCAAGAGTTAAAGGCAGACCATTGAGAAAGTCCATCGTGATCTTTTCCCACTTCCACTAGGGTAATTCGATAGGTTACAATAATCTAGTAGGGACACGATGCACAGCCTTGACACGTTGGCACGTGAGACATTTGGAGACAAAGTCAATTATGGCTTGCTTCATGCCTAGCCACCAATAAAGTTCATGAAGATCCTTATACATCTTCACCGTGCCTGAGTGAACAGAGAAAGAACTTGAATGAGCTTCTTTAAGAATATTGGTACGAAGAGATTCATCATTGGGTAAACAGACCCAATTATGAAAACATAGAAGTCCTTCAAAGTTGATTCTGAAATTAGGATTATCTTGTAATTTGGATGTAATAGACTGGAGTTCGGGATCTTGGACTTGTAATGTTTTGATTCTTGAAACAATGGTAGACTGAACCTGAAGTTCAACTACGAAAAAACAATGCTTTCGAAGTCGAAAGTAAGCATTAATAGCTCAGGGGAGCTACAATACAATAACATTAAAATGAGTCGATGCACTATGCAATGTGTAGAAATCAATGATCATTAACAACACTTATCAGACAGAGGTTTGCGATTGAGTGCATCGGCTACAACATTGGCCTTGCCCGGATAATAGTCAATGACAAGATAGTAATCTTTAAGGAGTTCCATCCATCTTCATTGTCGAAGGTTCAACTCTTTTTGAGTCAATAGATACTTGAGGCTTTTATGATCAGTGAAAAGATAACATTTCTCCCTGTAGAGATAATGTCTCCAGATTTTCAATGCAAATACAACTGCATCCAACTCTCAGTCATGAGTGGGGTAATTCATCTCATGTGGTTTTAGTTGTCTTGATGCATAAACAATGACCTTTCCTTCTTGCATCAATACACATTCTAACCCGAGAAGCATCATTATCGACTGTGTAGTCCCTTCCGGAGTTGGGTTAGGATCAGTGTGTGAGTCAAAACTTACTTCAATTGGTCAAAACTTCGTTGTTGATCATCGGTCCAAACAAATGGATCTTATTTTCTCAACAGCTTAGTCAATGGGACTGCTATCATAGAAAATCCTTTGACAAATCTTATGTAATAACCAGAAATGCCAAAGAAACTTCTCACCTCACCAGTATTCTTCGGTGGATGCCAATCAAGAATAGCTTGAATTTTTTCCAGGTCTACCAGGATGCCCGAAGCCGATACGGTTTGCCCAAGGAATGCAACTTCAGTGAGCCAAAACTCACATTTGGAGAACTTGGCAAACAACTGCTTCTCCTGAAGGGTTTGAAGCACAATACGAAGATGATCTCGATGCCCTATAGCATTCTTAGAATAAATTAGGATATCATCAATGAATAGCACTATGAATTTGTCAAGATAGGGTCTAAAAACCCGATTCAACAGATCCATGAAGGCTGCCAGTGCATTGGTTAGCTCGAATGACATCACCAAAAATTCATAGTGACCATATCTTGTACCGAAAGCAGTTTTGGGTACATCACATTCCTTGACTCTCATCTGATAATACCCAGACCTTAAATCGATCTTGGAAAACACAGAGACATCCTTTAGTTGATCGAATAGGTCATCTATCCTTGGCAGTGGATACTTATTTTTGATAGTTACCTTATTCAACTATCGGTAATCGATACATAATCTCATAGAATCATCTTTATTATTTACAAAAAGGACTGGAGCTTCCCATAGTGAATAACTCGTTTGGATAAAGCTTTTATCAAGTAGATCTTGAATCTGAGCTTTCAAATTTTTTAGCTCAATAGCTGCCATTCGATATGGTACAATGGAAACTGAGGCAGTCCTAGGTTGCACTTCAATGCCAAACTCTACTTCACGGGTTAGAGGTAAACTAGGAAGCTCATCAGGGAAAACATAAGGAAATTCACACACGGTGTCAATGTCTAACAATCGAGGTTCATCCTTGGCTTCCAATGTCAAAGTATACAATTAAGGGTTTCAAGAATTCATCAAAGCAATACTCTCCTTGCCAAGACCTCGAAGATACAACTTCCTTTTACTACAATCTACCCAAGCTTGATGTGTACTAAGACAATACAAACCTAGTATGACATCATTTTTATGGATCGGTAGGGCCAATATATCGTCTAGAAATGGAATCCCTTGAATCACTAAGGGACAATTCTTACATACAAAGCTCAGGATGACATAATCACCCAATGGATTAGTTACAGAAATTCTCGATTCTATAGGTTCAGAGGATATTCTATGCTCTTTAACCAACACAGTGCTTATAAAGGAATGAGTAGAACCAAGATCAAACAGTGCATATAAAGAATATGAATACAATTCAATGGTACCTGCAATGACATCAGGTTCATCCTCCTCTTCCCTGCTCCTTACATGGTAATCTGGGCAGGTGCCTTCGATTCTTGTCTATTTGATGGTTTTCCCGAGCCACTAGGTCTCCCTGCTGCTCCCGATGATCATTTCCTTAATCCTTTTCCTCAGAAAAATTGAGTAGGGGAGGAAAAAATAGACAATGTAGCAGTAGATTTAGTAGCATTGAGTGGGCAATCACAGATAAATTGGCCTTGCTCGCTACAATAGAAACAAGCCCCAGACTACTTATGGCATTGGCCTGCTAGGTGTCAGTTTTGACAATAGTTGCAAATTGGATACTGAGAGCTTCGATTTGAGCATCTAGTGCTTCCAACTAAGGCCGTCTTAACAAAAGACTATGTCATATTCTGAGGCCTCTCAATTTTCCCTAAATGGGAAGACTGTGTGTACACATTTTGTTTAGGGCCTTGATACTTGCCCTTCTTGTTCCTCTTGGGAGGTCGTGAATCATCTCGGAACCTCTTTTTAGATTTGCCCGACCCATTGGACCTTTGGGCTTTCTGTGCTGCTTCAGTAGTTTTGACTCAGTTCACAAGATCTTGAAAATTAGTGATGCCCAATACAGTGAACATAGGGCGTAGTTCGTCACTAAGCCCGACAATGAACATCCTACACTTTTCTTCCTCCTTGATATACTCAACACCATATCTGCAGTACTTGTAGAAATCATGAATATACTGCTCAATAGGTCGTCCACCTTGCTTAAAATGTAGAAAGATGTTGTGCCTTTCTACGAGATAAAACTCGCTAATATACTTCTTTTGGAATTCCTAAAGAAAGAACTCCCATGTAATAGTTTCTTCAGAGACTGTGAGGATAATGGTTTTCCACCACTGAAGGGCCTCGTCAGCAAGCAACGCAAGGGCACACTCCAGCTTATGCTCGTACGAGCACTGCAATTGTTTTTTCAATATCCTCAAGGTGTTGTCCAACTAGCATTTGGCAGTCTTAAGATTGTCCTCATCTTGATCATTAAAAGTATAAGCTCGGTGCTGCGACAGCTTGTTAAAAGGGCCCGAGCGTATTGGAAAATTAGTGGAGTGGGTTGTACAACTTGCTCAACTTTCATAGTAGTCATAAAATGCTTGAACATGTCAGCCATGTTCCGATAACATTCAGCCTGAGTAGCCGACACTTTTGGCTTAGCATTCTAAGGTGGGGGATTAGGTAGATTCGGTGGATCTCCCCTTATCTCCTTTCCATGTGTCGAGGAGTCAGTAGCAGGCTCGTTTATGTGAGCTTCATTAGTTTTGACTTAACTATAACATAAAGAGATTGGATTAGTCGGCAAGTCACTATATACACAATAAACAACTCCTAGGTGGCAAAGTATCATAGTAACAATACGATAGGCTTCGGTTTAGTCATAGAATCGGCTAAACTCTAGCTCTGATACTACAACTATAACACCCTCTTCCCGGCCTAGTCGAGAACTAGGTTAGAGTATATTATCGATAGACAAAACGATGATCAGTGAAATAATATGTAATCAATAATCAATAAACAACCGATATCATTCTTTACAAACAATACAACAGTGATACAATAATTCAACAATTTAATGCGAAGCTATATTTATCAATTCAGGGTCAACTATAAACCATTACAAGTTATAAAGACTAATCTATACATTTAGTATTTTAAATGGCTTCTTTTGAAATTAACCTTACCACCATGAAATTCAATCCCTATTTAGCAAGCATACAAATTTTCATAACAAATAGAGTTCATTTACCTCACCAATTAAACAAATTAATATACAATGGCTATTATGCAATGTTTCAAACTTATTCCAATCCATTTATAAGTAATTTACATGTATCGATATCGGTACTCATGTGGCCGTACCAATACGCCTATGTCATGAACGTTAAAATGGTTAAGTGTCAATGAGCCTGTATCAATATTGTGTCTATCTGTATCGATACGCGATGCATGGTTTATAATTTATTAGATTCTAGTCACCAAATCTCGTATTGATACAGCTCTAGCCATATCGATACGTGTTCCTCTATTTCGATACACCCTAAAACCGTATCGATGCAATTTTTACAAACCATTTCTAGTGTTGAATTTTCGTATCGATACACCCTTTGACGTATCGATATGCCATGTTGACTAGGTTGACCACACCCAAATATGCATATCCATGTCGATACACCATCACCCATATTGATACGCCCTACACTATAGTAACATAATTTATCTAATTTTTAATCAATTTAACATATTAAACAATATCCAAATTCAATGGAATTTTACAAGCAACATTAAAACACTATAATCTACTAGCATGCCAAATTTCATGTCAAAACGAATCCATTTACTAAGTTTTCTCTTTCTTAAGCTAAATATGACAATTTTGCCACCTTTAGCCAAACTTAAAAGGGTCATTTAGGGCCCTTAAGGCTTATACATGCCACAAGAAATATATACACATAAAAAGAACTAAAAGTGACTAGTCTAACTACTTTGCCACCATTCTAGGAGTTATAAGGGTAATATACATTACTTTAGCCTTATGGTGACTTGCTAAAACTTCCATCTAGTTCCGATCTTGAACCGATGTCTTCCTTAACCTAAAATGCATGAGATGAGATGCATTAGGCATACTTTGCCTAGTGAGGTAGTCAAAAACAATGGAATGTAAATAAAATCATGCTTTAATAATATAAATTCTATGTTTCATGTTCAATATCTATTATATCATGTTTCAATATTAATCCTTGGATCGAATCAGGATAGTGGATACGCAAATTCCCACGCCTCGCCAAATCAATGAATGGTCTAGTCCCTCCGCCTCACCAATTTACCAAAACCACAAAATCCATTTGCCTTGCCACACAATAAAGGCCGTAGCTAAGGACCGTAGTCCACCAGTACTATTGAGCTCATGAATTCAATGGCATGCCAATTGTATCCAATGTCCTTTCGAATCCAAGGTTTAGTAACAATATCAATGTTTAATATTTCGATGACAATATCAATATCAATGATCAGTAATCCAATTGCAATGTCAATGAGTAATATTACAATGTCAGTGCTTCAATACCTATGTTTACATCAATAGACAATAACAAAGGCAATAGCTTATCTATGAAAATGGCTATATCGATGGCAATTCTCTGTCCAATAACAATGTCTACAATAATGACTATTTCGATATCAATATTTCAATAATTAATGTTCAATGCAATAACTTACCACTGCTTACCAATATGATCTCCTATAAGATTCATGCGGATTCCTTAGACACGATGTTAGCTATACAAAATTCAATATCAATGGAATTGGAAAAAGGTACCTAGCCTAACTCTAAGACTCCAAATATACTTACCTCAATTCTGAAGCTCCCACGGCTCTTGGATTGCGATCCCTTTGTTCCTAGCTCTTGTTGGAGATGATGGATTAGCTTTCTCCAATTCTTGAGTTAGGTAACAACATTAGGAGATTATTAGAATTGATTTAACAATATCGAAATTGATATTAAAGCTTAGAATAGCTAGTAGCTAATGATTATTCACTGGATTAAAGCTATGAGGATCATAGTTATAACTCGAATATTCAATAACTTCATCTTAAAATTAAACATAATCTATCCATGGAATCATGCAATAGATTAGGGGTTATAGCTTACCCGAACGGTGGTTATTTGATAGATCAATAAATCTAAGAAAACCTAAGCTTGCAAGGTTCAACAATGGAGGTGCTTGCTTACTCTATGTGAAAGGTTGAAGATGGTACTATGGTGGTAGCTTATTCTTTAACCGGGTAAGCTTTTTTTTGCTTTCTCTTAATTGAAAGCTTTCCTTCCATTGAAGGAATTTCATTAGAGAACCCTATGTATTTGTTGATTAATTTTTGGGATGGGCTAATCACAAGGTTAGTCCCACGACTTTCTAAACTTTAGACTTTTATCCTAAAACGTCCAATTTTCCCGATTTAGTCACTAAAGAACTTTTCAATAAATTCAATAAAGTCTTTAATCTATAAATTGACTCATTTAGAGTCCAATATCAATGTATTTGACCATACAGTCAAAGTCAATCCAATATTTGGACCTTTATGGTGTAGGGTTTCTGATATCCAGGACCCAATTCCGATTATATCAATTTTCAGTGTGTTACAATCACCAAGAGAATAACCAGGCCATTCACCATGAAATACGGTAAGGTTCATGTCCATCGTAGCTTGACAGTTCTCTATGGTGGTCACTCAAGCATCTAAGGAATTGAAACGAGAATCAAGAGTATCAAACGTTGTGTTTATCTCGGCAAAACGTGTATCCAAGGTAGCAAACTTCCCATCAAGGTAGGCCATGAGAGTATAAAGGGAATATGGAGAAACCGAAGAAACTAGGACAACCAGAGCATTTACCATCGGATCAGGTTGAACATCACCGGGATGATCCGCAAATCGAATCCATTCTCCATTGTAGATTGTAAACTTAGCTTGACGGAGAGAATGATCATCGATGGGATCAGTGAGAGGCAAGATCATAGGAACAATTTATCCCAAGCTTGTGGAACATATAACTCAAGGCGGTGTGTTAAGTGTTCAAAAGTACTATTTTTATAACTCTTTTTACTCATATTATTGTTAGATAGACTCATGTCAGTTGCATTATTAGGCATTCATGCATGTTTTCATGATTTCCTTCACCGTCATGCTTGATTTCATAATTTAGTTGATTTTGTGGAAAAAAGGTACAGTTGGTGTGTGTTTTTGTGTGTGCCAGATCTAATTGCCCAAGCAAGTAGGAGACTATCGGGGCAACTAAGGAAGGAAACTGAAGGATCTGCCAAGGCAATCGAAGCTGTTTTCCAAATGCCAAACTGAAGGGTCTGCCAAGGCAATCAAAGTTATTTTCCAAATGCCAAACTGAAGGGTCTGCCAAGGCAAACGAAGTTGTCTTCTAAATGCCATGCTGAGCAGATTGCTGAAGCATGTCGGGAAAAATCCACCTCATTAGGGATAAGCACGAAAACCAAGAGATAAATCCCAAAGATTTGGATTTCCATGCAGCATTTAATAAAGATTTAAATTTAGATTTATGAGGAGTTTTTGGAGATTAAAGGGAGATTAAATTCCAAGAGTTTTAGGAGAAGTTTTTGGGGGAATTAATATATAATAAAAGAGATCTATTTCTTTTATTCTATTTAATTCCAACTTAACTTCCTCCTCAAGAAAGACTTTGACCTAGCCAACTCCTATAAATAGAAGACCCCTACTTCAAGAGGAGGCGCGATTGGGAGAGAAAACACTAGGGGCTCTTTCAATTTCTTCTTCTTTCTTTTGCTTCCATTAGATTCATGTTTAGGGATTTTATTCTTGAGTTTATTTTGTGCCTAGCCATGAACTAAACTTATTTGGCTTGGGTTATTGTGTTTTTGTGGCTGTGGAAATGATTGGATTTGTTTAGGTATTGAGTTTGCAATTTTACTTCAAAGTTTGTTCATTCTTGGTTCTTAAATTCTTCGAGTGAATTGGGAGAGGATCTCGTGAATTCATCCATTTATCTAATATCGGGAGAGTTAGATTTAAGAAACGAATGACCATGGTTTTCATACAATCGATTGATGGTGAAGAATAATTCAACTTAGGGATAAGTTGCGAATTTCAACGGCTAAAAGGAGAGCAAGATAGGTTGTAGTCCACCCTTGGTTCACGCAGGGATGTATTATCAATGCATGCACAATTAACAATGTTTCGAGTTAGGGATAATGAGAAACCATTGAAGAGTGCTTCGCCGAACTTTGAAGGTTTTTCGCCTAATTGCCCAGGCAATCACTCCATTCCCAAATTGCCCAGGCAATCACAGACTTGCCCAGGCAGACTTGCCAAGGCAATCCGACTGGATTCAATTGTTGAGTAATTGATCAACTTTAGCACTCTATTACCATGACGGTCCATTCAATTATCACACCACGACTCACGATAACCGCCTACTCTCTCTTATTCAATTACATCTTTCTTTTATTTAAATTGCTCTTTTATTTTATTTGTTAGTTAGAACGCCTAATATCACCTACTTGTGTTTTTACTTTCAGTGCGAGAAGTTAGATTCCCGAAGTAGCACCAATCTCTGTGGACGTGATATCTAGACTATACTATAACTTACGACGTGTACACTTGCACCAATTGCGAAGCACTCTAAACACACAACAAGTTTTTGGCACCGTTGCCGGGGATTGGCAATAGCGACTTTGTTTTTAATTTCTTGCACCTTTATTTATTTTTATTTTTATTTTATTTCTAATCGGTTTCAAGGGACTTACAACTTTGGTTTTGCATCTGTGTATGACCAGGGCGAGACCAACATCACAAGATTACCTACTTGAACCTGAGATAGAACGAGTTATTCATCAAAGAAGACAAGAACAACGAGCAGCAATGGCAGAACAGCAAGGTAACCCAGCCGACAATCTGTATGCCAATGGTAACCAGAATGCCGTAGCAAGAGGAGAAGGAGATCTAGTTGTACAACCTGTTCAGAATAGACCTATCCGAGACTAGTTATAGGAAGATCTCAACGGTCTCAATCTAGGAGTTGTCGCACCCGAGATAGAAGCCGCCCACTTTGAATTAAAACCTGTGATGTTCAACATGATCAACACAATTGGTCAATTTGGCAGCTCGACAACTAAAGATGCTAGACAACATCTCAAATCATTCTTGGAGATTTGCAATTCATTCAAGCTACAAGGAGTCTATGAAGATATTCTAAGGCTGAAATTATTTCCCTATTCACTGAGGGATAAGGCAAAAACGTGGTTGAATAGTATTCCATCCGAATCTATAGGATCTTGGAAGAATTTGTGTCATGACTTTATTGCTAGATTTAGCTCTACGAATATGACTGATAAGTTGCGTAATGATATTACTTCTTTTCGGCAGGCAAATGATGAATCCATGTATGGGGCTTGGGAGCGATACAAAGAGCTTTTGCACAAATGTCCCATGTACGGATTCCCATTGTGGAAGCAAATGATGATGCTCTACAACTCAGTGAACACGCCGACAAGGATGATGCTAGATGCCTTTGCAAATGGCATACTCCTCGACAAGTCACCTGAGGAAGCGATAGAGATTCTGAACCGTCTTGCCAAGAATGATTATCAGTTCCTAACCACTTGGAGGGGAATAGTCAGACGCAATGCCACGATAAACGAGCTTAATTCATCAGGATCTATTTCTGCACAATTGGCCGCTTTAACCAATATGGTTAAGAACATGCAGCGGCCTAGCAACACACAAGAGATCAAGGTAGTAAATTCATTTTGTGATTTATGTAATGGTAACCATGATTCTTTTGAGTGTTCGCAGAACCTAGAATTTAGCTTTTACGTTAGAAACTACAACCGGAACAACAATGTGATGTCCAACACATACAATCCAGCCTGGAGGAAGCACCATAATTTTTCATGGAGCGACCCAAACAATGCCATTAATCAGAACAGTCATAACACACAAGCATTGGGATTCCAGTAGAACATGCCACGACAACAGATGCCGCAGCAATAGATGCCGTAACAATCGACACCATCCAGTTCTTTGGAAAATTCTCTCAATGCTTTCATGTTAAAAACTGAATCTTATATGGCTGAGAATATTAATTTCATGAAAAGGACTGATGCCTTTATCAACAAGACTGAGATGAGATTACAAAACCAAGAGGCGGCCCTAAAGTCATTGGAGACGCAAGTTGGGCAATTCGCTCAGAACTTGAACACAAGACGAATGGGCGGTTTACCTAGCGATACTGAGGTCACCAAAGGAATAGGCCATGAGTAGTGTAAAGTAATCACCACCTGGAGTGGACTAAAGCTTAATGATGCACCTGCCCAGCCAATAAACTGACCAAGAGACCAACCCCTTATCCAGACAGATGAATCCAGCAACAAAACCTTCAATAAAAATGACGAGTCAGAAATTGCCAAGGCAACTCCACATGCTTGTGCCTCGGGAAGCCCTGATGCCAAGGCAATACCAGATACCCATTCCTCGACAATACCCAATTCCATTGCCTCAGCAACCAAGCATGCCTCGGCAAGTTCTGATGCATTGGCAATTCCTCAAATCAAATTCCAATGCAAAGAATGGATTGAGGACATCTGACTTCCATCACCATTCCCACAGAGGTTGAAACGGCAAAAGCAAGAATACCAGTTCAAGAAGTTCCTTGACATCTTGAAGCAAGTCCACATCAACTTGCCATTGGTTGAAGCAATAGAACAAATGTTGAACTATGCTAAGTTCCTTAAAGACATTGTCTCTAAGTGAACAAGGCTAGGAGAATTCAAAACAGTAGCTGTGACGGAAGGATGCATGGCCATGCTACATAACCGCATGTCACCCAAGCTTAAAGATCCCGTCAGTTTCACCATACCATGTTCAATCAGAAACCATTATGTCGGGAAGACATTGTGTGATCTTGGAGCAAGCATAAACTTGATGCCAAAATTAGTTTTCCAAAAATTAGGTATTGGGAAAGCAAGACCAACAAAAGTCATGCTACAACTTGCTGACAGATCCAACCCAGAGGGAAAATCGAAGATATACTCGTAAGAGTTGATAAATTTATTTTTCCCGCTAACTTTATTGTTTTATATTGTGAAGTAGATGAGTTTGCCCCGATTATTCTTGGGAGACCCTTCTTAGCTATAAGAAGAGCTTTGATTGACATCGAGAAAGGAGAACTCACCATGAGGGTACACGACCAACAAGTGAAGCTTAATGTTTTCCAAACCCTTAAGCATGCCGAAGATCAAGAAGAGTGCCAAGTCATCCAAGCAACAACTGAATTCAACTTTGACATGGAAAAAGATTGCCTTGACAATTACCTCGGCAATTGTATTGCTGAACCTGAGGAATTTGATGAGCTGGATGATAAAGAGTAGGATGAAGCCAATTGGATAGCAAGTCGTCCAGGTAAGTATTTTGAATAGGTCAATGAATAGGTAGGAGCAGTACTAGGTCAATGAATAGGTAAAATCTTTTATGTGATTTACTACGCTAGTAAAACTCTTAATGAAGCTCAAGTGAACTACACCACTACGGAGAAAGAGTTACTAGATGTAGTTTTCGCTTTTGATAAATTTGGTTCATACTTGATCAGGACCAAGATAATTGTTCATATTGACCATTCGGCAATTAAGTACCTTTTTGCCAAGAAAGATGCCAAACCTCATTTAATTCGTTGGATTTTACTTTTACAAGAGTTTGACATTGAAATTAAGGACATGAAGGGTACCGAGAACCAAGTCACCGACCATTTGTCACGCCTAGAACGAGGAAAAGATGATGACACAAACATGGAAATCCATGATGCATTCCCGGACGAGCAGTTGTTAATCACCCAAGCAACCCCAACTATCGATGCCCAGGCAACCGTAGTAGGGACTGCCTTGGCAATAACCGTGGCAACAACAACAGCAATTGCCTCGTCAATTCCATGGTATGCAGACTTAGTGAATTTCCTCGTTAGTGGCATTTTACCTCATGATCTTACTCACCAGGGAAAGAAGCGGTTCCGACATGATGCTAAGCATTATTATTGGGACGAGCCTCTTTTATTTAAATAATGTACAAACCAGGTTATTAGGCGATGCATCCCCGAGGAAGAGCAGCAAAACATGCTACAACAATGCCATTCATCACCCTATGGAGGTCATTTTGGAGGTATTCACACCGCGGCCAAAGTCTTGCAATCCGGTTTTTATTGGCCAACACTTTACAAAGATGCTCAAGACTTTTACAAGAGGTGTGATCGATGTCAGCGAACAGGGAATATTTCACGCCGACACGAGATGCCACTACAAAATATCCTTAAGGTTGAGTTGTTTGACATGTTGGGGATCAATTTCATGGGATCCTTCCTATACTCGTTCGGCAATGTATACATCCTACTTTCCGTGGACTACATGTCTAAATGGGTAGAAGCAGCTACAGTCCTCAGCATCGATTCCAAGACTTTGTAGAAATTCTTGCAGAAAAATATATTCACACGATTTGGAACACCAAGGGCAATTATCAGTGATGGAGTCACCCACTTCGACAATAGGCTAATTGCCAAAATGCTGGAGCGATTTGGAGTGACGCACAAAATTACCACGTCATATCATCCACAAACAAATGGGCAAGTCAAAATTTCCAATTGTGAATTGAAGGTTATCCTTCAAAAAGTTGTCAATCCTTCTCGAAAGGATTGGTCGGCAAGAATTGATGAAGCACTATGGGCCTATCGAACAACATTCAAGATGCCTTTAGGCATGTCACCTTACAGACTTGTCTACGACAAGACTTGCCACCTTCCGGTAGAGATCGAACACAAAGCTTATTGGGCGATCAAAACTGTCAACATGGATTGGGAGAGTGCTGGACAAAAGCGACTACTGGACCTTAAAAAAATTGAAGAATTTCGTGCCTTAGCTTACGACAACGCAAGAATCTACAAGGAAAAATGAAGCGTTGGCATGATAAGAAGCTATTGGCGCGACAATTTGTGCCCGAACAATTAGTTCTCTTCAATTCTCGTTAAAACTCTTTCCAGGAAAATTGAAATCGAGATGGTCTGTGCCTTTTGAAGTCGTCAAACCTTTCTCCCATGGTGCCGTGATAATCAAGTCCACCATTGACGGGCATGAGTTCAAAGTTAACGGACAAAGATTAAAGTACTATGTCGGCAACCATGTTGAGCGCGAAAAGGAAGTAGTTACTTTAGGAGATGCATAACCATGCTCTCTTTTGGTATTTCTTATTTACTTTTAGTTTTATATTTTTAGACTTATTTTATTTATTTATTTTTTTGGATTTATTTTTAGGATAAAAGTATGTTTTTAGTTTAATTTTTATTATTTTTATCTTTATCTTTCCATATTTTTTTCTTTATTTTTGATTCCACAACCACAATCACCATGGCCAAGAACATCAAGACAATCCCTCACCAGCTAAGGAACAAGAAGTGCCAAAGAAAGCCCCAACAGCGAAGCTTGCCCGGGCAACCAAAGTTGCCTCAGCAAGTCCTGATGCCCAGGCAACTGAACCCTACTTCGGCAACTGAGGATGCCATGTCAACTGCCGCACAAGAGGCAACACCAGCCATACGCATTCAACCATCATGAATCGACAAACGAACCAAGCAATTGGCACGCAGGAAACACATCATTCAAGGTGACGACCTTTCTGACTAACTCATTTGCATTTTATTTTAATTTTTGCATGCATTGAGGACAATGCTTCTCTCGAGTTTGGGGGGGTATTGATTTCTAGTTAGTTTCATATTTAGTTGCATTCATAATTAGTAATAGCATATAGGTTGCATATGTTACTTGCCATGCCTTTGATTGGATTTAATTGCTTGAACTTGTTGAATAGCCAATGATGAATTTTTGCCACTGCACTTAATTGAAAGTACCCTTAAATTTTAGGATTGCATGAAAAGAAGCTAGAATTTTACTACGATGCTAAATATTATGAACACGGCTGTGGCTTGTTGATTGAAAGAAACTTAGTGAACTTAGGTTGCTTACAATTTGGGTAAATTTAAATTGAAAAATTAAAATTAATTTTTTGCCAGAGGTGCCCGAAACCGACTCTAGTAGTTGCACATTAAAGATATCGCTAGAGGTGCCTGAAATTGGCTCTAGTAAAAAGAAAAAAAATACCCCGGTAATTAAATTGATAAAAGCCCATTGTTCACATAGAATCTTGAAAATCAACTTGTACACAACTACGCACACACATTGTTAAAAGCATTATAGTTTGGTTCTGGGTAATTTTTGTGCTATCCAAAAAATTCAAAAAGGTGATCATACTTTGTGCCATGGTTCTGAGGTTTGAATTCAAGTTTGAAGCATGTCTTTGATGATTAAAGTCTTGGCAAGTAATTATTAGATTTGCATTTCTTGAGGACAAGCAATAGTTCGAGTTTGAGGGTGTGTTAAGTGTTCAAAAGTACTATTTTATAACCCTTTTTACTCATATTATTGTTAGACTTAGGCTCATTTTAGTTGCATTATTAGGCATTCATGCATGTTTTCATGATTTCCATCACTGTCATGCTTGATTTCATAATTTAGTTGATTTTGTGGAAAAAGGTACTGTTGGTGTGTGTTTTTGTGTGTGCAGGATCTAATTGCCCAAGCAAGTAGGAGACTGTCGTGGTAACTAAGGAAGGAAACTGAAGGATCTGCCAAGGCAATCGAAGTTGTTTTCCAAATGCCAAACTGAAGGGCCTGCCAAGGCAATCGAAGCTGTTTTCCAAATGCCAAACTGAAGGGTCTGCCAAGGCAAACAAAGCTGTCTTCTAAATGCCATGCTGAGCATATTGCTGAAGCATGTCGGGACAAATCTACCTCATTAGGGATAAGCACGAAAAGCAAGAGATAAATCCCAAAGATTTGGATTTCCATGCAGCATTTAATGTAGATTTAAATTCAGATTTATGAGGAGTTTTTGGAGATCAGAGGGAGATTAAATTCCAAGAGTTTTAGGAGAAGTTTTGGGGGAATTAGTATATAATAAAAGAGATCTATTTCTTTTATTCTATTTAATTCCAGCTTAACTTCCTCCTCAAGAAAGACTTTGACCTAGCCAACTCCTATAAATAGAAGACCCCTACTTCAAGAGGAGGTACGATTGGGAGAGAAAACCCTAGGGGCTATTTTGATTTCTTCTTCTTTCTTTTGCTTCCATTAGATTCATGTTTAGGGATTTTATTCTTGAGTTTATTTTGTGCCCAACCATGAACTAAACTTATTTGGCTTGGGTTATTGTGTTTTTGTGGTTGTGAAAATGATTGGATTTGTTTAGGTATTGAGTTTGCAATTTTACTTTAAAGTTTGTTCATTCTTGGTTCTTAAATTCTTCGAGTGAATTGGGAGAGGATATCGTGAATTCATCTATTTATGTTATATCGGGAGAGTTAGATTCAAGAAATGAATGAGCATGGTTTTCATACAATCGATCGATGGTGAAGACTAATTCGACTTAGGGATAAGTTGCGAATTTCAACGGCTAAAAGGAGCGCAAGATAGGTTGTTGTCCACCCTTGGTTCACGTAGGGGTGTATTATCAAGGCATGCACAATTAACAGTGTTTTGAGTTAGGGATAACGAGAAACCATTCAAGAACGCTTCACCGAACTTTGAAGGTTGGCGCCCAATTGCCCAGGCAATCGCTCTATTCCCAATTGCCCAGACAATCACAGACTTGCCCAGGCAATCGCAGACTTGCCAAGGCAATCCGACTGGATTCAATTGTTGAGCAATTGAGCAACTTTAGCACTCAATTACCACGATTGTCCATTCAATTATCACACCACGACTCACGATAACCCGACCTACTCTCTCTTATTCAATTACATCCTTCTTTTATTTAAATTGTTCTTTTATTTTACTTGTTAATTAGAACTCCTATTATCACCTACTTGTGTTTTTACTTTCAATGCAAGAAGTTAGATTCCCGAAGTAGCACCAATCCCTGTGGAGACGATATCTATACTATACTATAACTTGTGACGTGTACACTTGCACCAATTGCGAAGCACTCTAAACACGCAACACAGTGCCATAGGTGAAAAATGTGACAAGGGAGGTATGACGGTTTTGGACAAGGAAGACTATCTCGGAAAACATGATTTGGGCTAGGTTTGAACGCTTACCCTCACGAAAGCAATATAACCAAAAAGCATCTACTTGACGAACGGTTGACCACTTACCACTGGATGGTCGAAACTACCAAGTAATGAGAAAGTGAAGGAAACGCTCATAAGCATCTAGCACGGTTACGAAGCCACTGTAGAGTTGATTAATAGGATTTTCATCATCTAGACCCACATCCTTCATACCAAAAAGATCGGTTATTATAGTATAATCAAGTTGAAATTTTTGACCCATAAGATAAGACTCTATAGCTATGACCTTGGTTTTCTTGGTTATAAATACACCAAACATTAGAGTAAAAAAGGAAAAGGTTTTTATAATCAATGTCAGCTATGCTTAAAAAGGCTTGAACTTCTATTCCCTCATTAAATCAAGATATCAAAAGTAAAATTCATCGAAAGTCATAAAAGGTAAAGAGACAACATGCTCACGACGGATTTTGAAAATTTGATATTGTTTAAAATAGTCCATGGCATGGGGATATTGAGGTTTATTAAAGCAATGCACAAAAATATGGTTTTGGTTTGGTTCTGTACCATTGTTTTCGGGATTGGGTTCGGTAGGATTGGTAGAACTAGATCCCATCTTCTTTCTCGATCTTTTCTTAGGAGGCATGATTAAAACCTGAAAAATTCAAACCACAAAAATATATGTATACATAAATATCAATATTCAATCCAATGATCAAGGTAATGTAAAAATCTATATTTTATATTTTAAAAATATATACAAGTACAAATAAGAATTTCGGTAAAAATAAAACTAAAAAATAATAAAAAAATATACGAGTATAAATTTATATTTGATCCAAAAAAATTTAATTTTGAAAATGATTTTGTAAAATCTTTGAAAACAATGTTATTTACATTCTAAATATATAGATTTGAAGCAAAAAAAAATATACAAATATAAAAGAAATTGAAATTTAAAGAAAAATAGAGTTTATAACTTGAATATGGATGATGGATGAATGAAGAGATAATTTGCACAAAGCTTGATGAATTTTGCTTTGTTTTGATTTTGAAAACAAAAGACCCCAAAGAGTTTTGATGATTTTTGATGAAAACCAAAGGATTTGAAGGGTTTTTATTGATAGGGCCAACTAGGGTTTTGAGAGAAAGAGTTAGAGTTGTGTTTAAATTAGGAAAACCCTATTTAATGACTTATTTAAGGCTCCAGCGGCTACGTATACTGATATGATAAAAATGCGTACCGATTCGAGTTGCCTCGTACTAATCCCTAATTCGTACTGATACAGGCTCGCCCATACCGAAATGCTGCCCCTAATACTCGTATTGATACGATATACCCCGTATTGATACCCCTGGGACAAAAATGACAATTTTGGCAACAAAGGACCCAAAAATTTGATTTTACTTGGATCGATATGCATGTATATAATATGAGATCATCATGAATGGGCAAAAATAGATGCATACTCCCCCTTACAACATGAATAGATGCATATGGGAGCAAAATCACATAAACATGTAAATCAACCAAATTCAAGCAAATTTAAGTTAAAAAACAAGGATCTAAGGTTTAAGATAAGCTAGTAAGTCCTAACTCTCTCCCAAGAGACCAAAAACGCTCTTAGTCTAAAGGTTTGGTAAAGATATCCGCTAATTGGTTCAAGGTGTCTACATACTCTAGAACTACATCATTTTTCAAGACATGATCTCTTATGAAATGATGTCTTATCTTTATGTGCTTGGTTCTAGAATGTTGGATGAGATTCTTAGTGAGACAAATGACACTAGTATTGTCACACTTTAAGGGGATGGTACCTACATCAATTCCGTAATCTAAGATTTGATACTTCATCCAAAGGACTTGAGCACAACTACTAGCAAAAATATATTCCGCCTCGGTTGTAGATAGCGCTATGCTATTTTGCTTCTTTGAAAACCAAGAGATAAGCATCTTA
Source organism: Hibiscus mutabilis (assembly GCA_019671005.1). Lineage (NCBI taxonomy): Eukaryota > Viridiplantae > Streptophyta > Magnoliopsida > Malvales > Malvaceae > Hibiscus > Hibiscus mutabilis. The sequence goes on along the minus strand of CM033721.1, from coordinate 51,939,641 downwards.
CCTAGGAATTAACAAGTACTAGAGGTACTCTTTCTATCTATCTTACAACCTCCATAATCTGCATCCAAATAAGCATGCAAACTAAAGGATGAGTCTCTAGGATACCAAAGACCTAAACATGATGTGTATATAAGGTATCTAAAGATTCTCTTAATGGCTTGTAGGTGTGATTCTCTAGGACTAGCTTGAAATCTAGCAAACAAGAAAACACTAAACATAATATCCGGTTTACTTACAGTAAGATAAAACAAAGATCCTATCATAGATCTATAAAGCTTAAGATCAACACACTTACCTCCTTCATCTTTGTCAAGCTTTGTAGAATAGCTCATAGGTGTGGCTTGAGGTTTCACATTCTTCAAGGCAAAATTCTTGAGCACGTTTTTGATGTAATTTTCTTGATTGATGAAGATACCATCTTTCCTTTGTTTGATTTGGAGTCCCAAGAAGAATGAGAGCTCCCCTATCATGCTCATTTCAAACTCACCTTGCATTAACTTATCAAAATCTTGGCAAAGCAACTCAGTAGTAGAACCAAAAATGATATCATCAACATAAATTTGTACTACTAAGATGTCTTTCCCTTTCTTTTTATAAAAAGTGTAGTATCCACCTTTCCTTTGTTAAAACCTTTTTAAACTAAAAAGATTGACAAACGTTCATACCAAGATCTAGGAGCTTGTTTCAAACCATATAAAGCTCTTGAAATTTTAAAAAACATGGTTTGGATATTTTAGATCTTCAAAATTGGGTGTTTGTTCTACATACACTTCTTCATTTATAAAACCATTTAGAAAAGCACTTTTAACATCCATTTGAAAAAGCTTAAATTCATGATAACATGCAAATGCAAGCAACATCCTAATAGCTTCCATTCTAGCTACAGCATAACTTTCATCAAAATCGATTCCTTTTCCTTGAGTGTAACCTTGAGCAAAAAGTTTAGCCTTGTTTCTCACTATGTTACTACTCTCATCTAGTTTGTTTCTAAAAACTCATTTAGTTCCTATGGTAGATTTATTACTAGGCCTGTTAACTAATGTACATACTTTACTACTCTCAAATTGATTTAACTCTTCTTGCTTATGCAATATCAAATAATCATCATTTAATGTTTATTTGATATTTTTAGGCTCTATGCATGAGATAAATGCAACATAATTACAAGTATTTCTAAGATAGGATCTAGTGGTTACCCCTTTGGATGAATCACCCAAAATCTCACCACCTTTGACATAGTTGAACTCCCTTGAGTAGTTGACCTCCTTTTCCTCTAGAGTCATGTCCTTCAAGGCTTCTAGAGGTGGATCTTGTGGTTCGTCTTTTGTTAGAACTTCATCTACCTTTGATGATTGTCCTCCACCATATTGGCATAAAAAATTCCTACATCATTATCATCACAAGATCATTCCTCGGAAGGAGATTATCATTGAAAACCACATGTATAGACTCTTCAACTACTAAAATTCTTTTATTAAATATCCGATAGACTTTAGAGTTTAAAGAATAACCTAGAAAATAGCTTCACCACTTTTTGCATTAAATTTGCCTAAATTGTCCTTTTCATTATTTAAAACAAAACATTTGCACCCAAAAGGATGGAAATAGATAATGTTAGAATTTTTATTTTTGAAAAACTCATAAGGTATCTTCTTTAAAATATACCTAATCATTACATGGTTGACAATATAACAAGCCGTATTAGTGACTACTACCCAAAAATACTTAGGCAAATTATTTTCACAAAGCATGGTTCTAGCCATTTCTTCTAAAGTTTGATTTTTTTCTCAACAACCCCATTTTGTTGAGGTATGCGAGGAGAGGAAAAATTATGGCTAATATTATTTAACTTACAAAACTCTTCAAAAACCTAGATTTTGAAATTCGGTTCCATGGTCACTCCTAATATGAGAAATCGAGTAACCAACACCGTTTCGATTTGCTTTTGAAAACGTGATGAAATTTTCTAAAGCCTCATCATTGGTACTTATAAATAGAACCCAAGTAAATCTAGAGTAGTCATCAACTAAAACAAATGCATATAGTTTTCCACCAAAACTCATTCTTCTAATAGGGCCAAAAAGATCCATGTGGATCAATTGTAAAACTATACTTGTAGAAACATCATTAATATCTAAAAGAAACTCTTTTGTGTTTGCCTTTTGCACATGCATCACAAAATTTGTCATAAGAAAATTTTATTTTAGGCAAACCTCTTACAAGATCATTTGAAACCAATTTTTCTAAAACACTCATGCTTGCATGCCCTAGTTTTTTATGCCATAACCATGGGTCATGCTCATCTTTTGCAACAAAACATGAATTTGAAATATGAATGTCATCTAAATGCACCATGTATAGGTTTCCTATGCGATGACCAATAAGCACAATTTTGTTAGTTTCAATGTTGATAATTTTGCAACCATTTAAATAAAAAAAAAGAACATTAAAACCTTTATCACATAATTGGATTATGCTTAAAACATTTTGCTAAAGACTGTTGACATACAAGACATTATCAATAAGTATGGAAGAGTGATTACCAATGGAACAAATTCCTTCAGTGTGACCTTTGGAGTTGTCACCAAATGTCACTACTCCTCCACTCTTTGGTTTTAGCTCCAAGAATCAAATTTTGTCAACAGTCATGTGTATCGAGCATCCACTATCAATGTACCAAGAATTTGCACTTGAAGCTTTGACCTTGTAGCAATGCTCCCCCTACAAACAAAAAATCAACTCTTGATTTTTGGTACCCAAATTCTTTTGGGTCCATGAGTATTAGCTCCCAAAATCTTGGTTACCTTGGGAATCCAAGAAGAAATAACACTAATGTCATTAGAAGTGACAAGTTCCTTAGGAACCCGAACATTCATAATCCTCTTACCATGAGAGGGCCTTTGGAAGCCTCTTTCCTTGTAGTCACCAAAGTTTCTTTTCACATAGTTGGGCTTTGAAGATGTTCCCTTTTCAAAACTTGATTTCCCAACTTTGTTCAAAGAAGCTCTGAGATCGCCTACTTCCTTTTGGTGATCATCATGAACTCTGGAAAGAAGGTTATGCAAGTCTTTGTTTTTCTTTTCAAAATCCTTTTGATTTTCTTGCAAATCCAAAACATTCTTTTCAAGTTCCAAATTAGTTTTGGATAAATAATCATTTTGATTTTTCAAATCGAAAATTGTTTTCTTGTTTTTCAAAAGTGATTCTTTATACTTCAAAACTAATTCGTCATAAACCTCTTGCAACTCATCATAAGTTTCTTGAAGCTCATCAAATATAAAATCAAAATTAGATGAGTTTGAGGTTACCTTAGGATTCTTTCTCTTCCTCATCGGATGAGTCGTCATCGCTCCAAGTAGCAACACAAGCCTTGAGCTTCTTTTTCTTCCCGAAGCGGTTCTTTTTGAATTGGGGACAATCAAACTTGATATGTCTCGGCTTCTTGCACTCATACATATTATTTGATCTTTCTCTTCCTCATTGTTCTTGTTATTGAAACCCTCTCTCTGATGGAACTTTCTTCTATGGTTGGATTTCATGAATTGAGTGAATCTCTTAGCTGGCATAGCCATTTCTTAATCTTCTTCCTCACTAGAATCACTCTCATCTTGTGAAGCTTTGAGAGCTATTCCTATTTTCTTCTTCCTATCTACTTCTATTGCGTATTTTGAGTGCTTCGTAATTGGTGCAAGTATACACATCACAAGTAATAGTATAGTAAAGATATTGTCTCCACAGGGATTGGTGAAACTCTATTTTCTAACTTCCTGCGCTAAAAAGAAAGATAAATAGTAATGGTAGGTGTTTGGAGAAAACAAGTAAATTAAACTAAGCAAAGTAAAAAAATTGGAAAGTAATCAAATGAAAGAGTAGCTCAAGTTATCGTGAGTAGTGGTGCGATAGTTGAATGGATAATCTCGACAATTGATTGCTTAGGTAACTCGATTGTTGTGGCAACTAAAATCGGCTGAATTGCCATGGCAAGTGATTATGCCATGACATTGGTTCAATTACTGTGGCAACTGGGTTCCATCCTTCAAGGTTCAAAAAATCGTTCTTCAATGTCTTGTTATCCCTAACTTGAAGAACTGGTTAATTATGCATGCCTTGGTGATACATCCCTGCATTAACCATAGGTAAACAACAATCGATCTTACCCTCCTCTTAGCCTTTGAAATCCAATTCTTATTTCTAAGGTGGATTAATCTTCACCAACGATCGTTCAAATGAAGATCATGCCCATTCGTTTCTTGAATCTAACTCTCCCGAGTCTAGATAAATGGACAACTCTTGATATCCTCTTCCAATTCACTCGAAAGCAAAAGTAAAAACCAAGAATGACAAACCTTGAATTTAAATTGCAATAAAAAGCCTAAATCATCCAATCATTTATCTCAACCACAAACCCAATCCAATTTAACTTAGTCCATGGTCGGGTTCAAAAGAAATACAAAAGAATAATTCCCAAGCATGAATCACATAGAAATAAAGAAGAAGAATAAGGTGTGATATGCTCTATCTCTCGCCCAATTTGACTCCTCTGGCTGCGATTTGATCTTCTCTATTTAAAGGGGATGATCCGATCGGTTGTGTGTTGATATGAGGAATTGGTTCTCGTTGGAATTCCTTGCAGATAGGGCTCTTATCCGATCAAACTCTTGAATTTTGCAGATTGTATTGTTGATGGGATAAAGCTTGATTTAATTTGGATAAAAGACAATAAATCTCTTCCATCTTTATCTCCAAAGACTTCTCACAAGGTTGAGTTTTTATCTCCATCAAATTCTGCTTGAAAATCCTGATCTTGGGGAGTTATCCTTTACATTTCGATCTTATCCCGAAATTGGGGCAAAATCATCCATAGATGTCACGGCAATCTGGCTCAGCAAGGCCTTCAGAAATGTCCCCTACTTTTTTACGGCAACTCTTTTAGAATTGGCCCCTAATTGTCACGGCAAGACTCGCTTGCCACGACAATCTTAATCTGCGCAAAATAAGCATACCAGTAGCGAGTTTTCCATGAAAAACTTCCAAAATGCAATACCAAGCTCAATAACAAAGGAAACTAGGAAATTGTACATGAATGCCTAATAATGCTACTAAAATGTGCCTAAGTCTAACAATAATATGAGTAAAAAGGGCAAGAAAAACAGTACTTTTGCAAACTCATCACACCTCCAAACTCAAACTATTACTTGTCCTCAAGCAATGCAAAAACTAACAATTACCTGCCAAGGCATCAACCATCAAAAATATACTTCGTACCTGACTTCAATCCTCAAAACCGTGGCACAAGTTGATTACCTTTTCGATCTTTGGACAACACGGTGAATTACTCAAAATCGAACTGCAATGCTAGTGAAAATGTGTGTGTGGAGTTGTGTACAAGTCAACTAATAGGATTCCATGCGAATAGTAGGTTTTATCGAATTATTTGTCAGGGCAATTAAGTCCGTTAGAGCCAGTCTTAGGCACCTCTAGCAAAGTAATTTCTTTGTTAAATTTAATCAACTAGAGCCAGTTTTAGGCACCTATAGTGATTCTTAATGCTTGACAAAATAGAGCCAGATGGGCACCTCTAGTAAGAAATTATCTTAATTCAAATTGTATTTTAGGCTAGAGCCGGATAGGAACCCCTAGCACAACTTACCCAATTTTAAATAACCTAAAGTTCACTAGGTCTCCTTTAATCAACAAGTCACAACAGTGTCAATAAATTATTAACATCATATCAAAAAAATTCAAGTAAGCTCCATGCTAATCCTAAAATCTAAGGTTTCATCATAAAAGTGCAGTGGCAAACTTATCATAAGTTATCACATCAAGTTTCGGCAGTTTAATCAGTTAAAAGACTTGGTGAGTAACATATGTAACTAACATGAGATAGAATGAATGCAACTAACTATGGAAAAAACAAACCCCCCAAACTCGAGAAAAGCATTGTCTTCAATGCATGCAAAAATAAAACAAAATAGAATAAAAAGAAAATCAGATGCAAATGAGTTAGTCGGTGAGGTCATCACCTGATATGACTAGTTTCCTTCGAGCCATTGCTTTGGTCCATTTTTCGGCTCGTAGTGGTTGTTGTCGTGGTGCATCGGGAACCGTTATTTCTGCAACCTTATCTCCCAGTTTATTGTCTTTTGCAGCCTATTTGAGGTCAGAAGCTTTGCATTTCGATTGCAATCGTGATGATGCTGCCAGTAGAAACTTCATCGCTGCTGAATTGGAATCATCCGAATCTTGGGTATAGTCTTGAGATTCTCGGCCATGGTGGTTTGTTCTTGATTGGAAAAGAAAAAAAACAAGCAAAGAAAACTTAAGAGTTCGAATATGATGAAAGAGTAAAGGAAAAATATAGAATACATGGGAAGGTTTAATGGTTGAGTGAAATTGTGATAGAAGTGATGGAGGGAGACCCAATAAATGGAAGAGAAAAGAAAGGAAGAAAACATTGGGGATTGGGTGGAGTAGTCAACTAGGGTAGAATAGGAGGGAAAGAATTTTGGTGGAATTTAAAAATTCATTTAAATGAAATTCTATATTAATCCCGACTTCGTCTTCTCTTGAACTCTTATTCTAAAATTCAAACAAAACAGAAAGATAAATATTAAATAAAGATAAAACTAAATAAAAATAAAAAATGATAAAGGATAAAGATAAATATCAAAACAAAATAAAGATAACACCTAAATCAAATAAAAAGAAAAGATAAAACCTAGAATTTAAAAATAACAAAAAATAAATAAAAAGAAATAAAAAAATAAAAATAACCAGAAATAATAAATTAAAAATAAAAGTCTGAAAATTAAAAATTTAAAACTCTTAGGAAGAGCATTTTCATGCTCTCCTATGCTTACAGCCTTCTTATCGCGCAAAACAGGTGCACCGTTGTAATCCGACAAACGTTTTCGTTATCTTGCCTTGGCAGCATCTTCCTTGCACTTGCCATGGCAAGTGGTAACTTCTTATCTGGAAATTCATCATGGGTCTTTGGGTTCATGCCTTTCTTGTGCTGCTCCAAGGTGCTGTCAACCTATTTCCCTGCTTAGATTGCAACTCAAAAGACAATGTCATGGTCAAGGTGTTATCCTTTCCCAAATAAGCATAACTCAATTTCCATGGTTGTGAATTTAACTTTAATGTGGGTGGTTGCTCAATTGAAGTCTTAGGGGAGCTAATTTCCTTACTTGGATAGTTAAGAAATTTGGAACTTTTACCCGATTGACTCACAATCTGATTCACTTCTTGTTGGGCTACTTTGTCTGGTTCTTGCTCCTCGATGTTCTCAAATTTAGATTCGGTAGTCAAATAGTGATCATGCCTATATGTCTTGAGCTATGCATCAATGAAATCAATATTATGGCATTCCTATAGGTCATCTACGCATTTGAGTGCTTTAAAAACGTTGAGTGTGACTTGTTGCTCATTCACCCGTATCGTGAGTTGTCCTTTTTTGACATCGATCAGTGTTCATCGGGAAAAATAAATTTATCCACTCTTACCATAATATCTTCAATTTTTCCCCCAGGTTGAATGTAGGATCTATAGACAAGCTGTAACATGATTGTAGTGGGTCTCTCATTTCCTATGCCTAGTCATTGAAAAACAGATTTTGGCATTAGATTTATGCTTGCTTTGAGGTCACAAAATGCTTTGCCAACATAATGGCTGCCAATAGTGCATGGTATCGTGAAACTGCCCGGATCCTTCAGTTTCAGTGGTAATTGGTTATGCCACATTGTCGTACATCCCTCTATCATGGCAACCGTCTCAAACTCGCTCAACCTATTTCGCTTAGAGACAATGTCTTTATGGAACTTAACATAGTTCGACATTTGTTATATTGCTTCAACCAACGGCAAGTTGATGTGGACTTGCTTCAAGATGTCAAGGAATTTCTTGAACTGATAGTTAGGTTTTTGCCTTTTCAGCCTCTGTGGGAATGGTGGTGGTATTTTGATATCCTTTTCCTTCTCATCTGATTTGGAATTGTTGGAGGGACTTTCTGCGGCAACTGGTCTTGCCGTGGCAATTGCTGAAGGCTATTCATCAATGCATGCCGAGGCATTGTTGCTGGATACATCTTTTTGGACAAAGGATTGTCCTTTTGTTTTATTACTCTCCTTACACTGGGTGGTCTCATTAAGTGACTTTTCTCCACTCTGAGTGGTGATCACCTTGCACTACTCATGGCCAATTCCCATCATGACCTCAATGTCGCTAGGCAGACCGCCTGGTAGTCTTGTATTCAAGTTATGGGCAAATTGCCCGACTTGTGTCTCTAATGATTTCAAAGATGCCTCCTGGTTCTGTAGTCTCACCTCAGTCCTATCAATGAAAGCGTTAGTCCTTTTCATGAAATTGCTATTCTTAGTCATATAAGATTCAGTCTTTAACATAAAAGCATTAAGAGAGTTTTCCAAAGAACTGGATGGTGTCGATTGTTATTGCAACATTTGTTGTCGTGGCATGTTCTGTTGGAATCCGGTTGCTTCTGTATTATAATTGTGTTGATTAATGGCATTGTTCTGGTTACTCCATGAAAAATTGGGGTGCTTCCACCATGCTGGATTGTACGTGTTGGAGTATGCATTGTTGCTCCTGTTGTAGTTTCCAACATAAAAATTTGACTCTGGGTTATGTGGACACTCAGAAGAATCATGGTTATTATTACATAAATCACAAAATACATATATTACCTTGATTTCCTGTGTGTTGTTGGGTCGCTGCATATTCTTAACCAAATTGGTTAATGTGGCCAACTGTGCTGAAATAGTATCTGACGAATAAAGCTCATTTGCCGAGGCATTTCGCCTGACTATGCCTCTTCTAGTGGTTGGGAACTGATAATCATTCTTGGCAAGTCTGTCCAAAATCTCCAAGCTTCCTCTACTGATTTGTTTAGAAGCGTGCCATTTGCCGAGGCATCTAGCATCAACCTTGTCGGTGCATTGACTGAATTGTAAAATATTGTTACTTGCGTCTAATCTCTAAATCCATGCATGGGACATTTGCATAAAAGCTCCTTATACCGCTCCCAAGCCTCATACATTGACTCACCATCTGTCTGTCAAAAAGAAGTAAGGTCATTACGCAGTTTATCAGTCATATTTGTAAAACTAAATCTAGAAAGGAAACTCCAACATAAATCGGTCCAAGATTCTAAAGATCCGGATGGGATACTATTCAACCATGTTTTTGCCTTATCCCTCAGTGAATAGGGGAATAATTTTAGCCTTAGGACGTCTTCGGGGACTCCTTGTTGCTTGAATGAATTGTAGATTTCTAGGAACGATTTGAGATGTTGTCTGGCATCCTCAGTCGCTGATCTGCCAAACTGACCAACTGTATTGATCATATTGAACATCATAGGCTTCAACTCGAAGTGGGTGGCTTGAATCTCAAGTGTGACAACTCCTGGAGTGAGACCGTCAAGATCTTGTTCTAAGTAGTCTCAGATGGGTATATTCCGTGCGACAACCGGTTGATTCGGTAAAGCCACCACGACTCCAGCTGCGGTATTTTGATTGCCATTGGCATTCAGATTTCCAATTGGATCATTAGGTGGATCTTCCATCTCTTCCCTCAACCCTCTTCTTCGTCTACGAAAAATACATTCGATTTATGGTTCAAATGGATAATCTGGTGCATTCTGTCTCGCCCTGGTCATACACCAAAGCAAAACCAAAGTTATTAACCTCTTGAAACTGAACACAAAAATAAAATAAATAAACAAAGGTGCAAGAAAATAAAAACAAAGTCGCTATTGCCAATCCCTAGAAACGACACTAGTTCAATTGCAGTGGCAACTGGGTTCCTTCCTTCAAGGTTTAGCGAAGCGTTCTTCAATGTCTTCATTTTATCCCTAACCTGAAGAACTGGTTAATTATGCATGCCTTGGTGATACATCCCTGCATTAACCTTGGGTAAGCAACAACCGATCTTACACTCCTCTTAGCCGTTGAAATCCAATCCTTATTCCTAAGGTGGATTAATCTTCACCAACGATCGTTCGAATGAAGATCATGCTAATTCGTTTCTTGAATCTAACTCTCCCAAGTATAGATTAATCGATAACTCTCGAGATCCTCTCCCAATTCACTCGAAAGAAAAAGTAAAAACCAATAATGAACAAACCTTGAATTTCAATTGCAATAAAAAACCTAAATTATTCAATCATTTATCACAACCACAAACCCAAGATAACCCAAGCCAAATTAATTTAGTTCATGGTTGGGTTCAAAAGAAATACAAAAGAATAATTCCTAAGCATGAATTGCATAGAAATAAAGAAGAAGAAGAAGAAGGTGCGATCTGCTCTATCTCTCACCCAATTCTTTCACCAATTCGACTCCTCTGGCTGCGATTTGATCTTCTCTATTTAAAGGGGATGATCTGATCGGTTGTGTGTTGATATGAGGAGTTGGTTCTCGTTGGAATTCCTTGGAGATAGGGCTCTTATCCCATCAAATTCTGCTTGAAAATATAGATCTTGGGGAGTTATCCCTTGCTTTTCGATCTTACCCCGAAATTGGGGCAGAATCATCCATATATGTCACGACAATCTAGCTCGGCAAGGCCTTCAAAAATGTCCCCTACTTGTCACGGTAAGACTCACTTGCCATGACAATCTTAACCTACACAAATAAGTACACCAGTAGGGAGTTTTCCATGAAAAATAACCAAAATGCAATACAAAGCTCAATAACAAAGGAAACTAGGAAATTGTGTATGAATGCCTAATAATGCAACTAAAATGTGCCTAAGTTTAACGATAATATAAGTAAAAAGGACAAGGAAAACAATACTTTTGCACACTCATCAACTTCCTTCTTCTTCTCTTCCTTTCTGCATGATCTCATGAGTGAGACTCAGCCTAATAGTGCTTCAAGCTTCAAGGTCTTGAGATCCTTGGATTCTATGATGGCAGTTCTCTTTTCATCCCATGACTCGGGAGTAGAATAGACAAGCTTTCGAACAAGCTTGTCTTCTGAAATGATTTCTCTGAAGCCTTTAAGTCCATTGACGATGACAAAGAATCTATCGAACATCTTGGGGATGTCCTCATCCAATTCCATTTTGAAGTTCTCATAGCTCAAGTTGAGGAGTATGGACAGAGTGAGGACTGGCTGGCATATCATCTCTGGCAAAGAGGTTAGCAGAGAGCTCAGGGAATGTTGCAGGGTGTGGACATCCATGACCTTAAGTGTTTTCTTCATGGCATGGTCCCTGGCATAAACATACTGCCAAAGCATCGAGTTATGCTTGTAACACCCCCTACCAGGGCTAGTAGAAACCCAGTTCGGGAGCGTTACTTAACAAGCAAGCAAGACAAGTACATAGACATGACATTCGAACCAAGAAGAACAATCAAGTAATCATAGAACGACAATGTATTCAAACTTACTTAGTTAACAAGTAAGCTTACACTAGACTTCAAATCATCTTATACCATTCGAATAATGATCAAGAGACATGGCAAGGCAAGCAATAACAATCGATCATACATGACTACAACAATCATCCAAGAAATCGACAATTATCAACCAAGAAGAAACAATCCTTTAAACAAGGCATAGGCAACCATTCATAGATTTCTTATCATGCAAGCAACCTAATATGTAACTTCTTTTCATCTAAGGCAATCGGCTATTTCACACAAAATCATTAGATTAAATTGCTTTCATGCTTACACTACAAGTTATTGCTTTCATGGTTCATTTTATAACACTTATACATTGTTACCAATCTTATTTGAACTACTTAGTATTACATGTTTCCAATACAATTTGGTGTTCCTCATCTTGTATACATTTAGTCATTTCACTCCTTCACTTACTAAGCATAATTATCTAACCTTTAATGGATTGTATCTAGTTCCATTCAAGTCTATTTCAATAGATTACCATTCGGCCAATGACACCAAACATATACAAAGCATGAAACTAGATCATTCCAACCTTATTCTACTACCATGCATTCGGCAAACATGGGATAACCACATGAAACCATTCGGCCATACCTCAAAACAATCACACAACAATACTTTCAACATGGCAATTTCATACAAGGCATGAAGCATTCAAATGGTTGGTCATACAACATGGTTCATCTTAATCTACATTCATTTCAAGCATACACTAAAGCATGACAAGGTTATCAATTGTTTCATAGCCAATTAGATCATCATATGATCATTCCATAGCATCAACATATGCGCAGCAAAACATTCAACCATTACAAGTTATCTAAGTTCATTACAAAACTTAAACTATATACATAACATAGATAGGCCCATCAAGCATTATATACAATCTTTCAAAATGCATGTTCAAGCTATTTAGATACATCTAGTGCCACCATTCTAAGAGAATACAAAATAAGTATGGAATCATACTTTAACCAAGCTTGTGAAGAATGCTTCTTGCTCAAGGAATCAAGCTTCAAGATCAAGCAATGTTGGATCCTTTAACCTGTAGGTTGGGAAGAATGAAACAAGAGTGATAAGTACAAAAATGTACTTAGTGAGGTAGTAACTAGTCTAACCATTTGTTATTTCATGTTTTATGTCTTTTAAATCAAGTGTAGACCTAGCCAAGGCTTCAAAGCATTAGAGTAGACTTAGATAGTTTTTCAAACATCAAGAGTGACCTTATCTAGTCTTCCAAGCATCAAGATTATCCTATCTAAGATAGCAAGTATTCAGCCAACATGTAAAAGCATCAAGGAGTCATAATTCATAAATCAAGCAACATGCTTGCAAAACAAGAAACCAATGAGTCATGCTTTCAAGTCAAGTAACATACATTTCATGGCATTCAAGACAAGTATCATGTACAATTGAATTATTATTTCATTTGTTAATTCATTAAACAACCCCCTTGGTACTTAGTTTGTATAGGTATTCGAGTCTCCAACCAACTGTCGCCACAATATGCATCGTAGTGCTGGTCAACCCTCCTACTGTCGCCAAAGACCACATACGTACCCTCCGTCTGTCACCAAATAGGGGCCTTAGCCTTGGACCGTAGTCCACCTGTACACAATGAGCTCTAGACTCTAAGGCATTCCTTTCTACCTAATCCAACTAGCTACCAAGGTTGCTCGAATTACCATTTATTCAAGTTATCAAGTTTAAGATCATGTTCATGTCAAGCAAGATCATTTCATGTTAAGCCCTTAGGCTATTGAGCATTAGCTCACAAGTCAAGTGGTTTCGAGATTCATTTCATCAAAATGAGATAACATCATATCTCAAACAAGTCATTAGCATTCAATCATGTTGCATCATAGCACATACAAGCATTCAAGCTATCATCAATCATGCATAAGCATTTCGAATAGACATGTATACAATACTAGGATCATGTTTCATGTGTTTCTTTAATCACCCTTCCCTTATTAGGTCAAGTTCATAGATTCATTTACATGTCAAGATTGTAACAAGAATGCAATGATTAGGACCTAGTCCTAACCCTAGAGATAACTACACTCACAATACAATCCAAGCAAGCTAGCAATTGTCTTGTATAGTTATTCCTTTGTTCTTAGCCTTTGAATGATTTCATTTTTCTCCTTCCTCCAAGTTCACTCCTTGGTCTAGCAAATTCATGATTAAACACATTCATCAATATGTATACACAAGACAATTCAACATTGCAACAATGTTATTTCAATACATATAAACATATTCATACAATTCTGTCAACATTAAATAAAAAAGACTAGGTAGGATCTAATTATCCCAAACTATTACAAACAGTCCAAGAAAACTGTGTACAAAACAGTTTCTAACTAGCTTAACTGCTGCTCCTGGCAGCTTGCATACTACATGCTTAAACAGGCATATCTTTCAATTACTACGTCAGAATTTCGATTAATTCATACCGTTGGAAATCTAATTTTTTTTATTGAAGACCATAATAGGCTTGCATTTTAGTTCTTATCCAATTAATACAGTTTATTGTTCAAAGACAGGGCATTTACACTGCCTGGACAGTTTGCACTGTCCAGCTATTTCTATTTACAGTTTCTAGCATAGGACCCAGTTTTCAGTTTTGTTTTCACCTAATGAAAGTATACATACTAAGGATCATGTCATTAAAATTTCCGCCATGAATTTGATCTCTACAATTTTTGGCGAATTTTCAAAGTGACTGCCCAGAACAGAGAAATTGTGGGCAGCTTACACTAGGGTGCAATTGTAGTTCTTTATTTCATTCTAGCAAGGTCCTATCATGACAATTTTATTCATGATCATGTTCATACATATCTAGGCCATCATAATTCACCTAAAAATGTTCTCAAAACAGAGCATAGTCATGTTGAACCTAGTTTAATCCATTTGTTCACAATTACACACCAATTCATCAACTAGGCAGTCCATTACCTAATTTAACAAGTTCAATTAGGTGTAGTCATTTTTCTAGCAAATTAGCAATTCAATTAAATCTCCATTTTACCTATCAACATGTTCAAAACAGATTTTTAAGCTCATTTAGCATGCTTACACATTTTTTCAATCAAAACAGTCCCCTAATCTAAACTGTTTTGAACCATAATCATGTTTCTCAATTTTCTAGCAACTACACATGAGTTTCATTAGCCATTTGATTACTAGTGTAATACCCCAAAATTTACTAAGTTGATTAAGGGTCATTTAGTACTAAGATAATAGCTTAAAAGCTAACTTAGTGACTAAAATGACAAAAATGCAAAAGTTGGGATTTCTTTAATTATGGGTTTTGGAAAGGAAATTTCTAAGGTTTAAAGGTCTCATGTGATAGATAGTGAATTGAATAAGGTATTCTTAAAGTTTGGTTGAAATCCAAGGAAAATTGGAATGGGAATTGAAGTTTAAAAAGGTAGTGACCAAAATCTAAATTTGGAAATTTTATGGCTAAAGTATAAACTTTGGAAAAGTTTGGGGACTAAAGTTGTATTTTCCCAAAAGTTAAGGGTTTTTATTTCATAAATAAACAGATCACCTAAGGGTGTGAATCAAATGCGTAATTATTGGTTCGATCTGATATTTTGATTATTGGGAAAATCGCAATTAAAGTTTAAGTGGAATTCGGATACCCAGATCGAACTGGAAAATTTTGAAATTTTTCCATATGATAGAGAAATTTTATAAAATTCATTTCCAAGTTTTGAAAATATTTTTAGTTTGATTCAAGATGAATCCTATAGTTTATTTCTAAGTAAAGGATTATTTATCTGTATATTGGATCGAATGGAAATTTTGGAGACTGATTCAAAAGACATGGAAGAATTCATAAAATATTATTTTATGAATATTTTATTGTATTTGGTTGGATTCCAACTAGATTTAGTTGAATTTTTACAAGAATGGCAAACTAATAAATAAAAACTAGTTGGAGGGCAAATTGGTCATTTGGCCCCAATGGCATTTTTGAAATATTAAAAAAGTTAAAAGGGCAATTTTGGAAAGAGAATATGGAAGATTAAATCTTGGCCCTTGATTGATGATAAAATCAATCTCAACCATTGGATAAAAAAGAGCAAAATTGTAATTTCACTATTAAATGAATTTAATGTTCATTTAATAGATATATGTGTAAAATAATGGTGAAAAGATGAACATTTTGATCATCTTTTTCCAGCCAAAAACGTGAGCTCTAGGGAAAGAAAGAGAAAAAAATTTTCCAAGCTCGATTTAAGCCCCGAAACTCAATTTTTAGTCAAGGCCGAATCAAAGAAAGTTCGAGGTTCTATAAAGGAAAGGATCGAGTAGAATTTAGTGAGGCGTGCTAATAAATGGCCCAGGTGAGTGCTATGCATACATAATATGATAAATGGTTGTTTTATACATCATTGGTAAGACTTGCGATAAGTCTACATGATTTATATGTTGGCATGATATTTATGTCATTGATCATATATTTGACATATTTTAAATATGTCAAGGGTTGAAAACAAATGCATTGATCACTAGCTATTGATGATGGTATGCTATGAATGTTATTTAGGGTATGAGCTGCCCAATATTAAATTATATTGATATACATTGCCATGGATGGAATAAATTCGGTAATTTTGCCCAAATGAGTCATTGAGGGACAGGGTATAGTTGGCATGCCATAGAGTCCAGCGGTTGCATAATTGGGAATTCGGGATAACACTATAGTGTTAAAAGTACACTTAGTGTATGGTAAGCACGACCTGATAAACGTGCAGGATAATGGTTAGCACGGCCTTATAAATGCGCAAGATAATGGTTAGTACGACCTTATAAACGTGTGGGATAATGGTAGCACGGCCTTATAAACGTGCGGGATAATGGTTAGCACGGCCTTATAAACATGCGGGTTAGCACTTCGGTGCCTATTTGACTCGCATACCCAGGGTCCTCAAGGTTATATTTAGGCTATGAAATTTGGAAACCGGGAAATCATTGATAATGAGGCTATAAATAAAGGGATAATAAATGGTAAATAGGTTAGAGAGTATATGAACTCTTGAGACATATTTATATGAACACTCAGGGCAAATGGCAAGTATATCGGTACGAAATTTATATCCGGTTTATATTATGTTGATACATGATTGGTATGATGGTAATATTTATATAGTGATCATGATGCATACAAGGCATATTATGATAACCGAGCATACATGAAAATCTTATGACATTGACATATATCATGCTATATAAACGTAGCCATGAACTTGAATAAAGTTTAAATTATTGCTATTAGTTTCCTTTATTACCTCACTAAGTTCGTACTTAGTGTGTGTTTGATTGTACACACGTAGGTAAATCAAGATGAGAGGGAGAAAAGCATTGCATCAATATTGGAAAGCTCAACAGGTAATCACAGTAATGACATCCTAATAGAGGTTGATTTTTATAGTGGCATATATGCTTGCTAAACTTAATCGAGTTGAGATTGGCCTTTAAAGTTGTTATGGGTTTTAAGATAATTGATTCATGATTAGAACTTGAATAAATAATTTATGTTGATTTTAAGTAAAGTTAAGCGTGCTTGGGCTAGAGAAATTTTAGGATGGGTGACCATCGGGAAGTTTTCTAAAAAATTTAAATTACCCTGATCTTTGAATAAAGAAGTCATAGCATTTCCAACTCATATCCGGTGTACGGATAGAGGAGGGGGTGTTAAATTTATTGGTATCAGAGCTACAGGTTTAGCCGGTTCTGGAGATTAAACGAAGTATGGTAAAGGTCAAAAGTGTATACATGCCACTAGGATGTCAGAATTACTGATGATTTTACTTGTTGGAATGGATGCGATTGCTTACTTCATTATGATAGTAATGTTAAATTCCAATGTATGAGAAAAGATTTGTGTCAGGTGTTTAGGAAAGTGAATCAACAAGAGATTCACGAGAGTGATAAAGTTAATGATAATGCTCTACCCCCAGCTTAGCATGGTGCAGAGGCACCAGGGTAACATGATATGCATGTTCTGGATTAAGAGATTTTCTTCCAAACATTAGATTCGATTTTGAATCAGCCTGCTTAGGCACTGATTGCAAAAGAATTAAGAGTTTTGACATACTAGATTTTCATAAAGATATTGATGGAGATTCTCTGATTGTTAATCTATGGTCTAAGGATATAAAGGTTAGGTTGAAGGAACTCTGTATTGATGATCAGAGAAGACTAAAAATAAAGTAGTATCTCATTTGAAAGGATTAGACCCGTATTTGATAAAGTAATGTTACGGTACATACTCAAAAGTTTGTTAGCTAGAGTTTTTTCTTTGAGTGTTCCGTAACAAAATTTATCCTAGAGATGCAATGGAGTTCTTGCATCTTAATTTAAGCAATTGGATTATTTACGGGTATGAGTGCAAGTTAATAAACTGAGCTAATTTGCTTCTAAACTGCTTTCTACAGACAAAAGGAGAGTCTGTTGTGACAGTTCATAGAGGGCTAGAGGTCAGGTATAAAGAAGTACTGACTGACCTATGTATTTAAAAGAAATTTATGAAGCAGTAAATTATGCTGGATGCAATGGAAATGATTCAGAATAAGAAAATATCTAAATAGAGGTCATAGCTCGTAAAGAGGAATAGTAAATCGAGATAACCACCTTTAAAAAAGTGGTGAGGATTTCTGGCAAAAATGCCAAGCTAAATTTATTACATACTTCTGTAAAAAGATTAAGACAAGGAAAATTAAGAACTCTCTGGCATTTATAATTAATGTTGGAGATTCAAGAAAACTAAAAAACCAATCATGTGAGTGTTGTGATACTTGGCATGCATGAGCATGTAGAGTTTTATTGGAATTTGTTATCAATATGAAAATGATTTAACTTATGCTATGGATACCGAGCATCAAGGATAGGTTAGGAGAGTATTCCTATTGTTTGGAAATTTTAAATAGATTGCTTAAGAGGAGCAGTCAGACTTGATTCTTAATCGAGAGACTAAGTTTAAGATTGGATTTAATCCAATAATGGATTTATATTGATTACCACCCAGGTCGCGCAAAGGTTGTAGCAGATGCTTTGAGTCAGAAAATATTCCCTACATTACGAGCTTTAAATGCTTAGTTAAAGGGAAAATCAAATGGTTCATTATTGGTAGAGTTGTAATTGAGATCTTCATTGTTAGATCGGATTAAAGAAAGTCAACAACGAGATGAAGATTGCATAACCAAGATAAAGCAAGTGGAATCGAGTGGAATTAAAGATTTTGAGATTAAACCCGATGGATGTCTTTACTATAAAGATAAAGTGTATATTCCTAAAGATGTTGAGTTGAAATAGGATTTACTTATTAAGGCACACTATAGTCCCTTGACTATGCATCCAAAAAAAGTATCAAGATTTGAAGGGTCGATATTGGTGACCTAGTATGAAAAAAAATGATATCAGAGTTTGTTGCTAAGTGCTTGACTTGTCAACAGGTGAAAGCTGAACATCAAGTACCATCAGGGAAATTGCAATCTATTTCAATTTTGCAGTGGAAATAGGATAGATTTACAATGGATTTTGTGATAAGATTGCCATTGACTTCCAGTAAGAAAGATTCTATTTGGGTAATTGTGGATAGGTTAACTAAATCTGCTCACTTTATACCAGCTAGAATGGATTATTAGATGAGCAAGTATGCTGAGTTGTATGTCAAAGAAATAAGGAACAAGTAAATACCGTTGGTGAAAGTCATTTAGAGCAATCACCAAGTGGAAAAAGCAACATGGGAAGCAAAGGATGTAATGGAAAAGTAGTATCCGCACTTATTTAAAACATGTACATTTTGAAAATTTGAGGATAAATTTTCTTAAGGGGGAGAGAATTGTAATACCCCAAAATTTACTAAGTTGATTAAGGGCCAATTAGTACTAAGATAATAGCTTAAAAGCTAACTTAGTGACTAAAATGACAAAAATGCAAAAGTTGGGATTTCTTTAATTATGGGTTTTGGAAAGGAAATTTCTAAGGTTTAAAGGTCTCATGTGATAGATAGTGAATTGAATAAGGTATTCTTAAAGTTTGGTTGAATTCCAAGGAAAATTGGAATGGGAATTGAAGTTTAAAAAGGTAGTGACCAAAATGTAAATTTGGAAATTTTATGGCTAAAGTATAAACTTTGGAAAAGTTTGGGGACTAAAGTTGTAATTTCCCAAAAGTTAAGGGTTTTTATTTCATAAATAAACATATCATCTAAGGGTGTGAATCAAATACAGAATTATTGGTTCAATATGATATTTTGATTATTGGGAAAATCGCAGTTAAAGTTTAAGTGGAATTCGGATACCCGGATCGAACTGGAAAATTTTGAAAATTTTCCATATGATATAGAAAGGTTATAAAAGTCATTTCCAAGTTTTGAAAATATTTTTAGTTTGATTCAAGATGAATCCTATAGTTTATTTCTGAGTAAAGGATTATTTATCAGTATATTGGATCGAATGGAAATTTTGGAGACTGATTCAAAAGACATGGAAAAATTCATAAAATATTATTTTATGAATATTTTATTGTATTTGGTTGGATTCCAACTAGATTTAGTTGAACTTTTACAAGAATGGCAAACTAGTAAATAAAACTAGTTGGAGGGCAAATTGGTCATTTGGCCCCAATGGCATTTTTGAAATATTTAAAAAGTTATAAGGGCAATTTTGGAAAGATAAAATGGAAGATTAAATCTTGGCCCTTGATTGATGATAAAATCAATCTCAACCATTGGATAAAAAGGGCAAAATTATAATTTCACTATTAAATGAATTTAATGTTCATTTAATAGATATATGTGTAAAATAATGGTGAAAAGATGAACATTTTGATCATCTTTTCCAGCCAAAAATGTGAGGTATAGGGAAAGAAAGAGAAAAAAATTCTAAGCTCGATTCAAGCCCCGAAACTCAATTTTCAGTCAAGGCCGAATCAAAGAAAGTTTGAGGTTCTATAAAGGAAAGGATTGAGTAGAATTTAGTGAGGCGTGCTAATAAATGGCCCAGGTGAGTGCAATGCATACATAACATGATAAATGGTTGTTTTATACATCATTGGTAAGACTTGCGATAAGTCTACATGATTTATATGTTGGCATGATATTTATGTCATTGATCATATATTTGACATATTTTAAATATGTCAAGGGTTGAAAACAAATGCATTGATCACTAGTTATTGATGATGGTATGCTATGAATGTTATTTCGGGTATGAACTGCCCAATATTAAATTATATTGATATACATTGCCATGGATGGAATAAATTCGGGAATTTTGCCCAAATGAGTCATTGAGGGATGGGGTATAGTTGGCATGCCATAGAGTCCAGCAGCTGCATAATTGGGAATTTGGGATAACACTACAGTGTTAAAAGTACACTTAGTGTATGGTAAGCACGGCCTTATAAACGTCCAGGATAATGGTTAGCACGACCTTATAAACGCGCAGGATAATGGTTAGCAAGGCCTTATAAACGTGCGGAATAATGGTTAGCACGGCCTTATAAACGTGTAGGATAATGGTTAGCACGGCCTTATAAACGTGCGGGTTAGCACTTCGGTGCATATTTGACTCGCGTCCCAGGGTCCTCAAGGTTATTTTCGGCTACGAAATTGGGAAACCGGGAAATCATTGATAATCGAGCTATAAATAAAGGGATAATAAATGATAAACAGGTTAAAGAGTATATGAACTCTCAGGACATATTTATATGAACACTCAGGGCAAATGCCAATTATATCGGTAAGAAATTTATATCCGGTTTGTATTATGTTGATACATGATTGGTATGATGGTAATATTTATATAGTGATCATGATGCATATAAGGCATATTATGATTACCAGGCATACATGAAAATCTTATGACATTGACATATATCATGCTATATAAACGTAGCCATGAACTTGAATAAAGTTTAAATTATTGTTATTAATTTCCTTTATTGCCTCACTAAGTTCGTACTTAGCGTGTGTTTGATTGTACACACGTAGGTAAATCAAGATGAGAGGGAGAAAAGTATTGCATCAATATTGGAAAGCTCAACAGGTAATCACAGTAATGACATCCTAATAGAGGTTGATTTTTATAGTGGCATGTATGCTTGCTAAACTTAATCGAGTTGAGATTGGCCTTTAAAGTTGTTATGGGTTTTAAGATAATTGATTCATGATTAGAACTTGAATAAATAATTTATGTCGATTTTAAGTAAAGTTAAGCGCTCTTGGGCTAGAGAAATTTTAGGATGGGTGACCATCGGGAAGTTTTCTAAAAATTTTAAATTACCCTAATCTTTGAATAAAGAAGACATAGCATTTCCGACTCATCAAACAATCATTCAATCAATCTATAACATGTTCATCACATTTTCCAGCATCTATACATTCAAACCACATTTCCATTTCAATTCAAACAATTCAAACATGAAATTTACAAGAGAAATAAGTAATTACCTTAATCACTAAGCTATCTAGATTTAATTTGGAGCTAAATCAAGATTGTAGGACATGAATTCAAGCTTTCTCCCTCAAGCTTTTCTTTCTTTATTTTTCTCTCTTCTATTCGGCTAGCTAAGGATAATGGAGAAGGTGACAACAACTAATCCATGTTATTGGATTTGTGCAATGTCTAAAATATCCCTTAATTAATCGTTAATATTAACTTAATCAAGGGCATTTAGGGGAATTGAGGAATTTAGCATGCATTCCTTGAAATTGCTAGAGTTTACAAGTTGGTCATCTTAATTTGGTCACTTGTTCTTTCATTCATTCAATTAGACCCTTGACTAATCAATTTAGCTTAATTTCTAGATTCAATTAAGCTATCAACTTAAGCAATTGATTTCAATACTTCTAGGCTAGGATTTAGGGTGTTACAATGCTACTCAGCTTTCTCCATCTTTTGGTGAATGATCTTCTGGCGTTCGCAGATCTGGGAAAGCATTGCCATTGCACCAGCTGGCATAGGAGTCTCAGGCTCTGCCTTGGGCACCTTGGCCTTTGGCACAGAGTCAACAGTCTTTCTCTTGCCCTTTTCCTTGGAAATGAGTTGTCTCCACAGGGCAGGAGTGATCGTCATTCCCTTGGTCTCTTGGGCTTTATCTGTATTGCACACTATGCTGCATGCAAATATTAAAAATCAATAAAGGGAAAAAAACTCCCATTACCTTTACTAGAGCACTTATAAGTTTCAGCAATAATGATACGGCTGATGTTGATCTTGTGGCCCATAATGATTGAATGCAATAGTGACAGACTTTCCTCCGAGATAGTTTCATTATGGGTGGTTGGCATCAAATTTGCCTTCAAGAAGTGATTCCACCCTTTCGGTTGTGTCTTCAATGCTAGCCGCTTCACAGTCCACTTAGTGTCAGGCTCACATAAGTCCTTCAACAACACTTTCCTCTTGGCATCGTCCAAAAAAATCCACAAAATCAGAGTGCTTCTCATCTACACCATCCAATTTAAACAAAGCATTAATAGATCCTTCATTAAATCGAACACACATACCTCTTATAAGCTAGAAAGGTGAATCTTTAGTCGTGAGATGAGCATAAAATTCTCGAACAATGTTTGAATAAATGTCCCATTTTTGTTGGAAAAACAACTCCCACACATGTTGTTTCACCACCGCCATGAACTCCGGTGAATAACCCAAGTTGGGTTTCTCCTTGAAATCGAAATTCTTCTCATAGAAAAACGTCCTTAAGTCAAAGTTCTCATATTTCTTGCAAATTTCCTCATTGAAAAAGATCTTGAAAGGTGTTGATGTGGAGGCCATGGGAATATGTTTGGGACTTGAATGATTCTTGGAAGAAGAAGAAGAAGTGATTCTTGGTGTTCTTGCTTGATAAAGAAAATAGAGAGACAAGTGAAAAGTTGAGTGTTTAAGTGGGAGTGTTTAATGTGGCAGGTTGAGTTGGGATAATGATGGGCTTTTGCGTGTTTGGGGAAAAGAAAAAGAAAATGATTTGATAAGGGGTTATGGTGATAGGACGGCACAGGAAAAAGGTGAATAGGTTGTAATCTGAATTTCAACTTATCATTTTAGGCGGCTAGGGTAAGTTTGAAAGCAAAAATTTTCACTCTCTCTTGGGCTGAGCTCTATCAAGCCCTAGGCAGTTAGGGTAAAAGTCTTTTCTCCATATTTTCAATATCACCATGCCAAGCCTTTGCCTTGGCATTCTGCCTGGCACATGAAACCTGCACTTACTCAAAGAAAAACCTTTCATTGAAGCAAAGGAAAAATCAAACTTACAAGAAAGAAAAATAAATGAAAAATCTTGAAAAAAACCATCTAACCTACTATATACAAAAATTCAAATGATGATGTTGATTTTCACAGTACCTCTGCCAGGAGGACAACCTCCTTGGCATCCTTTTGAGTACCTTTTGAATAGTGTTTCAATCTTTGGCCGTTTACTTTGAAAATTGTCTCCGACTTCAAATCATTAATATCTACTGCTCCATGAGCATATGGCTTCACAACTTCAAAGGGTCCCGACCATCTAGACTTGAGCTTTCCTATAAACAACTTTAGCCTCGAGTTAAATAACAAAACACGTTGGCCTGCCTCAAATTGCCTTGGCATGATCTTGTTGTCATGTCAACACTTTGTCCTTTCCTTGTAGAGTTTGGCATTCTCATAAGCATGTGTTCTGAATTCCTCTAACACGTTCATGTCCAATAAGCGTTTTGCACCAATAGCTTTCCACTCTATATTGAGATTTTTGATTGCCCAATAAGCTTTATATTCCAATTCCACTAGTAAGTGGCATGCCTTCCCAAACACGAGCCTATAGGAAGAAGTTCCCAACGAAGTCTTAAAAGTTGTTTTGTAAGCCCACTAGGAATCCTCTAGTCTCAAGGACCAGTCCTTCCTTGATGGATTCATAGTCTTTTCCAAAATGTTCTTAATTTCTTTGTTTGAGATCTCCGTTTGGCCATTTGTCTAGGGATAGTAAGCTATGGCAATGGGTTGCTGAATTTTGTACCTACACAGAGCTCTAGAGATTAAATTACACTTAAAATGTGTACCTTCATCATGAATGATGGCTCTGGGAGCACCGAATCTTCTGAAGATGTTCTTATACAGGAACTTGGCAATGGCCTTGGTATCATTTGTTGGCAGTGCAACAACCTCAACCCACTTGGAAACATAGTTAATGGCCACAAGAATATAGAGATTTCCAACTGATAGAGGGAAAGGACCCACTAAGTTTATTCCCCATACATCAAATAACTCCACTAGCATAACAATCTGAAGTGGCAATTGATGTCTGCTTGAGATCTTACCTATCCACTGGCATCAGTCACATGCCTTGGCAAAGTAATAAGCGTCTTTAAACAATATGGGCCAAAAAAAACTTGACTGCAACATTTTGGCTACGATTTTCATTCCAACAAAGTGTCCTCCAAATGGCGCTACATGGCATAATTGCAAAATATTGTGCCGCTTATCCTTTGGCACACATTGGCGGATCACTTGCTCGGCACAATGTTTAAACAGAATGGGCTCATCCCAATAGTACTGCCGCACATCTCACAGAAAATGTTTCCTGGCATTGGTTGTCAGATCTTGTGGCATTATATTACTTACCAAGTAGTTGACTATGTCAACATACCATGGCATAGAATCAACTACAAGCAGGTATTCATCAGGGAATTCATCTCTAATGGCAGTGGCTCTACCTTCCTCAAGGTGATGTTCTAATCTTGACAAATGGTCAGCTACCAATTTTCATTCTCCTTCTTGCCTTGAATCTCGAGATCAAATTCTTGCAGCAAGAGTGTCCATCGGATTAATTTGTTCTTGGCATCCTTTTTTGCCAAGAGGTATTTCAATGCCGAGTGATCTGTATAGACCACAACTTTGTTACCAACTAAGTAAGATCTGAATTTATCAAATGTAAATACAACTGCGAGAAATTCTTTCTCGGTAGTGGTGTAATTTAGTTGTGCTTCATTCAATGTCCGGCTGGCATACTAAATGGTATGGAAAACTTCCCACGTCTTTGTCCTAGTACAACTCTAACGGTATAGTCACTGGCATCGCACATGGACTCGAAGGACTCATTTCAATCCAGTGCCACAACTATAGGGGCATTGATCAACCTATCTTTTAGTTCTTGAAATGCTTGTAGACATGAATCATCAAATGCAAAAGTCACATTTTGTTCTAAAACCAAGCATAAAGGTTTAGAAAATTTTGAAAAATCTTTAATGAAATGATGCTAAAAACCTACATGTCCCAAAAACTTCTTATACCTTTTACACTTGTAGGAGGTGGCAACTATTTGATTACCTCCACTTTTGCCTTATCAACTTCTAGGCCTTTCTTGGTTACTCTATGACCGAGGACTATGCCCTCCTTCACCATGAAGTGGCATTTCTCCCAATTCAAGACCAAGTTAGTCTCAATACATCTCCTCAAAACAAGCTCTAAACTCTGAAGGTATTCCTCAAATGTCTTGCCAAATATCAAAAAGTCATCCATGAGAACTTCTAGGTTGTTTTCAAACATGTTAGAATAGATAGACATCATACAACATTGAAACATTGCCAGAGGATTACACAGTTCAAAGGGCATTCTTCTAAAAGATAATGTCCCATATGGATAGGTTAATGTGGTCTTCTCTTGATCTTTCAGAGCTATGACAATCTGATTATACCCTAAATAACCGTCTAGGAAGCAATAAAATGCCTTGCCAGTCTGTCCAACATTTGATCGATAAAGGGCAGTTGAAAGTGATCTTTCTTGGGGGCATTGTTCAGCTTCCTATAATCCATGCACACTCTTTATCCAGTAACAGTTCTGGAAGGAATTAACTCATTGTTGCTATTTTGAACCACGATCATGCCACCTTTCTTTGGAACATATTGCATCGGGCTGACCCACGAGCTACGGAAATGAGATAGGTTATCCCGGCATCCAGTCACTTGATAATTTCTTTTTTCACTACCTTTTTCATGCTCAGGTTCAATCTTTTCTGGCCCTCAATTGTTTTTCCATGATATTCTTCCAGAATTATTTTTTGCATGGAGATGGTTGGGTTTATTCCTCAGATATCAGCCAAGGTCAATCCCAACGCTTGCTTGTAATTGCTTAAAATTTCTAGCAATCTTTCCTCCTGATCATTAGTTAGGTCAGCAAAAATGATCATTTGCAAGGTTGAGTGTTTACCTAAGTAGGCATACCTGAGGTGGTCTGGCAACGATTTTTGTTCTAATTTAGGTGGCTCTTTAATTGATGGTTTAGGTGCCACAATCTCTTTGCCAACCAACTTCAGTGACTTTGGATGTCTAAAATAGCTTACCTCTTCTAAAGTTGTTCCTTCAGTTTCCTCACTTGTTTCTTCTTCACTATCCAACTCGTTGGCATCATCTTCTGAGTCTTGGCACAGTTGTGCCATGTCCACATTAAAAATGAACTCCGTCATTTCATCAACTTGGCATTCCTCGGATTCATCTACGCATTTAAGAGCTTGAAACACATTAAATGTAACATGTTGATCATTCATGCACATAGTTAATTCGTCTTTATGAACATCAATCAAAGCTCTACCTATGGCAAGGAATGGTCTGCCCAATATAATTGGAACATTAACATCTGCCTTTGTTACCTCTCCAAAAGTACTATTTTTAATGCCAATTTGACATTACTCTTGCTTGTTTTTAAGTACATTTAGTTGCATTAGGTTGTTAGAATCATGCATGGGTTGTTTTGTGGCTATTTTGCAGATTTGGCATAGGATTAGGTGCAAGAAAGCAACACAGTTAGGATTGCCAAGTGATGTTGGCACAAAAGGAAAGATAGTGCCAAGCACTTGTTGGCAAAGAAGTGAACTTGATTCCATGCCAAGAGGCTATTGAACACCAAAAAATAGGACATGACAAGGCTCCTAAAAGATCGCAAATTAACCAACCTCTGAGAAAATAGCGGATAAGGTGATGCCAAGCTATGTTGGCAAATACATGCCAAGCTTGTGTGCCAAGGCAACATCAACATGATGACGTCATCCCTAGCTTGATAAGATATCACACCGATCGGATAAGACTCTATCTTTTATCCATGGAGCATTTTAAATTCAAATGAAGAAGCTATCCTATTCGCTTCCCTTGCACTCCTATATAAACACCAACCGGTCAAGCATTTTAGAGCACGGCGTGAGAGGAGATCATGAAGAGTGAGGAGTGATCAGAGTAAGGTGTTGGAGTGCTCGACGAGTGACGATCGGCTGCACCAAGGAAGGGTGGTTCAACCACTTGGCCGAAAGCCTAGATTTGAGGGCTGCATCGAGAAACCCCTCTCGCCATTCTCTTGTTTTAAGTTGTTTTAATTTCTTTTTCAAAGATGGCGAAGTTGGAAAACGTTTGTGTTTTGTTGGTTAAATCCTTCACCATGAACTAATTTCATAGTTGGTGGGGATGTTTGGTTTAAACATTAATTTCATGCCTTAGTTTCTTTAATGACAATTCTGTTTTGGCACAAGTTTTTCTATTCAGCATACTTAAATTTTCCTAAGTACTTTGTCAAGCGAGAGTTGGCACAATTAGCATATTGTCCCTCAATATCTTAGCAGACTTGGGGTGGCAACGATTATGTTGTTGAATACTAGGGAGAGAAGCTTCGAGAGAAGTCGTTCAAGTAGATGAACTTACTTTGGAAGTGATATCTACCCCATAGGAGTATAGATTGGTTCTTAATCAACTCGATTCATTTAAAAACATTCACTATAGAGATATATGGGTTTTTACATAATCGAATTAGGGAAATGACCATCGAGAGAGGCATTTCTAGTGTTGAATCTGCTCGACAAACAATGCCAAGATAGTTTGCCAATAAAGTCTGGCATGAGCAGCATTAAACCCAAGTATTCCCTGCCAACACTCATCATCTACTAAGAACATCTTCCTTGCAAACGTTTTACTTCATATTTCTTTTATTTTTTATTAGTTCCAAAACAATCTTCAAAATAAACATTTTTTTCTTCTAAGGTAAGTAACAATCAAACAATCGAATTCCAAGTCAATCTCTGTGGGATCGATACTCAGCTTAACTGTTGTATTACTTGCAGACCGTGTACACTTGCATGCAAAAGACTTTTGGAACTGTTTTACTAATACATACATTTTGCCCCTTTTGCCAGCATTCATAACACACTTCTCCTACAGAGTCTACAAGTTTTTAGCGTCGTTGCCGGGGAGTGCAACGGATTTGATTATTTTCCATTTTTACTTGTTTTCTTTTAGTTTTTACTTTATTTTTGTTTTCATCGGTGTATGACCAGAAACCACCCTATGGTGGACGATTGGCCATACGATCAGGAAATTGAGAGAACCTTGCAGAGGTTATAGAAGAGATACCGAGAGATAAATCACGATAATCAAAGGAATGGTGCAGTGAACAATGATGGAGATCCACCCAATAACAATGCACCACCACCTTCTAATGTCCCAATTGCTAATGCGGAAGAAGAGAGTCCAATCCGAGAACATTCAGCACCTGACATTGCAAATCTAATGCCAGGAATTGTTGGCACAGAGGTAAATGAACCAAAATTTGAACTTAAGGTGGTAATGATTTAAACTCTTTTGAATATAGGCCAATTTTCTAACACAGCTCTATCACCTCATGGGGAGACCTATGCTAGAAGTTTCTAACACGTTTTCAGCCGCCAACATTCACTGCCAAGCTGCATGGTGAGACCATTACATTTTGGAAGGTCGAGGATGAGACCCTATATGATGCTTGGGAGAGATTTAAGGATCTATTGAGAAGGTTTTATGTGCATTGATTCCTGAATTGGACCCAAATACAAACCTTCTACAATGGATTGAAAGTACAAACAAGGACTGTTGTTGATGCTTCAGCAGCTGGTTCATTACTTGACAAAAACTACACAGAGGTTGTTGGCATTCTTGAGAGGATTTTAATTAATGACTTTGAATATCCTGTTACCATACTTGGTACCAGAACCAAAGCCAGTGGGAAATTGAAGGTTGATGAGCTAACGTCCATCAATGTCGAGATTTCCAACCTCACCACCATGGTGAGAACTTTGCAAAAGAACAAACAGTCCCAAGAAGTTAAATCATTGGAACCATTTTGTATCATCTGCGGAGAGAACCACCATGTAGATGAATACCCTACCAACCTTGAGTCGGTAAATTTCATTGGCAATTCTGGTCGTTATTATAATACTAACTCTAATACTTACAATGCAGGTTGGAAACAGCACCCTAACTTAGCTTGGGGAAATCAAGGGGCAACCAATATAACACCCAGCGCCATAATGCCCAAAGGTAGAATAACAATGCCATGCCACAGAACGCCCAGAACAATTTCCAGCAAGGAAAAAGACTTAATCAATGAGGCACTCTAGCAGAATACATGGAGAGGAATGATGCCACAGTCCAGAGTTTGGCAGCATCAATGAGAAACTTGGAAGTTCAAATTGGGCAGATTGCTAATGCACTCAGCAATCGACCCCAAGAAGCTTTGCCAAGTGACACTAAAGATGATCGGCACAAAGACAATGACCAATGCAAGGCCATAACCCTTCTAAGTGGTAAGAAGTACGAAGTAGAGATCGCTACCAAGCAGCTAGTTAACTACCAAAGTGAAAAGCCAGTGCCGACAGATAAGCCCAGAGAAGTAGAGAAAGAGGAAATTAAAATAGATGATGCCAGTGGTAATGCCAGTACCAGTGCCATACATGATGCCAACAATGATGCCACACATGATGCCAACATTGATGACAAACAGACTAAGGCCAAACAGAATACTAATGCCAAAACAGATGCCAGCACTGCCTAGGCAAAGCCGGCAGCGCCAGCATATGTTTATCCTCCGCCACCATTTCTAGAAAGACTTCAAAAGCACAAGTAGGACCAGCAATTTAAGTGCTTCTTGGAAGTTCTTAAGCAATTGCAAATGAACATCCCATTGGTAGAAGCCCTTGAGCAAATGCCAACTATGTAAAATTCATGAAGGACATTCTATCCAAAAAGAGAATGTTGGGAGATTTTGAAACTGTAGCTCTCACTGAGGGATGTAGTGCCATGATCCTAAACCGCTTGCCACCAAAGCTGAAAGATCCGAGAAGTTTCACTATTCCCTGCAAAATTGGTAACAAATTTATGGGCAAGGTATTGTGTGACTTGGGAGCCATCATCAACTTGATGCCAATGTCAATTTTTAGGAAGCTTGGCATAGAAGCAAGACCTGCTACCGTGACACTTCAGTTGGCAGACCGATCCTATGCGCATCCCAAGGGTAAGATTGAGGATGTGTTGGTGAAGGTAGATAAATTTATCTTTCCAGATGATTTTGTCATTCTGGATTATGAGGCCGATGTTAATGTTTCGATTATTTTAGGAAGGTAATTTCCTTGCCACGGGTAGGGCTCTTATTGATGTTCATAAAGGGGAACTAACAATGCGTATGAACGACCAACATGTTACTTTTAATGTGTTTCAAGCTTTGAAATGCGCAGATGAACCTGATGAATGTCAAGCTGAGGAGTTAATGGAGTCCATTTATATTGTGGACATGGCACAGTTATGATAGGATACAGAATTTGATGCCAGCATGCTTGATGGCATAGCTGAACTGTTTGAGGAACCTGAAGAGTCAGCCTTGAAGGTTGGATATGTAAGTTATTTTGAGCTACTACAATTGGTCAGTAGAGAGATAAAAGAACCTAAACCATCAATTGAGGAACCACCAGAGTTGGAGCTTAAGCCACTGCCAAATCACTTGAAGTATGGTTATTTAGGTAAACACTCAACTCTGCTAGTGATCATTGCCACTGATCTCACCAATGATCAAGAGGAGAGATTGCTGGCAATATTAAAAAATTATAAGCAAGTATTGGGTTGGACCTTGGTAGACATCCGAGGTATTAGCCCAACCATTTGCATGTACAGAATCATTTTGGATGAGTACCATGGCAAGACCATTAAAGGTCAAAGAAGGCTAAACCCAAGCATGAAAGAGGTAGTGAAAAAAAAGATCATAAAATGGCTTGATGTCGGGATCATTTATCCTATTTTCGATAGCTTAAGGGTTAGCCCGGTACAATGCATGTCAAAGAAAGGTGGCATGATCGTGGTACAAAACAGTAAAGCTGATTTGATTCCCTCCAGGACCATCACCGGATGGATAGTGTGCATGGATTATAGAAGGCTGAATAAAGCTACAAGGAAGGACCACTTCACATTGTCTTTCATTGACCAAAAGTTAGACAGATTGGTAGGTAAAGCTTTCTATTGTTTCTTAGATGGCTATTCGGGTTATAATCATATTGCCATTGCTCCTGATGATTAAGAGAAGACCATATTAACGTGCCCTTATGGGACGTTTGCTTTTAGAAGAATGCCATTCAGACCATGTAATGCGCTGGCAACATTTCAATGTTGCATGATGTCCATTTTTTCTGATATGATCGAGCACAACATGGAAGTATTCATGGATGATTTCTCTGTGTTTGGTAAAACATTTGAGGAATGCATTCATAGTTTGGAGCAAGTCTTAAAGAGATGCAACAAGACAAACCTAGTATTGAACTGGGAGAAATGCCACTTCATGGTGAAGGAGGGCATTGTTCTCGGTCACAAGGTAACTAAGAGAGGACTAGAAGTTGATCAAGCCAAAGTGGAGGTAATCAAGCAATTGCCGCCTCTAACGATTATTAAAGGTATAAGGAGTTTTTTAGGTCATGCCAGTTTTTCTTGGCGGTTTATTAAAGATTTTTCAAAAATTGCTAAACCTTTATGCTTTTTGTTGGAACATAATGCCACTTTTGCATTTGATGATTCTAGTTTGAGGGCATTTCAGGAACTTAAAGAGAAATTGATTAATGCCCCTATAGTCATAGCACCGAATTAGAATGAGCCCTTTGAGCTCATGTGCGATGCCAGTGACTATGCCGTTGGATCAGTTTTAGGACAGCGGCAAGGCAAGGTTTTCCATGCCATCTACTATGCCGGTAGAACCTTGAATGAAGCACAACTTAATTACTCTACAACCGAGAAAGAATTTCTTGTTGTCGTATTTTCTCTTGATAAATTTAGATCTTATTTAATTGGTAACAAGGTTGTGGTTTATACAGATCATTCGGCATTGAAATGCCTTTTAGCAAAGAAGGATGCCAAGCGCAGATTAATCCGATGGACACTCTTACTTCAAGAATTTTACCTAGAGATCAGAGACATGAAAGGTAGAAAAAACTTAGTAGCTGACCACCTTTCACGATTAGAGCATCACATTGAAGATGGTAAGACTAAAGTTATTATAGATAAATTTCCTGACGAATACTTGCTCGCAGTTAATGCTATGCCATGGTACGCTGACATTGTCAACTACTTGGTAAGCAACATTCTTCCACCAGACTTGGCATACAAAGCCAAGAAAAGATTATTCTGAAAAGTTAGGGAATACTATTAGGATGAGCCAATATTGTTCAAACAATGTGCTGACCAAGTGATCCGCCGGTGTGTGCCCGAGGATGAACAACATAGCATATTGCATTTGTATCATACTGCACCATATAGAGGAAACTTTGCGGGAATGAAGACTGCTGCCAAGGTGTTGCAATCTGGATTCTTTTGGTCGACTTTATATAAGGATGCCCATGAATATGCCAAGGCATGTGACCGATGCCTACGAACAGGAAACATCTACGATCGACACCAACTACCACTTCAAAATATTATGCTTGTGGATTTATTTGATGTATGGGGGATAGACTTTATAAGTCATTTTCCTTCATCATTCGGTAATGTATATATTCTTGTGGTTGTTAACTATGTATCTAAGTGGGTAGAGGTTGTTTCCCTGCCAACAAATGATGTCATGGTCGTTGCCAAGTTTTTGCACAAACATATTTTTACCCGATTTGGTGCCCCTAGAGCAATAATTCATGATGAGGGTACTCATTTTAAATGTAATATAATATCTAAAGCTTTGTGTAGATATGGTATACAACAAACAATTGCCACAGCATAACATCCATAGACAACCGGGCAAGCTGAGATTTCAAACAATGAGATCAAGAACATTCTAGAAACGACTGGAAATCCAACAAGGAAATACTGGTCCTTGAGACTGGATAAATCCTTGTGGGGTTACAGAGCTGCCTTCAAAACTCCTTTGGGTACTTCACTGTTTAGACTTGTTTTTGGTAAACCATGCCATCTGCCAGTTGAACTTGAACATAAAGCCTACTGGGCCATCAGAAAACTTGACATGGCATGGAGAGTTGCTGGAGAAAAGAGGTTACTCGACCTCAATGAGTTGGAGGAATGTAGGACACAGGCCTGTGAGAATACTAAGATCTACAACGAGAAGGCAAAACGTTGGCTTGACAGTAGGTTAATGCCAAGGCAATTTAAAATAGGCAAACATGTTCTATTGTTTAATTCTCAACTTAAACTATTTCTAGAAAAACTCAAATCAAGATGGACGGGTCCTTATGAAGTTATTAAACCATACTCCCATGGGGCTGTGGACATTAAGAACTTAAGGACGGGAGAAATTTTCAAGGTGAATGGCCAACGTCTAAAGCATTACATGGAAGGTAATCAAAACAATGCCAAGGAGGTGATCCTCTCGGCAGAGTTAACATGAAACATCATCAGGTCTGAACTCTTTGTAAATATTAGGATATTTGTTTTGTTTGTTTTAGGATTCAAGTTTGTTTTTCTTTTTTTTGTTTTTTAGTTTTATTCTATTGCTGTGTTAAAAAGTTTCTTTTGAGTGTTTGCAGAATTGATGCTAGGAACATTGCCGCAACCGCTGCCAGCCAGTATGCTTGCCAAGGGCGATGTTATACACAATGCCAATGCATCTTGGCATGTGTTGGTTTACGTGATAAAAAAGGAAGAGAAAACCCTAATTTGATTGGATGAGAAAATAATTTTCTTAAAGCTTTAAATCCTAGCCGCCCAAGTTAGGTTAGAATTAAATCTACCATAATTATTCTATCAACTCAAATTCTTACCCAATCTTTATCACTTTAACCTTATAACTCCACCTTATCACTTTAAAATCCTTTCCAATAAAAACTCTTGAATTCTCATCATTATCTACCCATCTAATCGGCTATCATCATTAAAACCCCTTAAACACTCCATCTTTCATCTTCTTTACCCTAGCCGATTTCTCAAGAAACACTTTTCTCATTCTCTTTATTTTCTCAAGCAAGATTCAAATCGTCTTTTCTCCTCCCTTTAATTCGATTCAAATCTTTTCTTCATCTCCATGGCATCTTCATCTATCCCCTTCAAACGATTCTTCAATGAAGAAATCCGCAAGAAGTTTGAAATGAGCTTTACCTCGAGATCGTTTTTGTACGAGAAGCACTTCGACTTCCAAATTGACACCACCGTTGGATTCCCACCAGAGTTCATGGTCATTGTCCACATGCACAAGTGGAGTT
Source organism: Hibiscus mutabilis (assembly GCA_019671005.1). NCBI lineage: Eukaryota > Viridiplantae > Streptophyta > Magnoliopsida > Malvales > Malvaceae > Hibiscus > Hibiscus mutabilis. Next base: position 51,904,747 of record CM033721.1, on the reverse strand, counting down.
TATTCTACCAACAAAAATGGGAGATCTATTCCATCATTGTGCAAGAATTTTATGCACACTTGTGACAAAAGATTCACCATTCTTGATGATTCGAGGTAAATGCGTGCGTTTTGATGAAGGGTATGTTAACTCACTATTTTCTTTGAATGACATAGGAGATGAGCACTTTGACTATGTTGAATCCATGACTGCCACCAAATGCAAGAAACTGTTGGCAGACTTATGTGAGGCTTGCACAGTTCAGTTTCATCGACTGGCCACCGAACGGTGAAAAGGTTGGCATTGAAGCCAGAGATGCACGGCTGGAATCACTTCATCAAGGCAAATCTGTTACCTACGTCTCACAACAAAATCATCTTGGAACAGAGGTTGATTATGTTGCACTCCATTGTCAAAGGACACAAGATCAACATTGGCAAAATCATCATCGATGAGACTTATAAGTGCACTGCAAAAGGTAAAGGTAGCTTGTTTTTTCCTTTGCTTATTTCTAACATTTTCATGTGCCATGAGGTACCTGGACTTGATGAATATAGAGGACAACTTATAAAGGAAACAACAATCACGACTGCCTTATGGAAAAACCTCACTACTGTTAAGCCAAAGGAAAAGGGCAAATGAAAGGCCAAACCTGCCACGCCAAAGCCAAAGCCAAAGGCAGAGCCAAGCAGTGTGCCAAAGACCATGCCAACCAGTTCGTTGGCAGTGTTGTCCCAAGATTACCATCGCCAGGAGTTTATTCTCCAAAAGTTAGAGGCAGCCAAGGAACTTAATGCTAAGATGAGGCACTACACTAAGGAAAAAGACGCTATTATCAGGGAGGTGCTTGAAAAACTATCCCCTGAAGTGGTGCCACCATTCCCAGCTTTCCTTGTCGAGCCCTCTGCCAATGAAGATGTCATGCCAGCCAGTCCAGTCGGTTCAGTTAGTCCAATTGTGCCAGTCAGTCCATCCAGTTCCAAATCTAATGCCATAATTCTTGTGTCCCGGTGCATGTTAAATCTGTCAACACCAATTCCTCATATGAATCGAAGGAAATCCCTATTAAAACACCCAAAGCTCAGCCAGTTACACCGCCAGCTGAACCTACCAAGAAATAGGAGGAAGTTGGAGCCTCCACTACTGCAAAGCCACCAATGACCAGAATCAAGCGTAAAGCTCCTGACCATGGCAGCTTTGTCAAAAGTAAGACCCGTTTTACACGAGAGGAAGTCTCCGAAAGGGAGTCCTCTTTTACTTAAACTCCTTTGCATTTCATCTTATTGCATTCATATGAGCATGCATTTTATTTTTCTGTTTTATTGTATATATGTGTTGTTTCATGCATTGAGGACAATGCACATCTTGGGTTTAGGGGTGTGCATTTCCTCACATTTATGCCATGCCATGCATTTCATGTCTAAATTTTTTCATTTTTGCTTGCCATGCCATATAGGTCATATAGTTAGTTGTATACTGAACCGTAAAAAAAAGAAAAAGAAAAGTTTGCCTCAATTTAATTTTAAAGGATGTTAACATTTGTTTAGGCAAGTTTTATTTGATCTAGGTTTCTGTCTAATAAGGAAATTTTAATCTTTAGTTGTCATGCCATGCCAGCAGAGTAGTATGCCAGGTTAGCTTGGCAATTGATCTCTAGCATATGAAATTGAATTTACACTTAACACGTGATATGTATCTAGTTCCCTAGCAAACTTAAACTATTTGAAACTATGCTCAGATTGAAAAAAATTTAAAAATAAGGATAAAAAGAAACTAATAAGGCAGCAATGCTCTCCCAAGGCAATAAAAAATAGAACTCTCCTCTACCCAAGGATAATAAGTTACTTGGGGCTTCGTGGTTTGCTCCATCTTAGTTCTCAAGTCCAAAACCCGAGGGTATGAGTTGAAGAGAAAGCCTAGTTATGTCTGCATTAAGGTGGGGATTCGTGGTATGCTCCCTCTTATCACTCACACTAAACAGTGTCACGAAGCAAGCTTAAATATAACCCTCATCAAGAAAAAAGAGAGAAAAAAAAAACATAATATGAGTTTAGGTAGTAAAATTGGATAAGGGAGTGAAAGGATATTGGATGCATATTGCCTACACATCATGCACTCTTCATGAACTTAGACTTATTGTTGCACTTGAATTACTACCTGCTTGACATTACTGCACTAAGATACTAAGGACGAAAATAGAGTCAAATTCTACTTGCCAGCATTTGTTGGCATTCCAACCAAAATTTTGTCGAGGTAACTTTTCACAGTTTTTATTTTATTTTCTTTGTTTGCATTACTTGAGGACAAGTAATGAGTTAGGTTTTGGGGTGTGTTACCTCTCAAAAAGTATTGTTTTTAATGCCAATTTGACATTACTCTTGCTTGTTTTTAGGTACATTTAGTTGCATTAGGTTGTTAGAATCATGCATTTGCATAAGGAGTTTAGTTTTTTGTCTATGTCAGTGTGAAGGGTTGTTTTGTGGCTATTTTGCAGGTTTGGCATAGGATTAGGTGTAGGAAAGCAACACAGTTAGGATTGCCAAGGAGAATAACAAGTGATGTTGGCACAAAAGGACCAGATAGTGCCAAGCACTAGTTAGCAAAGAAGTGAACTTGATGCCATGCCAAGAGGCTGTTGAACCCCCGAAAAAATAGGACATGATCAGGCTCCTAAAAGATCGCAATTGGATCAACCTTCGAGAAAATAGCAGATAAGGTGATGCCAAGCTATGTTGGCAAACACATGCCAAGCTTGTGTGCCAAGGCAACATCGACATGATGACGTCAGCCCTAGCTTGATAAGCTATCACACCGATTGGATAAGACTCTATCTCTTATCCTTGGAGCATTTGAAATTCAAATGAAGAAGCTATCCTATTCCCTTCCCTTGCACGCATATATAAACACCAACTAATGAAGCATTTTTAGAGCATGTCGTGAGAGGAGATCATGAAGAGTGAGGAGTGATCGAAGTAAGGTGTTGGAGTGCTTGAAAAGTGACGGTCGGCTACATCGAGGAAGGGTGGTTCAACCAATTGGCCGAAAGCCTGGATTTGAGGGCTGCATTAAGAGACCCCTCTTGCCAATTCTCTTGTTTTAAGTTGTTTTAATTTCTTTTTCAATGATGATGAAGTTGGAAAACATTTGTGTTTTATTGGTTAAATCCCTCACCATGAACTAATTTCATAGTTGGTGGGGGATGTTTGGTTTAAACATGGATTTCATGCCTTAGTTTCTTTAATGAAAATTTTGTTTTGGCACAAGTTTTTCTATTCAGCATACTTAAATTTTCCTAAGTACTCTGCCAAGCGAGAGTTGGCATAGTTAGCCTATTGTCCCTCAATATCTTAACATACTTGGGATGGAAACGATTAAGTTGTTGAATACTAGGGAGAGAAGCTTCGAGAGAAGTCGTTCAAGTAGATGAACTTACTTTGGAAGTGATATCTACCCCCTAGGAGTATAGATTGGTTCTTAATCAACTCGGTTTATTTAAAAACATTCACTATAAAGATATAGGGGATTTTACATAATCGACTTAGGGCAATGACCATCGAGAAAGGCATTGGTAGTGTTGAATCTACTCGACAAACAATGCGAAGATAGTTTGCCAACAAAGGCTGGCATGAGCAGCATTAAACCCAAGCATTCCCTGCCAACACTCATCATCTACTAAGAACATCTTGCTTGCCAACGTTTTACTTCATATTTCTTTTTTTATTAGTTCCAAAATAATATTCAAAACAAACATCTTTTCTTCTAAGGCAAGTAACAATCAAACAATCGAATTCCAAGACAATCTATGTGGGATCGATACTCAACTTAACTGTTGTATTACTTGCAGACCGTGTATACTTGCACACAAAAGACTCTTGGCACTATTTTACTAATACATACATTTTCCCCCTTTTGCTGGCATTCATAACACACATCTTCTACAGAGTCTACAATCTCCTAATTTAATATGATAAAATTAGCTAGGAATATGAATTTGTCTACCTTTGCCAACACATCCTCAATCTTACCCCTAAGATATGCAAAAGATCGGTATGCCAACTGAAGTGTTACTGTGGTAGGCCTTGCTTTAATGTTAAGCTTCCTGAAAACAGTCATTGGCATCAAATTGATGTTGGCTCCCAAGTCACACAGTGCCTTACCCATGAATCTGTTGCCAATGGTACAGAGAATTGTAAAACTTCTTGGATCTTTTAGCTTTGGTGGCAACCAATTGAGTATCATTGCACTGCATCCCTCAGTGAGAGCTATAGTCTCGAAATCACCCAGTTTCCTCTTTTTGGACAAGATGTCCTTCATGAATTTAACATAATTGGGCATCTTCTCGAGAGTTTCCACCAATGGTATATTGATATGTAATTTCTTAAGGACTTCCAAGAAGCGCTTAAATTGATGGTCCTACTTGTGCTTTTGTAGTCTTTGTGGAAATGGTGGAGGTGGATAAGCATATGTTGGTTCCGCTGGCTTTGCCAAGGTTTTGTTAGCATCCAACTAAGGTCTGGCACCAGACTGAAGTCTAACATCACTTATGTCCACTTCTTTCTTCTCTGCTTCTTTTGGTTCTTCTACTGGTCTCTTCTCTTCCTCCTGGAAACTAATTGGCTGCTTGACAAGTGTCTCAGCCTCACATTGTTTGCCACTCTGAAGAGTTACAAATTTGCATTGTTTATTGCCGCTATGTCTGACATCATCTGTATCACTTGGCAAATCCCCTGGGTATATTGCTGAGTGCACTGGCAATCTATCCAATCTGTACCTCCAAGTTTTGCATAGATGCTTCCAAACTCTGGACAGTTGCATTATTCCTCTCCATATAATTTGTCCAATCTATCCAACCTGACATCCTCTGTATCACTTGGCAAAGCTCCCTGGGGTATATTGTTGAATGCATTTGCAATATCCAATCTGTACCTCTGGGTTTCACATAGATGCTGCCAAACTCTGGACAATTGCTTTATTCCTCTCCATGTAATCTGTCAAAGTCCTCTGGTTATTCTTTTGCCTTGCATAAAAATTATTTTGCCCTTTGTGCATTTTGATTGAAACCTTGTCGGGCATTGTTCTAACGATGGGCATTGTTCTGAGGATAGGCATTGTTCTGACGTTGTTAGGGATTGTATTGGTTACCTCCTTGATTTCCCCAAGCTAAATTTGGGTGTTGTCTCCATCCTCATTGTAAGTATTGGAATTCAGATTATAATTACGATTAAAATTGCCAACAAAATTTACTGACTCAGAGTTGGAAGGGCAATCTTCCATGTGATGATCCTCTCCACATATTGTACAAAATGTGTCTAATGCCTTAACTTCTTAGGATTCATTACTCTTTTGCAAAGTTCTCACCATGCTAGTAAGATTGAAAATCTTAGTGTGAATGGATGTAAGTTCATCTATGTGTAATTTCTCACCAGTTTTTGTCTCGGTCCCAAGTCTAGCAGTAGGTTACTCAAAATCATTAATTGAAATCCTCTCAAGGATGCCAACTGCCTCTGTATAGTTTTTGTCCAGCAACGAACCATTTGCCAAAGCATCGACAATAGTTTTATCTTGTGCATTGAGTCCATTATAGAAGGTCTCCATCTGGGTCCATTTTGGGAATCCATGCATAGGACACCTCCACAACAGGTCCTTAAATCTCTCCCATGCATCATATAAGGTCTCATCATCAGCTTCCCTAAACATGATGATCTCACTCCTCAACTTGGTAGTGAGTTTAGGTGGTTGGAATCACATCAAAAATTTCTGGTAAATAGCTTGGCCACGTTTTTGCTCTATCTCTCAGAGGAAATGTAAATAATTTCAGCTTCATTATATCTTCTGATACTCTAGGCTGCTGAAATAATTAACAAACTTCCATGAATTGCTTCAAGTGCTTCCTGAGATCTCTAGTAGGTGCTCTATCAAATTTTCCTACATTCAAAAGCATTTGTATCATCACCAGTTTGAGTTCAAAATTCAGTGTATTTACCTCGGGGACCAATTAGTCCTTGTATCAAATTGTCTATGTTTGTTGTCGAGTGTTCTCTAATAGGTCTATCTTCCTCCACATTAACAGCTAGGGCAATAGGAACTGGTGGTATCCCATTTTGCATTGCTGGATTCTTTTCATTGTTTAAGATATCATCTCATCCATTGCCTTGTTGAGCCATCTCTCAAACTTTTTTCTTTAACCTTCGTAGGGTTCTTTTGATTTCTGGATCATATGGACAATCTTCCACCATAGGGCAATTTCTGGTCATACACCGGTCAAAACAAATAAATAAAATGAAACAAAAAGAAAAACAAGTAAAAATTAAAAAATAAATTCTATTACAATCCCCGGAAACAGCATCAAAAACTTGTCTTCTTTGCTAACGCTTGGCAAAAGATAGAATTTTTAGTGTAAAGTGCAAAGGAATAATGCCAAGGTGAGCCTTATGCGTGAAAGTATATATGGTCAGAAAGTAATACAACAGTAAGCTGAGTATCGAATCCACATGGATTTACCAAGAACATATTTTTCTTAATGTTTACTTGTTTTAAAGAATTAAAAGTGTTTAAAATGTTTTGGGTTTTAGATTAAAAGGATGACAAACAATATAGTGAAAATGAAAGCAGTCTGGCAATGAAATGTTCAATTGAATGGTGAGTGTTAGAAAAGGATGCCTGGATTTCACATTACTTATGCCAGCCTTTAATAGTGTCCTTCCTTGGTTTATTGCCGAGCAGATTAAAGATAGTATTGCCTTTGTCGATGGTAATACCCTAAGTTAACCACGATAAAACCCCTATACGTCTATAGTGAATTTTTTTATTAGTTAACTTGATTAAGTGTCAATCTTTACTCCTATAGGGTAGACTCACTTCCGAAGCAAGTTTATCTACTTGAACATCTCCTGTCAAAGCTTCTCAACTTAGTATCTAGCAACTGATCGTTACCCCTTAAGTCTGTTAAGATATTAAGGTGCAATAAGCACACAATGCCAATTGTCATATGGCAATGGATTTGGAAAAAATTAAGTGTACCAGATAGAAAATAATGCCAAGGCAGTTTAATTATTATTAAAAACCAAATATAAAATAAGCTTTAATCGCAAACATTCTCCAACCAACTGTAAAAGCTTAGTTCATGGTTGGGGGTCCATCCATAAAACATCATCAATTCTCATCATCTTTTCGAAATAAAATAAATAAAACTAAGAGAATGGGCAAGAAAGAGATCATTCGATGCAGCCCTTCAAATGTTCCAGAGCTCTCGCTCTTAGCTGGTCGAACCACATCGCCTCTGGGTTCGCCACAATGCAGCCTCTCTCCAATCCCCTCTCTAGTGGTTGCTTGATCTCCTTTAAATAAGCGCGACTGGAAACCCTAGGATAAGCCTTTGAGTTTGAATTTTGAATGCGCGAGGGATAAGACACGTGATCATCTTATCTAGATTTGAATCCTAGGGCTGACGTGTACAAGTTCCGACGCCTAATTTGATCAAGCATCAAAATTCAATCCTTTGTCAGCCAAGCTTGGCATTGTTTGGTCCATCTATGCCAACTGCTACTTGACAATTCTCTGCTTCTTTTCCTACGTTCTGTGCCAGCGCTTCTCTGCCATGTTTACCTGCTTGTGTCTTGTATCAAAACCAGAAAAATAACCATTTACACTGGCAATGGAATAGTTCCTTAACTCCTTATGCAATGCATGTTTTTAACATCTAAATGCAACTAAATGTACTTAAAGGGAAAGCAAAGGCATTGTAAAATAAGCATGAAAACAGTACTTTTGAGGAGTTAACAAGGAGTCCAATATTGGTCTCCTTTACATCATTGGTGCTTTCGTATGTAACTTTAAGCTTGTCCCATATCTCTTTTGCACTTGTGCAAGAATACATCTTGGCCTATTCATCTGGTCCAAGAACGCAAAAGAGAATATGCATTGCTTTGTCATTGACTTGCATATTCCTCCAATCTTCATCAATGTACTCTTGCCTTGTTTGGGGATCCCGTCACCTTCTTCTTTGATCAGAATGAATGACCCATCTTTCACTATATCCCAAAGAAGATAGTCGTTGGATTTGATGAAGAGCCTTATTCTATTCTTCCAATAGGGGTAGTTATCCCCATTGAAGAATGGTGGTTTGGAGATGGATTGTGACTCGTAGAGATTGGTTCTGGAAGTAGAGGCCATGGCTTGATCATTGATTGATTGAATCATCTTTGGATCGACTCAAGAGGGTTTTAATCCTTCCAATAAGTGTAGCTCTGATACCAATTGTTGGGATGATCAATCAATAGTGAAAGTCTAAGAGGGGTGATTGGTAATTTAAAAAATTGATAGAAGCAAATAAGAAAGTAAAAAGATTGAGACATAAGAAATTATAGTGGTTAAACCTTCTAACAAGGTTTATATCCACTACCTTAGCTATCCACACTAAGGATTTATCAAATCTACTAGATTTGCTTTCCTTTTGAGGCTAAATGAGATAACCTTACAAACTCCCTTAAGACTTATACCCCAAAGTCTTAAGAACTCTCACAAAAAGATTACAAATAGAGCAAATTCAAAAATACTCACAAAGGTTGATTGTTTGCATAATTCTTAAGCTTACTCTAACCCCCAAACTTGAATAAAAAGATTACAAACAAGCTCTCTCAAGTGGGTTACAAGATTTGACTCTAAAATACTCAAAGATTTTTGGATGTGTGCTTGAATGCTTTAGACTTGATGATTCATTGTTATTGTATCTTTGGAGACTTGTTTATATACCCCCTCATTGATTTCTAGCCGTTTGGGTAGTTGAGATATTGAATAGAGTTGTTGGGATACATTTTTCTGCAATAAATATTGTTTGGTGGCTAGGTGTATCGGTACTCGAGCAAGCGTATCGGTACCTGCCATAAGAAGAAAGAGCTGTTGTACAAAGGGGTATCGATACGCGGGAAGCCATAATGATACGGAGAGTTCATTTTACGAAGGTGGATCGGTACGGCCCGTACCATATCCGTACCAGTTTTGTTCACTGGAATCTTGATAAGTTGTGAAATAAAAATCTTATCAATACGCCTATAAGGGTATCGGTACAGGTTAACTGAAATTCAAAGTTATGATTCTAATAAACTGACAAGGCAACGGTCGAATATTTATTACAAAAGATTTAAAAAATCTTAACACCTTGTACCGGTACACATAAAGTCGTATTGATAATCGAATGCAAAATTAGTTCCCAGGTTGAATGGCATACTGATATGTCTACACACGTATCGGTACCCTATAGCCATTAAGTCTAAAATGAAATTTTAGTAGCAAAAAACTGTATCAATATGACGAAGGGCGTATCGATACTCCTGAGCCAATTTGGCTATTTCTAGCACCAAAAAACTTGGAAAATTATATGGGGTTTAAGGTTTTGACTTAGAAATAATTTTAAGTTCGAATCCTTTTTAATTTTTGAGTCTTTTTGAGTACTTAAAAATTTATCTCTTTTTTACAGAATAGTCCTTAAAATTCCTTGTTATATCAAAATCAAATATAGGTTTTACAGTTTCTCTCTCAAACGGAACATGAGGTCCTGATTAAGGTTGTTGTTTTAAAATGCCAACACATATCATGCAGTGCTTCAAAATTTCAACTACTTCTTTGAAATAAATTTATTGATGCCTAAAGTTTGTAGTCACCAGACACTGGTGGAGATGAGGATTAAGGTGGTTGATTGCGATTTCAGACGATTCTTTCGGTGAATTTAAACAGAGAGCCATAGTCAATATGGTAGTCGGAGAAGTGAAGAAGGGGGAGTGAGTTGGAGAGTGGCATTTTCCCTTGTTGTCTCCCTACCCCATTTTTCTATTTCCATGGGTATTTATAACCTCTGATATTGTTTAATGGGATGAAGCCAGGTCTAGTGACAATTATTGGTGGGTCAGAAAGGTTAGGTCTGATTCCCAATCAATAGATTTTGCAGTCCGGTCACGTTGGTGAGGTAGTGGTCTTCCAAGGCATTGTAGGTCATGACAATGTTTTGTTCCCAAGTTCACCTGTTACCGGGGTTCTGCAGACCTCTAGAATCCTTTTCTCCGGCATGGTTTGCTTCTAGAGAAACTGGTGTCACGAGATTACTTCTAGAGCTGCCAAGTGTGGAGGCGTTGAAGGCCATTTCCAAGTAGTCGAAGGATTACCATAAAATGGTATGGGTTGACATGTATGAGAGAAGTCTACCTTGTAACTGTTGGTATGCCAAAAGACATGTGTTAATTATGCAGTCACGATGATATGGTTTCTATGGCTGTAAGAGGGTACACGCCCGAATTTTTTATTGGCGATAATTTGAAACGCGTATCAAGAGACCTTAGAAGAGGCATATCCTTCGGCTATAAAAGTGCTCTAGGGCTAAATCAATTGTATTGGTCGACTTTGCTCAACTCCAAATTTTCTCATTGATTTCTTTGCAAGTCTTTGGATTTTCAAACTTTCTCTACAATTTTCCAGAAACGATGGTGAGGGGAGTCAAGAACATTGAAAAGATAATTGTTTAGAATCGCTCAATGTCGGAAACTAGAGGCTTGTTCGAAGGAAAAGTCGACCATAACAAAGCGAAAAGGCTATTGTTGTGTCATGGTCTGTTATGGGAGAATTACAAATTCATGTTTGATATTTCCAAGGGAGTTTATTGTGTAAGCGACTGCCATGATTCTACCAAGGTTTAGTGGTGGTTCTATCTGTCGTTTTATTGCTTTGAAGCAGGATTTCATCTTCCATTATTCCTCTTCATAGCATAAGTCTTAAATACATATTGAATAAGCACGGAAGATATAAAAATATAAAATATAAATGAAGAAGGTGAAGAGTAAGAACATCTCACTAAATACTTGAATAAATAACCTCAATAAACCTTAACCAAAAAGTTGGAGTTTAGCAGCTCATAGAGGGGTATGCGACAATGAAGAGAAGAACGAGAATTTTAGGGGTGATTGATTTATCTTCTCCTCATAACTCTATTTATAATAGAGGTCATTTACATCAACTAGGAGAATAAATTACAATAAGATTTAATTTAAAACTCTATCATACTCCAAATAGAATATAAAAGTGAAAATTCAACTTGAAGTAGGATTCCCCTTCTTGTGTTAAGTGCTCCTTAGAACCCAAATCCAACTAAAACTTCTCTTCTAAGCATGTATTATCCTTTAGCTGTCAAAATCCCTACAAAAATAAAATACTTGTTAGAACATGAATTTGTAGTTGAATTAGAACACTAAAATATAGGTATATATATGTGAAAAATATGCAAATATTAGACTTATCAGTCATTACAATCTAGAATGTCTTTAAATATTGTCTAAAGGGCTATAATCCTAACAGGGCAAAACCTAGGCACCAACTCTCGGAGTGCATGATTTCTTCTGGCGTGGTTAACTGATAATTTAGCCAAAATGCTTGGAGGTCTTGTGCTTGGAGGTCTTACTATTCTACCGTGCTTGTGCTTGGAGGTCTTGGTTACCTCGTGGAGCCTTAGGCAGACTTATGAGGGATTTTGGGCCTCATACGGGTGCTTTAGAGAGCGGATCTTCAAAGGGAGGAACATGCAAGGGTTAAGTTGCTAGAGATGATAAGCTAAACCTAAAAAACTCACTTAGTGAGGAAGTGAGCGAAGTTGCTAGGATAGGTGTCGATGCCTTCGAAGATGTCAACTGGGACAACCCCAACACGAGTGATTCGGAGATCGTAACCACGATTGGCGCTTCCAGTGGTCCCTTGGTGCCAGTAAAAGGTAAAAAAAATTATCATATTTTCTTATCGTTAGAGAGTGAAACAGAGGATGGACAAGAAGGTCTACTTCCTCTGCAGGTGATGCCGCCTACTTCACCCAACTCATTTTTTCTCAAAGAATGAAGGTAATATGGCTTGAAAAGCACGTAATCCTTACTAATAGGTTTGACTAACTAACTCGTTTAACCTTGTTTTGTAGATACTGAGTTTGACCCTTCAGCTATTAGAGATGGTGTAGAATCTTCTATGAAATTAGGGTGAATATGGTCACAGATCCTATAGTATCAAACCCTGCGGTGTTAGAGGTATTCCCTTCCATGGAGGTCATCATGCCAATCCCGTCAGATATAGAGAGGATTGCAACTAGGAAGAAAATCAGGAATTTAGACGTTATCTTTCTAGGAGCAGGGAGGAAGAGGAAATTCGTTGGTTTTTTTAGGGAATGAGAAGAAAACTTTTGCAGCTTAGGATCCTATTACTGTCGTGAAGGCAATATTTGTGGTTTCGACATCAAAACCTTATAGGACTCTCATAATAGTACAAAGCTATCTTTCATATATAGGTCCAACGCGAGCGACAATCAAAGTTCTGGTAGTACAGAGCTCTTCTCCCCGTAAAAGTCCAATGCAAGCAGAGACCAAAGTTCTGATTCGACGGGTATGTATACGTGCACACCAATTTGCACTTGTTTTTGTATCTTCCTTTAATTGCATAAAATTTAATTTGTAATTTTCTTGAATATCTATGGCTTACGTGATCATATCGATTTATGGCGGAGGCAGAGAACTAGGACCATCCACGAACTTCTAGAGTGGCAAACATGTAGAGGTCACAATGGAAACTTCCAATGCACTAGGTACGTTGACCAGAATGGTGGAGTTCCTTCATAAAGCTGACAAAGAGATCAATATTGCCTTTGCCAAAACTGTTGAGGAAAGGAAGTGACACAAAGAGATGGTTGCGACCAAATAAGCGAAACTCCAAAGGTCCAATGATAAGGTCAAGGCATTGAGAAATAAAATGGTCTATCTTAGGTAAAAATTGACTGAAGCTCAAGGGTCAACCAAAGTGTAACGACCAGAATATTGGGTTAGTAAATCGAGTGTTGGACCTAAGTTATGGGCCATTATATTGGGAGCTTAAGTTTTAGGTATTTAGGTTTGGGCCCATTATTTTGGAAAGAGGTGTTATTTGAATTTTAAAATAAAGGTGGATGGTTGGAAAATGGGGAGAAGATAAGGTTGGATAGGATTTAACTGGAAAAGAAAAAGAGAAAAATGATGGAAGAGAGAAAAAGTAGGGGGGAGTTTGAGCCTTGTTTCGCCGTTGCTGGGGCTGCCGTGAGTTGCACTGCCACTATCACCCGATAGGACTCACCGAGACGCACATGCTGGTGGTTGCCACGTCACCACCACCACCGTCACTCGCTGGGGTAAGAAGGAAAGAGATCCGGTGAATTTTGTCCAGCAAGTTCCACTAGGCCCTATCGAGATTCGTTACCACCGATGGAACCGCCAGCTCAAGGTCTATTAGATTGGAAAGTTCGGTCACCGTCTGTCGTCAAAGGATGTCGCACACACCGTACGCACCACCTACCACGCGTGGGCATGGTCCTGCTTCAGGGAGACCGAGTTGGACCAGGCTAGGTCAAACCGAGCTGAGCCGTTGATCGTTGACCGAGCTGATAGTTGGTCGTTGACCAATAGTTGACTTTTTCACATTTTTTGGGGGACCCTACCCCAGGGTTTCTCGATGTTTTGGATCCAATGGTGCAGTCCGTTTCACCAAATTCAAACTTGGTAAGCTATTTTTTACATATTTGACCCTTCAAATTCTTTAAAGTATGTGTTTAAGTGATGCTTACGGTATTAATTGGTATGTGAGGGTAATTCGGGATCAGATATCGGTTCGAGTAGAATATTTGGGAAGCTCGGATGAGGATTTTAACATTATCAGCTTAAGATTAGTACACCTCGAACTCCTATTGCTTCATGAGCATCATAAATGTGATTGCTTTGCCTGCTAGTATCCGCAAAATAGATAGACGATGAATATGCATGTTTGGGACCGATAGTATAAGGCTGGTTATTCATATGAAATGCATGATGATTGTTTGGCTGATTGTAATAACTGTGATGGCTTGTATGCTTGTTTGATTTGATTGATAAATTGGTTGTTTGAATGCTTGAGTCTTTGAGTTTTAATCCAATAAGGAAAGATATGATAACGAGAAATCTAAATAATAAGGTCCTAATTAATAAAAGAGATTAATTCTTGACCCAATACTTCCAAAATAATGGAAATATTCATAAAACTAGGCTTTTATGTCAGATTTGATTTAATAAGTCAGATTCTTCATGTCAAAAACCAGATTCATATTAGTCATAAGGCATGGTCACGCCTTATCGAAGACGAGCTTATGCCCAATTCTATTTTCTTCTAAACGACTTGATTTTCATATGGGAAGCTAAAAACATGCTTTTGAGTTAATTTTCAAGTTCACCTTCTAAATCAAAACAAACATAATTTCCCCAATTAAGTAGATATTATAACTAGAATATGGAGGGTTTAATCAAACCAAAGTGTATAATTATAACCTATCAGTCTTTATCTATGGAAAATCTTAATTTGGTGTTAATAAGGTTTAAAAATGGTAGAAAACCATTTAAACTACCTTCCATAAATTGTAGGTTTGATTTGGGATCTTGCATTTGGGTTTTGGGTGACTTGTTTGTAATAGCAACCATAGGAGTCATTGGTGGATCATGTGTGGTTACGTGCCAAGTAAGGGAACTTGTGTGGTTGGGTCTTCTTAATTGATGGGTTTTGGATACCCAATGTATGAAAAAGTGTGTTGCAACGCCATGGTTAAATATTTTCAAATGTATGAACCCGATGCTTAGTAGGACCGAGATTCATTCGAAGATGCTTGATGAGAGATTCTGAGCATGGGTGTATGTATCTCAACGCTTAGTGGTACTGGGCCTCACCCCAAAGAGTGTATGTATCCTGATGTTTAGTGGAATCGGGCTTCACTTAGAGTGTATGTATCTCGATGCTTAGTGGTCCTGAGCCGCACTCCTATATTATGGTATGATACTTATACGCTCGATGAGAGATTTCGAGCACGAGTGTACGATCTCGATGCTTAGTGGACACGGGCGTCAATCATATATTGTGGTACAATGCTTGTATGCTATATGATTAGGTGGCTAGAGGTAGCGTCATATGTATTTGATGTTATATTGTCATGCTGTGAGAATGGTTGGGCCTGTGTGCCACGTATGATGATTGCTATGATGAGTGCATGTGTTTTGGCGACTAGTAGTAGCACCACATGTTTATTTATCTCTCATAATTGCTCGTACTAGCTTGAATGCTTATGTTTATGATTAGCATGAAGTATAATAGAGTAGATGTGTACCACTGAGCTTAATAAGCTCAATGCTCAGAATCATTGTTTCCGTGTGTAGGTTGATCGTGGGATCATGGGATCGAGGAGCATTATCAGTACAAGATTCCAGCATGTGGAGGTCTTCAGAATATGGTACTTGTGTTTAGTGGGCTATGTATTCATAGGACCTTACGTGGTTGAGTCTGTAACCCTTACTTTTGAAATTGTATTAATCAAGTCAAGTATTTAAATGTTTTAAATTAAAGTGGAGCTCATTTGTAACTATTTAAATGATTTATTTATATTTTCAATTGTTGACTTTTAATGCTTTTAAGAAATAACTTGTTTGGGCTAAACCTAGTTTGAGAATTTTATGGCTTTTGGTTTGGGCTTGAGGCCCAAATGTGACATTCGGTCGAGGGTGTTACATTTAGTGGCATCCGAGGTTAGATTTATTCGGTTCTAGGAAACCCCGGGGTGGTATAGGTGTTTTAGTAAGGTGTCTAGTGAATACAAGCCCTTAAATTAAGTGTGTACTCCTTAAGACTAGAATCCTGATGGTGCGTTCAACGTTGCGATGCTAGGATGGTTACGATCGTAGTTGAGAGGGCCAAATTAAGTGTTGAGACGCTTATTGGAGCGATTCTAGGGGTGAGGTCGCCCCAAATTGTTATGATGCAAGTTAGTTGAATGATGCCAGAGTTAAGGAAGTGTCCTCCTCCCGCTACCTAAATGGTGTCCTTGTTGTGTGTTGTTGTCATTTCGAAACCTTCAGAATGCGTTACGAGAGTTTGTGGCAAAGAATCTTCATCGTTATATGTAAATAGCAGTTGTGTTGCAGGTTTGGACAAACCGCTTTCGAAATCAATCAGTGAATGCATGTTGGTTAGAGGACCCTTTGTTCGCTTAAAAGTGAGTCTTGTTGATACTTGGAGAGTATCATCACCCTTCTTAGAGGCATTTCTCGTAGATAGTGGATTCAGGATCCACCAATCCGTGAAAGTGTGACTAGAGTTAGTCGTTCTAACAGGTTTGATGGAGCCACCTTTTTGAAAGTTGTTGCATCTCAGAAATTGATTTGGTTAATCAAGCGCAACGTTATCATGTATTGTCAAGAGTTGTACCCGGGGCTTTGAGACCTCGAGGGAACCCAACCTTGGTAATGAGAATGTTGAACCGTTTCTTTTCTATCGTGATTTTTGTGGTTGTCGCTTTGAAAACGACACAACGGGATTGTGAGACATGTTTGAATGGTGGGCTTATGCCGATGTGAACAGTTTGATGCTTGGGAACTTTCAGACTGTCAGAATATTTGTTTATGCTTCTTGGAGGAGTCGTCAGGACTTCCTCCCTATCAAGAACATGATTGGATGTTGAGGTAAGATCGATTTGGACATCAGTTCCTATTGCCGTTGTCAGATGACACCAACCCAGTTGAGAAAGTGAAAGGTTTAGTTGTGAAGGCGCAACCCAAAAGTGGTTTATTTTGTCTAAGTGTTTCACCCAATGGAGAGTCGGGCTTGTTCACTAGTAAGAAGTTGGTTCGTTGAGGTGGTGCTTAAATCGTTGATAGCTTGTTAACTGGCAGTGGAAGACTGTTATGTGTCTCTTATGGTGGATGACTCGTTTAGTCGAGTGCGAGTTACCCGTGTGATTTTCCCAGAGTGGTTCAAGAATAAGATTAGTCCCTAAAACTTGTAAAGATTCAAATTGGTCCTAAATTCAAGTCTAATAAGTTATATCAAATTATTGTCGCACTGTTTAGATCCAATATTGTTTTAAGACACCGAATCAAACATTGCATAAGTTTTAGTTCATTAAATCATTGTTCCGATCACCGTATCGATCATTAATAACATACTACAACCCGGTCCTCGACCAAGCCGAGAATGAGGACAAATATTTGAGACTTTTGTGATCGGTGAAAAGATCCATTTTTTCTCCGTAGAGGTAATGCCTCCATATTTTCAATGCAAAGACAACTACAACCAACTCCAGATCATGGGTAGGGTAATTCATCTCATACGGCTTTAGCTGTCTCGAAGAATAAGCAATGACTTTGCCTTCATGCATCAATACACATCTAACCTGAGTTGCGATGCATCACTATAGACTATGTAGTCCTTTTTGGGCTCAGGTTGGGTTAGGACTAGTGTGTGAGTCACGACTTGTTTCAATTGATCAAAGCTTTTTTGTTGTTCCTTGGTCCAAACAAACGGAGCTTCATTTCTCAATAACTTAGTCAATGGGCTGCTACTATAGAAAACCTGTGACGAATCTTCTATAATAACCTGCAATACTGAGGAAACTTCTCACATCACCAAAGTTCTTTGCTGATTTCCAATCAAGGATAGATTGCATTTTCTTCGGGTTTACCTGAATGCCTGAAGCGGATACATTATGCTGAACAAAGGAAACTTTGGTGAGCCAAAAGTCACACTTTAGAGAACTTGGCAAATAACTGCTCGCCTAAAGGGTTTGAAGCACAATACGGAGGTGATCTCGATGTTCAACAACATTCTTTGAATAGATTAAGATAGCTTCAATCAATACCACTACAAATATGTCTAGATATGGCCTAACACCCTGATTCATCAAATCTATAAAGGCTTCCGGTGCATTGGTTAGCCCAAAGGGCATTACCAAGAATTCATAGTGCCCGTATAGTGTACGGAAAGCAATTTTAGGTGCATCACATTCTTTGACTTGCATTTGATAATACCTTGACCTTAAATCAATCTTTGAAAATATGAAGACATATTTAAGATGATCGAATAAGTCGTCTATCCTTGGCAATAGATACTTGTTCTTGATGGTCACCTTATTTAACTGTCGATAATCAATGCATAGCCTCATGGAACCATCTTTCTTCTTTACAAAAAGAACCGAAGCTCCCTAAGGCAAAGAACTTGGTTGAATGAAGCCTTTGTCAAGCAATTCATGAATTTGAGTTTTCAGCTCCTTAAGCTCAACTGCTGCCATTAGATAAGGTGTAATGGAAACTGGGGTAGTTCTAGGTTGCACTTCAATGCCAATTTTACTTTACGGGTTGGAGGTAAACCCGAAAGCTCATCAAGAAAAATATTAGGGAATTCACACACGGTGTCAATGTCTGGAAATTGAGGTTCATCCTTTGCTTCCAATGTCAAAGCATACAATGAAGGATTTCTTAAGTTCATCAAAGTGATGATGCTCTCATTGCCAAGGCCTCAGAGATACAGCTTTTTTTCTAGCTGCAATCTACCCAAGTTTAATGTTCACCAAGCCAATATAAACCCAATATAACATCAAACTCATGAATCGAAAATGCCAATAGGTTAGCTAAAAATGGAATCCCTTGAGTTAATAAGGGACAATTCTTACACACAAGACTTACGGTGACACAATTACCCAATAGATCAGTTACGATGATCTTCGATGTAATTAAGTTAAAAATAACTTAATTTACTTTTTTGATACAATATTTATAGAGGGATGGTTATATCAAAGATTTACCAATTTCCCTTACTAGTAGATGGGTAGGCCCAATATCGAGCAACTGGTCAATAGAGGTTTAAGATGTTGAGATTATAGCCATAAAGGGCTATACTGTTTACTCAGGCTTTGACGAAATCAAAGATTGCTTGTATGTTTCAATTATGTTTCAATAATTCTTTCAACGGAACAGCCTAACTTAATGATTCAAGACACGGTGTTTCGTATCAAGGGTCTTATAAGATAGGAGGGTCTTCCCACTTACCTCCTTGCAATGAATCGAGGAGCCAGTAATAAGCTCAACTTCATGTGAGCTTGATTAATCTATATACTACTATACCATAAAAAGAAAATAGATCGGGTAAATCAGCAAGCCACATTATACACAATAATTAACTCCTAGGTGGTATATGTAATGCAATGACAATGCAATAAACTTTGGTTTAGTCCTAGAATCGACTAAACTCTAGCTCTAATACCACAAATGTAATACCCCCTTTCCGGCCTGGTCGAGAACCGGGTCGAGGTATGTCACTGGAGTTCAATACAACGATCGGTACAATATTTTAAACCTTGTTCAATGATTTAGTGAGTTAAAAATCAATACAATGTTTATACCGGTGCCTCAGTACAATACTAAGTCTATATAGTGGAGCAGTGTTTCGATGTGAGTCATTAATCATCATTTTAAGACCAATTTTAAACATGTGCAAGTTTTAGGGGCTAATCTATACTTTTGATAAATTAGAGATCATTTACTGAAAATAACTTTTCCGTAGTGAAATGCAACCTATAATTAGTGTGTATGCAATTTTTCATATTGATTAGGTGCTATTTACTCCTTCGATTAAGCCAATCGTTAATAGGTGACCAATTTATAACTTTCCAGAATTATTTCCGAATTACCTGAATCGGTATTGATACTCGAGAGGCCGTATCGGTAAGCCATGCACGTTTTATATATTACCAGATTCTAGTGACCTAAATCTGTATCGGTACAACTTTAGATGTATCAGTACAGATCCTAGAAGTCGTGCCGAAACCTTTTTGCAACCAAATTCCACTGTTGAAAATTTGTACTGATACACCCAAAGCAGTATCGATACGCCTTGTTGACCAGCATTGACCTAGTCTAAATATGTATAACCGTACCGATATGCCATCACTCATATCGGTACGATAGGGTTTATAATGACAGATTTGGTCTAGAATTTATCCATTTTGACCTATCATACAATGTCCAAAACCTATGAAATTTTGCAAGCAAGTCTATTTGGTCCAAATCTATTAGCATGCCAAATTTCATGGTCAAATAAATTCAATTAGTAGGGTTTTACCTTTTTAGGCCAATTATGCATATTTTACCACTTTTAGCCAATTTCAAAGGTATCATTTTAGGCCCTTATGTTTATCCAAACCATACACACCATGTATAAAACAAAATGACCAAAAGTGACTTCAACAACTATCATGCCACCATACTAGGAGTTTTTAGGGTCGATAAACATTACCCTAAATTTGTTGTGACTTGCCAAAACCTTTTATTACCCCGATCTCGATCCAGAATCCTTCTTAACCTGAAATTCATGAAATGAAATGCATTAGGCATGCTTTGCCTAGTGAGGTAGTTATAAACAATGGTAAAAATGATGGTATGCAATTCAAATCATGCTAGGACGATTTCAATACTATGGTTATATCAAGCTATGACAATATCAATGTTATGACGATATCAATACTATGACAATATCAATGCTATGATCATATTCAATAATATATTTGACATATATCAATAGTATTTTCTTGGATCAAAACAAGATATTGGATACGCGAATTCTTACGCCTCACCAAATCAATGAGTGGTCTAGTCTCTCTGCCTCGCAAATTGACCAATAACACAAACATCCCTTCGCCTCGCCACAATAAAGGTTGTAGCCCAAGGACCGTGGTCCACTCGTACCAATGAGCACATGAATTCTATAGCATGCTGATTGTATCCAATGTTCTTTCGAATCAAAGGTTCCATAACAATAACAATAACGATGGCAATAACAATATCAATAGCAATGCTCAATGACAATAGCAATAACAATGTCAATGTCGATATTCAATGGCAATAGCAATATCAATGTATGATGCTTAATATTTCCATATTTCAATACTTCAATGAGACCGATGACAATAGCAATGTTTCTATGAACAATAATTCGATGCAACAACTTACCAATGCTTACCAATATAGTCTCCTATGAGGTTCGGTGCGATATCCTTAGACACAATGTTTGCTATGCAAAAATCAATATTTATAAAATCAGGAAAAGTACTTAGTCTATTCTTGAGACTCCAACTACACTCACCGATATACTAGAATTACATAACAATTCAAGATGTTGGTCCGAACTTTATCCTCCTTCGTTTCCAATGTCGAAACGAAGATCCCATAACCATAGCTTGATCTAAACACGAAAGTAGTACAAATTCATCAAAATTATACCAAATTAATATTACCATAATTCGATCATACCCTTTGGTCAAACTCAAACTCTAAACATTTTTCGATAGCTTTTTAACCTTAATTCAATAGCACAAATTCGTTATTGTTTACTATCCGTTTCCCAAAGTCACTTGGTAATTACCAATATCTATTCCTATTTTCCTTAGTTTTTCATTTAAATGCCCAGCAACTATCTCTTTTCTAATTTCCCTATGTTGAACAGGACATAACACTATGTACACAATTTGAAATCATAATTCCTTACTTAACGTGTTTAGCTTTAGCTTTACGAGATGTCGGTTCTCTGACGATAGGTTAATCTAGACAAGGTCTTACCAGAAAATTATTAACTAAGTATCAAGGCACAAGAAAATCATGTCTACGAAGACACTATGATTTCTTTTTTCATTATTCTTGTATAAATCCGGCTTATACTTACATAGCTCCAAAATTCATAATAGGAATATAAGAGATTCATTATTAACATAGTTTCAAAGGTTAACTCCAATTATTAACTAATTTCTTCATAATAGGAATATAAAACGACTAAGTATGTGATTTATCACCAATCCTTTTATTACCTTTCCTTACCATGAAGAAAGGTCATGATCGGATTACATTATTGGTCCTCAAATTTCTTAACCTTTATACTATGTCCCTTTAACTTGACTCTTTATAATTTAGTCACTATATGACTTTCAACGTATTCAATAAGGTCCTTAAACAATAAATTGACTCAATTAGAGCTCAATATCATTGTAATTGACCACACGGTCAAGGTCAATGCAATATTTGGACCTTTTCGGTGTAGGGTTTTTGATCTCCGGAACCCAATTCCGACTAGACTGGTTTTCGAGGTGTTACAAGCGCCATATATATATGATGTTATATTGACATGTTATGAGTATGGTTGGGCCTTGTGTGCCACGTATGATGATTGCTATGGTGAGAGCATGTGTTTTGGCGACTAGTAGTAGCGCCACATGTTTATTTATCTCTCCTTATTGCTCGTACTAGCTTGCATGCTTATGTTTATGATTAGCAAGAAGTATAGTAAAGTAGATGTGCAACACTGAGCTTTGTAAGCTCAGCGCTCAGAAATCGTTGTTTTCGTGCGTAGGTTGATCGTGGGACCATGGGATCGAGAAGCATTATCAGTACGGAATTCCAGCATGTGAAGGTCTTCGGAGTATGGTACTTGTGTTTAGTGGGCTATGTATTCATAGGACCTTACGTGGTTGATTTTGTAACTCTTACTTTTGAAATTGTATTAATCAAGTCAAGTATTTAAATATTTTAAATTAAAGTGGAGCTCTTTTGTAACTATTTAAATGATTTATTTATATTTTCAATTGTTGACTTTTAATGCTTTTAAGAAATAACTTGTTTGGGCTAAGCCCAGTTTGAGAATTTTATAGCTTTTAGTTTGGGCTTGAAGTCTAAATGTGACATCTGGGTCGAGAGTATTACACAAAGCCCTAGAGAAAGCTCGAAAGCTTACTAATGAGTCAAGGAGCGAGGCTATGGAGGCCTTGGAACAAGTTGAGCAAGCTCGGTGCCAAGTTGTAGAGGCCAACAATCGTGTTAAATCAGCCAAACAAAGAGGAAGATGAGGACCAAGCTGAGGCACAAAGAGAGGGGGAAATTGTTGCCAGGAGTGTTGCGGGCACTTAGAGAGTTATGGCGGAGTTGGATGACAAGGACGAAGCCTTGACCGCCATCAAAACAAAAGTTTAACAATTGTGACCCATGACAATAGAACTGAGGAAGTAGCTCTTCAAGTTGACCAACATTTGGCCCAATTCGAGGACTTCGCAAATAGTGCGAACGCAACTTGATATGTGTCGTCCAAGGAATGCTTGGTTAAGTTGATATGCAAAATTGGAATTTGCGTTGCTTTTGGCATATCTGTGAGAATGAAGAGAAGTTGGGCTTTGATCCCTTTAAACCCCTCAAAGAAAAATGGTTGGATTGTTGATAAGATATAAGATTGTATGTCACGGACCCAGCACGGCCATACCTTGAACTTAGAGGCTATAAATACTCCCAAAGTCGGTGCTAGAGACTCCGTCAGCAGCCCAATTGAGGAGTAACAGCCACTACTGTTGAGCCCCGTAATGATCCCCCGCTTAGTTAGGCCTATATAGTATAGGGCGATTTTGTAATAACCAACATGTACTTGCCATTTTTTAGTAATGGAGATTACTTGCTTTGCCTTAATTTGTTTTGTTAATTTACATAGGGCTTCTCCCCCTCTTGTCTGGACTCAACCAATGAAATGGCCTATTTATATAAACCTCTGTTGATTTGTTTTAAATCACTTAAAAAGAAACTAAATAATAGTATTCTTAAAAGTAAGGCAAAGATATTTTTGCCGCAAACTAAATTTTTGGGTCTTTAGGCCTTGGAATCGTTTGTAAGGATACTTTCCTGGTGGAAGTATATGTTTTTCTTTTGATTAAATGTCACTACTTTTCACGAAGACATGTACCATCGGTGGCATAAATGAGTGAGAGGCGAGGGAGCATCTCCAGAGACGTCTGTTGGAGGCATAACATTTGTCCACCATCGCTGGTCTGGGATCAAATCTCATTATGCATAATTCATTCATTTTATTCTATTGTTTTGTTTTAGCCCCTCATTGAATCGATGGGTTAAATTAAAATTAAGATTAAATTAATAATATGTGTAACTGTAAGTAAATAGGACTGAATATATAATTATGCAAATTTATTTAAGTGTCACGTAGTTTGATTAAAATTATTTTAATAGTTGAGTGATATAATTAACAAGATTTATAGTTTCATGGTCAAAATATTATTGAACCTATAGTTGGTGGTCAATGGATATAATTTACCCTAATAATAATAAACCCTAAACCCCGTTGCTTTTTTTTTCCAACATCCTCTGCTCCACCCCTTATTTGCCTCCGTCCTGATGGCTTTAATTTCCCGATTCCGCCGCGTCTTCACCGGATCCTCCCCGCTGTGCTCTCAGTTCTCTTCGATTCGTCTGAATTCTACTCTCACTTCCCCAAGCTTTTCATTAGTGGTATTCTATCATTTCCCATACCTTTCTTTTTAAGGGTTTTCCATTGAAGTTACTAATTTCATTTCCATTTCTTCATTTTATGTTTTTGAATTCAGATTTTTTTTTTTTTTTGTAAATTTGGTCTAGAATAAAACAAGAAATTTAGATAAAATTTGGGGGAAGTTGATTTGCTTATCCTAAACAAATGCAATGATTTAATAAGATTAAAAATTGGGGATATTTTCCTTTTTTCCTATTGAATTAAACATAACGCTTAAATGTATGGGATTTGGCTCCCTCCTTTACTTCTATGTCCATTACAATCCCATAACAGATTAATCACCATTTACTAGTATGACTTCAACCATTCATCAGTGGGAATGTATTGGAAAAAATGGATGGAAATGTATTAATAGGATGCCAACCTTAATTTATGGGGCTAATCAAGCTTTAAAGGCATAAACTTTATTATTCAAAACCTAACTACCTTTTTTCCCATCTTACCTATTAGTTATGCCATGAAGAATTTAGTATTTCTCTTGTCGTTTGTCTGAATCATGAACTGCAATCGCATTCTTTTTTCATGGTTGTAGGTGAATAGGGAGTGAATTATTGTCCATGGTGTTGTCTCATTGTGCCTATTTCAAAAAAAGGTTCCAATTTTCAGAACCTTCTATGGCTTGGTTAGACGCTTAGTATCTTTAGTTCAACATGAGAATCTAGCATTCATTGAATAGCTGTTGGGATTAGTTGGATTGAGGTCGTATCTAGTCTAAAATCTTTGGTGTGTCTATGTATATTGGGGCTATTGGCATTGTATTTTGAGTTAATTTGGATTGGATTAGTTGGATTAAGGCAACATCTCTTGGATGTGTGACAAATAACTTGTGGTACCATGAAGTTCAATGCTATTATTCCATGATTGATTGACATTAAGATGACAATTTTTCGGACAAAAGGAAAGATTTTGTGCGTTTCATTGCTGTCTGCTTAATAGTTGATTCTTGTCAAATAGCCAACCTATGTATTTGGGTGGATGGTACTATGAGTCGAGACTCGAGGGGTCTTAACCCCACAAAATTTTGAAATCTCCTGCGCATATATGCATATATTCAGGTTGAATAAATTTGAATTAGCTTTTTTCTAATTAAAATTCTTAATTTTATTGATTTATATGCAATATCACTATCTAATTTTATGTTTTCCAATTTAAATAGACTTAAAATTACATTGTCATTTTCTATCACAAGTGTTAAACGAAAATCATGTATATATGGTTCTAATCAACTCCCCAAAATCAAATTCCAAGATCCACCATCGAGTGTTTTCCAATTTCTACATTAACAGTTGTAGGATTGTTACTGGCTTAGAGTAGCTTTGTTTCATGCTGTGTGTTGTCTTTTTGTTTTATTGTGTTACATTACGCTCAAGTTTTGAAGGAAAAAGAAATTAAGTATATCATATTGAACCTAGTCAAAATTTTGGGTTAGATGAAGAATGAATGAATAGCGTTCGCAATAGTGTGTGTGGCAATAAAGATATGCATCTGATACGATACATATTCTCACGTAAGTAGTTGAAAATGAAAGGTTGCAATATTAAGCATAAAGGTAAAGGTCCTCTTGTGCTCACATTTTTTCTCTTTTCACTTAACCCAAGATCATGTCTAGGTTCAGCCTATCTTGTTTTCCGAGTCCTTGGTTGCCCCTTGTTTTATGAAGTAGAAGTGTAGAACACAATTTAAGTAACTAGAGAGAGCATCTGTTATTACAAAAGAACTAAGTAAAAGTGTATGCCATGGTGCCCACTAGAGTTCCCCCACGCACTTCAGTTTATTTTAAGAGTTTCAGAATCTCTTTGCCATTTACTGAAGTATTTGGGGGAACTCTGGTTGCCATCTGAGACAGTAATATTACAGATGGGGAGTACATTATGTGTTTTCTGATGGATATTCACAATATCTTTTATCGATCCCCTTTAATCATAGTCTGCTGAAACTTTGGGAATCATAATCACCCCTTCTCTTGGCGTATTGAACAGGTCTCTCAAGAGAAACAACGGATGAACAGTTCCATGAGGCATTTAACCCGTTTGGCCAGATTGTTGAAGGTTTAGTTTTTCTTGTTTTTCTTTTGTCTTTAGAGTTAAGTTTCTTTACTAGCATACTTGTTCGTTCCGCTTTCATGTGTTATTTAACTTTTAAATTATGTTTCAGCGAAAGTCATAAGAGACAGAGCCACTGGAAGGCCAAAAGCATTCGGTTTTGTTACATATACATCCATTGAAGAAGCTGAGAAGGCTAGAGAAGAAATGAATGCCAAGTTCTTACATGGATGGGTTATTTTCGTGGAATACAGAGCTCCTCCACCGAGATCGGAATTGGTACCTTCTGAAATTGGTTTCAGAACGAACAAAACTGTCGGATGGTGTGGGTATAATTAATTCAGCTTAAATAGATGGAGTTATTGTTGGGTTTATTTAAAAAGCTACTAGTTATTCATATATTGCCTATAACTTTTGCAGTAGATATAAGTTGTTGAATCTATGATTTATTCTTCATGGAGAAACCTGTTAACCCGTGCACTAAAACTCATTTTATTTGTCTTAATGGACCTTTTATTGTGGTGTTAAAGCTCATAATTTCCTACAATTACACTCTTTGAAAAAGTTCTTCCATTATTGAACTCAACAAGTGGTCTTAGTAGAAAAACGGAAGATATTCATCCTAATAGATTCGGGTTTAATCGTTCTGTCTACAAGATATGTACATTGTCAGAGAGTTAAAAATATTTATAAACAGGTATTATCTTGTTACCTTGTAATCACAAGGTAATACCTTTAAATCATTAAAAATCTTTGACCATTACAATCTCATCTAATATACCTTTCAAAAGCAACTGTTTTAATTTAATAAAAAAAAACCGGTGGCCTATTTAGGAAAGGAAGGAAATTAAGTTCAACCGGTTAAAAATGACCAACGAAACTGGATGAAAGTAAATATTACTATCAATGAAAGAAATTAGTGTCAAATAATAACTAAAGTAGTTGGCAAAAATCAGTATATTATTTTTTTGAACAATTTTTACCTGGAGAAAAAGATTGGATGTCAACATAAATCTTTAACCATTTGTTTTATGTTGTGTTGAAATTAATATATTATTTTATTTTTGAACATTCAGTGTTAGACCTTTCCACACATAAGTTGATGGATATGAGCGTTTTAAGCATGTTTGATTTAAAATCCTCTTGTACATTATATCAACGATAATGTCAGTCGAACTTTAATCAATATACACTATTATTAAAATTTATTCAATTGGTATAGTCACAGTTTCAAAACCAAAACGAAGATGGAGACTTATTTTTTGAAATAGAAGATAAGAATTTTTTTTCGTTTTCAAAACGATAAAATAGTATTAATATAGTGTGAATTAATTTATTAACAATAATGATAAGCGATGTAATTTTTTTTTTTGAATAATCTTAAGGTGATTACAAGGTAATATATGTTTATACTTTTCTTAACCCTTTGATGCGCCTTACACCTTGCAGACAAAGCAGATTGAACTTGAGTCTCCTAAGATGAATAGCATCTCCTTTTCTACTGAGACCACTTGTTGGGTTCTATATAAATATTCTATAAGCTATGTAATTTAAATAAATTAAATATTAGTGATCTATATAAAAATTGATGTCAAATTCGGTGTTTTAATATATAAATTACTCGTTAATTTCTATCTGAAATAAACATTCATAATAAAATAAATCATAATAATTTACAAAACACGGCATGATATAAAAAAATAATTAATATGGTAAATATATAGACAAATGCGACAAAATCTATATAAAATCAATCATGAAAATATAAAATAATATATAACTGAACCCAACAAGTGTATGTAGAAAAGCGGATGATATTTATCTTAGAAAAAACATATTCAATCGTTCGGTTTATAAGGTTCCCATCAAAATCGAATATGTATGGTCATGCTGGTAGCAAATGCAAACGGTAAAATTACTAAATATAATATAATCAATAAAGGAGAATAAAAATTTTAAAATTTTGCATACTATTATGAATAAAATAACGAAGAACAACGAACATGAATAAAAGAACAAAGAGATGAGAGAAAGAGGGAGATTTGTATTATTCACAATATTGACATGAGTGTAGAATGCCTTAATCAAATCATCTATTTATAGGCATGAGAAATACATAATACATTGAACTCTAATTAATGGAGATAATATTCCTAATGATAAAGTAAATCAAATCTTCTAGATAAAGTACTTATCATGATAGATATCCACATAGATAAATATTTATAACACCCCCCTTGGATGTCTATGAAGATAATGTACCTCGTTAAAACCTTACTAAGATAAAAACTCAGTGGGGAAAAATTCTTTAGTGAAGGAAAAAGAGTACACACATCTTTGATACGCATAACATGTTGCCTCATTAAAAACCTTACCAGGAAAACCCATTGGGATAAAACCTCGGTTAAAGGAAAAATAGTGCAACGCTTATTTACTCTCCCTCATGAAAACATCACATAAGATCTTTAAATCTTCATAATTCAATCTTGAATACTATTTTTCTAAGATCGTGAGGGATGAAACTTTGGAGTAATAGGTTCTATTTTGTCATCTTTGATGTATCCATCTTTCGATTGAGATATACATCTTGCATTATCTCTGCACAAGATAGATTTGCATCATATCTTGTGAAAGTAAATCACATATCTTCTAGATATGTTGGGTCAATGGTCTTAGCCATACACTTTTTTGGCTTGCCTCATGCATAATAATTATTTCTACAAGATTTGAGGAGGCATCGACGAATGTTTGAAGATCTAGAGGTAATAATCTTGCATATCTATGGATATTTCTTGACCAAATAATATATGGTGCTTCAAAACCAAGAAAAGATATAATTATCTTTATTCACATCCAACAATCTTACAATTATTAGGATACTCAATGGATATGATTTATTCATATTGAATCTCGTTAAGAATTTTTCAGCATGTATCCATTAATGATTAGACGCATATAAAATATTTCATAACTGTCAGAGTAATTGCATCCACCATGAAGTAATTAAAACTCTTCATAAATTATAATTCAAGTCGTATTTACGACTACTTATTTGTGCCTCACTTGTATTACACCTTTAGGTGTTTGGACTGTTGGTCCAAATACTTCTCTTTTAGAAGTTCAAAGCGTCTTTCTACATTGTTCAATTCAATATCTATACTTTTGAATATATTTCTATACATGATCCTCATTTTGTTCCTTTACTTCTATAGAAACATTGTTTGAAAAATCTTTGTCGACAACTTTTCTATTTTGGTTCCATTCTCGTAGTTACATAACTCATCGAAATCTCTTCAAGATTTTATTCTTTATTTTAGGTACCTAAAACTCTTCAAGAGTTCTATTATTAGTTATGTATTGGGTCTCTTCAAGAGCACTCGCCTTCAATATATGACCATCTCATACTACTTTCCATTTACGAGAATTTTGATCATTGGAACCAATTTCATCTATCATGCTCCAGGCATGATTTACATCCACTCGCTCTAACATGTATTCAAATTTGGAGCATTTTTAGCTGGTATATGAGACTTGATTACTCTCATTAGGTCAGTAAATATGTCTAGCAGTTGACGTGCAATAACTTGAATTATCTTATGAACTTTTAGTTCATATCCGAGGATCTAAATAATGATAATTCATTTCTTTTTTTATCCAGCTGATTATTCTCTCCCATGATGTTGAGAAAAAAAATATCATCTCATAAATAATTCTCCAATTAATGTTTAAGAATTTAAACATAAAAGGAAACTCGTACTCAATATATATCCTCAACCTTTTTATTTACCCATTTTGTGCGTTTTGGTAGAGCAATTCATATTGCACATTCAAAAATTATAAAATGAGAAATGTATGGCTTCTAACCAAAACCAATCATAACCGGGAGTTTATTATAACTCGTTGGCTTGATGCGTATAAGTGTTGCTATATGTGAAATATCATATAGATAATTTTGTTCTCATAGTTTAGCTATTAAAAAGGAGGCATCCAATTAAAATTTTGCTAAACTATATTTTTCATAATCAATAGGCTTTGTAACAACTGATATAGCCTAAAATATAAACTCACTAGCTTTTGCAAGACGAATAGTCTAATTGCATAATATGAATCCTTTTATAATCAATCTCACAAACTTCTAGTTGTAAGTTGATAAAACAATGTAGATGCATCTACTAAATCATATAAAACTTTCCACATTTGTGGATAAATAGGCCCATATTTCATTCAGATATGCAAGACATACAGTCTCAACTTTAGTACAAGAACTTCAAGTTTTTTTGGTTAGTGGGATCTTAATTATTTCCTTTGAGAACAAGCAACACAAGAACTTCGTGTTCTTTTAGTAAGTGGAATTTAATTAATTCCTTTGAGAACAGGCACCACAAGAACTTTAGGTTCTTTTAATAAATGTGCATATAAATCCTAAAAGCTTTCACATCATTATTGATCAGGATGGTCTAACCGATCATGCCAACTATATATACATGTGTATATATCTCTGAATTTGTAAACTTCTTGTTTACTATAACATGTGATTCAATCTCACTTGTACACGTGTGGTACAAATTTTGAAATACAAGTTTCTTTGAAATTTGATAATAAATTGTCCACCAAAAATTGTTCCTTTGAATAGGAATATATTTAGATCTATCGGAACTTTCAACGAAAATTATTCTTTTGGTAGCAATATATAACTCTTCTAGAGCTTTCAACTGACTTTTTGGCTACTAGAACTTATATCCAGATTGGCTTATTTCAAATGGCAATTGATAACATATGTTATCTATAATTCTTGAAGGATTATTTTGCAAACTCATATTACTCTCATAAAATTTCTACTTCTAGTGGTGACGATATCATTACCATTAGCGATAATTATTACAATATTCGCAATGTTGCACTTTTCATAATGTGCTTTCTCTTGAGAACTTATTGCTCTTCTGGAGCATCAATATTTTCAGTACTTTGAGATATAGTATTCACATTATTCCCTTGCATTCAAATGGGAAAATATATCTTATGCTTCTACTGAGCATAAATCGTCACCATAGATTGTATTTGACAAGTAATCGTGTGAAACAAAATAAATAAATTTCATAATATATATATATATACATATATATACAAACCAACATAAAACAAAGATTTAATCCTCGTACGCAGCATTGTTAAACCAGTTCACAAGGTCATTTAGAAACTTCCTTTGAGACCAATAGCCTTGCAGAATGAGATGTCCAACCAATATATTTGGATTAAACCAACAAAAACAGAGAACATATTAAATAATTAAAGAATATACTTTCGGCATTAAATTAATATATAAAGTACAAATAATTAATGTGTAAAGTAAATAAATATAAAATAAAATAAATTAAAAGATCAATAAATCTCTTCAAGGTTATGAGAATAATTAGAAGACGATATATTTCTTTCAAGGGTTATAAGAAAATCAACAACGTCCAAATGAGTTGGACCAATATCATTTTCTTTATTTTCGCAAACAAAATTTGCTTCCATTTTATTTTCTTTATCAATCAATGATTGTTGATTTTTCAGCGTACGACAAGTACGAGACCAATAGTTTATAATGTCACATTGGTAATAAAAAGGATTTCACTTCCTTAGAAAGATCTTTATTACTCTTGTCATCCTTATAACCTCATTACCGGTGGATAGAAGTATTCTTAAAATGACCATATTTTCCATGTCTATATTCATAGCTTCAATCGCGACCACAACTATTAATGTGATCTTTATTCTTTTCATAATATAATCTCGCATTCACTTCAGGGAATGGAGTAGAGCCAGTGGGCCTTTAAAACTTTTTTCACGATATTGTGTTTGAGGACAACATTATTTGCGTGAAAAGTTGAGTATGTTTTTATTAACATATCCTCATCATTGATAATCGCATGGAAAAAGCATCATGCTTGCATTCACTTCAGGGAATGCATCCCGTAAAACTTTTTGGATCAAGACGAATTTTCGTAACTTGAACTAGGGAGAAATAGTCGAGTTTTTCGTCATATGAGAATTATTACTTTCGAGCAAAATCACCATAGTTTATCGCACTTTAAAATCATAATTTAAAGAATATAAATAAAATTAAAATTTACCGATATTGATTTTCTTCTCGAGGACAATGGAGGCATAGCAAATGACCAAAATAGCTTCTCATAATAATCTTGTCTTTTTCCAAGCTATTATATCATGTAGAACTTAAAATACGGTTAAAAATATCAACTTTTATCAATAGAATATCATAAACAAATATTGATGTTTAATTATAAACTAAATAAATAGGGAAATCTCAATAAACTTACATCAATGATGTTCACACACAATTTTAATTGAGAAGTTATTGGTATGACAACATTTAGTAGAAAACACCAATTGTCCATGGTTAAAATTGAATTTAAAGTAAGTGTGGACTAAACTAAATAAAATAGAAACATGAGGAACCATATGCAAGATTATCCCTTTCCATGAAAAAAAATAGGCGCACAGACGTGTTTTCATTTACTTTTAATTTAATAATTTTCTTTTTAAGTTATACTAATATGTACCGGTTATTGTTTTTGGTTCAAACATGTTAAAGGTAGATCAATAAAGACAGTAATTTAAAATTATATAATTTATACCGAACACGGTCTCTTAATCTCTGTCAATTCGTCCTTTGATTTGTGAGAAGCCACAAATTCATCTATGTTCAATGCTCAACTATAATCAAACATGTTTTTGTGATTTTTCAAAAATTAAAATTTAAAGCGAAAGACTATAAATAACTAAAAAAACAGGGAAAATAATTTATCTTTGGTTCAACATAGAATCGAATTTTTTTCGGTAATTCCTTTGGGACTCGAACGAAGAATACCAAAATCTTTCGAGCGAACTCATGTTGGTAACGTGTTATGAATAAAATAACGAAGAACAACGAACAAAAATAAAAGAACAAAGAGATGAGAGAAAGAGGGAGATTTATATTATTCACAATATTGACATGAGTGTAGAATGCCTTAATCAAATCATCTATTTATAGGCATAATAAATACATAATACATTAAACTCTAATTAATGGAGATAATATTCATAATGATAAAGTAAATCAAATTTTTTAGATAAAATACTTATTATGATAAATATCCACATAAATAAATATTTATAATACATACACATTATTCAAGGAAAAGAAAAAGGAACTAAAATTTTGAAAGTTCAAAGGCTAGAATGCTAGGTGTAAGTCCCACTATGTTAGAAAACCCATTCGTGAACCCCAAAATTCAAAGAAATATTTTTTTGTATTTGTATGCCACAATTTCTTTTTTTATTATTATTTTATTAAGCCTTTATTTAGCTTGTGTGTGCGCGAGTGTGTGGAAATGTACGGAGAGTGTTTGTAAAAAATTTAAAAGAAAGAGAGGTTTTGCAACGTTCAAGAGAAAAACGAGATATTTTTTTTGTAATTTTGGGTAGGTTTGATCAATTCTTCAATTGAAATTTTTTTGAAGTTCAATTCTAGCAACTAGACGAGTTTATCTTCTTGATATTGTACAATCAAAATTTTCATTCGATTCTTGTAACAACGGAAATCTGAATTTTACAGCTAACTTTATTTTTTTTGGTGATAGTCATTTTTTCTCTTGTTAGCTAAAGATTATTTGTTAGTGGTTAGATATTGTAGTTTTGTAACTGAACATTTGATTATTAGATTATAGTGAAGCTTTTGCTTAAACTATAAAATCTCGCAACACTGTCCATTTATGAATTTTTTGACGAGCTTCTCCAACTCAACTACCTAAGATTCGTTATCCCTTTTTCAAGTTATTCTTTTTTAAATTTAGTTAAATTCATATTTATTTTTTAATTTGAAAATTTTATTTTTTAATTTGAGTGAGTTAAAATTGAAGTATTGAGTTTGAATTTTGGATACAATTGAAAATTTTTGGGTAATTTTGTGGTTGGAATATTTTAAATTTATATTCTAATTTTTATGTTAAGTTTGTCTAGTATCTCATATCAAGGAGAGTTTTCACCTAAAGAATTGTTTCTGCCTTCACAAACAAGTTATTTATTGTTTCTACAAACAACTACAAATTGTTTTTGCCTCGTAATTTTTAGACCCCTATTTTTAAATTTCTGGATCCGCCACTAGACTGTCCATTGTCAGAGGGTTAAGAATATGAATGAACAAATACTACCTTGTAATCACCTTTAGACTATTAAAGAATAATATATAATTATAGTCTGAAACAGAATTATAAAGTATAAAATATTATACATAAACTAATAATACTCTTAAATGTTCAAGTCTTTTGTCAATAATACCTAGAGCAAGTGGTTAAAGCTCTTAGTTGATACCCTCTCTTCTCTTCTAAGTTCTGGGTTAAAAGCACAATAGGAGCAAATTTCTCCTCCCCTTTTCCTAGGTAAAAATTGTTCAAAAAAATATTTGAGTCTTTTGATTAGATTTTTAATCTTTTCATTGTATGATCCTTGTATAATCTAAAGTGACTAGTTTCTTATGTCAATAATAATAGGAAAATGTTCAAATTCTATGTTTAGTTTACGTTTATGGTTATAAACTCTCATTATAGTTTAGATATTTTTTATTTTTAATAAAACTACTGGTCCCTATTCAAAATAATACTCTTAAATATATATAAAAAATTAGATTTTTTGATGTATGCCGGTCTCAAGGGAAGAATTGTATTTTTTGCACTTTTGGGCTTCATATTTATTTTTGTATAAATTCTTTTAGTAGACTTAATCCCTAATTTTTTAACTGCATTGTATTTGTGATATCAATTATTAATTTTTAATAAAATTTAGTTCTCATTATTCAAAAAAATTAAACGTTATAAATACAACACACGTCTTAAAATAAACTTTTCATAAATTTCTATATCTTTCTTTATGCATGGATAGATATAAAGGTATGATTTTTTTACGATGTGAACTTATATATATATATATATATATATATATATTGGATCGTTGGATGATAGTAAATAGATGACCGAGATTAACAATATAAAATGATAATATTTTTAAAGAAGAAAAAAGATAAATAAATAATCTCAATCATGTGTTTCTTTTCATCTAACGGTCTAAAAAATTATAAATAGCTTAAGATCCAACTACACTATGTAAAACTAGAAAAATATATTACAGGTCTGACTCACCACATCACCTATGGTCCCAACCAATAAAAACTACCAACTTCACCTTTTTTTTTCTCATCATTTTTTCAACCAGCGAATATTCACTAATTTTTTACATGTAATTTGAAAAAATAGTTTTTTTTGAAGTTATTATATAAATGAGTTGATGACATGAAAAAACGATGAATTAGGTTTGTAGCGATGTCCTTTTTTCACATTTACGTGGATTTCGAAGGTGTTTGTGATTTTTTTGGATATAAAATATTTATTCTGTGAGGTTTTAAAAAAACCGCATTTTTAAAAATTGGAGTCGCCACCGGCCACTTAGGTAGGCCGAACACCATAAAATCAGAGATTCAAAAAATATTGGGTTCGGGAGTCGGTTACGGATGGGGAAGGATTAGCACCCCCACACCGCCCAAAATTGGTACTTTAATAATTACCGTTTTATTAATATTGAATTTTCCGGGTTAAGGCGACGATTATTTTAAAATTCGGTTATAATTGCGAATAAATTTTAAGGGCCCCGTTATCCGAGAGTAAACGCCCAACCACTATCACTATGCCTGATACTGGCCCCGTTTACGCTCGGATAAAAGGGCACCGCATTGACAATTTATATCTCGGTATGCAATCATAGTGGCAAAATATAAAACATGGCAAATAATTTAAATGCAATAAATATTAACATAACAAAATACTAATCTAACATAAATAAAATACTAAACTAAAACATACATATATACATATTAATCTAACTCAGAAATAAAAACATATCTAGCATAAATAAAATACTAATATTCATAAATATTAATCTAACATAAAAACAAATTCAACATAAATAAAATACTATTCTAAAACATACATAAATATTAATCTAACTCATAAATAAAAACATATCTAACATAAATAAAATATTAATATAAAACACAAATTTAAAACATATTAAATATTAATTTAAAACATAAACATAAAAAATAAGACTACAATTTTAAAATAACTAATACTTCATTAAATTATAAAAATTACAACACTAATAAAAAGGGAAGAAAATATACCTAACTAAGAGCTCGAATGACGAACCCCGACTGAACCCCACCGAGATCTACCGCGACCCCTCAAAAAATATTAACTAGATCGGACCTAAAATAGGACCCCGATCGAATGTTGGATCGAACCAACTGGGGTCGAGGGCACTGCCCCCAACCCCGGCCAGCCTTGCGGCCGGCCTAGCCCTCAATTGGGGAGCCAATTTCCTGCCAATTTATTTGGCAATTTGGCGTCCATTTCCTTGCAATTGGGCGTGTATTTCCCTTGCCCCCATGCCTTGTATTTATAGGCATGGGGTGGGTAATTGGGGTGACGTGGCCTTTGCAGAGCCACTCAAATTTCTTTTTTTAATTTTTATTATTATTATTTTTATTATTATTTTTTTGATTTTTTATATTAATAATTTTACTATTATAATAACACTAATAACACTAAAACCCGGTCAAAAATGAGTGATTACAGTTGCCCCTCTTTGCTTGTTCTTGTGAAACGAGGACAAAGCAAAGATCAAAAGCACTCATTTTTGACCTACTTTCTCGTCTTTGGCTTCGGAATCACGTATTCTTCTGGAACTATCCGCTCTTCCTTAGCTGAATCTTCAGGCTCGTAAGTTCTTCCTATATAGAGCTTCGTCACCTTCCGATCTTGGAGTTATAGGCTCTTTCTACATAGAACCCTTCACTCAAGCCTCGAGTTATGAGTCCCTCCTATATAGAACCTTTCATTACGAGGCGGTGCAGCTTGGAGTCCTTCCTATATAGAACTCTTCGCCTTCAACGCTGGTTTCTCCTATATAAAACCTTTCGTCATTGATGGATTCTTCCGACCGGGAGTTCCTCCTATATAGAACTACTAGTCTTCAAACCCGGAGTTGTCGATCCTTCCTATATAGAACTTTTCATTACGAGGCGGTGCAACTTGGAGTCCTTCCTATATAGAACTCTTCGCCTTCAACTTTGGTTTCTCCTATATAAAACCTTCTGCGTCGCTGATGGATTCTTTTCGATTGGGAGTTCCTCCTATATAGAACTGCTAGTCTTCAAACCCCGAGCTGTCGGTCCTTCCTATATAGAACTTTCCATTCGAGGCGGTGCAGCTTGGAGTCCT
Organism: Hibiscus mutabilis; assembly: GCA_019671005.1. Taxonomy (NCBI): domain Eukaryota; kingdom Viridiplantae; phylum Streptophyta; class Magnoliopsida; order Malvales; family Malvaceae; genus Hibiscus; species Hibiscus mutabilis. The sequence goes on along the minus strand of CM033721.1, from coordinate 51,867,207 downwards.
TCCTATATAGAACTCTTCGCCTTCAACGCTGGTTTCTCCTATATAAAACCTTCTGCGTCACTGATGGATTCTTCCGACTGGGAGTTCCTCCTATATAGAACTGCTAGTCTTCAAACCCTGGAGTTGTCAGTCCTTCCTATATAGAACTTTTCATTCTGAGACGGTGCAGCTTAGAGTCCTTCCTATATAGAACTCTTCGCATTCAACGCTGGTTTCTCCTATATAAAACCTTCTGCGTCGCTGATGGATTCTTCCGACTGGGAGTTCCTCCTATATAGAACTGCTAGTCTTCAAACCCTGGAGCCGTCAGTCCTTCCTATATAGAACTTTTGGCGTCTGAAATCTCAGAGCTACAGGTTCTTCCTATATAGAACCTTTCACTCTAAGACAGTGAAGCTCGGAGTCTTTCCTATATAAGACTCTTCGCTTTCAACACAACAAGTTTCCTATATAACCTTGTGTGTCATAGGTGAATTCCTTCGACTGGGAGTTCTTCCTATATAGAACTACGAGTCTTCACCTTGGAGCCGTCGGTCCTTCCTATATAGAACTTTTGGCGTCTGGAATCTTGGAGCTACGGATTCTTCCTATATAGAATCTTTTACTCTAAGACATTGAAGCTCGGAGCCCTTCCTATATAGAACTCTTCGCTGTTGACACAGCAGGATTTCCTATATAATCTTGTGTGTCATGGGTGAATTCCTTCGACTGGGAGTCCTTCCTATATAGAACTGCTAGTCTTCACCCTAGAGCTGTCAGTCCTTCCTATATAGAACTTTCAGCGTCTGAAATCTTAGAGCTACGGATTCTTCCTATATAGAATCTTTTACTCTAAAACATTGAAACTCGGAGTCCTTCCTGTATAGAACTCTTCCTTTCGACACAGCAGGATTTCCTATATAATCTTGTGTGTCATGGGTGAATTCCTTCGACTGGGAGTCCTTCCTATATAGAACTGCTAGTCTTCACCGAGTCATCAGTCCTTCCTATATAGAACTTTCAGCTTCTGAAGCCTCGGAGCGGAGGATTCTTCCTATATAGAACCTCTCTCTGGAGCTTGGAAACATATGTCTTTTGTATGTAAAAACATTATCTTCTCATTTGAGATTCACACCACGATGGCCATCGATGTCTCTTTGAATCTGCAGATACCTGTCTGAGATAAAACAAAATGCTATGACAAATGAATTGACATGCTCCTAATCCTAGTGATGTCTGACTATTCATGATGCATGAGTGTCAATATCTTGGTGGGCTTGTTTTGGTCCTTATTCGATCTCGTTGTTCACTTTCTCCTTTCTCACGGGCAACGATACCCCGCTTCACTGTCAGGTTCAACCATTCCAACCTTTCTTTTTCTCCATTTACGACTTGGAATTCTAAAGTGCCCTTTCGGGTTTTCACTTTAGAGAGAGTTTTTTTTAGGGTGCCCTTCTGGGTTTTCACCCAAGAGATCTCTCTTGTTATCTCCCATGCCTTCCTTGAATAGACAGGACGTACGCCATTGGTCATCCAATCCGGTTGTTTGAATCTTTCCGCCTTCCCTATCAACAGCCATTATGTAGGGAACTAGAAGGCGGAGTTAACATCGTTTTCTTTGATCACCTGCATTTTTAAGGTTAGATCACAGTAATGCTCTGAAATCTCTTGTTTCACTATAAGCCTATGTTAACTTATTTGACTGAAATTGACAAGAAGGCAAGGAATGGATGCTCAAAAACACAGTTTTATTACGATTAAGGGCTTGGGATATCTTAAAAAAAGAAAGGTATGACACACATGAGAAAGAAGAAAAGTTAAGTATGAAATACAAGATCCCTCATTATCTTCGATATGAATGATACATGATCCTGTCGACCGGCGTAGAATTTTTTTGCTTGAAGCCTCATCTTCATGATGTTCATGGGGATACCCTTCTCTTCGGATATTCAATTTTTCAATTTACCCGAGCCGCCCTTTACGGGTTTTCAACTCGGGTCCTCCCTTTGCTTCAAGACGCCTGGTTTCGGGTTTTCGCCCTGAGCTCTCCATTTTTGTTTTTTTTTTCATTTTTTTTCAAAGATAGTATTTCTTAACGGCATTAGAATTTACGGGATTTTTCAGCTCGTCCTCATCCATTTCTGTTAGGATCAGGGCTCCTCATGAGAAGGCATTTTTTACGACGTACGGCCTTTCCCAGTTGGGCATCCACTTTCCTCGAGCATCTTTCTGGATCGGGAGGATTTTCTTGAGCACCAGATCCCCTTCTTTGAATTCTCTTGGGCACACTTTTTTGTTGTATGCCTGCACCATCCTCTTTTGGTACATCTGACCATGACAAATGGCCTTTAGTCTCTTTTCATCAATGAGATTTAGCTGGTCGTATCTGGCCTGCACCCATTCGGCTTCTTCCAATTTTACTTCGTTTAAGACCCGGAGAGACGGGATCTCTACCTCGATTGGGAGTACTACTTCAGTACCATACACCAAGGAGTAGGGTGTTGCCCCCGTTGACGTGTGAATGGACGTTATATAGACGAAAATGGCAAATGGCAACTTCTCATGCTAATCCCTTTTGGTATCCGTAGTCTTCACTATGATCTTCTTTATGTTCTTGTTTGCTGCTTCCACTGCTCCATTCATTTTAGGGCGGTAGATTGTGGAATTATGGTGTGTTATCTTGAATTGAGTGCACACGTCCGTCATCATTTTGTTATTCAGATTAGAAGCGTTGTCGGTGATGATCCTTTCTGGCAATCCGTATCGATAAATAATCTCCTTCTTTAAGAACTTACATACTGTAGTCCTTGTGATGTTGGCGTAAGACGCTGCCTCTACCCATTTAGTGAAGTAGTCTATGGCGACCAAAATGAAACGGTGTCCATTGGAAGCTTTCGGATGGATCTGCCCGATGACGTCCATGCCCCACGCCGCGAAAGGCCACGGAGAATTCATGGTGTGTAAAGGCGATGGGGGCGCGTGAATTTTGTCAGCGTAGATTTGGCATTTGTGGCATTTTCTGGCGTAATTGATGCAATCTTCCTCCATGGTCGACCAGAAATAACCATATCTCATGATTTTCTGGGCTATAGACAGCCCGTTGGCGTGCGTTCCACAGTGCCCGTCATGTACTTCGGCTAAAATCTCCTTCACCTCCCGGGCATCCACACATCTCAGCAATGTCTGATCATAACTTCTCCTATATAGGATTTCCCCATCTAGGACATATATTGTTGCCATTTTTCTGAGCGTTTTTCTGTCATTGTCATTTGCCCCTTCTAGATACTTTCGAAGTTTGACATATTGCAAGATGTCATAGTACCATGGGTTTCCATCAATCTCTTCCTGTACATTACAACAATAAGCAGGCTTTTCAAACGTCTGCATCTCAATGGGCTTCATTTCTGCCCCGGTGTTTGTTTTAAACATGGATGCCAAGGTTGCCAATGCGTCTGCCATCTGATTTTCTTCTCGGGGTAGGTAATTGAAGCTGACCTTTTTGAACTCTTTGGTGAGCTCTTGGATCAATTCGTAATATTTGACTAACTTCGGGTCCCTGGTTTCCCATTCCCCGCGCAATTGGTAAATTACTAAGGATGAATCTTCGAATACTCGAAGTTCCTTAATCTTTCTCTCAATGGCTGAGTTCAGTCCCATAACGCAAGCTTCGTATTCAGCTATATTGTTTGTGCAGAATAATTCCAATCTGCTGGTGAAATGATAATAGACATCCTCAGGAGAAATTAGCACTGCTCATATCCCATGTCCGAGGGCGTTAGAGGCTCCATCGAAGTAAAGCTTCCATGATTTATCATCTGAAACCTCTTCTTCGGTTGTAATGCACATCAAGTTTTCGTCTGGGAAATTAAAGTTCAACGCCTCATAGTCATCCGAAGCACGACTAGCTAGAAAATCTGCTACAGCACTCCCCTTTATGGCTTTCTGGTTAACATATACGATATCGAATTCAGATAGGAGCATCTACCATCAGGCCATCCTTCCTGTTAGTGCTGGCGCTTCCATTAAGAACTTCAATGGATCTAGCTTGGATATCAACCAAGTAGTATGGTACAGCATGTACTGTCTAAGCCGCTTGGTAGCCCAAACTAGAGCACAACACAGCACTCGACCTTTGGCGGGGGTACCGTGTTTCGTAATCATTGAATTTCCTGCTTAGGTAATAGACGGCTTGCTCCCTTTTTCTTGACTCATCGTGTTGCCCCAATACGCATCCCATTGAATTCTCAAAAACTGGCAGGTAGAGAATTAATGGTCAACCAGGTACTGGTGCGACTAAAATTTGAGCATTTGTCAGGTACTTTTTGATCTTTTCTAGGTGCAAACGAATAATACGTCTAAACAGGGATGGATTCTATCGGTCCTAAGGGAGTACTATAAAAAATTTTAGGGTTTAAATTAAAATTCTCAAGGATCATTTGGTTTAAAAAATTTCCCATTTTTATTATCAAAAATTTTAACTTACTTAAAAATGAAACTTTTAGGTTTCTTTTTGTTATTATTATTATTCTGAAAGTTTTATGAGAGAAGAAGTTTCAAAGCAAAATAATAATATTTTCAAATATTTTCTTTTTTTTAATGAGTTAAATTAAAATCTGAGAATTTTAAAAATGGTCAAATGTGAAGATTTAAAATTGGGGTTCTGCGGCCCTAACTGAATCTTCTGCGTTGCACGTGCCTTATTGTCGTACCGTCTTCTTTCGTTATTGGTCTTCGCTCGCCTAACTTGATCTTTGTAATATTATCGTTCCGGCAAAGCGGACTTTTTCTATTTTGAAAGCCTTTTAATGAACTGTTCTTGAATCAACACCATGTCATGATATGCAACATGAATGCAAATAAAGGCATTGATTCATTTGGTAATCACCCTTTCAACGACTTTCATGGGAATTAAAGGGTCCAGATTACAAAAAGATCCATATTACAAAAGGAGTCCCTATTACAAAAAGAGTCTATTACAAAGTCTTAATTACAAAATAAAGTTCTACACATAATCCCTAGCTCTACCTCCTAGCTCCTCGGTGACTCGAGCAACTTGATAAACCTTGGTGCTTCTTCCATATCCGGGGTTACGAAAGGTCGGAGAGTCGCGGCCGGTAGCTAAGTCATTCACACACCTTGTAGCTCGTTGTATGTCCACCACCATCAGGTCACGTGTGTATACTTTGGCACTACACGCTTGTTCGGCAAATCGTTACCTCGGATCTGTTGATTAATCTCTGACCAATGTCATACAACTGGATCGATGCCATCCTTCCTAAGACACATTTTTTCCATGATGAAAGATTTTCTAATCGGGCAAACCACTTGAATCAACGCCTCTATGTAATGTGGATGCAATGATAATGCAACAAAAATATGTGTAAAATAAAAATAAAACACAAAAAAATGAGTTAGTACCGGATAAAAATAATAAATATATAAATAAAATGACAAATTAAATAAGGTAAATAAACAAAACGGCCATATTTATCTAGTCTAAAACACCTAAGGTTATCCGCATGGCTCTAACAGGGTGGGTTTCTATGTTCTCTACATGCAGTGTTGGTGCTAAGAGGTACCCGAATTGTCCTTGATATCCCCTACTAAGGGTAGCAAGGCCCCCGATCATCACCCATTATAGGCTCCTTTCAACCGGGTTCAATTTAGGGGGACCCATTCGCTTATGCCCGTACGAAGGAACGATATCCTTACGAAAGTATAAGGTACTCGAGCCCCGAAGGTACTTGCTAGGCCCATACGAGAGAACGATATCTCCAAGAAAGCATTAGCGTTTTCCCCCCACTTAAAAAAAACGGGTTTATATGCCATATTTTAAATGCGTTAAAATAAACGCTCAATTATAACCGAATGTTAATTTAATAGTCACTTTAACCCGGAATTTCCAATATTAGTAAAGCGGTAATTATTTTAAAAGCTTGACTCTCATTTGTTTTTGAAAAAAAAACAAAAATGCTCCCCAGCGGAGTCGCCATCTGTAGCGATGTACTTTTTTCACATTTACGTGGATTTCGAAGTTGTTTGTGATTTTTTTGGATATAAAATATTTATTCCGTGGCGCTTTACAAAAACCGCATTTTTAAAAATTGGAGTCACCACCGGCCACTTAGGTAGGCCGGACACCATAAAACCAGAGATTCAAAAAATATTGGGTTCGGGAGTCGGTTACGGATGGGGAAGGATTAACACCCCCACACCGCCCAAAATTGGTACTTTAATAATTACCACTTTATTAATATTGAATTTTCTGGGTTAAGGTGACGATTATTTTAAAATTTGGTTATAATTGCGAATAAATTTTAAGGGCCCCGTTATCCGAGAGTAAACGCCCAACCACTATCACTATGCCTGATACTGACCCCGTTTACGCTCGGATAAAAGGGCACCGCATTGACAATTTATATCTCGATATGCAATCTTAGTGGCAAAATATAAAACATGGCAAATAATTTAAATGCAATAAATATTAACATAACAGAATACTAATCTAACATAAATAAAATACTAAACTAAAACATACATATATACATATTAATCTAACTCATAAATAAAAACATATCTAGCATAAATAAAATACTAATATTCATAAATATTAATCTAACATAAAAACAAATTCAACATAAATAAAATACTATTCTAAAACATACATACATAAATATTAATCTAACTCATAAATAAAAACATATCTAACATAAATAAAATATTAATATAAAACACAAATTTAAAACATATTAAATATTAATCTAAAACATAAACATAAAAAATAAGACTACAATTTTAAAATAACTAATACTTCATTAAATTATAAAAATTACAACACTAATAAAAAAGGGAAGAAAATATACCTAACTAGGAGCTCGAATGACGAACTCCGACTGAACCCCACCGAGATCTACCGCGACCCTTCCAAAAATATTAACTAGATCGGACCTAAAATAGGACCCCGATCGAATGTTGGATCGAACCAACTGGGGTCGAGGGCACTGCCCCCAACCCCGGCCCGCCTTGCGGCCGGCCTAGCCCTCAATTGGGGAGCCAATTTATTTGGCAATTTGGCGTCCATTTCCTTGCAATTGGGCGTGTATTTCCCCTGCCCCCATGCCTTGTATTTATAGGCATGAGGTGGGTAATTGGGGTGACCTGGCCTTTGCAGAGCCACTCATTTTTTTTAAATTTTTATTATTATTATTTTTTATTATTATTTTTTTAATTTTTTATATTAATAATTTTACTATTATAATAACACTAATAACACTAAAACTCGGTCAAAAATGAGTGATTACAGGGTTCAGACTACGACTGGTGTAGTAAATCAGACTAATAGTATACTTTCTCGTAAAACTCAATTATTTTTACATTAATTTTTGACAGTTGGATGGGTTTTACTTATTTTATATATTCTTTTACAATTATTCTTTTTGAACATTCTTATTTAGGGGAAGAGAAAAAAATTATTCCTAATGAATATTGAACCAATATATAAAAAAGTGTCAATTAAAAGTTTTTGTCTTCATACTTTAAAAGTTGTTGACAATTCTTTTACGATTACTGTTTTAATGATCTAACCGTTAAATTTTTAAATATGATTGTAATTGTTAATTGCTATGCATGTATATGTTTGACTCAAGATATTTCTCTTTTGGCTGCCTCTTTTACTTCCGTTTCTTTCACCTTTTTTTTTAGGGAAAGTAACGTTGTTGCCGATTGGATTACAAAATCAACTAGATTAGATTGGTTTCCGTCTAATTGGGTTGATTTTCCTCCATCATCTCTTGTTAAACTGTTGTAAGTTGTTTGGTTTTATGAATATGCAACTTTATGCTCAAAATAAAAGATCATGTTTCTCTTTTCCATCCTCACATTTCATTGGTTGGTTTTGTTTCATGACGATTGCTAACTAAGATGCGTCGTCACAGTCAATTAAATCCAATCCAATGGCTCTAAACCTCTAATTTTTTAAACTAAAAGTCTCCTTTTTTTTTTCCTCTCAACTTCATAATAAATTAAAGGTAAACTACACCAGATGCTACTAAACTATTACTACTGACTCAAAAATGTCATCGAACTTTAAAAATGTCCAAATTTAACATTAAACTTTATTTTTTGACTCGTTTATGCCACTCCAAATGTCATCGAGGTTTTGAAGCCTCTCATGCACTTGAGGGGGTTTGAACTCGAAATTTTCAAATATAAAGGGTAAGCCTTAACCAGTGAACCAACTCAAAATTATGTAATATTTTACCATAAATATAATATATGTCAAACTACCCTTGAGATTAATTCAAATTATTTTATGAAAAAATAATCTTATAAATAATATTAATATGTAAATAATATAAAAATATAAAATGATTATTAACATATATACCAATATATAAAAAATATATTTTTATATTACAAATAATATATTTTTATTATAAATAATATATAAAAAACCATAAACCCTAAACCACAAAATCTAAACCCTAACACTAAACCACAAACCCTAACCATAATCTTAGAGTTTGTGGTTTAGGTGTTTTTATATATTGTTTTTATGAATATTTTGGGTTTATTATAAAAATAATATATTTATATTATAAATAATATATAAAATATAAAAAATAATATATTTTTATTTAAATAATATAAACTTATCTATTTGGTTCAACCAAATTATTTTATGTAAAAAAATATTATAAATAATATTAATATATAAATAATATAAAATATATTATTTACATATATCAATATATATAAATAAAAATATATTGGTTTCTTTTTTATATATTATTTTTAAGAAAACAACCAATATATTTATATTATAAATAATATATAAAAAAACTATAAACCCTAAACTCCAAACATCAAATCCCAAAATAGTTTTAGGGTTTATAGTTTATATATATTATTTATAATATAAATATATTATTGTCATGAATATTTTGAGTGTTTTTTAAATAATATATTTATATTACAAATAATATATAAAATATAAAAGTAATATATTTTTATTTATGTATATTGGTATTTATATGTAAATATTATGTTTTATTGTATTTATATTATTTATAGTATTATTTATTTCATAAAATAATTCGAATTAATCTCAAGAGTAGTTTGACATATATTGTATTTGCGGTAAAATATTATATAATTTTATGTTAGTTTAGTAGTTAAGGCTTACCTTTATATTTGAAGGTTATGGGTTGAAACTGAAACCTCTTCAAGTGCATGTGTTTTTATTATTTTTTTTCTTTTGCAAAACGACGACGTTTTGAGTTAATGGTATTGTTAAGATTTAACAACAGAGTGACGTAAACGAGCCAAAAAGTAAAGTTTAGTGTTAGATTTGAACATTTTTTTTACATTTGATGGTATTTTCGAGTCAATAGTAATAGTTTAGTGGCATCAGGCGTACTTTACCCTAAATTAAATCTTATTCCTCCCACAAAAATCTAAAAGTATTTCCTCCAGAAAAAATTAATGTAAAATTCATTTTTTCTCCATTTTTTCGAAGTGGTAGATGTTGGATCAAAGGTGAAGAAAAGAACCGGAGGAAGGAAAGGTTATGGTCTAAAGTAGACTGAGCTAGAAAAAAAGTAATTAGTCTAGAAAGTATGGAATTACTATTGTTTCAATGAGAAATCTGCATCTAAAATGAGATTTGGTTAATTGATTCATGTAGTAACTTCTAAGTAGACTTGTTAATTTGACCCAAACCTAAAAATTTGATTAGATTAGCCCGAACTTGAATTTGATTTGATTTCAAGCTATCCAGTTTGAATTTGAAATTACTTGAATAAGTAATCTGAAATAATAATAAAAAACAACAAGCCTTGAACATGAATGTATTAGACAATTAAATACTTAGCTTGCTAATTAGTTGTTAGTTAGTTGCAAAGCCATTAGAGTCTGTTGGGCAATTTGTTAAAGTTGTAATTTTCGCTATAAATACTCATTCTTTCTCTATAATTTTACTATTTCACTAAACCCTAGCCGTTCCTTTTTCATTATTACTATTGCCTCTTTGTATACCATCTCTTCTCTTGTCCTAAATGGTTAGGTGGTTGTCATTGTAACCTTGACAAGGTTCGAGAGTTGGTATCCCTAAAACAAACTATTGCCCCCTTTGTATCTCATCACAAACCACCGTCGTTCATAGTCTAGTCCAACAACTGATGGTTGCATTCTCATATAGTATCATTCGTCAAAAATCTTGACGCTGTTTGATTCATCATTCACATACGTTTTTCCTTTATGTAGCGACTTTAAAATCTGAAGTATCTTCATTCTCTTGAAAAATTTGATTTTAGAAGATTTTCTTAAAAATTCGTATTTTTCAAATAAAATTGGAGTCGCCACCGAGTGGGGAGTCGGTTTCGTGTGGGGAAGGGTTCGCACCCCCTCCACGCCTAAAATTAGTACCAAATCAATAATCATTTTATTAATATCGAATTTTGCGAGTTAAAGTGTCATTTAAATTTTAATTTGGTTATACATGTGAGTTCATTTTAAAGGGTTCCGATATTCAGTTTAAAGGAGTGGTGAAGGTGATACCTTTAATTGAAAGAGGGAGAGGTGGTGGTAATGTGATGGATGCGAGGTGTAGGTAGAGGCATGAGTGCCGTGAAGATCAGAATGCATTCAATGCATGGATCTTCTTTTTTTTTTTTAATAATAATAATATAATATTAAAATATAGTAATAATACTAGTAATACTCGGAAAAAAGTTAGTAGGCAGTTGTTCTCTGGATTCTTTAGTGCGGTGAGTGTTTGATCAGTTTTTTGCACAAGTTTGATCTGGTGCGATATTGTTAGTTTCAATGTGAGGTAGTTGCTGATCTGAACTAGAGAATTATGTTTCTTGTTGGTAGTTTAAGTCACTAAGTTTAGATTCTAGCATTTGCTGAACCCAGTGATGATTTGTGTGAGAACTGTGAGTTGGCTTTGATTCTCTATTTTTTGCTAATGTTGTTGTTAAATGTTGGCGACGTTTACAAGTTTGGGTTGTTCAATGATGAGAGCTTCATTGTCTTTTGCTTTGTCTATATGGGGTACGTGGAACATTGGTTTAACAACCAAGTTTAGAGGACAGAAAATATTTGGGGAATGTATAATGTTTAAAATCCTTGCATTCTTTAACTAGACATAAAAGGGTGTTTTTTTGCCGAAGAGAGATTTCTGATTACACCCGAGAGCTCGAAGCTTAACCACCTTGCTCCTAACAAATAAAAGGATCGAATAAGTGATGAACAAAGACAGTGAAGATGAAGAAAGATTTTTAAAAGAATTTCAGATAAAAAATTATAGGATAGAAAAATAAGTAAAGAAGAACGAAAGAAAAAAGAACACTTTCGATTTTTGGTAAACCACTAAGTAAGAACTACGAGTTTTTGTATTGAAAGAATTCCAGATGGAAGAATGATGAATGAATAAAGAAAGCATTTTTTCATTTTAGGTACCATTTCACTAGCTGACAACAAGAGTGCTTGAATATTAGATCACAATTTCAATTCACTGTTGCTCATGGTATCAGCTTCAGAAGATTGAAGAAAAAAATTTAAAAGATTAAGAATTTTGTGAATGTTAGACAATTAAGTAATTAGCGTGTTAATTAGTTGTTAGTTAGTTGAAAGACCATGAGAGTCCGTTGGGCCGTTTGTTAAAGTTGTGTTTGTTGTAATTTCAGGTTATACATATCATATTGTTGTAATGGGATTTGCACCTCAATTATATCTATTTTGAATAAAATTCAAATACTCATTCTTTCTCTATAATTTTGTTATTTCACTAAACTCTAACCACTCTTTTTTCATCATCACTATTTTCCCTTTGTATTTCATCACTAATCATTGTCATTTATAGTCTACTCCGATCACTAATGGCCACATTCTCATAGAATAACCCAAACCCCAAAAAACCTGAAAGTTGTTATAATTTGAACTTGAAATTGAAAAACCCAATATTATTCGAAAAAGGTTAAATCCTAGTTTGATCTGATGTAGATTGATGAAACATAAAACTAACTTGACTAGTTTTACTCATAAGAGTGAGTATTTAGCATGCGTCTGAATCCTAGCATTTGCATTTTTCCTAAAAGATCGCATTGAACATTTGAACTAGGGTTCGAGTTTAATTAATTTATAGTCACTCTTAAGAGTTAGCATTTAGCAGATCTAGGAGTTTAATCATAACATTTGTAGTATTTCTTTTATTCTCGTATTGCGAGCTATTTGTACTACATAAAAAGCTAGAAATGAACTGTTAAATTTAAGTTAGCCTTTTGTTGTTATCTTTTGAGGTTTCTTTTTTTTTTTTACCTTTCTTGTTTGGTGAATTTAAAGGTATAATATACTTTATATATTAGGTATGTTGTTAAAAAAAGGGGGTGTGTGTTGAAGGTTTTTGAGTTGGCTCGTAATGTTGTAATGGACAATAACAAAAAAAGATCATTCCAAGGCATGTTATTTTGGTAGTGAAAAACAATGAGAAACTTGGGAAACTATTGACTGGTGTGACTCTTGATCACTTGGAGTTCTACCTAAAATTAACCACGTTCTTCTACAAAAGAAAATGAGAAGACACAGACAAATAAGGAGACTAAGTCACTATCCAAGTCTACAAAGTCCCCAAAGAAGTCACTTAAGAAGGCTTAGTCTAAGTCTTAGTTGTTGCTTCATTTATTTCTTGTGTACATACCTATCTTTGTACTTTTGGGTGTAGAAAAATGTTGATGTTGGTACTGGTAAGAGTTTAGGTTGACTGTACTTTTGGTGAAGTGTGTTTAGGCCAACTTTTGTTTGAAATGCTTGTATTGGTTGGACCAACTTTTCTTTGAAATGAATGAACAGAACTTTGAGCAATCAAGTTATTCTAATTATACTAGTTGTATTTGTTAGGTTAACTATTATACAAGTATTTTTCATATTGTGCACGAGACCTAAAGTCTCAAAGGGAAGATTAGTAACAAGAAATAGTTGTCGGAAATTTTGAATCCCGATTTGATACTTGAATTACTAAAAGAGTAAAATTTTAATAGAAGATGAAAAATTCATTATGTAACGACTTGAATTTTTAAGTCAACGTATGGTCATTGACTCGGGTCATAGACATTCATGCTAGATTGGATTTTGGAACCGTCGGGCCAAGTTTAGGGCCTTATTTGATGAGAAATGGATTGTTCGGCTTAAAAGTGACCGTTTTGTAAAGTGTAGGAAAGTTAGGGGTTGGCTGATGTAAATATACCCATTTTTACAAAAAAAGGGTTGACCATCTTTTTATCTCCCTTGTCTCCATGGGATAAAGGGAGACAATGTGAGATTACCCCCATCATCTTCATCTTTCTTCTCCCACCATTCCTCCATTGTTCAAGTTTGATTTCCAATCTAAAAATCTTACCTTTATGCATCTTTTCTTCCAACCAAGGCCCAAGATTGAGATATGTTAATCATCTCATCATAAGCTTCAAGAAAAGTATACTCTTGAGGTATAAATGTGAGTTCTTCCTTAATGGGTTTTTGAAGGGGGTTTAGGCTTTTGAGGTTTCTTTTAGGTTTTCAAGGTTGTTAATCTGTGGCTAGACCTCTTTTTAGTGCTTGGTTTAAGTCTTGATTCGTTTTCTTGTTGTGAGGTATAAAGGAGGTGTCTTGAGGTGTATTCAAGTTGGAGCCAAAGAGAAGAAGTTGAGGATTTTGAGTGTGTGAAGCAAATACGAGTTTGTTGCAAAGGTCTGTACACCTCTGACTCCTTCGATTCTTGGAAATCATAAAGTGATTGCATTTCTTGATTTTGTGGTTAAGATTGCTAGTTTTGGTATTAAGGTAGCTTAGTGCTTCATTAATGGTAAATCCTGAATTAAATGTTAATATGGTGTAAAAAAGTTAGCAAACCACTCTAATCAACTCTCATAAGATGTAAGATTAAGTTAAGAGGCTTGGGAAGTGATTTCTCGAGCCTTGGAAGCCATTTCTAGGCTTCAGTATCGGTACACAGGGAGCTTGTATCGATACCTTGTGTTATATTTGTTGAACATAGGCGATTTTAGAATGGCGTATCAATACGCTTAAAAAGGGTACTGATACCACATGCCTTACTCAAATTCTAGTAGCTAAATTGTGTACCGATACGCTTAGGGGTGTATTGGTACACGACCCCATGTACCGGTATGGGGTGTTGGTTTAACCCTTTTTACACGTGAGCCATGTATCAGTGCACATAGTTTGGGTATCGGAACCTAGAGGGGGGTATCGATACCCTCAAGTGGGTATTGGTACCCACTAGGTAATCTGCCTGTAATTGTTGAAATTGAATTCGAGGGGTTGATAATTTGAGGGTTATGGCCCAATGGGCTTCTAAGGTGTTAAAATAAAGTGTAAAACTGAGAAACTGAGTTTTAACCCTCATGGATGGGTGTATCGTGTAATAACTTAGTAAGTAATGAATAGAGATAACCATGTTGGTTGGTGTCATGCCTTGGGGAATATAGTTGATAGCATGGCTTGGTGCCACATACCTCTTGGTGAGTTGTATGAATGCTCGGGGAGCATGTATTATCTTATGATTGGGGTAAACGAATCCGGATGTCCTAGAGTTAGTACTATGGTACTTATATAAAGGCATGTGTACTTCGAGCTATATGATCAAGTACATTCGATGAACCTATGGGTTGAGTGATCTAGGTGTCGTTAGAAACCTATTCGTGGCTATGGTGATTCGGATAAGGTAATTAACTCGATAAGCTGAGTGAGCTCGAGTAACCTGATAGGTTGAGTGACCTCAAGTAAATACTACTTGCGGCTAATGTGATCCAAGTATGCCTAGGACGTATCTGTGACTGTGGTGATCCGTATGGTCTATTAACCCGACAGTTGTGTGAGCACGGTAAAGTAGGGCTTCGTTGGCCATTATGTAGATAATGTATGGATGTATTTATGTATACTGTGTGGATGCTATAGATGATAGCTTTTGTTCCCGATGGCTGGGTGATCAAGGTATGATGTGTATTAACTCGATGGGCCGAGTGAGCTCGAGTAACTCAATTAACTATGTGACCTCGAGTATGGTACATCTTTGTGGAAACTTGTAGGACTTGTTGTAGACTTAATGATGCCTTGAGATAGGTGATGTAAGAACCATATTATCTTACATGCTTATTTTATAATATTCACGAATTGTGGTAGAGTAGAAATGTACCATAGAGCTTTGTTAGCTCAGTGTGTGGAATGTGTTGTCTTTTCGTGTGTAAGTTGACAGGTTACCCTTTCGAATGAGCGTATCGACGAGGATTTCCCAGCACCGCGTTTGCTTCAGAGTACAATACTTGCTATTTTAGTTTGGGCTAATGTATTCATAGGACCTTACTATTGTTGAGCCTATAAATCTATTTGAAATATTATTTTGTTATACGGTATTTTAAACTTGGAGCTCCTTATTTGTAAACTTATTTAAATGCTTATTTAATCACATGGATTTATGGATGATTTGATATTTTGAAAATGGCTAAACTTATTATTTTAAAAGGAAATTTGATGGGTCAGATTTTGGGTGACCCGAATGTAGTACTTCAGATCGAGATTAGGTGTTACATTTAGTGGCATTAGAGCTTAGTTTTAACCGGTTATAGGAAACCCCGAGGTGGTATAGAGGTAAAAAAATATTCATTCACAAGAATACAAATTTAAATTCTTTAAATTTTTAAACTCGAATAATAAATAATCTCTTATAATATAATTTAAAATAATCATAGTATCTTAAATTATTATTGAGAGTTGATGTGTAAAATATAGTATGCATAGTTAAAAGCAAGTATACTCGTCGCACAAGTAATAAAGTGATAAGTAGTGTGTCGAACCCACATGGATTGGAGTGATAAACTCAAAGCAATTGCACAAAAGAGTTAGTAAAATAATGATGCATGATGAACGAAATTATAAACCAAATGCAATAATAAAAAGTAAAGATGAAGCAATGATCAAAAGACAAACATATGATGTAGCAAAGATTCAGATAATTATGGGTGCTGGGTTTATTGCTTAAGAATTATGCTAATTATCATTCAAATGTTATAATAGTTGGCAATACATGTCTACATAAACCAATTAGATCTTCATCTATCCGGCAGAGTTTTCTAATAACTCTTAGACTCTCTCGATGCCTAGAAGTAACAACAAGAAGCTATGGTAATACATGTTTGCATGAACCCTAACAACTTATTGTTTATTCAAGTTTCCCTTATTAGTCGTTGAAATCTGAAACTTATGTCTTAGCCAGATTAGAACCTAAGTTAACATCTTAAGCTCCATTTTTCATGTTTTTCTAACTCAACTCTCTCGATATTAAGCCACAAATCAATAATTAAA
This sequence comes from Hibiscus mutabilis, assembly GCA_019671005.1. Lineage (NCBI taxonomy): Eukaryota > Viridiplantae > Streptophyta > Magnoliopsida > Malvales > Malvaceae > Hibiscus > Hibiscus mutabilis. Next base: position 51,850,869 of record CM033721.1, on the reverse strand, counting down.
AGGCCTCTCTCAATAGCTCTTACAATTATTATGCTTGAAGAACAATGAACATGATAGGTAAAGGAAAAAAGCTATAACATTAAACAAGTAACTAAAAACATAGAATCCTAAAACAATAAAACTCAACAAAAAGTATTTAGTTCATGTCTGAAAAGATAACATCCACAATTAAAAACAATTAAAAACATGGCAGTCAATAAAGCAAGAGAGAAAGAGAATCAAAGCGTCATGAGATTTCTTCTTCATGCCCTCTAACTGTTGCTAGTTTTCTATTTAACTCTATCTATTTTCGACTAAAAATGTTCCATTTCATTTCTGAGCTTTGTTTTTTTAATTCTAGAGAAGAGTAGTACCACATTTGTCCGCTCTAGTTTTCGGGTGTACCGCCTTATGTTCTTAATGAACTATACTCGGCCAGATATTGTCTATGCAGTTAGTAGACTTAGTAGATATACCCATAATCCTAGTAATGAACATTGGATTGCACTCAAACGATTACTCAAGTACCTTAGAGGTGCAATGAATTAGAAACTCGAGTTTATTGGCTATTGTAAAACCTTTGATGATTTTGATATAACAAATATTTTTCAAGGACTTAATTGTAAAGCAAACAAATTTTTAAAGTGTCCCAAACTGACAAATATTTTAAAGCATATTTGATTCTAATTCAAAAACTTAAAGCCCTAAATTTTTCTAAGTGTTTTTAACGGCCAAACTATTGAAATACGCTCAGGCGTATCGATACGCCTCTAAGCGTATCAATACAATTTTTGAAACAATAACTACTGTGAGCATCCATTTTGATACGGCTCATTCCGTATCGATACGGTCTTCATACTGGTTTAAGTTTTAAGCATTGCGTACCGATACGCCACTAGGTGTTTCGATACGCTTTAAAGATTTTCTCAAATATCGGTATTTAATGTTATAGTTGTTAGAGTCAGTTATTGGGAAAGACCAATTTTAAAATGTCGTTGGTCCCGTATCGATACACCCTCAAGATACGGCTTCTTCCATATGGATACGCCCCTTTGTTTTCACTGCGACCGTACCGATATGCTTCCCCGCGTATCGATACGCCCCTTTGTTTTCACTGAGATCGTACCGATATGATTCCCTGCATATCGATACGCCCCTGTTATTTTGTGCACAACGACTCTTTCTTCTTATAGACAGGTACCGATACAGGCCTTCGTGTACTGATATGGACGGTTGATCAAGAGTATTTATTGCACAAAAAATGCAGCCCAACGGCTACAATAATGATCTCAACCACCCAAACGACTAGAAATCAATGCAAAGGGTATAAAAGCAAGCCTCCAAAGCACCACCACCAACTATTGAACCATCAAGCAACATCCAAGCATTAATCCAAACCTTTGTGCCTTATAGAGTCATATCTTTGTACCCAACTCTTTGGAGATTTTCATTGTAAATCTTTATTTAGAGTTTGGGATGTGTTTTGATTGTAATTGAGCAATATCCATCTTGTGAGAGATACATTTAGATTGCCAACTTCTTCTTTGTATTGAGAGATTTCTTGGGTCAATCTTTGGGTAGAAAGATTGACCGATTGTAAAGGTTACCTCCTAATCCTAGAAAGGGGAAAGAAAATCTAGTGCATTTTGTTGAAAACCCTTAGTGGGAGCTAAGGTAGTGGATGTAGAGCTTGTTAGATGCTTGAACCACTATAATTGCCTTTTTCCTTTATTTTTCAATTTCTTTTTTGCTCCCTCAAATTTTAAATAGCCAATTCACCCCCTCTTGGCCAAATCACTATCATTTGATCCACTCAACAATTAGTATCAGAGCCTAACTCTTTGAAGGCTTAACATCCACAAGAGGCGATCCTTGAAGGATGTTGATCATCTATTCATTCATTATCATGGCTTCTACCTCCGGGCAAAATCTACACGAGTCACAGTCAATCACAAAGCCACCTTATTTCAATAGGGATAACTATCCCTATTGGAAGAACCAGATGAGACTCTTCATCAAATCCACCGACTATGTCCTTTTGGGATGTAGTAGAAGATAGACCGACCATTCCAATGAAAAGAGATAATGAAGGAAGACTTGTTTCGAAGACAATGGTGGAGATGACCGATGAAGATCAGAGAAGACTCCAAATCAATGATAAAAGCCCTACACATCTTGTTTTGTGTACTCGGTCCTGACATGTATGCCAAGATGTCTTCGTGCACAAGTGCAAAGAGGTGTGGGACAAGTTAAAGACCACTTACGAGGGCACCAACGACGTGAAGGAGACCAAGATCAGGATCCTCAATCTAAGCTATAAGAACTTCAAGATGGAGCCGGATGAAAGCATCTCCAAGATGTTCGACCGGTTCTTAGTTATTGTAAATGGTCTCAAGGGCTTCGGTGAGATTATTCCCGAAGACAAACTTGTCCGGAAACTACTATACTCTCTTCTCGAATCATGGGATGGGAAGAGAACCGTTATCATCGAGATGAAGAACTTGAAGATGTTGAAGCTCGATGAATTAGTAGGATCTCTCCTTACTCATGACTTCATGAAGCAAGGAAGGGAAAAAGAAAAGAAAAGAGAAGAAAAAGTAAAGAATAAGGGGGTGGACAAGAAGAAGCTTGGTATTGCTCTCAAAGCTTCCTTTGAGGAGAGCGATTCAAGTGAGGAGAAAGACGAAGAGATGGCCATGTTGGCCAAACGATTTACCCGATTCATGAAGTCCAACCGTGGAAGAAAATTCAATAGAAGATGAGAGTTTAAGAAAAAGAGCAAAGAAGAAGAGTATGACCAACTCATTTGTTATGAGTGCAAGAAGCCCGGCCATATTCGCATCGATTGTCCTCAACTAAAGAAGAAGATCTTTGGGAAGAAGAAGAAACTCAAAGCTCAATTGGCAACTTGGAGTGACAAGGAGTCATCCGATGATGAGGAGCATGAAGTGTCCAACCTTTGCCTCATGGCCCTTGAGAATGAACCAATGGTAAACTCTAACTCATTATATTTTACTTATGATGAATTATATGATGTTTATGATGAGCTACAAGATGTTTACGATGAATTGGTAGAAAAATACAAAGAGTCTTTTTTGAAAAACAAGAAAAACATTTCTGATTTAAAATTTCAAAATAAGTCTCTCTCAAAAACCAATTCCAAATTGGAAAAGAAAGTTTTATATTTTGTAAATCTTTCAAATGAGCTTAAAAAAATCACGATTTAGAAAAACTTCTTTCTGATTTCCAAGATTATCACACAAAGGAGGTGGATAATCTTAAAACTTCTCTTACTATTGGGAAAAATACTTTTGAAAAGGGTAGTTCTTCAAAAACCCAATATGTAAAGAGAAAGACTTTTAACCCCAAACAAAGAAGTTTTCAAAAGCAATCTAAAACTAAAAGAGTTTGGAGTGAATGGGTACCTAAGGAACTCATAGTTTCTATCAATATGAATGCTATTGCTTCTTGGATTCCTAAGGGAACCAAGATTTTGGGAACTAATGTTTATGGACCCAAAATGATTTGGGTACCAAAATTCAAAACTTGATCTTTGTTTGTAGGGGGAGCAATGCTACAAGGTCAAAACCACAAATCAAAATTCTTGGTACCTTGATAGTGGTTGCTCAAGACACATGACTGGAGACAAGAGTAGATTCTTGGAGCTCAAATCAAAGAGTGGAGGAGTAGTGACATTTGGTGACAACTCCAAAGGCCACATTGGAGGAATTGGCTCCATTGGTAATCTCTCAACTACTTTTATTGAAAATGTTCTTTATGTCAATGGTCTTAAACATAATTTGTTGAGCATTAGTCAATTGTGCGATAAGGGTTTTAATGTTCTTTTTTATGCTAATGGGTGTAAAATCATGAACATTAAAACAAATCAAATAATGCTCATAGGTCATCGCATAGGTAATATCTATATGGTGCATTTAGATGACATACATACATCCAATGCATGCTTTGTGGCACATAATGAAAAATGACATGTGGTTGTGGCATAGGAAACTAGGACATGCTAGCATTAGTGTTTTAGAGAAATTGGTTTCCCTTAATCTAGTAAGAGGCTTACCTAAGCTAAATTTCTCTAAAGATAAAATTTGTGATGCATGTGCTAAGGGTAAACAACAAAGAACCTCATTTAAATCCATTAATGATGTTTCTACTAATAGATGTTTACAATTGATCCATATGGATCTCTTTGGGCCTATTAGGACTATGAGTTTGGGTGGAAAGTCATATGCATATGTATTAGTAGATGACTATTCTAGATATACTTGGGTTCTCTTCTTAAGTACTAAGGATGAGTCTTTAGAAAAATTTATCACGTTTTCAAAAATCATCCAAAATGATCTTGATCTTAAAATTTCACATATTAGAAGCGATCATGGAACCGAAATTCAAAATATGGATTTTGAAGATTTTTGTAATGAAAATGGTATTAGCCACAATTTTTTGGCTCCTCGCACTCCTCAACAAAATGGGGTAGTTGAGAGGAAAAATAGAACTTTAGAAGAAATGACTAGGACCATGCTTTGTGAAAATAATTTACCTAAATATTTTTGGGCGGAAGCCACTAATACGGCTTGCTACATAATAAATAGAGTAATGATTAGGCCTATTTTGAAGAAAACATCTTATGAGATTTTAAAATCCAAAAAGCCTAACATTAGCTATTTCTATTCTTTTGGTTGTAAATGTTTTGTTTTAAACAATGGAAAAGATAATTTAAGTAAATTTGATGCAAAAAGTGATGAAGTTATTTTTCTAGGATACTCTTCAAACTCTAAAGCCTATCGAGTATTTAATAAAAGAACTTTGATTGTAGAACAGTCTATACATGTTGCCTTCAATGATAACCTTCTCCTGAGGAAGGAATCTTGTGATGATGATGATGTAGGGATCATTGAAGCCATTGATAGAGGACAAACATCAAAGGTGGATGAGATTCCAAGCAAAGAAGAGGAAACACAAGATCCACCTCTTGAAGCCTTGAAGGACTTGACTCTAGAGGAAAAGGAGGTCACCTACCCAAGGGAGTTTAACTATGTCAAAGGTGGTAAAATTTTGGGTGATCCATCCAAAGGAGTAACCACTCGATCTTCTCTCAAACTTATAAATAATGTTGCATTTATTTCATGCATTGAGCCTAAAAATATCAGAAAAGCATTAAAAGATGATTTTTGGATATTGGCCATGCAAGAAGAACTTCAATTTGAGAGAAGTCAAGTATGGACATTAGTTGATAGGCCTAGTAATCAATCTACTATAGGAACTAAATGGGTCTTTAGAAATAAGCTAGATGAGAGTGCTAATAGATTGGTAACATAGGAACTTCAATTTAATAAAAGAACTTATGCACTCGTAGCTAGGATGGAAGCTAGTAGGATGCTTCTTGCATTTGCATGCTTTCATGGCTTCAAGCTTTTTCAAATGGATGTTAAAAGTGGATTTTTAAATGGTTTTATTAATGAAGAAGTGTATGTTGAACAACCACCGGGTTTTGAAGATCCAAATTTTCCAAACCATGTTTTTAAATTGACCAAAGCCTTATATGGTTTAAAACAAGCTCCTAGAGCTTGGTATGAAAGACTTTCAAACTTTTTAATTGAAAAAGGTTTTGAAAAAGACAAGGTGGAACTACACTTTTCATTAAAAGATATGGCAATGACATCTTAGTAGTTCAAATATACGTTGATTAATATGCAGAGAAAATCAAATCAATTTACACCAATGCACCTTGCTCCTTTGTACTCTAATCTCTCGCCAAATCTTCATTATGGCTGTCAAATTGTCGTCCAACAAGTTTAGACCATGAAAAGAATAAAGATCACTCACCTTCGGTAGGCTCCTCCAAACCCGGATCATGAAAAATCCTAACTTGAATATGTCATCAAGATATAAGCATGAACCAAAGCAATCCAAATAGAGCCTTGTCGTGCAAGAATGTTTGTAATCAATTGCAACATACATGCATCACTTCAACCACTTAAATCTCTCTACCACGATCTTATTTCCCTTTCCAAAAAATCTAGTACACAATTAATTAATCTTTTTAAAGATAGCCTTCAGCAAAATCAGTTGTCTACACCAAAAATTATGAATATTGAATATGGTGGATCTAATAAGCTCCAACCTCTCAGCAAAGCATAGTTGCAATGATGACCAATGATGGATCCCTGCCTTAATTTTCTCCAATAAAAGAGCACAACCCTAAATAGATAACTTATTGGGAACCAATGGCACTCCCAAAAACCTCACTAGGAACTTTCTAACCCTTGAGCCAGTAGCTAATTAAATCCTGTCAATATCATCAGCTCAAATACCCGAAACAAAGAATTCAATCTTGGAAGCATTAAGTTTAAGCCCAGACAGCATATAGAACTCATCTAGTACACAACACAACCCTACAATTGACTCGCATTTCCCTTAGTAAAGATCATCAGGAAAACAAAGGTGAGTCAACTTGATTCCATGACATTTAAGGTGATTCTAGAAAGCCTCTCCTTCAGCTGCCACATCCAGCATCCGAGATAAGACATTCATAAACAAAACAAAAAGGTAAGAGAAGGGATCTCCCTGCGTAACTCCTCTTGCACCCCTAAAGAATCCAGCAAGCCCTCAATTAAGTGAAACTAAAAACCTTGAGGTTATGACACGTGCTACAATCAACTGAATGAATTGAAGGGGAAGGCTCGTAGCTTCTAATACCAAAAGAAGAAAGTCCCAATTAATCGAGTCAAATGATGTCTTTTAAATATCTCTTAAAAGTACATTTAGGGAAGAGAGAGCTTCTTCCATATCCTCCAACAAGCTCTTGAGCCATGAGGGTGTTATCAACAATACTCCTACCCCTAACAAACATACTCTACTTAGGAGAAATCATAGCAAGAAAGACCCTACAAAGCCTTTTTCACCAAAATATTGGTAATACTCTTATAAACAGTAGTGCAACAAGAGATAGACCTAAAGTCCCTCTCAGAGCAAGGATTGGAAATCTAACACCGTAGACTCGATATGGAAGAGCCGACCCGATCCAAGGAGTCACGTTCGAGTCATAAGAGTGACCCACAAGTAAAAAAATACGAGTAAATTAAAATTCTATTAAACAATTCAAAATCAGATCCAATTAAAATTTTATTTATAGACTCTAATATAAAAACAGAATGTATTATGGACTTACATGCCCACTAAATACCTATGTACCGTACTTTAAAGCAATGCCACTGGAACTTTATGATCTGATGTTGATGTCCTGAAAAAGTGCTCAAACCTAATAACCAGTGACGATAAATAATTATGCTCAAACCTAATAACCAGTGACGATAAATAATTATGTGAGCCTGAGAGTCCAGTAATACAAAACTACCTACAAATGCTATAATCAAACAGGAAAGTATATATGTTAAGCATAAATATAAAATGAATAATCATGGCATTAACATGTACTCAGTATAGTTCATAAACTATTTAAAACAAGGCATTTAGGTATTCACAATGTCCATCCACACTCTCATTCACAATACCATTCAAGAGACCGCTCAATAGATGTACTGAAATGTGGTACTTGGTACATGTACATGCGTATAGTATCGTATATATAATAGCACGTGATGCATTCTTACCTCGATCGATCGAGACAAGATGTTGGCCCTACTATTCTACAGATATATAACAGGATGTCGATGCTATTGTGCTACGTCGAGGACATAGTTGTCCAAATAATAAAATTGTGGTGCTATTGCACTACAACTAGTATCACAAGATTCAGCGCCAGTGTACGACGATTAGAAACCTAATCACGCACGTGCATATATAAAAGTCGACACTATTATGCTACAACTATATAACTTCTATAACCATAAAGTCCCAAGGACTTATCAAGCATCAAGACAAGTACATAGTAGAAGATTACCAAGTAATACAGGACATAAATAAAGGAAAAAACTTTGATACACAGGCCGTGTAAACTTTAATTTACATCTGCTTTTTAGTTTTGGGGTTAGGGTTTTAGTTTAGAGTTTAAGGTTTAGGGGTTTAGGTTGTAGGGTTTAGAATTTAATATTAGTGTTTAGAATTTAGGGTTTAGAGTGTGGGGTTTAGGTTTTTAGGATTATGGTTAGAAATTTAAGATTTTAATTTTATAGTGTAAATACACAGGCTTGTGTGTCAAAGTTTTACCCATAAATAAAACCGCACATGTATGATTACTTATACCACAAGTCAACAAGAGCCGTATAGACTTACCAAGTATCTAGATCATTTCGAATAAAACAGATCTCATAAGTGCATGTACTTATCGAGTCTTCATCTATATCAAAATCTCAAGCAGATGCAAGTCGTACATAGGCAATGATTATCATTCATTACTAGCTTCATTTGATGATCAAGTAAAAAACATAAGAAAACGCCGCAAATTTCTGACTGTAATCATTATTTTTGTTTGATTTTATCATTATTATTTTTATTTTTTTCAATTTTATTATTATTATTATTATTAATGTTGTTGGTATTATTATTATTATTATTATTTTTAAATAAACCTAATTAAATAAAAAATCCATTTAAATTAAATTAGTCTAGTTTATAAATCTAAAATCCAAAAATATATGTATACATATCAGGCCCGTTTTGGGCCCAGCAATTTAAACCTAAGATATCAAAAAACCCAAATAATCCAATCTGATAACCCATCTTTTTCTCCTGCAGTAACCAACATCTAGCCGTTGGATTAGATCTGATCCAACGATCCAGATCACACCCAAAAAAGACCCCTAACTTCCCAATCGTGCGTGGGACTCACGACCGCGACCGTTCGGCTCCAACATGTGCCCAAGCGCCCAAGCCTTTATCGACCGTTCATGTGGCCTCATCTTCGATGATCGCGCTGCCACCGTCCTCTCACCGGCCCCCTCCAACCTCATAACCCATCTTTTTCTCCTGCAGTAACCAACATCTAGCCGTTGGAGTAGATCTGATCCAACGATCCAGATCACACTCGAAAGAGACCCCTAACTTCCCAATCGCTCGTGGGACTCACGACCGCGATCGTTCGACTCCAACACGTGCCCAAGCGCTCGAGCCTTTATCGACCGTTCACGTGGCCTCATCTTCGACGATCGCGCTGCCACCGTCCTCTCACAGGCCCCCTCCAACCACCATGTGTGGGAGAAAAAAAGGAAACATAGGGATGTCAGATAGCCATCATTATCATTAATATTAGTCTAACTAATGTAAAAAAAGGAGAAAACATATTGGATATATAAAGATGTAAATGATCTATTGTAATTTGTGGGATTTAGAAATCAATACAAAAAAACAAGCTTTTACCAAGGTATACATTGTTCTTATTCTATTCCGAATCAAAAAAAAAGAAAGGTCTTTAGGGTTTTTCTTACCTAAAAGTGGTCTTGAATCGCTGTTGTTGTTTTGAGGTCGGTGTCGCCGATGAACGACACCCTTCCTCTTCAACTCTTCGATTTCTGTTTGCCTCGATCGATGGTTTAAAAGAAAAAAAAGTGTGGGTCTCAGCCTTTTTAGATCTAAGTAAAATGAGGTATTATTTTCAAAATTTAAGACCGAATTTAATTTTAAAATGAAAAAATAAGTAATTTTAGGGTCGAGTTTTAAGATCGCCGGAGCCGGCGACGATCTAAGTCGACCGACGCGATGGTCGATCACCGAATTCTGGAATAAGAGGGTGTTTTTTATGAAGAACACTTTAAATGTTCTAAGAACATTTCAAGGAAAAATGAGTCTTGAGTTTTGATCTATTTTTAAGGTTTATTTTCAAAATGATCTTGTTTAAAGGTTGACATTTATAGTGCTTCTTTTCTAAAAAATGCTTTATTACCATCATTAAATTCTTCTGCCCGAGAATATTTGCGCCCACAATCTTTCCACTTTTTATTTTCGTTTTAATTTATTCTGAAGATCGAGGGATATTTACCCTTTTAGTCCCCTTTCCTTTGATTTCCTTTAATTTCAGTGGTTATTTAATTTGATCTTTGATTAATTACCTTTATTAGCTGATTAGATCTGATTTTGTATAGTATGTGTTTGTATTTATTATTCAGGCATATTTATAGTAAGATTGCACTATTATATTAAATTTCATCATGCATATATTCTTGTACTTACTTTTTGTTATGTGTTTTATATTTATAGCACTAAATATTTTTATATGATATGTTTTCATGGTGTATAATACTATTTCTTTCCTACTAATTAGATTTCATTAATACATTTATTATTTTTAGTAATAATTTAGGACATTGTTTTGATTCGTATGGTATTTTTCTATATATTATTATATGTAAGGTTTTTAATATAATTACATATCCATATTTCAACTTAACATTTTTTGTATATATATATGTGTGAATATGCGTATTTGATTTTCTTTTGGTATATATATATTTTTTGAAATAAAAGTTTCTTTTGGTATATTGGTACTTAGTACCCATGCTTTAGTTTCATGTCTTCGTATATTTGACATGCTTATTTGTTATAATGTTACATCTAGGATATAAACTGTCAATGCGGTGCCCTTTTATTCGAGAGTAAACTTGGCTATTATCAGGCGTATTGGTGGTGGTTTTCGTTTATTTTCGAATAATTGGGCCCTTAAAATTTACTCGCATGTATAACCAAATTTTGATATAATCGTCACTTTAATTCGCAAAATTCGATATTAGTAAAATAGTAATTGATTCCGTACCAAGTTTGAGTGTGGTGGGGGTGCAAATCCTTCCCCACATGTAACCCACTCCCGAACCCAAAAGAAAATCTTTGGTTTGTTTTTTGGTGTCTGTTCTACTTAACCCAAGTGACCGGTGGCGACTCTAGTTTTTATTTTAAAAATACGTTTTTTTTAATAAAATTCCCCCAAATTCATTTTTTTCAAGAAAAGTGGGAAAACCGATAAGTCGGATTTAAAAGTCGCTACATCATGGCGACTCCGCTTGGGAGATTTTTTTATTTTTCACAAAAAAGAGAGTCGGGCCTAAAAATAATTACCGCTTTATTAATATCAAAAGTTGCGAGTCAAAGTGACAATTAAGTTATTTGTTTATAAATGTGAGTTTATTTTGAACTTATTTAAAATGTAGCATATAAACTCGTCCATTTAAGTGGGAGGAAACAATATTGCTTTCGTGGGGATATTATTCCTCCGTATGGGCCTAGTGTTGCGTGTTGTGATGTACTATATATTATACGTAATCGGTGGAAGTATACACGTCGAAACAAGTAATAAAGTGATGAGTGAGTATCATCTCCACAGGGATTGGAGGTATTTCAAGAAAAGCTCAAGCATACAAAACACAAACTGAAAATAAATGCAATAGCAAGAGGGAACAAGTTAAGAAATGTTGTAGTAAACAACTGTAATGAAAATTGGGATGAACTGAAGATACTTTAACGTCCTCTCACGTGCGTGAAACTCTCAATTGGGATGACATACTAGGTTTATCAAGGAATGCTATGCCTAGTTCTCATGAATGACTAACACCTTCCAGCTTATAACATGCTCGATAGAGTTTACTTAGGTGCTTCTAAACTATATCTAGCAAAAAACTTGACAGCAAGAATGCTATGGCAATACCTCTCAGCGTGAACCCTAGCAAGCTACTATCCTTGAAGTTCTATTCTTTTTATTCGTTGAAACTCTATCCTTATCTCTAAGGTGAGTTAGAGTTTTGCCTCTCAGCATCAAACCCCATTGTCCACGTAGATCTAAGCTTAACTCTCTTGACCATTAAGCTATCAAACACCTAAGTAACGACTAACTCTTGAAAGCTCTTACAAACTTAAGGCAATAAAACAGTGAACAAAGCATGCATGAAACTAGAAAAAGCTAAAACATCCATTTAAACTAAAACATAATCATCCACAATAAACCCAAGCCACTTAAAGTTAGTTCATGGCTGGGCACATATCATCCATAATCATTCATTGTAAACAACCCATTCCAAAAAAAAGTATGCTAAAGCAAAGAGCAACTAAGAGTAAAGGAAACTCCCAAGCTGTCGTGGGCTACCGTGAACCACCCTAAGCTTTCTGTTTCTCTCAAAGGCCAACAAGATCTTCCTTTTGGAGCTTCAACAATGGAGGACACCAAGATGAAAAGAAGAAGGGCAACCACCTTTGCTTCTCTATCTTATCTCATAAAGCACTTTTTAGCCCTCTTTAATGTGGGTGTCCTTTTCTTTATATAGTGGGGGCTCCTAGGGTTTTGTGCCCTTAATTCCAAAGGAATATTCCCTTCACATGTGGGGACACAGCTGGCTGGTGGAATCATGTGTGGGGGCTGGAAAATATCTTCGTTCCTTTGTCTTTTAGTGCACCCATAAATGCCGTCCAAAATGTTGTGGCATTTTCCCTACAATGCTTTCCAGCTTTCTCGCACATTATCACCCAAAACACCACTTTCCCAAGCAGCACCAATTTTCACAAATATAAAAAACAACTATGCAACAATACCCTGTGTAATTATATGAACTAAATGCAACTACATGCAATGAAATGAGATAAAATGGGCTTGAATTCATACAATACCCCAAGCTTAAACTATTGCTTGTCCTCGAGCAATGAATAGAGAAAATGCTATGGCAATAATTCAGTACAAGACCACTCTATGGCAGAATTTCAGTCCTCAGGAAATATGGGCTTCAACATGCTAGACAACTTCGAGATTTTAAGAACTTTTTCCCTTAGGGCAAGATCAGTTGTATGTGTGTGCGTAACTGCATCAAATCTATGCTAACAGAGTTAAAAATTTCTAAGTAAGTTCTCTATTATACCCTAGTATTTGTTAATCAATTAAGAACAAGTTTACTCCCGTATTCTAACTTTTTTTTGAACTGATACGAGGGGAGTCAGCTCATCACAACTACCGTCCTTAACTCTAGATGAATATGGAGCAAAAATTTCATCCTCAAGCTAGTAAGTAGAGTAATCCCGTAACTACTTTCATTCACTCATTTGCTGTTGCTGCCATTTATTTAAACGCAGTATCCAGGCAAACAACACAAAGAGGAGTGTCCCTTTACAGTTATGCCAAAACATTTATTCACAATTCAACGCATTCAATAAGCACATGGGAGTTTAATAAAGCCTTTACTGCTTTCATACATCATTCAAGTTCATTCATGTCATTCATACTAAGGCATGCAAGAGCTCTTTCCTAAAATTTTTCTAACAATCTTAAGCATAGAGATCATGCAACCGTGTAACAATTAAATCATAAAGCATCAAACCCTAAAGGTAGTTCTACCAATCACAACATTCATGAACATTCAATCAATTCGAAACCACAAAATTTAAATACTCATCATCGGACATCATCAATTTATTCATAAAACTATCTTTAAACCAAACAAAATGACATAGCAAAACTACTCATAACTATAAACGCAAATGACTAACTATGAACACTACCTCCCCCAAACTTGAGAGATGCAGTGTCCTTAATGCATGAAAATTAAGCTAAATGAAACTTATCTATAGGAAATGCAAAAGAAAGGTACCCTATATGTTGGTTTTGCTGTCTTGGTGGCCCAATGCTTGGTATTTTTCTTTTTCTTGAGTGCAGCAATGGGCTCGTCATCCTTGACTGGTTGTGCTTGTGGTGCTTGCTCATCTGGATTGGCATGGTCAGGCTGGTTGTCCTTACAATCACTTTCTTCAATTGGAGTATTCCAGACACACCGGTAGTGCATTTCATACGACAGTTTATTCTCGCTGAGGTAGTGGGTGCTGGAGTTTGTGCAGGGCTTGGAGTATGGTCAACCATCTCTTCATCAGCGTCACTCTCAATAGTGACTAGGTTGTCAGCTGGGGCTTCAAGCGATGAGGCTGTTATAGGGGACTTGTCTTTTTTCTTTCTCTTCTGGCTTTGACTCACAGGTGTATCAGTAGGGTCAGGCTGGGATTTTGCACAGGTTGAATGTGCAGTAGGCTTTCTCTTGGCTGCAGGATTGGAACGTTGAGCAGTGGCTGTGTTTGGTGGAGGTTGAGGCTTTAGGGTCGCTAGCATAGTGTTAGGGAAGGGTAGGAAGTCAATGTCCATATGAGGTGGCATCTCCTTAAAAAAAGAGTTCATTGTATGATCTCGTTCCATGACGTACTTAAAGAAAGTAGTCAGGTTACTTTGTATCTCTTCCATCTCTTTTGTCAGGCGCTTCGTGGAGGCTACTAGGGTTACAATTCTTGCCGCAATAAATGTTTTTGCCCTGCCCTCCACTGTCTCTACTGGGTGTCCTCGTCAAACCCTCTTAGGTCTGGGATTTAGTCTAGAGTGAGACCGATATTCCCTTTCTCCACTAGGTCCTCGTGGGGGTCTTTAAAAACTTCCTTCTTTTTGCACAGAGCCGTGATCAGGTTGGGGGAAAAGGGCTTGACTTCCTTTTCACACATGCATAGACCTCGTCCACGATAATCTTACCCATATCAATTGGCCTCCCATTAAGAATAGAGTGAATGAGGAGTAATCTATTGAAGTGAACGATAGAGTGGTGGGATGTAGGCATCAAACAATTTTTGACATAGTGATTCCACAGCTTAGCCTCGGGCTTCAGGCGTGTTCTCTCCACTGATTTGCTAGAAGGGTACAATTTGGTACCCGCAAAGCAGAGATCCTCCAAGACCTCCTTGTACGTTTGGGCATCGACTTCTTCAATAAAATGCGTGTGTTGGTCTACCACATTCCGCAGTCTATAAAATTTGTTCACTACCGCGGCGGTAAACTTTATTTGGTCCCCTCGCACATATACTGTAGATTGTGTGGGGCGGGTAGGTGAGTATAGAACTCTTTCACTAATGGCAGTAAGATATCGTCTAGGTGCTTGACGAACAATTCCTAATTGTGTTTGGTGATGACTTCCATCACCTCCTTGTCAAAACTTTCTCCCCCTTCAAAAGGGAGTTTAAACCCCTGCTCGGCAAAAACCTTTCTTTCTTTGATGAGTTAAAAGCGTTGTTTGGTCGTTTCATCACAAAATTTCACAATTTCAATTATAGGTTGGGCTCGTGCACTACTGGAGGTGCCTTCGACGTTTTTACAGTGAACCATGGCGGAGGAATGAAGGGAAATCTTTTTGGTGCGGTAAGGGTTTTAAGGGAAGAGTGTGGTTTAAATGGAGTTTTGTGTATAATATTGGAGAAGATGACGGAGTTAAGGAGATAAAGTGAAGAATTTATGAGGGGGAGTTTAAAGGGAAATAAACTGCCACAAGTAATTAGAGAGAGAAGGTTGATGCGGCAGTTATGAGACATGGGGAAGAGGATAGATGTGATGGGTGTTTAATGAAAAGCAAAACGGAGGTAAGAAAGTGTAAAAAGGTTATGATGATGTAGGGTTTTGATAGTTGAATAGGAATAAAATCCCCTTTTTTTAATACCGCTCCCTCACACCTTGGAATGAGTTGGGCTCTTTTCAACTTCTCTTAATAGGATAGAGACAAAACCTAACCCTAACTGGAAGGATACTATTTCTGCCGACCAAACCCTAACGTGCCACCTACAGCTTTTGAAGGTAATTTGACATAGGATACAAAGGACATAATAAAAGCATAACCAAGAAAATAAAAAAAATAAAAGACAACTAATTAAAAGAAAACCCTAATTATTTATCAACATAAGAAAAAAACTATAGAACAATAAAAAGAGTGGGAGGATGCAAAACTATCAAGGATCATAGAGAAGCAAGGTTGACTTGCCTCGCAAGATCGGAGCTCTATTGTAAACCTTTAATCGCTGGCCATTAACCTTGAAGACACTGTCATCATCAAGGTTCCTGATCTTCACTGCACTATGAGGGTGAACCTTGTGTACTACAAAAGGGCCTGACCATCTAGATTTTAGCTTTCCAGGGAAGAGTTGGTGCCTCGAGTTATAGAGATGCACTTGTTGTCCTTCTAAAAAATATCGTGGCAAAAGATGCTTGCCATGCCATTTCTTTGTTTTCTCTTTGTACATGCATGCATTCTCATAAGTGTGAGCTCTGAATTCTTCCATCTCATTCAACTAAAGAAATCTCCTTTCTCCAGCCAGCTGGGCATCCATGTTGAGCCTTTTGATGGCTCAATAAGCCTTGTGTTCTAGCTCGACAAAGAGGTGACATGTTTTGCCATAGACGAGTTTGAATGTGGACATTCCCAAAGGTGTCTTGAAAGTAGTACAGTATGCACATAAATCTTCATCAAGCCTTGGAGACCAGTCTTTCATTTTAGGGTTGACCACTTTCTCTAATATCTGTTTTATCTCACGATTGGAGATCTCAGCTTGGCCATTGGTCTGGGGGTGATATGTCGTAGCAATTTTGTGCCTCACCCCATATCTTTACAATGCCTTGGCAATTAGTTTGTTGTCAAAGTGGGTGCCTTCATCACTTATGATGGCTCTTGGTGCTCTAAACCTGGTGAAGATATTCTTATGAAGGAACTTCAAGACTGTCTTGGAGTCATTCCTTGGAGTAGCTACTACTTCAACCCATTTAGACACATAATCCACCACTAGCAAGATGTAAAGATCTCCAAAAGATGAAGAGAATAGACCTATAAAATCTATTCCCCATACATCGAAGAGTTCTACTTCTATGGTGCTTTGCAATGGCATTTCGTGCCTTCGAGATATGTTCCTCGGCCTTTGACATCAGTCACATGCCTTGCTAAATTCTTGTGCATCCTTGAAGATTGTGGGCCAGTAGAAACCCGATTGTAGAACCTTTCCAGCAGTCATAGCTCCTCCAAAATGGCTTCCACATGAATATGAATGGCAATGGAATAAGATCTCCTTTTGCTCCTCTTCGGGGACACATCTTCGAATCATTTGGTCGGCACATTGCTTGAACAAATAGGGCTCATCCCAAAAGTATAATCGCACATCGTGCTTGAACTTCTTTTTGCCCTGGCTATTCAAATCAAAAGGCAAAATACCACTAACGAGAAAGTTAACAATATTAGCATACCATGGAATTGTTGCATCAAATAATATTTTCTCATCAGAGAATTCCTCCTTAACTTCTAGTTCCTCAGTGTTTTCACCTTTCTTCTCTACCTTAGAAAGGTGGCCAGCCACTTGATTTTCACAACCTTTTCTATCCTTAATCTCTAAGTCAAATTCTTGCAAGAGAAGTATCCACCTAATAAGTCTAGGTTTTGCATCATTTTTAGTTACTAGGTACTTAATAGCAGAGTGATCATTATGAACTATTACCTTAGTGCCTATCAAGTATGATCTAAACTTGTCAAAGGCAAAAACAACAACCATCAATTCTTTTTCAGTGGTGGTTTAGTTGCTTTGTCCATCATTTAAAGTGCAGCTAGTATAATAAATAACATGAAAGAGCTTACCTCGGTGCTGCCCCAGTGCTGCTCCCATTGCATAGTCACTTGCATCATACATCAGCTCGAATGGTGAGGTCTAGTCTGGTGGGACAACTATGGGAGCTGAGATAAGCTTCTCCTTCAGTTCTGTGAATGCACTGTAGCATTCTTTATCAAACACGAAGGGTTGGTTATGTTGTAGCAAAATGCACAAAGGCTTGGAGATCTTGGAAAAGTCCTTGATGAACCTCTTATAGAAGCCGACATGTCCCAAGAAGCTTCAGATTCCCTTTAAGGTGGTGGGAGATGGTAGTTTCTCGATCACTTCAACCTTAGCCTTATCCACCTTTATCCTTTTTTGTGAGATCTTGTGGCCTAGAACAGTCCATTCGCCACCATGAAATGGCACTTCTCCCAATTGAGAACCAAATCAGCTTCTTCGCATCTCTTAAGCACGTTTGCTAAGTTTCCCAAACATGCCTCAAAGTTATCTCCGGAGACTGAAAAGTCATCCATGAAGATCTCTAAAAATTCTTCAACCATGTCTGAGAAAATAACTAGCATGCACCTGTGAAAAGTGGCTGGAGCATTGCAAAGTCCAAAGGGCATTATTCGAAATGCGTAGGTACCATAGGGGCATGTGAAGGTTATCTTTGTTGATCCTCTGGTGCTATAACAATCTGGTTGTACCCTAAATATCCATCAAGAAAGCAATAAAAGGCCTTGCCCGCCAATCGGTCTAGCATTTGATCGATGAATGGAAGTGGGAAATGGTCATTCTTAGTGGCCTTGTTGAGCTTCCGATAGTCCATGCAAATCCTCCACCCCTTGACGGTCCTTATTGGTAAAAGTTCATTATCTTTATTGCTCACCATGGTCATGCCTCTCTTTTTTTGTACACATTGTACCGGGCTAACCCATGAACTGTTGGATATTGGGTAAATAACACAGCATCGAGCCATTTGATTATCTCTTTCATCACCACCTTCTTCATGACTGGATTAAGTCTTTTTTAGGGTTCAACAGAATAGCCGTGGCATTTATCGAGCAAAATTTTGTGCATACAAATAGTAGGGCTTATACCCTTCAAGTCAGCCATAGTCCAACCTAAATCTTTTTTTTTATGTTGAGCTAACACATTTATCAAGCTATGTTCTTACTTAGGTGACTAGAAGAAACTATCACATGCAGAGTCTCATTGGAACCCAAATAAGCATATTTAAGGTGTGAAGGTAATGGCTTTAATTCTAATATAGGTGCGTGCTCAAGTGAGGGTTTAGGAGGGATAAATTCAACAAAATCCAAAGGTTCAAAATGCGTACCTGTTCGAGAACCTAGCAGGTTGGATTGCTGTACCTCCACTGGGAACTCCTCAAGCTTCTCGTCTCATCCTCATTGAGTTTCACATAATCTTCAATTTGCATGAAATTGCTACAATATAATTATGCAGCTTTCGCTTCTGCCTTGGCAATCATGTATTGACACTCCTCATATTTATCCATGTATTTGAGGGTATTGAAGACATTTATTCCCACCCTCTGATCAGCCACTCTTAAGGTGAACTCACCCTTTTCGTAGTCAATCAAGATTCAGTCGGTTGCTAGGAAAGGCCACCCCAGGATAATGGGTGCATTATCATCCGCTTCACAATCGAGAATAAGGAAGTCTAATTGAAAGACAAATCTGTCCACCTTTACCATGACGTCCTCGATTCTTCCTTCAGGACGCACATGAGATCGGTCAACTAGTTGCAAAATGATTGAGGTATGCCTTATATCTTTAATGCCAAGCTTCATAAAAATTGATTTGGGCATTAGATTTATACTGGATCCAAGGTCACATAAGGCTCTCCCCATATAATTATCACCTATTGAGCATGGGATGATAAAGTTGCTTGGATCTTTTCTTTTAGGTGGCAATTTGTTCAACATAGAAAAATACTCTTTTGCTGTGGCAACATTTCATATTTTTCGGCCTTCCTCTTCTTGGTGATAATATCCTTGAGAAACTTTTCGTAAGTGTGCATTTGGTCAATGGCCTCTAGAAATAGGACCTTGATGTGTAGCTGGTCAAGGATATCCACAAATTTCTTGAATTGGAGGTCTTCATTCTGCCTCTTTAATCTTTGAGGGAATGGTGGTGGGGGTCTGATTTCTTCCGCTACTGGTAGGGGTCTCACTTTTGCTGTGGCAAGATGTTGTCTTCCATAAGTAGGTTCATTTCTCGGGACCTCATTTTTATCCTCTTCAAGAGCTAAACCCTTTTGTAATTCAGGTTCTTCTTGCACTATCCTAAGGTTGGAATCTCCTACTTCATTCCCCCTAAACTTATCTCCTTTATTGAGTTGTGTGTCACTCCTTAGAGTGAGTGCACTACACTACTCTTTGCCATGATTTCTAGTGACTTCAGTATCACTAAGGAGATTACCCTAAGGTCGAACATGTAAATCTTACGCGATTTGACCTACTTGGGTTTCCAAAGCTCTTAGAGATGAGCTATGACTTTGTAACAATGCTCATTGGCTCTTGATAGATGTAGCATGGTCTTGAAGTAAAGCCTTTGTAGTTGTCATGAAGTCTTTCAAGGTAGCTTCCAAAGAGTTGTTGTCTGATGAAGATGTTGAACCCTTGTTATCAAATTGCCATGGCATATTTTGCTGGAAACCTGGGGGTTCAGTCTAATTTTGCTACCGATTCGAGCTGTCAGGATTGTTGTTTCCTTGATTCCCCCAAGATAGATTAGGGTGCTGGCGCCATCCTGGGTTATAGGTGTTCGAGTAGGGGTTATGGTTTCTATTGTAATTCTCTACGTAGTTGGTAGACTCGTGGTTCTCATGGCACTCGATCAAATAATGATTTCCTTCACAACGCAGAAAAGTGGATGCAACCTTCACTTCTTTCACCTCATTAGAACGTTGGAGATTTTTCAACATGGTGGTAATGGCTGACAATTTGGATGATACTGAATCATTAGCCTCAAGGTCACGTGTCCCATGAACCTTTTTTCTCGTTCCAAGTCTTAAAGTAGGAAACTGGTAGTCATTATTTGTTATCCTATCAAGGATATCAAATGCTTCTTAGGGTGACTTATCTAGCAGAGTTCCATTTGCTGAAGCATCCAGCATCATCCTCATGGGAGCATTGACACCATTGTAGAACATTACAACTTGTGTCTAGTCTTGAAAATCGTGATTTGTACACTTGCGAAGTAGTCCCTCATATCTATCCCAACACTCGTACATCGACTCGTCATCAGCTTGATGAAAAGAAGCAATGCCATCCCTCAATTAGGTGTTCATGTTGGGTGGTTATACCTTAGCAAAAAGTTTCATACGACAGTTTGTTCTCGCTGAGGTAGTGGGTGCTAGAGTTTGTGTAGGGCTTGGAGTGTGGTCAACCATCTCTTCATCAGCGTCACTCTCAATAGTGACTAGGCTGTCAGTTGGGGCTTCAGGCGATAAGGCTGTTATGGGGGACTTGTCTTTTTTCTTTCTCTTCTGGCTTTGACTCGCAGGTGTATTAGTAGGGTCAAGCTAGGATTTCGCAGAGGTTGAATGCAAGGTAGGATTTCTCTTGGCTGTAAGATTGGAACGTTGAGCAGTGGCTGTGTTTGGTAGAGGATGAGGCTTTGGGGTCGCTAGTACAACGGCGGAGATAGGTAGGAAGTCAATGTCCATATGTCGTAGCATCTCCTTAAAATAAGAGTTCATTGCAGGATCTCGTTCCATGACGTACTTAAAGAAAGTAGTCAGGTTACTTCGTATCTCTTCCATCTCCTCTGTCAGGCGCTTCGTGGAGGCTACCAGGGCTACAATTCTTGCCGTAGTAAATGTTTTTGCCCTGCCCTCTACTGTCTCTGGTGGGGTGTCCTCGTCAAATCCTTTAGGCCTGAGATTTGGTCTGGAGTGAGACCGGTCTTCCCTTTCTCCAACGCATCCTCATGAGGGTCTTCAAAAACTCTATTCTTTTTGCACAGACCCGTGATCAGGTTGGGGGAAAAGGTCTTGACTTCTTTTTCACACATACATAGACCTCGTCCACGATAATGTTACCCATATCAATTGGCCTCCCATTGAGAATAGAGTGAATAAGGAGCAATCTATTAATGTGGACGATTGAGTGGTGGGATGTGGGCATCAAAAAAGTTTTAACATAGTGATTCCACAGCTTAGCCTCAGGCTTCAGGCGTGTTCTCTCCACTGATTTGCTAGAAGGGTCCAATTCGGTACCCGTAAAGCAGAGATCCTTCAAGACCTCCTTGTATGTTTAGGCATCGGCTTCTTCAATAAAATACGTGTGTTGGTCTACCATATTCCGCAGTCTATAAAATTTGTTCACTGCCGCGGCGGTAAACTTTATATGGTCCCCTCGCACATATACTGCATATTGTGTGGGGTTGGTGATGTGAGTATAGAACTTTTTCACTAATGGCAGTAAGATATCGTCTGGGTGCTTGACGAACGATTCCCAATTGTGTTTGGTGATGACTTCCATCACCTCCTTGTTAAAACTGTCTCCCCCCTCAAAAGGGAGTTTAAACCCATGCTTGGCAAAGACCTTTCTTTCTTTGATGAGTTGAAAGCGTTATTTGGTCGTTTCATCACAAAATTTCACAATTTCAATTATAGGTTTGGCTCGTGCACTACTAGAGGTGCCTTCAACGTTTTTGCAGTGAACCATTGCAGAGGAATGAAGGGAAATCTTTCTGGTGCGGTAAGGGTTTTAGGAGAGGAATTTGGTTGTAATGGAGTTTTGTGTATATTGTTGGAGAAGATGACGGGGTTAAGGAGATAAAGTGAAGAATTTATGAGGGGGAGTTTAAAAGGAAATAAACTGCCACAAGTAATTAGACAGAGAAGGTTGATGTGGCAGTTATGAGGCGTAGGGAAGATGAGAGATGTGATGGGTGTTTAATGAAAAGCAAACGAAGGTAAGAAAGTGTAAAAATGTTATGATGATGTGGTGGGGGTCTGATTTCTTTCGCTATTGGTGGGGGTCTCACTTTTGATGTGGCAAGATGTTATCTTCCATAAGTCGGTTCATTTTTCGGGCCCTCATTTTTATCCTCTTCAAGAACTAAACCTTCTTGCAATTCAGGTTCTTCTTGCACTATCCTAAGGTTCGAATCTCCTACTTCCTTCCCCCCAAACTTATCTCCTTTATTTATTTGTGTGTCACTTCTTAGAGTGAGTGCACTACACTGCTCTTTTCCATGATTTCTAGTGACTTCAGTATCACTAAGGAGATTACCCTAAGGTTGAACATGTAAAGCTTGTGCGATTTAACCTACTTGGGTTTCCAAAGCTCTCAGAGATGAGCTATGAGTTTGTAACAATGCTCCTTGGCTCTTGATAAATGTAGCATGGTCTTGAAGTAACGCCTTTGTAGTTATCATAAAGTCTTTCAAGGTAGCTTCCAAAGAGTTGTTATTTGATGAAGATGTTGAACCCTTGTTATCAAATTGCCATGGCATATTTTGCTGGAAACCTGGGGGTTCAGTTTGATTTTGCTGTCGATTTGAGCTGCCAGGATTGTTGTTTCCTTGATTCCCCCAAGATAGATTAGGGTGCTGACGCCATCCTGGGTTATAGATGTTCGAGTAGGGGTTATGGTTTCTATTGTAATTCCCCACATAGTTGGTAGACTTCATGGTTCTCAGGGCACTCGCTCAAATAATGGTTTCATTCACAACGCAGAAAAGTGGATGCAACCTTCACTTCCTTCACCTCATTAGAACGTTGGAGATTTTTCAACATGGTGGTAATGGCTGGCAATTGGGCTGATACTGAATCATTAGCCTCAAGGTCATGTGTCCCATGAACCTTCTTTCTCGTTCCAAGTCTTGAATTAGGAAAGTGGTAGTCATTATTTGTTATCCTATCAAGGATATCAAATGCTTCTTGGGGTGACTTATCTAGCAGAGTTCCATTTGCTGAAGCATCCAGCATCATCCTCGTGGGAGCATTGACACCATTATAGAACATTACAACTTTTGTCCAGTCTTGAAAATCATGATTTGTACACTTGCGAAGCAGTCCCTCATATCTATCCCAACACTCGTACATTGACTCGTCATCAGCTTGATGAAAGGAAGCAATGTCATCCCTCAATTATGTGTTCATATTGGGTGGATTACACCTTAGCAAAAAATTTCTGCACAGATCTTTCCATGACTCCATAGAACCGGCTGGTATTCCACTCATCCAAGCTCGTGCTCGATCACGCAATGAATAATGAAATAATTTGAGCTTCAGCACATCTTCATGCATACCTTGTTGTCTAAAGGAGTCGCACACCTCCAAGAATGCTCGAATGTGTTATTTCGCTTCTTCGTGAGGTGAGCCACCAAATTGTCTAATCGAGTTCAACATGTTAAACACCATTGGTTTCAGCTCAAAGTGGGCTGCCTAAATCTCAAGAGCTACTATACTAGGGTTAAGATCATCCAAGATAGGATTCAAGTGGTCTCTGATAGCTCGAGATTGAATTATCGCTCTAGGATTTGTTGAAGCATTAGAATCTTCCAGATCCTCAACTGGTTGATTTCCTTGGTTGCCTCCTCTATACATGGTTCTCAAGGCTTCTTGTATACGTCTTCTTTGGCAAAATAAGTGCTCGATTTCAGGCACTATAGGTGTTAATGGTTCTTCAGGTCTTCCACGGGTCATACAACAGCACAACACCTGAGAAAGGACAAACAAAAATAAAAAAATAAAACTATACAAAAACAACAAATAAAATGGTGCGAATACTAAACTCAAAATAACCAATTACCAATCCCCGATAGTGGCGCCAAATACTATCCTTTAAGTTCTACTCCTTTTAGTCATTGAAACTATATCCTTATCTCTAAGGTGAGTTAGGGTTTTGCCTCTCAGCATCAAACCCTATTGTCCACGTAGATCTAAGCTTAACTCTCTCTATCATTAAGCTATAAAAAGCCTAAGTAACGGCTAACTCTCGAAAGCTCTTACAAACTTAAGGCAATAAAACTGTGAACAAAGCATGCATGAAACTAGAAAAAGCTAAAACATCCATTTAAACTAAAACATAATCATCCACAATAAACCCAAGCCACTTAAAGTTAGTTCATGGTTGGGCAAATATCATCCTTAATCATTCGTTGTAAACAACCCATTCCAAAAAAAAGTATGTTAAAGCAAAGAGCAACTAAAAGTAAAGGAAACTCCCAAGTCGTCGTGGACTACCGTGAACAACCCTAAGCTTGTTGCTTCTTTCAGAGGCCAGCAAGATCTTCCATTTGGAGCTTCAACAATGGAGGACACCAGATGAAGAAGAAGAAGGGCAGCCGCCTTTACTTCTCTCTCTTATCTCATAAAGCACTTTTTCAGCCCTTTTTAATGTGGGTGTCTTTTTTTATATAGTGGGGGCTCCTTGGGTTTTGTTCCCTTAATTCCTAGGGAATATTCCTTTCACATGTAGGGGCACAGCTGGCTGGTGGAATCACATGTGGGAGCTGTAAAATATCTTTGTTTCTTTGTCCTTTACTACGCCCAGAAATGCCGTCCAAATGTTGTGGCATTTTTTTCCTTTTTTCCTGCAATGCTCTTCAGATTTCCTGCACATTACCACCCAAAACACATCTTTCCCAAGCAACACCAATTTTCACAAATATAAAAAATAGCCATGCAATTATATGAACTAAATGCAACTATATACAATGAAATGAGATGAAATGGGCTTGAATTCATACAATAACCTAAGTAAAAGGGCATGAAAATGTATACCTTTTGCAAGGTTATCACCTAGAAAGTACCTTCGGGGCTCGAGCACCCTATGTTTTCGTGGGAATATTGTTTCCTTGTGTAGACATAGCGAATGAGTCCCCCCGAATTGAACTTGATTGAAAGGAGACTATAATGAGTGATGATCAGGGGCCTTGCTACCCTTAGTAGGGGACAAGAAGGACAATTTGAGTACCCTTTTAGTACAAAAATTGCATGTAGAGAACATAGAAAGCCCACCCCTCTTAGAGCCATGCAGATAACCTATGTGTCTTAGATGGCATGCAGATAGATTTATTTATTTGCTTTGTTTTGTTCTTTTTGGCCATTATTTATTGTTTATTGATTATATTCAATTTACTAACTCAATTTTCTTGTTTTTTTGTTTTACATATCTTTTGCATTTTCATGACATTAAAGGTATTGATTTGCGAATGGTCACTAAATTAGAAATCGTTCATAATGGATAGAAGGCTTTGTGATCAGATAGAAAAAAATACAAATTCGGGGCAATGTCCTAAGGATACACCAGAGACAATATGAGGTGACTCATCCAAAGGCTTCAAGTCAAACATGTTAGATGATACTCGTATCAATAAAGAGAAGAATGAGATACAAGATTTGAAGAAGCAAATGGCCGAGATGGTGAGCATGATGACCGTTATGGCTAATGAGAAAGGGTTTGTTGAACTGAAAGAAGAATTGAACAAGAACCAGAACATGAAGCTTGATGATCAAGGATTTACTTTTGAACAAGGCAGCTCTAGCAAATATCTGAGTTTTGAGCCCGGTCACAATTTACATTAGTAAGCTAGTTGGAAGTATAATTGTGTTGAGCTCAAAGAAAGTGGTAGAAAACTGAGAAAAATTCCGAGAAGAAGGGTGTAAAAAGACCAAGTTTCTCAACAACCTGAATTCAAAAGATCGAAAAAGAAGATAAGAGAAAAAGTTGATAACATGAAAGTCGTTGTTACTGAAGCATGTGAAGTAGCATAACAAGTGGTAGACTTGGCCAACGTAGCAATGGCATTGGGTCAGAGTGTCAATCCAGCACTAGATCACGGAGGCAAGCTAGCTTAGTTGTTAGATGAAGTGAAGAAATTAGGCTTTAAGACTCGCTGTTATTTGTGAATATCCAATACCTGATGTAAACGAAACGTTTTAGTCTCAATGAAAGTTGTTCAATGAGGATCACTTCTGTAATAAATACCTTGTTGCATACATGTTTACATTTTAGCGTTGCACATTTATTGCATATTTATCATGACATTATTATTTAACAACATTGTATTGACATTCATGATCCGAATAATTAATCATTTTCAGGATTTCATGGCAGTAATTTGAGAATTAATGAAAATCTTGCATTTGATATTCAATGACCTGATAGAAAACGATAGAGAAAAAAATTCAATTCAACACAATAGGGGCATCTGCAAGCCACCCAATGGATTTGAGAGCAAATCATGGAGATTATCATGTTGACGACGTTCGTGGCCTAAATACGTCAAATGAGGAGCTTTCATCAGGGTTATTGTTAATTTGTTTTGATAAAATATTATTTTGCACCTCATTTGGTAAACAATTTATATTCTTTGATTTTTAAGCATTTTATTCATTGTTATGGGATAGTTTTTATTCTCCCATACATATATGTACATATCATTTTTTCTGGAACCTAAATATTAATTGTAAGTGTGACTTTAATTCAAGTCCAACGATTAATTTCGAGCAGCTTGTGTCTAGTGGAAACCAGAAGGTGTGAAGATGATGAACATGTGGCTTACATTTCGGTTTAATTTGGTCAGCCAATAACGACCACACATGAGGACAATATAATGCACTTGGGAGAATAATTTTCTACTTTAAAAAAAAGAGAGAAAAAAAGAAAAAAAGAGAGGAGAAATCTCGGGGCATTCCGCTGTAGCCGCAAGATTGAGTGTCTAATAAGGTAGCTATGCTCCATCTACTATATATCTTGGCTTCATGAGTGATTTTCAAATCTTGACGAAGTCAAACAATTAATGAGATGAAATCCAGATATATAAAAATGTACTATAATGTTTGAAGTCTGGTAAAGAGTCATTTTTGGATAAGAGTGTGAAAACTTTGGGGCACTCCGCTGAAGCGATAGGAAAAATAAGGTTGTAATGCACCATCCAAGTCAAAAACTTTAGCTTCATGAGTGATGATAATATTTTTCATATTATGATAATGCTGAGAAGCTCAGGGTTTTGTTGTTTGCTCCATCATTTATCTCGAGCCAAAAGAATGTGATGAGTTGAATTCCCTAAATAAAAGAAGAAGAAGAAATAAGACAAAGAAACAATAATTTAAAGGTGAAACATGCCAAAAGTGGTTCTAAACTTGTTAAAAAAACCAAAGTAACTAGGAAGGTACTTCATATCTACAATTATCGACTCAGCTTTTGAGGTCTCCTAGACACATGATATGTTGGAGGTAATCATTGGTGAGCTATTACATCGTCGCTCATACCTTGATATTTGGGTGCCTAATTTTGATCTCATTAAAAATCACATCTTTTAAAATTTAATTATTTTCTCTAGCTCATTAATTTTTTTCATTGAAGTGAGCTTAAGACATTTTTTCTTTTCTTTTTGCCCTAAATTTTGAAAGAGTGACAAACTCTGGATAAGATTTTTACATTAAAATGAACTTTGCATAAGACTTTAAAAAATCATCTTCATAAGTTTTTGCATTAAAATGAGTTTAAGGTTTTTTCTCACCCTAAATGTTGAAAGAGGGGCAAAACTTTACATCATGAATTTAAGAGCGAGAACTAGTGGGACACCATTGTCCACGCGACAAGTTCATCTATACATAAGAGGCCAAATCAGAATAGACATAAGAGGATACAGAGCCTAAAAGAATCTGACTGTTGAACAAGTCAAAACTTGACTTAGAGAAAACAAGAGTAAACAACAAAATTTTAGGGTAAATTTTGTTGGGGCACGAAGGTGTCCAATCTTTAATGGCAGAGATACTTCAGAGCCATAACTCAAGAAGATTAAATTTCATAAGATATAAGAAGAAAAATTTGAAGTGAGAACCTGAAAAGGCTTTGGAGAAAAAATAATACAAAGATTATGGAAATTAAACCTGAATCTAAGATGGGTTGCATCAGCCAAAGAAAGAGTTTCAACAAAGAATTGAAACAAGGAATCTTGAGCTTTCCAGGAGATGATCTCACCCATTTAAATCTCAGTTTGCATCATTCATGCATCATGTGTAGTTAGGCATCCTTAATTTAGGGGCATACTAACTCATCTCATTAATTTGTTTTGTCTATTTTGACAGGAAACATGAAATACATCAACAAAAAGTTAAGAGGTCATAATAAGAAGAGCTCACCATATTTTCGGAGAATGAAGAAATTCAACATGAGAAGAACAACTTCAAGATTCGACATCTTTGGTAGAGGAATAAAGAATTTTATAATGAGAAGAACAACTTCAGACCTCGGAGGATGAAGAATTTCGTAATGAGAAGAACAGCTTCATGCTCCAAACTTTGGCAGAAATTTGAAAAAAATCGTAATGAGAAGAACAACTTCAAGCTTCGGAAACTTTGGTAGAGGAATGAAAATGTTCAAATAAGAAGAACATCTTCGACCTTGGAGAATGAAGAATTTCGTAACGAGAAGAACAGCTTCAGGCTCCAAACTTTGGTAGAAGATTGAAGAAATTCGTAATGAGAAGAACAACTTCAAGCTTCGATAACTTTGATATAGGAATGAAGAATTTTGAATGAAAAGAACAAATTCAGACCTCATAGGATGAAGAATTTCGTAATGAGAAGAACAGCTTCAGACTCCAACTTTTTGCAGAAGAATTTCGTAATGAAAAGAACAGCTTCAAGCTTCGGCAACCAATGCATTTCTAGTTAAGACTTTCGAGCCATCAGTAGAACCTCCAGTTCATGGTGATTCGAGATCCAGACAGGGAAGTGAGACAAAATTAGTGCTTTTTGATCTTCTCTCTATTCTTGTTGTACAGGAATGAGCAAAGAGGAGCAACTGTAATCACAAATTTTGTTTGGTTTTTTATTATTATTATTATTATTATTTTCACTTTTATTATTATTACTACTTTTATTATTAATGTTGTTGGTTTTTATTATTATTATTATTATTATTATTATTATTAAAACAAAAATAATAAAAAACCCATTTAAATTAAGTTAGTCATATCCATAAATTCAAAACTCAAAAAATATATGTATACATATTAGGCCCGTTTTGGGTCCAACAATTTAAACCTAAGATATCAAAAACTCTAATAACCAATTTGATAACCCATCTTTTTCTCCTGCAGCACCCAACATTTGGCCATTGGATTAGATTTGATCCAATGGTCCAGATCACACTCGAAGGAGACTTCCCAATCGTGCGTGGGAATCACGACCGCTACCGTTAGGCTCCAATACGCGCTCAAGCCTTTATCGATCGTCCACGTGGCCTCATCTCCGGCGGTTGCGCTGCCACCGTCCTCTCACCGACTCCCTCCAACCACTATGCGTGCGAGAAGAAAAAGGAAGCATAGTGATCTTAAACATCAACATCATTAATATTAGTCTAACTAATGTAAAAAAGGGGAGAAAACATATGTAAAGGATCTATTGTAATTTTTGGGATTCGGAAATCAACACAGAAAAAAGCAAGCTTTTACCAAGGTATACATTGTTCATATTCTATTCCGAATCAAAAAAAGGAAAGGGCTTTAGGGGTTTTCTTACCTGAAAGTGGTCTTGAATTGCCGTTGTTGTTTTGAGGTTGGTGTCACCGATAAACGACACCCTTCCTCTTTGATTCTTCGATTTCTGTTTGCCTCGATCGATGGTTTAAAAAAAGGGAGAGTTTGGGTCTCGATTTTTTTAGATCTAGATAAAATGGGGTATTATTTTTAAAATTTAAGGTCGGGTTTAGTTTTAAAATGAAGAAATGAGTAGTTTTAGGGTCGAGTTTCAAGATCGTCAGAGCCGGCGGCCAGCGACGATCTAAGGCAGCCGATGCGGTGTTCGACCACCGAATTTTGGAATAAGGGGGTGTTTATGAAGAACACTTTGAATGTTCTAAGAACATTTCAGAAAAAAAAATGAGTCTTGAGTTTTTATCTATTTTTAAGGTTTATTTTCGAAATGATCTTGTTTAAAAGTTGGCATTTATAGTGTTTTTTTTTTCAAAAATAGTTTATTACCATCATTAAATCCCTCCGTCCGAAAATATTTACGGTTCTTCCGCTTTTTATTTTCGTTTTAATTTGGTCCGAAGATCGGGGGATATTCACCCTTTTAGACCCCTTTCATTTGATTTTCCTTAATTTCGGTGGTTATTTAATTTGGTCGCCTCTGTTTAGCTGATTAGATCTGATTTTGTATAGTGTATGTTTGTATTTATTATTCTGGCATATTTATAGTATCATTGCACTATTATATTAAATTTCATCATGCATATATTCTTGTACTTACTTTTTTTATATTTATAGTACTAAATATTTTTATGGTATGTTTTCATGCTGTAAATAAAATAAGTCTGCATTTTTTGTGTGTTTTTACCGTATATATATGTGTATAGTACTATTTCTTTCCTACTAATTAGATTTCATTAATACATTTATTATTTTTAGTAATAATTTAGGACATTGTTTTGATTCGTATGGTATTTTTTATATATTATTATATGTAAGGTTTTTATTATAATTACATATCCATATTTTAACTTAACATTTAATATATATATATATGTGTGTGAATACGTGTATTTGATTTTCTTTTGGTATATATATGTTTTTGAAATAAAAGTTTCTTTTGGCATATTGGTACTTAGTACTCATGCTTTAGTTTCATGTCTTCGTATATTTGCCATGCTTCTTTGTTATAATGTTGCATCCGAGATATAAACTGTCAATGCGGTGCCCTTTTAATCGAGAGTAAACTTGGCTAGTACCAGGCATATTGGTGGTGGTTTTCGTTTATTCTCGAATAACATGGCTTTTAAAATGTACTCGCATGTATAACTAAATTTTGATTTAATTGTCACTTTAATTTACAAAATCCGATATTAATAAAATGGTAATTGATTGGTACCAAGTTTGGGCGTGGTGGGGTGCGAACTTTTTCCCCACACATAATCGACTCTCGAACCCAAAAAAAAATCTCTGGTTTATTTTTTGATATCCAGTCTACCTAAATCAAGTGACCGGTAACTACTCTAATTTTTATTTTAAAAATACAATCTTTTAATAAAATTCTTCCAATTTTATTTTTTTCAAGAAAAGTGAAAAAAACCGATAAGCCGGATTTAAAAGGTCACTACACAAACGTTTCATTGTGTGATACTCTCCCAGTCTTGTAAAATATTTGAAGTGGTTTGGAATACAATAATCAAGCCTAACGAGTCTTAGGGGCATTAGGGACATTTAATCTTACAGAATGGGTAATTTAAGTATTTTACAAGTTAAAGGACTAAAATGAGTTTTTATGCTTTTTCCAATTAATTATGGAAGTTCTCGAGGTGACTTAAATGTTCTATCAGGTCAAACACACTTTTTTTAGGTCATATCAACTTTCAGGGGTATCAAAGTCTTCTTAGACATCAGGTTATTTAAATCGTTTTGGTATATAAGGCATTTTGGTCATTTCAAACTTTAGACGTGTTTTAATAAATTTAGCATGAATGAATAAATTGGATCTACCAGTTCTCAAAAGGGTTCAAATCAAACTAGGGTTGTGTCGGTCAATTAAAACCTTACAAAGTCTATACTAAACCTTCTAGTCTTGATATTCATATCTAGGACTAGGTGTACTAAACTCGTAATCTATTTATATAATCCATAGCAGGTACCGAAATCGATTTATCTTCAGGAACAAAGGTATCAAAACTGAGTCTTCTGGTTTCAAAATCTATCCCAGCACTTAGAAAATTCAAGCATCGAATATGACATATTTTACCCCTAAAGTTTACGTACACAGTCCCAAACATTTATAAGGAATTAATACAAGTTTACGATAACTAAATCCTATATTATATTTATTTTGAACATTGAAATAAATCAACCATAACCACATAAACAATCATATACATTTATACAACCATCAACCAACCAGTATCGTATAACATACGAGAAATAATAAAATATTAGCTTAACTCCAAGCAACGAGAAATTGATTTCCTTCAAGCCTTTCCAAGCTTCCTACTTGACATATCCATATGAAGTATTCACTAACACCGAGGAACTCAAACAAATATAATAAACATATAAAAATATTGCCTTAGCGAAATGGATAGTATGAATTCTCAAAGGAAATAGACATATATTAGTAACAACTCACAAATTCGTAAATCTGATGTTATGAAAATAACTTGAATTTCTGTTGCTACACGGCTCGGATAGAAATTTCGACCGACCATTACCACGAACTCTATATATAACATCCTAAAATTCGAGTTAGGAGTTTCGGGCGAGTTAGATGAATTTAATTTAAGAGTTAAGTCAAATATAAGCTAATAAATTAATTTTAGAATTTTATTAAGATTTGATAAAATAATTTTGATTGATCTGATGTGTCAAAATAATTTGTGAGGTTATTTTATGATTTTATTAAATAATTATTTTATTTGTGTGACCTTAATTAAGTCGGCTTAATTTTAAATCAAAATTTTAGTGACTATTTTGTAAAGGTTTAAGTGACTATTTTACAAGGGAATGCAAACTAAAAATCTTTCAGAGACAAATAATTCATTTGTTGTTTTAACCAAAATGCCCTCCCTTTCTCACAAAAATACCCAACGGTTACAAAATATTAGAGCTAGAGTTATTTATTTTCTTCCAAAAATCATTTTTCTTGATTACCAAACACTCTCATGATTTTCTAAGAATTCCAATTCATTTCTAAATCATTTTCTTCTCTATTTTCTTCCTAAACACTAGCAATTTCATCAAATTTCTTTTCATCGATTTCTACCGGTTTTTACGCTAATTTTCAATAATTCTTTTCCAAATTCATTTTCCCAGTAAAGCAAGGTAATTTGATGTTTCTCGATGATATTCCACAAGTTTTGTATTCCTAATTTCTTGTTTAAATTGTCTTTTAATATTAAAACATATTTATTTTGATCAAGTATGCTTTCATTAGAGTTGAGATAACATACAAATATCAAGCGAGTGCCTCGTTAAAAATTTTCCTAAGCCTAAGTGGAGGAAAAGAGTACAACACGCTGATAGATAGAATGAGATGAACCAAAACGAAAAACACCCAATGCAAAGTAAAAAAAATTAAATGACCCAAATTCCCTTCTCACAAAACCATACGTCAATCTCCCAAAACAACAACCAAGAAGCTCTAGTACCATGACCTCTCCAATGCCCAACATCTCTGCCCTAGATACACCCTCAATTGAGAGCAACAAGATCACTATAGCCCTTGCAAACTGTAACGGCCGGGATTTCAGGATCCGGGAGTCGGTTTAAACTAAAGCGTGGGCTTCGCTTTTGGGTCAAGTGTTGGGCTTTTTAGAACTTAGATGGGCTATCTTTTGTTGGGGGCTTTGGGGCTTGGGTGGGAGTTAGTGTGGGATGATGGGAGGAGGGTATTTGGGCAATTTACCCTTTTGGAAAAAAGAGGGATGAAGTGTTTAATTTTCTACATAGTGTAAGGAGAGTGAGATCACCCTTGTTCCTTGTATCATTTTTCCTCTCATTCCCTCATCTCCTAAAGCCCCATAGCCAAGAGAAAGGTTGAATCTTTAAGCTTTTGAGGGTAAATCACGTTTTGAGCTTTGAGGAAAAGTTTTTTAACGTCCAAGGATCTATAATCAAAGGTAAGAATGAGTTAAAATGGTAAAGGAGGAAGTTTTGGTAGGGGTGTGTAGAGAAGTATAGGATTGAGTTTGGAAGCTCAATCCTTGTGTTATGTTAGTGCTTTTAACTTCCCTAGTTTTTCCAGCAATGTATTATCACGCTTTGCAACCTCCGTTTGTAGTGAAAGAGGTTGGAGAGGCATCTGAGGCAAAAGGGAAGAGCAAGGCTTGAAGCTTGTGGTTGAGAGTTTTCTTCTTAGTTTTAAATCAAGGTTAGTACACTACTAACTCCTCTCTGTTCTTGGAAATCATGAATTTGGTTGCTTTGTGGTTTGGTTGACATTTTGGTTGTTTGAATGCTTTAGAGCCTCTAAAATGGTAAATCTTAAGATTGATGTTAAAATGGTTAAAATTTGGTAGGAAACCACTTAAAACACATTCTATAACCTGTAGGTTCAGTTTAGAGTTGTGCCCATTGGGTTTTAGAGGCATTGGGAGTGATTTACGAACTCTAGAAAATGAATTCTGGGTTTGAGTATCGATACGGGTGGGGGCGTATCGATACCCCGTGTTAATTTTTAAAGAACATGGACATTTTTATGAAGGGTTCATCGATGCGCTTGAAGGGGGTATCGATACCTTTTTGTCATCCAAATTCTAGTAACCAATTTTGATATCGATGCGCTTAAAAGTATTGTTACACTTTAGGGTATCGGTACACGTCCTCGTGTATCGGTACGGTGTGGTTTGGTTAAAAACCTGCGTATATAAGCTGGGTATCGATATGCTTGAAAGCATATCGGTACAGAGGGGTGTATCGATACCCTTAGGGGGCGTATCGATACCATCTGAGTAATCTGCCCAAAAAATGCATTTTAAGTTTGAGGGACCTATAATTCGGGGACTAAGGCCCAATGGGCTTCTAAAGTAGTAAAATGAATAGTAAAATTAAGAAACTAAGATTTAACTCCATATACGAGCTTAATGGTAATAAATTAATTTAAAACCTTGGGTGACTTGTTGTGTTGTATGGTTAAGGATCTTCGGTGGATCGAATAATGAATGCATGCCACATAAGGGCATTTTTATGGTTGTGCCACCTTGTTTGATGAGGGTTCTGGACACCTATGAGGGTAGAGTGTGTTGCAAAACCATGGTCAAGATCCTGAATGTATGAACCTGAGGCTTAGTGGGACCGGGACTCATTCGAAGGCTCGATGTGAGATTTCAAGCATGAGTGTGCGTAGTCAATGCTTAGTGGAACTGGGCCTCACTCAGAGTGTGTGTACCCGATGCTTAGTGGAACCAAGCCTCACTACAAGTTTGTTGATATTATGTATATGGTTGCTATGTGAGACTATTTACCTCTTATTGTTGATATGTATTGAAACGATTAGGGTTAAGGGCCACATTGATATGATATGATTGCCTTATTATCATCTTTATCTACATGATCTTATTTATGATTTGCATGAAGCATGGTTGAGTGGAAATGTATCCACTGAGCTTCGTTAGCTCAGCATTAGAAATTGTTGTTTCCGTTCGTAGGTCTGTAGGTTGACGTGCATCGTCAAAGAACCATTGGAGTAAGACTTTGGCATCGACTTGTGTCCGAGTACAATACTTAGATTTATTTGGGCTATGTATTTGTAGGACCCTATGTTGTATTGTTACTCTTATTTTGAATTTCAAATTAAGTGTCGAATGCTTTAACTATATAATTTTAAATGGAGCTCCCCATGTAACATTTTAATTATGTTTCTATTTTGAAATGTTTCAAACTTTATGATTTTGGGTTCGGGTTTGAGGCCCAAATGTGACATCCGAGTCGAGGGTGTTACATTTAGTTTAGAGCCTAGGTTTAGCTGGTTCTAGGAAGCCCTAGGATTATCTAGAGGGTGTATAGGTGTATAGCGATACGTTGCCCATGAGTCTAAGTCGTACTTGTTTAAGCTAAATATTCGATGGTGTAACCTTATTTGTTTACTTATGTAGAAAGAAATCATGCCATGGAAGGCACGAAAGCAAGAAAAGAGTTGGGGCTCCAGGGAAAAGAGCTACGGTGAAGATTACATCCCGGTGCGAAGGAGGTGTCGTAGTTGATAGGGTTCGAGGGGCCAATTATTTCTCTCATTTGCACCAGGTTCTTCACCAGATTGTGAGGGCTATACTAAGGCCTTCGGCTACCTATCGTGAGGCACCTATCGAGGGGTACATCGCCATGGTACTATGAACTTTTTTGGGTCGGGACAAGACAAGTCGATTAAGGTCGATCTGTGGTTGAGAGATACCTATTGGATAATGCGTCAGATAAGGTAGAGATCCGAGGACAAGTTGACATGTGTTCTTTCTCTGTTGAAGGAGAATGCTCGAGAATGATGAGAGACGATAGAGTTGGGTTGGTATCCTAACCAACCTACATGGGATGACTTCTTGGATGAGTTCGAGAAGAAGTATGTCAGAGATCCCAAATTAATAGTTTGAGGGATCGATTCAATCATTTATCCAAAGAAACTGGCCAGTCTTTGAATATGAGCAAGAATTCTTACAGTTGAGCAGGTATGCCCCTAAGTTGGTTGCTATTGAAAAGATAAGGTGCAAAAAGTTCTTGAAAGTTTTAAGGAATGAGATTCAGACTTATTTGACTGCTGCCCTACCAAAAGTATTTTCACAGTTGGCTGCTAGTGCCAAGTCACTTTTGCAAGTGCAAGGTTTGACTTATGGCTCGTCTGGTAGGCAAAGAAGCTCGAGTAGGAGGACTCAGAACTTCTCCAACAACTCACAGTCTTACTTCGAGAGGAATAAGAACTGTTGGAGCCAATATAGAGGAGCTTCAGACCATAATTCGAGATCCGGCCATAAGAGGCCTTTGTCTTCGTCCATGATGAGCTATGAGGGCTCACAAAAGAACGCACCTATTTGTGATCAGTGTGGGCGTAAGCATAGGGGCGAGTGTTGGGGGATATCCAGAGTTTTCTATGGTTATGGGTCACCGGATCATTTTCTGAGGGATCGTCCGGCAGCTGCTAACACTACCCCAGTTCAGACTCAAAGGACCTTTTATCTAGCTCAGAGGGGTCGGGGTTTCGCTAGAAGATGAGCCACATGCTGGGATATTAGAGTGGGGGTACGATCCAATATACTATTAGGGCACCAGTGAGATAGTACGCAGTCAAGGCTCAGGAAGACTGTTAGCCTACCGATGTTATCTCAAGTACGTTTGCCTTGTTCTCAGTTCCTATAGTTGCTCTTGTGGATTCGAGGTCTACTCATTCCTACATTCGTAGTAGAATATCTCGGTAGTGGGGTATTCCTGTCGATGATCTTGAGATGGGGTTCGTGTGACTAGTATTTTGGGGTATAATGTTTTGGTGAATGAGGTGTATCGAAGGTGTCTGATAGAGGTTCAAGGTTCGATCTTTCCAGCTGATTTGATGGTATTGCCATTCCAAAAGTTTGATGCCATCCTAGGGATGGATTGGTTGTTTGAACATGATGTGTGTTTGGGTTTTAAAGCGAAGAGTCTTAAGCTTCGTGGTTTAGACGGAACCAAGCTAGTGGTGAAGGGTGAGCAGAATCATTGCCTTTCCAATATAGTATCGGCCTTGGAAGCACAAAGAATGATCTAACAAGGTTGCAAGGCCTTCTTGGCTTGCGTGATTGACAGAAGTGTTGAGAGTCCAACGCTCGAGAGTCTTTAGACTTTTAGAGAGATCACCGATGTGTTTCTAGAAGAGTTGTTGGGCTACCCCCAGATCGTGTGTTAGAGTTTCATATAGATGTGATGCCTGGCACGACACTAGTATCGATTACTCCATGTCGTATAGCACCCACAGAATTGAGAGAGCTAAAGAATCAAATTCAAGATTTGTTGGAAAGAGGTTTTATTCAGCCAAGTATCTCACATTGAGGTACACCGGTCTTGTTTGTTAAGAAGAAAAATGGGTCGATGAGGATATTTATCAACTACCACCAGCTCAACCAGGTAACATTAA
Source organism: Hibiscus mutabilis (assembly GCA_019671005.1). Taxonomy (NCBI): domain Eukaryota; kingdom Viridiplantae; phylum Streptophyta; class Magnoliopsida; order Malvales; family Malvaceae; genus Hibiscus; species Hibiscus mutabilis. Next base: position 51,813,003 of record CM033721.1, on the reverse strand, counting down.
AGAACCGTTATCCCCTACCAAGGATAGATGACATGATTGATCAATTGAGAGGTGCTCGAGTGTTCTTGAAGATCGACTTGAGATTGGTTTGTTACCAGTTGAAGGTAATGGAAGAGGATGTTCATAAAACTGCCTTCAAGACGCGGTATGGATATTACAAGTTCTTGGTAATATCTTTTGGCCTTACCAATGCACCAACAGCTTTCATGAACTTGATGAACCAAATTTTCCAGCCTTATATAGATCAGTTTGTGGTGGTCTTCATTGATGACATATTGTTTTACTCGAGTTTAGACGAGGAACATAATTATCATCTTCGTATCGTTCTTCAGACCATGATAGAGAGACAACTTTTTGCTAAGTTCAGTAAATGTGAGTTTTGGCTCTTTGAGGTGGCATTTTTGGGCCACATTGTTGCAGCAGATGGGATCCAAGTTGATCCGCATAAGATTCAAGCAGTGGTGGAATAGAAACCACCTAGGAATATCGCAGAAGTTCATAGTTTTCTTGGGCTTGCCATATATTATCGTTGTTTCGTCATGGGTTTTTCCATCATAGCGGCACCGATAACCAAGTTGTTACAGAAAGGAGTTCTGTTTAAATGGAACGAGAAAAGATAATAAAGCTTCGAGTAGTTGAAAGCTTATCGTGTTGACGCAACTCGAACCAAGAAATGATTATGTTATGTTTAGAGACGCTTTGTTGAATGAACTTGGTTATGTTCTTATGCAAGAAGGTAAAGTAGTTGCTTATGTTTCGAGACAACTTAAGCCTTATGAACGAAATTACCCTACACATGATTTGCAGCTTGCGCAGTTATCTCCGCTTTAAAGATTTGGAGACATTATTTGTATGGGGAAATATGTTATATCTATACCGACCATAAGAGCTTAAAGTATTTGCTTACCTAAAAAGAGTTAAAGTTGAGACAAATGCGATGGATTGAGTTGTTAAAAGACTATGATTGCATCATCGAGTATCATTTTGGTAAAGCGAATGTGGTGGTTGATTCCTTGAGTATGAAGTTTATGTCAGATTTGAAGGCGATGTTTTCCCGTTTGAGGATGATCGATGACAGTGGGTTGTTAACCTAGCTGCGTGTATAGCCTACCCTAGTGCAAGAGATCAAGAGGACACAAGTGTTAGACGAAGAATTAGTAGCAAAGATTGAGATGGTTCAAAGAGGTGAGGTATTCGATTTTGAAGTACGAGACGGTGGGGTCTTATATTTCAAAGACCGATTATGCGTCTCAGCCTTAGAGGATTTGCGAGACCGTATCCTTCGTGAGGTACATTGGAGCCCGTTTACACGCATCTGGGCAGCAACAAAATGTATCAAGACCTTCGCCCTTTCTACTGGTGGCCTAGCATGAAAAGAGATGTGTCTGATTTTGTGACAAGATGCTTAGCTTGTCAACAAGTTAAGGCCGAGAATCAATTTCCTTTAGGCTTGCTTCATCCTATCTGATTCCACAATGGAAATAGGATCGTGTGACCATAGATTTTGTGACAGGTTTACCGTTGACACAAAGGAAGCACAATGCCATTTGAGTAATAGTGGATCATTTGACCAAGTCTGCACATTTCTTGCCTGTGCGTATGGATTTTACACTAGAGAAGTTGGCACGGTTGTACATCTAAGAGATAATAAGGTTGCATTGAGTGTCATCATCAATAATATCAGATAGAGATCCACGTTTCACGGTAAGGTTATGGAAGAAGATTCATGAAGCTTTGGACACCAAGTTTCAGTTTAACATAACTTTTCATCCTCAGACTGATGGTCAGACAGAGCGAGTTATCCAGATTTTGGAGGATATGCTTCGGTGTTGCATCATTGATTTCGATGGAAGTTGGGAAGAGCAGTTACCTCTTGTTGAGTTTGCCTACAACAGCAGTTTCCAATCAAGCATCAAAATGGCTCCCTTTGAGGCATTGTATGGGTGCAAGTGTAGAACACCTTTGTGTTGGATCGAGCTAAACGAGAGATGAATTATGGGGTTGGATTTGATTAAACAAGTCAAAGAGAAATTTTAGATAATCAAATAAAGACTGCAAGTGGCCTTTGATTGTTAGAAAGCTTATGCGAACCGGAAGCGTAAGTACATTGAGTATGATGTTGGTGATAATGTTTTCCTCAAGGTGTCACCGTGGAAAAGAGTAATCCGTTTTGGGCGGAAAGGCAAGTTGAGCCCAAGGTTCATTGGGCCTTATGAGATTCTTGAGAGAGTTAGACCCGTGGCATATTGGTTAGCTTTACCTTCAGAGATGGCAAACATACATAATGTGTTTCATGTGTCGATGTTAAGACATTACCGTTTTGATCATTTCCCTATCATTGCTCTTGAGGAGATTGAGATCAACCTCGACTTGACCTATGAGGAATAACTGATGAGAGTTTTGGACAGAGGGGTCAAGAAGTTAAGCAATAAACGTATACCCTTAGTTAAGATGTTGTGGAGAAACCATGGAGTCAATGAAGCTACATGGGAAGTTGAGGAGGATATGAAGCTACTCTATCCGTATTTGTCCCCAAAAGGTAAATTTTGAGGATGAAATTTTCTTAAGGGGGAGAGTTGTAACAGCCGGATTTCAAGATCTGAGAGTCGGTTTAAACCAAAGCGTGAGCTTTACTTTTGGGTTAAGTGTTGGGCTTTTTAGAGCTTAGGTGGGCTATCTTTTGTTGTGGGCTTTGACGCTTGGGTGAGAGTTTAGTGTGGGATGATGGGAGGATGGTATTTGGGTAATTTACCCTTTTGGAAAAAGTGGGAATAAGGTGTTTAATTTTTTGCAGAGGGTAAGGAGGGTAAGATCACCTTTGTTATTTGTCTCCTTTTCCTATCATTCCCTCATCTCCTGATGCCCCATAGCCAAGAGAAATGTTGAATTTTTAAGCTTTTGGGGGTAAATCATGTTTTGAGCTTTGAGGTAAAGTTGTTTAACGTCCAAGGATCTATAATTCAAGGTAAGAATGGGTTGAAATGGTGAAGGATGAAGTTTTGGTGGGGGTGTGTGGGGAAGTACAAGATTAAGTTTGGAAGCTCAATCCTTGTGTTATGTTAGTGTTTTCAACTTCCCTAGTTTTTCCAACAATGTATTAACAAGCTTTGCAACCTTTGTTTGTAGTGAAAGAGGTTGGAGAGGCATCTAAGGCAAAAGGGAAAAGCAAGGCTTGAAGCTTGTGGTTGAGAGCTTTCTTCTTAGTTTTAAATCAATGTTAGTATACTACTAACTTCTTTGTGTTCTTGGAAATCATGAATTGGATTACTTTATGGTTTGGTTGACATTTTGGTTGTTTGAATGCTTTAGAGCCTCTAAAATGGTAAATCTTAATATTGATGTTAAAATGGCTAAAATTTGGTAGGAAACCACTTAAAGCATCTTCCATAACCTGTAGTTCAATTTGGAGTTGTGCCTTTAGGTTTTAGGGGTATTGGGAGTGATTTATGAATTGTAGAAAATAATTCTAGGTTCGAGTATCGATACAGGCGATGGCGTATCGATACCCCGTTTTAATTTTTAAAGAATACAAACGTTTTTGTGAAGGGCGTATCGATACACCTGAAGGGGGTATCAATACCTTTTTGTCATCCAACTTCTAGTAGCCAATTTTGGTATCGATATGCTTAAAAGTGTATTAGTACGCCTTAGGGTATCGGTACATGTCCTCGTGTATCGGTATGGGGTGGTTTGGTTAAAACCCTGCGTATGTAAGCTAGGTATCGATACGCTTAAAGGAATATCGATACGGAGGGTGGTATCGATACCCTTAGGGGGCATATCAATACTATTTCGGCAGTCTGCTTGAAAGATTCATTTTGAGTTCGAGGAACTTATAATTCTGGGAATAAGGCCCAATGAGCTTATAAAGTAGTAAAATGATAGGAAAATTGAGAAACTAATATTTAACCTTATATATGAGCTTAATGGGTAATAACCTAATTTAAAACCTTCGGTGACTTGTTGTGTAGTATGGTTAAGGGTCCTTGGTGGATCAAATATTGAATGCATGCCATGTTAGGGCATTTTTATAGTTGTGTCACCTTGTTTGATGGGGGTTATGGACACCCATGAGGGTAGAGTGTGTTGCAGCACCATGGTCAAGATCCCGAATGCATGAACACGAGGCTTAGTGAGACCAAGACTCATTCGAAGGCTCAATGTGAGATTTTGAGCATGAGAGTGCGTACCTGATGCTTAGTGGAACTGAGTCTCACTTAGAGTGTGTGTACCTGATGCTTAGTGGAACCGAGCCTCACTCCAGGTTTGTTGATATTATGTATATGGTTGCTATGTGAGATTATTTACCTCCTATTGTTGATATGTATTGAGACGATTAGGGTTAGGGCCGTATTGATATGATATGATTGCCTTATTATCATCTTTATCTACGTGCTCTTATTTATAATTTGCATGAATCATGGTTGAGTGGAAGTGTATCCACTGAGCTTCATTAGCTCAGCGTTAGGTATTGTTGTTTCCGTTCGCAGGTCTGTAGGTTGACGTGCATCGTCAGAGAACCATCAGAGTAGGAATTTGGCATCAACTTGTGTATGAGTACAATACTTAGATTTATTTGGGCTATGTATTCGTAGGACCCTATGTTTTATTGTAACTCTTATTTTGAATTTCAAATTAAATGCTGATTGCTTCAACTATGTAATTTTAAATGGAGCTCCACATGTAACATTTTAATTACGTTTCTACTTTGAAATGTTTCAAACTTAATGTATTTAAATGAATGAATGTGGTTTGGGCTAAATCTAGTTGAGGTACTTTATGATTTTGGGTTCAGGCTTAAGGCCCAAATATAACATATGAGTTGAGGGTGTTACACAAAAAAAAACCACTCCAGTGAACTACACCAATACATTCCCAACTATTTCATCATCCAAAACCAAGACGTATCAACACATGCCTTAGCTAAGGCTTTGGCCAACCCATTCGTTTCACGCAAAATATTATGAAAACACACACACAATAGCTCCTGGCAAGCCGCATCGATTTGCCGAAAACAACGCCAAATGTATCATGGCCTCCGATCAGTCTGTAACACCCACGATACCGTCACCTTAGAATCTGACTCAACGATTATCGACGTTGTTGAACTCCATGGCGAAGCAACTAACATCTCAAGAGTAGATGCAATTGAGCAAACCTCTGCCTTGTTGGAATCAATTACCCCTACGGTCTTGAAAATCAAACTAAAACGCAACCCTATTAGTTCCGCAAAACACCTCCACATCCCGCTGGCCCTGGCTTGCCCCTAGCTGAACCATCCACATTGAACTTGATCACACCCGTCCCTAGCGGCACACACTCAATACCCTTGCACAACACTCAAGCCAACAACTATAGGAATACAAAAACATGGACACTCCTACCACCGCGACTCAAAAATCTCATAACCCCTTAGCCGCTTTCGCCCAATACAATGAGCGCAACTTGACTAAGAAGAATACCTCACCCATGACCAACCTCTTCTTGTTAAAAATTAGCTCATTACCAGCTAACCATAAGGACCATAACATTGATGCGCACCCAACAATACACCACTAGTGCAACAAACCGCAAAAAACACAATCATAACCCTACATTACAAATTCATGCATTGTTCACGGCCTTACGAAATCCACTCCCCACCATTGAAAGAACCAATTCCAAACTCTTTCTATAACAAGATTTGATTGTGATTTTAAGGTTTTGAGAGCTTTAATGGTAGAATCTTGATTTCTTATGTTAATCTAAGTTTTTTTATTCTCTTGAGAAGGTTTCTTATGGGTTAATAATAGTCTAATCCTAATTTTTTCATACTTAAATCTAAAATTAATTGAATTGGTGAATTTTAGTTAAGTGTTCTTAAAGAGAATTTGTGAATTCTTAGTATTTGGGTTTCCTAATGAAACCTACTATTATGGAAGGTTATGTTGTGATGGTTAGATTTGATTTGGGATTATAATAGAGGTTTTAACTTTGATTTGGAGTAAGGAAGATGAAGTTCATCATTTTGATGAAATTTTTGGTCTTTAAGGGAAATATAAGTTGATGATTAGTTTGCAATATATTTGTTGTAATTTTGGGATTGATTTTGATGAAAAAATATTTTGTTAATGATTTGTACATGCTTTAGAACAGATTGTGGAAGATTGACGTTCGATTGAAGATTTTGATTAATTGGCGAAACTTTCGATGTTAGAATAAGATCAAGTAGGTGAGTGTGAATTTACGCGTTATTCTTTAGCAAGGTTTGAAATTATTGTTGGGGGTTTAATAATGACTTAACTAGCTATTTTAAGCTTGGAATAAGCTATTCCAAACTTCACTTTCATTTGCTTTAAATTTTCTAAAGTGGATATGAACCTTTGATTTCAATTTGATGATATGAGAAAGTTAACTTACTATTTTTATTCAATATATTTTAATATGACATGTTTTATTAAGCGTGAATGTACTTGTGTGTGCTAAAATAAGTTTTTGATAAGTTCTGAGAAAAATGTCGATAAGCATTAAGGCATGATGATTTTGATTTATGATTTGCATAAGAAAAATAATAAGTAAATGTGTTTTAATGGATATATTGGCTTGTGAAATTTTGAACCAACAATCAGATAGAGTTGGCATGCCATAGGATGAGTATACTCTATAAGAATATGTGGAATAATTTTGAAAGACTCATTAATCTAATCGATCGATCGTACCTAAAATTCCCAAGGACTCAATAGTCTAGCAATTGTGGATTCTAAGATTTGTTAGTCTAGCAATCGTTTGTTGATTGTGAATCCAAAGTAATCATATGTCTAGCAATCGTGAAATTAATTTGTATATGTTGGGGGTGAGGACCTAAGTCCACGTTTTGATAAGTTTGATAAGTGTATCCAATAAATTTTCTAAGATACATTGACTAACATCACCTTGTGTTGATTTAATGCATTTGTGATTATTTTTGTGCAAAGTCACTCACCGAGCTTTAATTGCTTACGCTTGTTCTCTTTCCTAAATGTAGAGGATTAAGAGCATGTAAATATAGTTTTTGAAATATGTTGTAACAAGACAATGTGTGCAAAAACACTTGGGATTTAGTTTTAAAGTTATTTTAATGAATTTATATGATGCTTATGTGTTATGTTCGTTGATGATACACATTTGGTGTGATTTTGGGTTGATTTTGAAGCATGTTCGTTTGACATAGCATGAATAGTAATTTCGATGCAAGTTAATTTTTCTATATTTAAGTATTGATGTTGTACATAAGTATTAAAGTTGTTATAGGTCACATGTTACTTGTCCCAATAGGTTAAAGACATTATCTGCTTAAAATGAACACTTAGGCACTTCATATCGGTACGCGTATAGGTGTACCGATACTCATGGTCCCGTATCGATATCCACTAGGTATTTTGCCCAATAAATGTCGTTTTGAGTTAGATGGGTGACATTTTATAATTAGCAACAATAAGATATTCTAGGGATTGTATTGTTGTTGTGTGCCGAGTGGGCACTTGTGTGGCTGAGTCACCTTGATTGTTAGGATTCGGATTCCTAAGAAACATGTTACAACATTATGGTAAGTGACACCAACGTACAATCTTGATGGTTTGTGTCATCGGGTCTCTTTCGAAGATACTCAAAGGGTAATTCCAAGTATAGATGTAAGTTCCCAATGCTTTGTATCCCCAGGCCCCACTCTAAGTGTAAGTTACCGATGCTTTGTGTCCCCGAGCCTCACTCCAGGTTTGTATATGTGATTGGTTTGCATGATCATGTTTACGATGTTTATTTATGCATTGCTTGTTGATAAAGCATGTTGTTAGGCGACTAACGGTAGGGCTTTATAATATTATTAATGTCATCATATCATTTCTAGCTACATGCTCGTGTTCATGAAGAATGGTAGAGTTGATGTGTAACACTAAGCTTTGTAAGCTCAACGTTCGGAATCGTTGTTTTCGTTTATAGGTTAATAGGTTGTACGTTGCATTGGAGGAGCACTATCGGAGTAGGATTTCAACATCGTCTCATCAAAGTACATTACTTAGATTTATTGGGCTATGTATTCATGGGACTCTATTACTTTGTAATTGTAACTCTTATTTTAGATTTAAGAACTAAGTCGAATGTTTAATGCTTTTTAAATGTATGTAAACGTTTTAAACACTTTATTATGATATCATATGAAACTTGATTTATATTTGGGGCTAAACTAGGTTGGGAATCTTATGGTTATGGATTGGAATTTGAAACCCAAATGTGACATTCGAGTTTAGGGTTCAGTTCTATAAAGCGGATATTTTTCTATAGCAATTTAATCAAATATAATTGAAAATAAAAAATTAATAGTAAAATTTCATCAAATAAAAATGTTGTGTCAATTTTAATATTAAATTAAAATATTGTGTGTAACCATTGTGAATTTGGTGATTCTAGATAGATTTGTGGATTTTATGACATTTTCGGTGAAGTAAACATCAAATTCATGTTCAGGAGGTCAAAAATATGTGATATGAAAATTTGGGGGCCCAACAATCATTATTGGTAGCGACAAACGATAAAGTGAGCGACAGTCGGCTACAAGGTGAGCGGCAACTGGCTGTAGGGTGAGCAACGACTGGTGGCAAGAGGATTTAATTAAAATTTAGGTTCAAATTTATATTTATCTAAAGTTTAGGGTCAAATTAATATGTAATCTAAAATTATGGTCAAATTGATATTTTATCTTAGTTGTGGATCAAATTAAAAATAAAACCTTTTGATTAGTGTGCCATATATCATACTAACGACATCTAATGAATCAGTGACAAAAGGTTATAAATTGATAACCTAAGTGATCAAAAGATGATTTTTTAAATATTAATGACGAAAATTAAACAATTGAAAATAAAAGGGTCCAACCGTGTAGTTTAACAAAAAATCAATGTATCTTCAAAAGTAGTCCATTTCTCGATCATTAATACTTCGAAAATAAAAAATAATAAAAACAATCATTTCATTTCTCTCGTCTCATCTACCTCTTCGATCTCAAGCTCTTTTAATTTCACCTTCTTCTTCTTCTTCTTCTTCTTCTTCTTTTTTGGCTAAAAAACAATGAATTGAAACGCGTTTCAGGTTTTCCTCTTTGAACTTCAGCTTCAGTTCTTCAATCACATCAAATAGAACCCATGAAAGCATCGACAGAAACTCTCTAGCTGAAAAGAAAAAAGACTTAAATTCTTCATTCATTCGAGAATTCCCACGCAGAAAAGAAACCCAGAAATTTGAAGCCATGAAACAGTTGCACAAGCAATCAAGCGTGAACCATAGACGAGATGAGGAGATGTTAATACCCCAAACGCCTCCTTACTCACCCAAAGCCTTGAAACACCCCAGATCTCTCCCTAGATCCATTAACTATATTTTCAAGGAACAGAGGCTTTTGTTTATCTTTATCGGCATTTTAATCGGCTCCACTTTCTTCATCCTCCAGCCGACTCTCTCTCGTTTAGGCCCTTCCGAGACCCACCCTTCCATCCCCAGATCTTTCTCCAAAGATGAAGTCATTTCCCACACCCAAGACTTCTCCCTTTCTACCAAGCCGGTTCAAGGAAATCTGGGTCCGGTCCCCGTCGGGATCGGCCTGCGGAGGATGAGGATTGTGGTCACCGGTGGGGCTGGCTTCGTTGGGAGCCATCTCGTTGATAAGCTTATTGGAAGAGGCGATGAAGTGATTGTTATCGATAATTTCTTCACCGGGAGGAAAGAGAACGTGGTTCATCTTTTCGGGAACCCGAGGTTCGAACTCATCCGACACGACGTTGTTGAACCGATTCTCTTGGAAGTGGATCAGATCTATCATTTAGCTTGTCCTGCTTCTCCAGTACATTATAAATATAATCCGGTCAAGACCATCATATCCTTTCCTGTAATTTAATGTCAATTTCTATACGTTTCTATGTTCATGGAAACTATTTGATTTAATTTTTTTTTCTTTTTTGATTGAATTATGTTTATTTGAGATCCTTAACTTAGTGAGATTACAAGACAAATGTTATGGGTACGCTTAATATGTTGGGGCTTGCAAAGAGAGTTGGGGCCAGATTTTTGCTTACTAGCACGAGTGAGGTTTATGGCGATCCCCTTCAGCATCCGCAGAAAGAAACCTATTGGGGAAATGTGAATCCTATTGGTAAGGAGCTTATACAATGCAACTAGATGTTGTTTTGGTTGATGAATCTTCATGTTTTTATGTTGCGAATTTTTTATGTTTCGTTAATGTGATTAGGGGAGAGGAGTTGCTACGATGAAGGAAAAAGGACCGCGGAAACCTTAACCATGGATTATCACAGAGGTGCCGATGTTGAGGTACGTTTTTTTTTTTTTTTTTTGTATATTTACTTGAACAATTTGGAATGCTTGAATTATATACCGAAACCTGGTATTCGGCAACTATACTAGAAACTATCATCTTGTAGTATTTATCGCAACAGCTGCATTAAATAATCCGGTTGCATTAACCATCCTGTTATGATTTAGCATGCTTCCTTTCTCTAGAATGATCTACTGTTATTACTTGGAGCATTGTTGCCTTTGATACTCAGTGAGGGTGAAAGAACTTGTGAAGGGTTAATTGGTTTATAGATCCAAAAAAAAGTAGGCAGACAAATTGACACTTGATGAAAGGTAATATATTATGGCATGGATAATAGTAGAATTTGTAATAAATAAAGTTTTTTGTTTTCGACAAACATGTCAGCTAGAGGAAAGGTTAGATCTGATTCTTAATTTAGATTATTTATTTTCAAGAGTAACGCGCTAAAAGGGTATGTTAATAAAATAATATGTGGAGGCTTATTTACAATTCTCCTTTGGTAATGTGCTAGATGAATATGTGCTAATGCGTTCAAAATGTGAATTTTGCCGTTGTAACTTCAAACTGACATCTGAATTTAGCCTAAACCTTGAAGATTAACTTAGCCGTGATGTATACTATACAAGTTTTTATGTGAATATTATTAACAGTGTATGTGAAAAGGAGATTAGAAATGCCTATGTTACAAGAGAGATGTACCTGTGATGATTAAGTGATTATACTTTCTGTTTGCAGGTGCGAATTGCTCGAATTTTCAACAGTTATGGTCCTCGAATGTGCTTGGATGATGGACGTGTCGTTAGCAATTTCGTTGCTCAGGTTGAGTGATCCCATGAATCTTTTTCTTGCTTTCATATGTGTAGAATTCAGTTGATATTTGGATCAGACAGCATTTTCTAACATTTGTAGTTTTATATCACAGGCCATTCGAAAGCAACCGATGACTGTTTATGGTGATGGGAAACAAACACGTAGCTTCCAATACGTTTCTGATTTGGTACGTCTGCCTGTTTATTATTATCACAACTTCTCTCAATATGCTGCCTTTTTCTTGGTGACTTGTATTCCAATTGTGAATATTGGAGCAATGTAAAGTAGAAATAACTTTGATAATTTTTCTCACTGGGAATAGTGCGAGGAAGTAAAAACTGTATATATTCCATTTATTCGAGTGGTTAGAACTTAGAATGGAGACAATTACAAAGTTAAGAAGATTGAGTGCAATACAATTGAAGAGGATTTCATACTCATGTATTACAGGTGGATGGTCTTGTTGCTTTAATGGAAGGTGAGCACATAGGGCCTTTTAATCTGGGCAACCCAGGAGAGTTCACTATGCTTGAATTGGCCGAGGTTTGTCCTTCCGCGTCCAATTTGTTTTCTGTTGACTAATCTTAGCATTCATGGAGGCCTTTTGAAATTCATTTTCCTGCTAACCTTTCAGGTTGTCAAAGACACGATTGATCCAAATGCAACGATAGAATATAAACCAAATACTGCAGACGATCCACATATGAGGAAACCGGATATCACCAAAGCAAAGGAGCTGCTGAACTGGGAGCCCAAAATCCCCCTGAGAGAGGGGTTGCCCCTTATGGTGAATGATTTCCGGAATCGCATTTTGAACGAAGATGAAGGAAAAGGAGCTTAAATGCAGATGAAGAAATGTCGTGACGAGTATGTATAGTGTGAACGACTGCTGTATTTTGTCAATTCGTTTCATTATTATTATTATTACCATGTTCTACGTTACCTGGAAAAATTAGCATAGGAATATGTTGTTCTTTCCTTTTATGATAATCAATTCCCATTATTCGCATCTGCATTGTGCAATTCTTAATAATAATTAGGATTTTCTTCTTTTTTCTATCATACGATTTGTTAATATTCAGAAATTTATCTTCAATAGCAAAAATGTGTGGCCAAAAACAGGCACTCAGGCCGTTGGATTTCAACATGTCTCTCCTCCTTGTAGGAGTGGGTTGGGTTTTTAAGGTAAAACGTTTTTTTGTCACTTAACTTTGCATTTGTTTTTGTTCTGGTCACTGAACTTTAAAAACTTCAGATTTTATCACTCTTGTCTATTTATTTTAGTAAATTTATGTAAAAATCCCTAAGAATTTTTCTTTCAAACCCAAAATTTTAAACATACATTCGATTCGTTGGAGTTGGAGTGTTTTATTCTAGATTCAAATGGCGTGGGGAGAAAATTGTATGTCTTTGATTCCATGACAGATTATAGATCGAGTCAAGATAGTGTAAAAATTTTTTATTTAAGTTCTGTCAATTTTGAGAGCATTTTTTTAATTAAAAAAATGAGCTTTTAATAAGAAAGAGGGGAGAGGTTGGAACGTACATCGTACACGATGATTGATGGTGGTGAAGAAAGATGTCAGTCATGGAAAAGAAGAGTGAAATATTATCATAAAATCGACTCTGATCATCTCTCTTATAACACTTGATCTGATCCAAATCTGTTTCTTTTTTCTTTTTTTTGCAATGAACTCTATAGAGTCGAATTAGAATCGATAGAGTTCGAGTGAATGACAGACCCTGCCTGTGCCTGTGTTTTCGTTTAAAAGATCTCTTTTCCTAGCTTGAAAATACACTTTTGGAGAAAAGACCTCTCTAACCACATGTTATTTTTGTTTATTTGAAATTATTGGTCATATTGATTATATTTATTACCTGATTGAAATATCATGATAATTTATGTGAAATATTAAATTGTAAATTTGTGTTGTTATGACATGTTAGCCGAATTATTTATGTGAAAAGGTTGAAAGATATAAACATAATTATTCTTAAAATGTTGTAAAATGTAGGGATTTTTAAATATTATGTTATATTAGCGTATTAATTTTGATTGCATATAATATACGGTGTAGCACGAGTTTGTTGTCTAAAATTTATATGCTTGTGTGTGGCACCCCAAATCTAACCGGGACGATCCGACTCAAATTGTAAGTGTCCCATTAGTCACCGAAGTGACTTAAATCAATTATATGTCAAACTTCTATACGACTTTTTTTTATTAACATCACATATACATCAAAGGAAACAAACATATTTACGTAAAAATGTAAACAAACAAATGATTTGACTACTCAAACGAGCAATTTAACATCCAGGGTAATTTCATCGTTTTACAAAAAAAATTATTTTTAACACTTGAAAATATCAAATTGATGATACTTATATCTTCTTAAACACTTAATTAGAAAGCTATCACAGACCAAATCAGATTTATAAATCATTGTGAATTTCAAAAACAATTTTTTGGGACTAAACTGTAAACTAGGATTAACTTTAATACAAAGGTCAAAATATAAAATTTCCCGTATTATTTCAGAATCAATATAATTTGAAGTCAATTGAATAAATTTCAAAGTCATCCAAGTTGAAATCAATCTTTAGTTGCATTATTAAAAATGAGGACTAATTTGTAACATTTGTAAAACCCATTTAAAACACAAAATGTTTCATTTTCCAATAAGCAATTTCAGTATCGATACTCTTGAACCAAATACTTGTATTGCCCTTCTTCAGTATCGGTATTCATGCTTCAGTATTGGAACTACTCTAGTACAGTACTGATATTTGTTCATTGCTCATTCAGTATCGGTACAACAAGGCAAAAAATACAAAAATTTGAGCTTTAAATGACGGAATTCAACCTCAATAACTTAATACCAACACATTACATGCAATAAAACATACTTGCATACCAAATTTTATAATAAACTACAAACTAGATCAAATCTAGACCCTATAGTTTCAATTATGCAATTTTCTTACCTTTAAGAGCATTAACATACCTCTTTCATGCATATTAGGTCTTTAGTCCTTTCTATTCTAAACTTTTTTCAATCAATTAGAACACTCGTTTACCAAAATTAGTATACCAAGTGAATAGTCATGCTCGCATACAAGCTACAGATGCAATTTACTAACATCATACACCAAATAAGACAATCAAAGCAGATAACAATGTATGTATGTAAGAACATAGTACATACATATGTATGCAGGTATACATATGTATGCAGGTATGTATGTTTGTAGCTAAGAACAACCAAATGATGCTTGTGTTGGAGTATGCCCAAAGACTAATTATGAGATGGCTGTAAAAGACATAATTGTAGTCACCTATTTTATCCGGCCCCCACCCATTTAAGTGTTGATATCCAAAGAAATATAGTATATGTTAATTCATTTGATTATTGTATATATTAGAGTCCAAAAATAAAACCAAAAGTTGAAAACCCAATAATATATGTGATCCATTCATGAAAAAAAAGCTCATCCTTACAAACCCAATTCATTTGTTACATAAAACAAGCCCATCTTTTACAAGCCCATTCGGCTAACATAAGGAAAACCTAGGAAGCTTAAGCCTTTGAGCCGCCACCTTCATCTCACCGTTGGATCAAAATTGATCCAACGGCCTTGGTAAAACCCTAGCCCTTAAGCCTTCAGCGCCGCACCTTCCTACACCATCAGATCCAGGAAGTGATCAACGGTCCAGATCACTTCGGGAGGCGTCACCAGGATTACCACTCACGCGTGGCACACACGCGCTCAACCTTTCGGCTTCTGGTGACCGTTCATCTTCTCCGTTCAAGCTGGGAACGAAATCCCTCAACGCCGGCAGCTGCGCTTCGTCGCCATCTTCATCGTTCGTCATTTCCTCATCTCGATCGTACCATGCAAGCAAACAAATCAGGATTAAGACTCGAATTGAAAAAAAGAGGAAACAGATTTGAATCATACAAAGAAAAGGCAAGAAATCGAAGCAAGCATGGCTGGCGTGGATACCAAGCAAAAATCGTAGCATTTCGGGCAAGAATCAACTTTGATTTGGGGCAAAAAAATCAAAGCTGGATCACTAAAGATTGATTTTGTTTTTTATTCATTGTATAAACACCCTGTAATCGGCTATAAAAAGCCATTGAATCATTGATTGTAATAGACGGTTGAGAAATCAAATAACAGAAGCAATTTCAGTCCATATCAAAGGTATTACGCCTAAAATTTTCTTTTTTCTACATATATTTTTGGGTTTCAATTCGAAAAAATGAAAGAGGGGCGTGGGTTTACCAATCAAAGGAGGCCGAAACTATTGCCAGAGAGCCGAGCCGCCATCGCCGTTGAATTCGGGAGCCAAAACTGAAGGAAGCGGTCTCCAGAAATTTGCCGACGGCTGAAGGCCACGGCGGCTGACGTGGAAGAGCGCCGCCAACCACCACCGGAACCTGGAGAACACAGCGGTGTTCTTCATCCAATGAAGAACATCATTGAAGATTTTTAGAGGATTTTGAAGACTGGTGTTTGATCCATTTGGGAGAAAATGAAACAAATGAGTTTTGTTTCTAATTTTTAATTTATATACTCGACCCGTTGGAGCAACCCGAAAACCGAGCTGACCCGGATCACAACCCGCGCCCTTCTTTTGGCAGCATTCGACTCTGAACCCTCTGTTTGTATTCTTTACACTTTAGTCCTTTTTTGTTTTAATTTTGTTCTTCAGTTTTAATTTTGTTTCAATTTAGTCATTTTTGTGCTTAATTTGTTCCTTTGGTCACAAATTAAAAAATGTAAAGAATAGAATTTAATAGGCCCTTAATAATCTAGTTAAAATTTATTTACCTATTAAGATAAATACTAGGTTAAATAATATATATAAATATGTAGGGTTATATTAATTCATTAATTTTTAATAATGTTTACTATATGTTCCTTTAGGTATAGGTTCCTCATTTACATAATATGTTTGTAATTTAATTTGGTAATTTCTTTAGGTCACTAAATATATCTTTAATTAGAATTCAATTAGTAGAGCCTTATAAGATTAGTCACTTTAATCACGCAGTAATTGACCTTAGAATTAAAAAAAACAAAATAAAAAGGAAATATCATACAAAAAAGATTTTCTTGCACCATGAAAACGAGATGTACGTTCAACTAGGGTTAATTCGGTCTTCCCCTAGCCGTTGTGGGAACGATCGAGACTCCTATGCGAAAGTGCATTATCGAATTTTAAAGATTAATACCTTAATCCCTTTGCGTCTAAATTGATTCGAATTTTCTCAGCTGTGAGCGAGTTTGAGCCAATTCTAGAACCTTGTGGATTTTTGTATTAACCTTTGCATGCACGCATTCGAGTTACAAGGAAAATGTTAGTGATCAAGTAAGCGCCACTTTTACGGGCGTAGTGGGGGTGCTAATCCTTCCCCACACGTAAGCGTGCCCCTGAACCCTTGAGATTTCGTAATCTCTGGTTTGTTTTTTTAGGTTTTCGGTTCCGCTTAATATAATAAAAGGGACCGGTGGCGACTTCGTTGTTACAGCTTGGCGATTCCGCTGGGGAAAATCTAAGAGGGCACAACTTTTACTTGGTCACGAAGTATTTTCTTTACTAATCCGTAGCATTTTTGTGTGTGCATTTTCTTGGTGTTTTAAACTGTTTGCGCCATAACATAAGCCTTCTACCCGAGCTTTATTAAACTTAAATGGAAGAAAATAGCTATGCCTTCGTGAGTAACCCTCCGCATGGGCTAGTGAAAGTCTTCCAGGGTGTAGAGTACTTATGCTTTCGTGAGTTACCCTCCACACGAGCATAACAGAAATGCATCCCCTCGAGCCGTGTTTGATTCACAAGCCTATGATAGGTTAGAATCAAACGTCTTGTCCACCTTGGAGTAGGGGTAGGGACGGTTCGAGAACCTTTTCTAAATCCAAACCCGCATGAGTGTATGAATTAGAAAGCCCACCCCAATAAGCCTTATAAAGCTATAGGTTTTACTTTCCATATATTTACTGCTTTACTCACCCTTGTTGTTTTATCTCACTATTTGTACATACTAACACTTTTTTTTATTCTTTTAAAGCATACATCACATTGCATCTAGTTGGTATTCTGAGATATTGTTCAACCAGAGATCATGAGTATCTGGGTCACCTTATCCAGTTCTGGAGTCCTCCGCTCGAACACGGAGGTTCAAAGTGAGTCCCTAGAGCTACAACGACAACATAGAGATAGCGTGCAGAAAGGGACCACCATTGATCTTCCAAAATAGGTGTACATGGGTTTGCCTCATAATCATCTATCTAGATTAGTCACCGTATGGGAAAGCTTGGAAGCTCAGGATCGAGCCATGTTTGCCCAAAGATATGGGGATATAGCTATCTTTCTTGGGGTGGAAATAGACAAATTAATGTTGCTGGCAGCCATCAACTTTTGGGATCCAGCTTATTGTTGTTTCGTCTTCAATCATCTGGACATGACTCCCACCATCGAAGAGTACATAGTCTTGTTGCGCCTGGACCTAGAGAAGCCTGATAAAATATACTGGAAGGAGAAAAACTTGGGGTATCGAAAGAAATTTGCCAAGCTTTTTGGTCTAGATGTTGAAGAAATAGATACCCATATAGCCGAGAAGAATAGAAGCCCTTGCTTCACATGGGAGTTCATCTACGCCAAAATCATGAAGGATGTAAAGCACGGAAGATTCCCCGACTTGCTCACCTTGTCTATTTATGGATTAGTAATATTTCCTAAAGTTTTGGGGCACATTGAGATAACCTTGGTGGACTTGCTAGCCCAAAAAAATGTGAATCCAGTCCCGACTGTCTTAGCAGAAACCTTCAGGTCCCTGGATTTTTGTCAAACCCAAGGAACGAGACGCTTCACCGGGTGTTCACAACTTCTCTACCTATGGCTGCGAAGTCACTTTTGGGATAACGAGAAGATAAGTAGACATCCCACATCCAGAGATCTGGTCCCGAACAAAAAGATCAATAGAAAGCAGTGGCCGTGAAATGGGAAGCAAGAACAATGAATAACGTTCTTTAGAAACCTTACTAATGCCGACGTAATATGGAGAACCCCGTGGGTGTACCTAGTGCCCATCTTGTACAAGTGCGGGAAATTAGAGTGGGTTCCTCTCATAGGCCTATGAGGAGCTACCAGTTATGCCTCTTTGCTCGTACAACGCCAGTACAGTTCACAACAGTTCATTCCCGTTACCCATGGGTTACGAGAGGAAGAATTCTCCTACACAGAAGTTAATTCCACAAGACGAGTTACAGAGTTGGACAGATAGTGGAAGCAGATATTCCAAATAGAGGTAGCATTATTTGTCGGTGTTGTACCCGAGTACGCCAGTTGGATGAGGTAACGAGTTGATAACATAGGCGTACCAGTCTTGAAGTGTGCATTAGAAAACCCACAGCTTGGCATCCTGCTCACTAAGTTGGAAATCTACAAGTAGGACTTTGAGAAAGAGAAAGGGAACTTATAGGACATGGTGACTAAACTTGAAAGTGAACTCCTTGCAGAGCAGGTTGAGCGAGAGGGTTATCAGAAAAAAGTGAAGATTTTGTTGGCAAACCAGGAAATCTACCTAAGAGACGTGCAAGAGTTAACACAAGAGAATAATCATTTAAAGGCTCGAGAGGCATGAGCAGGTATTTCCAAGACTTCGGAGGAAGAAAATGCACAGTTAGAGAGGGTGAAGAAAGAGTTGAAAGAATGGCAGTGTGAAGCCTGAAAATAGAAAGGAAAAGCAGATCTACTCACTAAAGAAAGGCAACATTTGGAGGAACAATATTTGGATGCTCGACATAGCCTCAAAAAATACCGTGATCAAAATTAAGAGCTCTAAGAGAGGCTAAGGGAAGAAGAGGCCAAGGGAGCAGAGGCTGAGCTACTCCGTTTAGGTATCGAAGACTTGAAGAAATAGCTGCAGACGCATAAGGACCATATCCACACTCTCATTGATGATTGGGATTATGAGAAGATCCAATGGGCTGATACTAAGCAAGCTTTAAATGTCGCATGCTTAGGCCGGTATTTCTATATTGATCATCTGAAGCATCAGATTCAGATGGCAGTTTCTAAAGCTCGGGAAATGAGGAATCGCGCTAGGGATCTGAGATCGAGATTCCTCTCAGCAAGAAAGGATGGACAGTACCTGTTAGATTTCCTGGATAAGACGATGGAGCAATATCGACAAATCAGTCTTTTCTTTGGTAGGGTTCAGAAGGAAACAATGTCGAGAGGAGGAGCTAAGCCACCAGCACCAAAATGACTTAAAGTAGCAGAATATGAGCTTATCTTTCTTTTGATTTTGAATAATGTGTACTCAAAACTTTATGATCTATGAAGTGCACTATATTTCAGAATACCACTGGTCTTTTGCATCATTGGCATTTGCATTTGAGCATCCATTTCACCTAACACCCTGCATTAAAATAAATAATTAACTATGGGAAGTTTAAACGCAGTTGACAAAATTACGCACCCGTATGAAACTCGCTCTCAAGCCCGTAAAATGGATATGGAAAACAGAATGTCTGTCATGGAAGCTGGTTTGAAGGGTACACAAGACAAGCTAGAGAAGATCGAAGGTGATTTGAAGAATGAGATTACCAGCGCTCAAGATAATACTGTGCTACAAATAGTAGCTATGCTCGGAAAGAGCCTTGAATTTCTTAAGGCCCTCAAAGATGCAAGGGCAGCAACACCCGTGCATGAGGCCCTCAAGGGGAAGGTTCAGGTTCACATCCCTGTGACCTTGACTAATGCCCTAGTGGAGTACGGGGCAGGTCAAGGTGATGACCAGGATTTTGAGGTGCCCGACCTCGACGAGTTGCCAAGACAGAGCCGCTTGGATAGGAAATTAGAAGAACGCTGTGAAAAGCTTGAAGGAATGGTGAAGGCCCTACAGGGAGTTAGTATTCATCGGGGCCTAGATGCTAGAGATCTCAGCCTGGTGACAGACTTGGTCATTCCCCCAAAATTTAAAACGCCGAACTTTGAGAAATACGACGAAACCACATGTCTTTCAGCACATTTGACAATGTACTGCAAGGAGATATCATATTATTTGGACAATGAAAACTGCTCATACACTGCTTCCAGGACAGTTTGTCTGGGTCAGCAGCTCGCTAGTATACACAGTTAAATCGAGCCAGTATAGAGACGTGGTTGGATCTGTCACAAGCCTTTGTTGAGCAATATAAGCATGTGACGGACTTGGTCCCAAATAGAATGGTCCCGTAGGGGATGAAATAGAGAACAAATGAAAGTTTCTACCAGTACGCTCAAAGGTGGCGGGATGTAGCAGCGCAGGTCCAGTCGCCACTGTTGGAGAACGAAATCATGCCCATGTTTGTAGAAACGCTGAAGGGGCATTTTTATGACCGAATGATAAATCATGCAACTAAAAGATTCGCTGATATGCTGACGAATGGTGAGTTAATCCTAGCAGCCATAAAAAGCAGAAAGCTTGATGGAGGAGAGTCAAAGAAGCCTTATAGAAAACGAGAAAATAAGGTGAACATGACTTCATCATATAATCATAATTTCTCTAAAGGGGTAGTGATTAACAAGCTAAGTGCGGCCAATACAAGCTCGATAGTTCGAAATTCACCCAAGCTCAAAAAAAGGAATAAGCCTAGCTTCACCCCTATACCAGTAACTTACACAGAATTATTTCTGCAGTTGGTTGAATCTAGATTGGTGGTGCCACAACATCTTACCCCGATGTTACCACCATACCCTCGGTGGTATGACCCAAATGCCAAATGCGAATACCATGCTGGAATCATAGAACATACAATTGAGAATTGTATAGCCTTCAAGAAGGTAGTGGAGAATTTGCAGAAAACAGGTATGTTGTCGTTTGAAGCCGTGGAGGATAACGAAAAACCTCTTCCCAACCATCAAAGTACAGGGGTAAACGCTGTATGGGAGGAAGAAGGCAAGAAAGTGAAGGTACGAATAGACGATGTTATAACCCCACTATGGTGGGTGTATTCAAAAATGAAGAAGGCTGGAATGTTGGATAAGAATGTTGAGGTACAATCCTCAGGAAATGGGCCCTATTGTGAGTATCATAGGGAGGAGGGTCATGAAATTCAATGGTGTTTAGAATTCAGGCAGCTTGGTTCAGAACAAGATGAATAGCGGTGAAGTAGAATTCTTCACAAGGAAAGGTATGAGTGATGTGCCTGAAATATGTGCATCAGACGAGTCTCCCATGAAGAATATCACGGATATTAAACCCTTGGTCATCAAAACCAAGGTAAAAGCTGACGAAGCAACAAATAAGGTGACCCCTCGACTTGTAATAAGACCATCGATACCTTTTCCTTATGATGACAACAAAAAAGTGCCTTAGAATTACACATGTACTACAACGGCATCAGAAGACCCAGGGCACACTGAGACTGAGGCCAAGGAAGGAATAATTAACGAAGTTGGCCATTTCATGAGAAGCGGGAGGTGTTATTCGCCCCCTATTGGAGAAGATCAAGATGTTACTCAAAGAAAGAATGCTTTGAACAAGGAACCCGAAAAGGATTTTTATGAGGACCGCCCAGACGAAGTACTGGAACCTGTGAAAGAATTCGAGGCTCAGGAATTTCTTAGATTCTTAAGCATAGTGAATACAGTGTAGTGGAACAATTGCATAAGCTCCTGGCGCGTATATCAATGCTATCACTGTTGCTAAGTTCGGAAGGGCATCGAGAAACATTACTCAAGGTTCTCAACCAAACCTTTGTACCAAAGGAATTAACCACTGACAAGTTGGATAAGTTGGCGGGAAACATTGTTGTTGATAATTTCATCTCTTTTAGTGATGAGGAGATCCCAGAGGGAGGAAGGGGCTCGTACAAAGCTCTTCACATTACCGCTTGTTGCAAAAGACACATGCTTTCGGGGGTCCTTATAAATAACGGTTCGGCCTTAATTGTTCTGCCAATAGCCACATTGAAGAAACTGCTGATAGATGAGTCACATATAAAAGTTTATCGAAACACGGTTTGAGCATTCGATGGCACGCGAAGAGAGGTGATAGGAAAGATAGAGGTCCCCTACAAATTAAACCGTCTATGTTCGAAGTCGACTTTGTGGTAATGGACATTCGGCCAACCTATAGTTGCCTTCTAGGGCGTCCTTGGATTCATACCACAGGAGCAGTTATGTCCACGTTGCACAAAAAGTTAAAGTTCATGGTCGATGAACACTTGATAACTGTTGGCGCAGAAGAGGATATCATTGCCTCGGTGATGGTTGAAACTCCTTATATCGAGGTGGATGCAGGGGCATTGGAATGTTCTTTCAGGTCACTGGAATTGGTGGGCGCAACTTTTCTTGCTGAGGGGAGCAAGATTCAAAGGCCAGGTTTTTCCAAGTGCGCGAAGATGCAAGTGAGAGAAACTTTAAGAAAGGGTACTGAAGTAGACAAAGGATTTGGGAAATATCACCAGGGTAGGCTGTACCCGGTGACCGTTGCTGAGAAGAAAGACAGATTTGGACTGGGATTTAAGCCCAACGCGACCCAGAGAAGAGCTGCCATAATGAAGAATCAAGAGAGAAGAAAGATCAGATTCAAAGGAGAGGATATCGTATGGGATCCAATGACGTTTCCACCCCTTAATTTTACCTTTACATCAAGGGGGTTTGTGAACCCCGACTTAACCCAGGATGAGAAGGATGTGGATTAGATCGCAGATATGTTTGGCAAGATAAGCATTAATGCGGTACTGGAAGAGCAAGAAGAAGAGGGCAGATATCTGTCAATGATTCGCCCATGTGACGAGCTCAATAATTAGACTGCATAAGAATTTCTTGTAGTTTTAAAGTCTTTTTCAGAGTAATTTTCAAAACTAACCCCCTGTTTTAGCCCGAAAAATAGTAGGGGATCACTTATGTAAATGGCATATGCTAAGTCATTAAGGTTCCCATTTCAATAAAGTGCATTTTTGTTTTCAAACCTTGTGCATCAAAGAACAAAAAAAGATATTTTATTCTTTTTTTCTTTTTCTTTTCTTGCCTAAATGTTGATGTATTCCCATTCTTTATAGGTCTCCAGATATCGATGGCATAAGTGATATTGAGTCCGAATCGCAAGTTAATTTCGAGCAGCCCATATGCCTAGAAGGATTCAAAGATCTTGATGTTGAGGTGGAAACTGATATCCTATAAGATTTACTCCGACTGATGAAAAGTGAAGATAAAAAGATTGTTCCCCACAAAGAGCAGTTGGAAATTATGAATCTTAGGACCGAGGAAGAAATGCGTGAAGTGAAAATTGGCACTGCAATCACTGCACAAACTCGACAAAGTTTGGTTGAGCTTTTGCACAGTTACAAGGATGTGTTTGCCTGGTCATACCAAGACATGCCATGTTTGGATACAAACATCGTGGTTCATCGCCTGCTGATAAAGCCAGGGTGTCGACTCGTGCAGCAAAAATTACGAAGAATGAAGACATACATGCTTTTGAAAATTAAGGATAAGGTGAAAAAACAATATGACGCCGGTTTCCTACAAGAAGCTCAATATTCGGAATGGGTGGCTAACATTGTGCCAGTCCCGAAAAAGAATGGAAAGGTTCGCATGTGTGTTGACTATAGGGACCTAAATCGTGCAAGCCCGAAGGATAATTTCCCGCTCCTACAAATTGACACTTTAGTGGACAATACTACTAGGCATTCGTTGGTTTCATTCATGGATGACTTCTCAGGCTACAACCAAATTAAGATGTGACCTGCGAACATGGAGAAAACCACGTTTGTAACACAACGGGGCACTTTCTGCTACAAGGTGATGCTATTCAGATTAAAAAATACTGGGGAAACTTATCAGAGAACCATGGGGAACTTGTTCCATGATATGATTCATCGGGAAATCGAGGTATATGTGGATGGCATGATTGCCAAGTCACAAACAGAGGAGGGACACATCCTGAACCTAGAAAAGCTTTTCAAGAGGTTGAAAAAATTTCAATTGAATCTCAATCCCGCCAAGTGTACATTTGGAGTAACTTCAGTGGAACTCTTAGGCTTCATAGTGAGAGAAAGTGGATAGAGGTAGACCTTGACAAAGAGAAAGCAATACAACAGCTTCCACCTCCGCAAACGCAAAAAGAGGTCTGAGTTTCCTAGGTATACTCAATTATATATCCAGATTCATCTCCTAGCCGACAAAAAAATGCAGCCCAGTGTTCAGACTACTCAAGAAGGAAAGTCCTAGAGAGTGGAACGAAGAGTGCCAAATAGCCTTTAAGCAAATTAAGAAGTAGTTAACAAATCCACTGGTATTAGTGCCACCAGTCCCATAAAGGCCCTTAATCTTATATTTGACCATACAATAGAATTCATTAGGATGTATGTTGGGGCAGCACGACGAGACGGGTCGAAAAGAAAGGGTAATCTATTACTTGAGCAAGAAATTCACAGATTGTCAATCAAGGTATCCCTAGATTGAAAAGATGTGTTACACATTGGTTTGGGCATCAAAAAGGCTCAGGCAGTACCTTTTATACCACACCACGTGGTTGATATCTAAGCTCGATTCGTTAAAATTTATGATGGAAGCACCAACTCTATCAGGAAGGGTAGCTCACTGGAAAATGCTGCTAACAGAATTCGACATCCAATATGTTAGCCAAAAGGCAGTAAAAGGAAGTGTCATAGCAGACTTTTTAGCAAACCGCACTTCAGATGATTATGAAGCTTTAGAGTTTGACTTCTCTAGTGAACATTTGATGTGTGTTACAGGAAAATAACCCATGGATTCTTAATTTTGATGGAGCTTCTAATGCCTTGGGCCATGGTATTGGGGCAGTCCTGGTTTCCCCAGAGGGTGATCATTACCTATGCACTAGCCGCCTGAAGTTTTTCTATACCAACAATATGACAGAGTATGAAGCCTGCATCATGGGATTGCGAGCGGCCATAGAGAAGAAGGTTAGGGTCCTAAAAGTCTACGGAGTCTCAGCTTTGGTTCTATCAAATTCGCGGAGAATGGGAGATGAAGGATTCAAAGTTAATTGAGTATCAGAAACTACTCCTCGAATTGATCAAAGAATTTGAGGAAATTACCTTCAACTACCTCCCGAGGGAAGAAAACCAAATGGCAGATGTGTTGGCCATGTTGTCAGCAACCTTTAAAGCAAGTGAAGATGCAAAAATGATACAAATACAAATACAGGTTTCAGAATTGCCTACGCATTGTTACAATGTAGAAAAGGAGGAAGATGGTCTCATATGGGTACTATGACATATTATAGTACATCAGGTTTCAGGAGTGTCCAGCTCAAGCAACTGGGAATGACAAAAGAACCCTTCGAAAGATGGCTGTAGGATATGTTTTGGATGGAGAAACCCTGTATAAAAAGAGTCAAGCCAAGTTTTGTTAAGATGTGTAGGTGCCAAAGAAGCTCAATTAATCTTAGAGGAAGTTCACGAAGGGGTTTGCTCGACTCATCCTAGTAGGTTCACCATGGCTAGGTGAATCATGCGATTGGGCTATTACTGGTCTACCATGGAAAGAGACTGCATCAATTATGCCCGGAAGTGCCATAAATGTCAAGTCTATTATGATAAGATACATGCTCCACCACAATCTCTTCATGTGATGACCTCACCATGGCCCTTCTCGAGATAGGGGATAGATGTGATTGGACAGATTTACCCCAAAGCCTCCCATGGACATATATTTATTTTAATGGCCATCGATTACTTCACCAAATAGGTTGAAGTGACATCCTATGCAAATGTCACCAGATCCACCATTTGTAAGTTCCTCAAGAATGAGATTATCTACCGTTATGGACTGCCTAAAAGCATTATCACTGACAACGCTTCAAATTTAAACAACAAAATGATAGCTGCAATTTTTGAACAATTCCAAATTAAGCATCATAATTAGTAACTTATCATCCAAAGATGAATGGGGCAGTAGAGGCTGCTAACAAAAATATTAAGAAAATAGTCTCCAAAATGACACACTTACAAAGACTGGCATGAAAAGTTGCCATTTGCACTATATGCCTACCGAACGGCCATACGAACATCTACATAAGCAACACCTTTTTCCTTGGTCTATGGCATAGAAGTCGTGCTACCAATTGAAGTCGAGATTCCTTCACTCCATGTTTTGATGGAGGCAAAATTGGATAAGGCAAAATGGGTTCAGGCACGATATGATCAGCTGAACCTAATTGAAGAAAAAATGCTGAATGCAATTTGCCATGGCTAAATGTACCAAAAGAGGATGATGCAAGCTTACAACAAGAAAGTTCACCCTAGAGAATTCCAAGAGGGTGACCTTGTTCTAAGAAAGAAGTTGCCAATTCAAAAAGATTCTCGAGGAAAGTGGGTACCTAACTGGGAAGGGCCCTTTGTTGTATCCAAGGCATTTTCTGGAGGAGCCTTAATTCTGGATGAGATGGACGGGAATGAACTAGAAAACCCTGTGAATTCAGATTAGGTCAAATGCTATTACGCTTGAAAAAAAAGAAAAACAAAAAAAGAGGAAAAAGAGGAGAGTCCAAAACGAAAACCTAAAAATGACGTCTTGGAAATAGGATGGATTCAAGTTGAAAACCCGTAAAGGGCGACTTGAATGTATGGGGACAAGAATGTTTGTTTGGAGTTACAACGTTCAGCAAGACCTTTGAAGAATTCTTGGCAGAATGAGCATCCGAAAAAAGTTGTCGATGGATTGACTCATAACACTTCGGTCTTTGATATTTGGACACTTTGTCCCTCCTCTTATTGATCACCTTTCAATCTCCAGAACTTTTCTTTTGGATCCTTTTCTGGCACATTGAAATGGGAGCCTATGGATTTGCATTCATACAACATAAGAGATTTTTGAACATTTCTCTGAACGTAACTTAAAGAAGAACAAGAATTTTAATACTTTTCATTATTTTGACTCTAATCATATCATTTTCATAAGTATAGAACTTCATGTAGATTGGAACGAGACTTTGTGAACAGGGGACGTCATTCCAAAACTTTCAAGGTGGAAATAAGCCTTGCTGCAAAGAGTATCATTCCAAGACTTTTAAGGTGGAAATAAGCTTTGCTGCAAAGAGTATCATTCCAGGTGGAAATGAGCCTTGTGAATACCATTCCAGGACATTCAGGATTATTCAACTCATTTGGAGTACAAGATTACTGGATTAAGTGAACAAATATGCATGGATCAAATGCTCTCTAGGAAGCAAGGAGCCAAAGCATCCCCACATATATTTCAATGGAGATGTATCAACAACAATGGAATGATGCACCAGCTATTCGTTTTGTTTCTACCGCTCCGGAGAAACATGTCATTGGAAGATACATCAGTTATGTGATTTGTTTTTGTCGCCTCGAAGAAACAGGTCCTTTGAAGTCATTGTCGCTCCGGAGTGACACGTCAGCTTTGTTTCTATCATTTCAGAGGAACGAGATCTTACGAATCATTGGCGCTTCGGAATGATGGACCATTCACTCGATTTGTTTCTGCCGCTCTGGAGAAACAAGTCTTTTGAAGATGTACTAGTCGTTCATTTCGTTTCTGCTGCTCCGGAGGAATGGGTTCTTTGAAATCATTACCGCTTCAGAATAATAAATTAGTTATTCAATTCGTTTCTTCCGCTCTGGAGGAATGAGTTCCTTGAAACCATTGCCGCTTCAGGATGATACGCCAGCTATTTTGTTTCTGGCACTCCGAAAAAAACAAATTCTCTCATCCAATGAAGTTGTTCAACTTATTCACTGCCGCTCCGAAGGAATAAGTCGATTAAGGAGTCGCTTGCCATTTCAAAAGAATGACTCGTTGATGTTCAGTTTGTCTTTGCCACTCTAAAAAGACAAGCTGCGTTTAGCCATTTGGCCGGATAAAATAATGCCTTTTATTCTTTCCCTATTGCCATTTCACCGGAATGTGCAAAGAGGGGCAGCTGTAGTCACATAATTTTTTTGGCCAACACCCATTTAAGTGTTGATATCCAAAGAAATATAGTATATGTTAATTCATTTGATTATTGTATATATTAGAGTCCAAAAATAAAACTAAAAGTTGAAAACCCAATAAAATATGTGATCCATTCATTAAAAAAGCTCATCCTTACAAACCCAATTCATTTGTTACATAAAACAAGCCCATCTTTTACAAGCCCATTCGGCTAACATAAGGAAAACCTAGGAAGCTTAAGCCTTTGAGCCGCCACCTTCATCTCACTGTTGGATCAAAATTGATCCAACGACATTGGTAAAACCCTAGCCCTTAAGCCTTCAGCGCCGCACCTTTCTATACTATCAGATCCAATAAGTGATCAACGGTCCAGATCACTTCGGGAGGCGTCACCAGGATTACCACTCGTGCGTGGCACGCACACGCTCAACCTTTCGGCTTCTGGTGATCGTTCATCTTCTTCGTTCAAGTTGGGAACGAAATCCCTCAACCCCGACAGCTGCACTTCGCTGCCATCTTCACCGTTCGTCATTTCCTCATCTCGATCGTACCATGCAAGAAAACAAATCAGGATTAAGACTCGAATTGAAACAAAAAAAGAGGAAACAAATTTGAATCATACAAAGAAAAGGCAAGAAATCGAAGCAAGCATGGCCGGCGTGGAAACCAAGCAAAAGTCGTAGCATTTCGGGCAAGAATCAACTTTGTTTTGGGGCAAAAAAATCAAAGCCGAATCACTAAAGATTGATTTTGTTTTTTATTCCATGTATAAACACCCTGTAATCGGCTATAAAAAGCCATTGAATCACCGATTGTAATAGACAATTGAGAAATCAAATAACAGAAGCAATTTCAGTCCAAATTAAAGGTATTACGCCTAAAATTTTCTTTTTTCTACATATATTTCTAGGTTTTAATTCGAAAGAATGAAAGAGGGGCGCGGGTTTACCAATCAAATGAGGCCAAAGCTATTACCGGAGAGCCTAGCCAACGTCACCGTTAAATTTAGGAGCCAAAACTGAAGGAAGCGGTCATCAGAAATTCACCGCCGGCTGAAGGCCTCAGCGGCTGAAGTGGAGGAGCGCCGTGAACCACCATTGGATCCTGGAGAACACAGCGGTGGTCTTCATCCAATGAAGAACATCATTGAAGGTTTTTTGAGGATTTTGAAGACTGGTGTTTGATCCATTTGGGAGAAAATGAAACAAATGAGTTTTGTTTCTGATTTTTAAAATATATACTCAACCCGTTGGAGCAACCCGGAACCGAACCGACCCAGATCACGAATCCCGCCCTTCTTTTCGTAGCATTCGACTCTGAACCCTCTGTTTGCATTCTTTGCACTTTAGTCCTTTTTTGTTTTAATTTTGTTCTTCAGTTTTAATTTTGTTTCAGTTTAGTCATTTTTGTGCTTAATTTGTTCCTTTGGTCACAAATTTAAAATATAAAGAATAGAATTTAATAGGCCCTTAATAATCTAGTTAAAATTTATTTACCTATTAAGATAAATACTAGGTTAAATAATATATATAAATATGTAGGGTTATATTAGTTCATTAATTTTTAATAATGTTTAGTATATGTTCTTTTAGGTATAGGTTCCTCATTTACATAATATGTTTGTAATTTAATTTGGTAATTTCTTTAGGTCACTAAATATATCTTTAATTAGAATTCAATTAGTAGAGCCTTATAAGATTAATCACTTTAATCACGCAATAATTGACCTTAGAATTAAAAAAACAAAAAAAACAAATATCATACAAAAAAAGGTTTTATTGCACCATGAAAACGAGATGTACGTTCAATTAGGGTTAATTCAGTCTTCCCCTAGCCGTTGTGGGAACGGTTAAGACTCCTATGCGAAAGTGCATTATCGAATTTTAAAGATTAATACCTTAATCCGTTTGCATCTAAATTGATTCAGATTTTCTCAGCCGTGGGCGAGTTCGAGCCAATTCTAGAACCTTGTGGATTTTTATATTAACCTTTGCATGCATGCACTCGGGTTACAAGGAAAATATTAGTGATCAAGTAAGTGCCGTTTTTATGGGCGTAGTGGGGGTGCTAATCCTTCCCTACACGTAACCGTGCCCCCGAACCCTTGAGATTTCGTAATCTCTGGTTTGTTTTTTTAGGTTTCTGGTCCGCCTAATATAATAAAAGGGACCGGTTGCAACTCTGTTGTTACAATACTTATTTTATCTTGTTTATTAATAAGAAGTCATTATTATTATTTCAGTCTTATTCTGTGTATCTATAAATAAACTGAATTATAATAAAGTCCTTAGAATAATATAGTTATTCTTGAATGTCTTTAGTCGAGAATTATTGTGGGCTTGAACAACAACAATGTATTAAGACTAATATGTAGTTGATTGATGACAAAGTGTTGGTATTGACATAGAGATGCCAAAATCAATACATAAGTATTTGTTAGGGAATGACATACTGGACTGACCCACTATGAGCATGTTTCTTGGATTATTATGTGACAGTCACAACATTGCTCATGGTGATAACTATATGTATGATCCCCAGACTTGAGATCATCATTTATTCAACATCGCGAGTGACATATTTTGATACGGTCAAACGTGTATCGTAACTGACTACACTATAAAGACTGATATTGGATATGTCACAATCCATGTAGTGAAATATGGTTGATCAAAATAGGATTTGTCCATCCTACATAATAGGAGTAATATCATAGGCCACTTTATTGAGTGAGACTAGAAAATGCATGCTCATGCTCGAATGAATTGATATGGGATATCATAGTTATTCATTTATAATAGTTACTCAAGATATCAAAAAACATTAGATGGACTATACAAGTGTGACTAATCCATGACTTGTGCCCGATCTAGATATGAGGACAAAAGGATGAAATACATAAAAGAAGTTAATCACAGAAAAAGGTTAAATCGAACTACGATTTCATGTAACTTAGGTAGCAATGATGTGTTGCTAGATGCCACTCATTGCTTGTAATATTAGAATTGTTCTGGATATTACTGCTAACATTACATGAACCTACAAGGGTCACACCCTATGATTGAAACGAACAAATATCAACTAGATAGCATGTGTACAAACTTGTTGTACGCATAATTAGTGAGAAACCGAAATTGTTAATTTCAGTTTTATACATATGTTAATATTTGATAAGTTATTGTAATTATCAAATACTATATATATATATATATATATCTTTAAAAGAAACCTAATTAACGTAGAACCAGATTCTTCATATTTAATTATATTTAGTTAAATATATTGTATATTTAAAGAATTTGAATTTAATTAGAATTAGGTTTTTGAATGCTATATAAAGGCATAAGGTCTGGCAGCCAATATATGCGTTTTTCGAAAATCATATCTAACAGTTAGAGAAGAGAAAAATTGTTCGTTTTATTCGGGTGATCTGCGTAGAGGTCAGAATGTTGTTGTGACGACTCGAATTCGATTTGGATTCTCCTATACTCGTTACAGAATTACAGATTGGTTGCGGTAATGTTTTTCATCCTTTATCACCCCAAATTCGTCCCTTGTAAATGGATCACTGGTAGATTACGCTGGATAATTTTTTCGCTGCGCCATAGGGGGTACTGATGTTTTCTAATAGTGGTATCAGAGCCACTTGTATGATACGAACTCGGACTTAAATACTTGGATGATGTTTTTGTATGAGATGCATGTTTTACCTTTTCTGTTTTGACGAGCATGCGATGTTTGTGCAAAACGTAGAAATTGAATCCAGTCATGATTAATATGTTAATCTGTTTTAACAAGTTTTTACGATCGATGGTTAAGTGTTAATCATGTGTTTGTTGCGGTAAACTTTTAATAATCATATGTTAATAGTTGACATGATGAACATGCAGTTAAGATATCAGATCGTTTTTGGCAGAGGAATAATGGTTGTTCCCGAGTGAGAAATCTTAGGGACTGAAAAATCTTAAAAATACGAATCTGTTAATAAAATTTATCAAATTGTGAGGTTTTTCCAAAATAATCGAAGTGCCAAAAACACGGGCGGACCAAACGGCCCCGGATCTGCCGGACCGCGTAGGCAACAAAGGTCGTAGGAACTATTTAGGTAATCTTAATTAACAAGATAAAACATGTATATATTTTGGATGATATGAACGATGTTTGAAATGAATGGTTATAGCCCAAATAGCCTATTTACTTTGGTTTTATATAAATACAGCCTGCGTGTCGTGCCTTTCTTTCTTCTATTGTAATTCTCTTCTCATCTTACTCTCTCGTATGTAAAATGAGTTTCTAAAAATTGTATTATTTGCGGAGAAAGCGTGGACCAAAAGAGCAGACTGATGGGCTGATCAAAGGTGGATTAGGTGCTTGAGAAGCAAGTTCTATCTTTAGTAATTCTGGTTCTCCCATTGGCTTGGGATGAGCCTCCTTAGTTTTAAGGGCTATAACCATTGCATTTATATTTACTGATTTACATATATATAAAACAATGCATGTTTTTTAGCATGATGGTAACTGATTAGATTATAATAGAATAGTGAGATTAATATAACAAAAACCCTCCATATTTAATTAAAATTAATCATCCAATATTAGCCCTCGTTAAAACCTCGATTGGTACTATGTAGGTTTTGCCAAAGCAAAATACTTAGATCTATCTTGGTTAAACGAGAAGAATAAGCAAGTGATATTCATTGGTAGTAATATTGATTAAACTATGTTGTTCTAATAAGATTAGAAACCTAAAGACTAAAGACTGTTCAAGAACTTTGGTGATTGAAAAACAATACGAAAGTGCATGTCTAGGATTGTTCTTTGAAAGACTTGGTATTTAAGCGTGCCCAATACACCACCTCTCTTTTCATAAGTTACCTACATGGTGCACTGTTCATTATTGTTCTTTCTATTATACCATATGAACTTTTGTTTTGGATAATAGTTGTTCATCAAATATAGGAATTACATGAGATGTAATTACCAAGTGTTGCTTACCTAAATAATTGAATTCCAGGAGTAAAGCCAAAGCTGACTTAGAATGAAATGAAATATAGATCCTTCCCCACTAGAAATACTTTTAGCAAGTTTTTCGATTTTAAGGGTTTTTAATAGTGGGAATGTTATTACTTTATAAACATGATAAAAAGGTACTTATAAAAACATATTTTATCATTGTAGATTTATTATGGCAAATTCAAACACATTACCATTGCGATCCGTCCTTGAGAAGGACAAATTAAATGGCTTGAACTTCCTTGACTGGTTTTGTAATTTGAAGATTGTCCTCAAACAAGAACAGAAACTAACAGTCATCGAAGAACCTGTCCCTAAAAAGCCAGCAGATAATGCCTCTAAAGATGAATTGGAAGCTTTTGAAAAATACTCAAGTGACATGTTATATGTCGGTTGCTTGATGCTTGAGACCATGACCCCTGAGCTTCAGAAGCAACATGAGGACATGGTTCCCTATGAGATGCTTAACAATCTCAAGGAATTATATAAGGGGCAAGCTCGTCAAGAGAGGTATGGCAAGCTCGTCAAGAGAGGTATGAGACCTCTAAAGCTTTGTTTCGATGCAAGATGGTTGAGGGAACTCCAGTGGGAACTCATGTTCTCAAATTGATAGGGTATATTCAGACCCTTGAAAAATTGGGCTTCCCTCTATGTGTTGAATTGGCTATTGATGTTATCCTGCAATCATTTCCGGATAATTTTAATCAGTTTGTTCTTAATTTCAATATGAATGAAATTAACTAATCGTTGCCCCAATTGCTTGGTCTGTTAAGAACAACAGAGAACAACATGAAAAAGGTTAGCTGCAAACCTATTCTGATGGTCCGAAAGGATAACAGAAAAGGAAAGCCCAACACCAAGGCAAAGCCAAAGCCCAACAAAGGAAATGTTGCATTGAAACCCAAATGAGGAGTTGCAAAAGAAGGAAAATGTTTCCATTGCAACAATGTTGGACATTGGAAGAGAAACCGCCCTGTTTATCTTGAGGACATCAAGAAGGCAAGAGAGAATGGACAGGCTGGATCAGGTATTTATGTTATTGATATTAATATATCAACATCTACTTCTTGGGTATTAGATACCGGTTGTGGTTCTCACATTTGTACTTCTGTACATAGACTAAAAAGGAGTAGAAAATTAGCAAAAGGAGATGTGGACCTACGAGTGGGAAATAAAGCAAGAGTTGTTGCATTAGCTATAGGAACATACACTTTGTCATTACCTAGTGGACTTGTTTTATATTTAGAGGATTACTATTTCGTACCTAGTTTGACTAAAAACATTATTTCAATTTCTTGTTTTGACAAGATTGATTTTGAGATTATTATTAAGAATAATAGTTCTTCTTTTCCCCCCAATAATGTTTTTATGGTACAACTCAATTAATCAATGGCCTCTATATCTTAGATCAAGATAAATCCATATATAACATAAATAAAAAAGATCAAAAACAAATGACTCTAATCAAACTTATCTCTGGCATTGTCGCTTGGGTCATATAAGTGAGAAACACATATCAAAACTTCATAAAGATGGACTTTTTGGATTCTTTTGTTTTTGAAGATTTTGATATATGTGAACCTTGCTTAATGGGAAAATGACCAAATCACCGTTTGACAGTTAAAATGAGCGAGCAAGTGATTTATTAGGTCTATACATAGTGATGTATGTGGACCAATGAATACACAAGAAAGAGGAGGGTTTCAACACGTCATTACTTTCACTGACGACTTCAGTAGATATGGGTATGTTTATCTAATGCATCATAAATTTGAAGCCCTTGAAAAGTTCAAGGAATTTAAAAATAAAGTACAAAACCAACTAGGAAAGAGTATCAAAGCTCTTTGATCAGATCGAGGTGGAGAATACTTAAGCCTAGAGTTTGATGAACTTCTTAATGGATGTGGGATTGTCTTACAACTTACACCTCCAAGTACTCAACAACACAATAGAGTCTCTGAAAGGAGAAATCGAACGTTGTTAGACATGGTTCGATCAATGATGAGTCATGCTGATCTTCCAACTTCTTTTTGGGGACATGCGTTAGAAACAACTGGTTTCACACTAAATCGTGTTCCGTCTAAATCGGTTCAAAAAACACCATATGAGATATAGACTGGGAAGCATCATAGTATGTCTTTTATGAAAATTTGGGGATGCGAAGTTTATGTTAAACATCAGATATATACAAAACTCGAACTCAAATCTCATAAGTGTAATTTTGTGGGATATCCTAAAGAAACTAAAGGATATTATTTCTTCAATCCACCCGAAAACAAAGTGTTTGTTGCTCGAACAGGAGTCTTCCTCGAAAAAGAATTTATTTTCAGAAAAGGAAGTATGAGAAATATTAAACTTGAGGAAATTCAAGATCAACCACAGATCACTGAACCAGAGATTGAACAACAACAAGTTCCACAAATAGTTGAGGAACATCTAATCGTTCTTGAAACACAACCACTGCGAAGGTCTATGAGAGAACACAATGCACCTGAGAGATATGGATTTCTTGTCACATTGCATGGAGATGTTCTTCTCATGGACCAAGATGAGCCTAGGACTTATCACGAAGCAGTGGAGAGTAGACTCTGAGAAAAGGCTAGAAGCCATGAAATCCGAGATAGATTCCATGTCAAAAAACCAAGTATGGACTTTGGTTGACCCACCCGAAGGAATTAAGCCAATAGGGTGCAAATGGGTTTTCAAAAAGAAGACCGATATGGATGGCAATATACAAACATACAAAGGGTGATTGGTCGCTAAGGGATTTCGTCAAATTCATGGAATAGACTATGATGAAACTTTTTCCCCTCTTGCTATGTTTAAATCCATCCGGATATTGCTTGCAATAGCTGCATATTATGATTATAAAATCTAGCAAATGGATGTCAAAACCGCTTTCCTTAATGGAAAATTGGATGAGGATGTGTACATGACACAACCTGAGGGTTTTGTCAATTCAAAAGATGCCCAAAAGGTATGCAAGCTACAAAGATTCATTTATGGACTGAAGCAAGCTTCTCGAAGTTGGAATCTTCGTTTTAATGAGGCAATTAAAGAATTTGATTTTATTAAAGATAAAGATGAGCCGTGTGTTTTCAAGAAAATTAGTGGGAGCATTGTCACATTCTTGGTATTGTATGTGGATGACATACTAATAATAGGAAATGACATACCTACCTTATAGTCTATAAAGACTTGGATAGGAAAATGTTTTTCTATGAAAGACTTAGGTGAAGCAACCTACATATTAAGAGTCAAGATCTATAGAGATAGATCAAGACGACTCCTAAGACTAAGTCAAAATACATACATAGACAAAGTACTGAAAAGATTCAGTATGGAAGAATCTAAAAGAGGATTCTTACCTATGAGACATGGCATTTCGCTCTCGAAGGAAATGTGTCCTTCAACGCCTTAAGAGAGGGAACGTATGAGTAAGATACCATATGCTTCAGCCATTGGATCTATCATGTATGTCATGCTATGTACACGTCCAGATGTATCATATTCACTAAGTATGACAAGTCGATACCAAGTAGATCCCGGTGAAGGTCATTAGGTTACAGTAAAAAACATCCTTAAGTACATAAGAAGAACTAAGGATACATTCCTTATGTATGGAGGTGAGGAAGAGCTAATTATAAAAGGTTATACTGACGCAAGCTTTCAAACTAATAAGGATGATTCTCGATCGCAATCGAGTTTTGTGTTTTGCCTTAATGGAGGTGTTGTAAGCTGGAAAAATTCAAAGCAAGATACAGTAGCAGATTCTACGACAGAAGCCGAGTATATTGCAGTAAGCGATTCTACAAAAGAGGTTGTTTGGATCAAAAAGTTTATATCTGAACTAGGGGTCGTGCCTAGCATATCAAATGCTATAGATCTACGTTGTGACAACAATAGAGCCATCGCACAAGCAAAAGAGCCCAGATCTTACCAATGATCGAACCACATACTTAGGTGTTACCATCTCATTCATGAAATCATTGATCGAGGGGATGTAGAAATATGCAGAGTACCAACGGATGACAATATCGCCGATTCACTGACAAAGCCTCTGACACAACAGAAGCATGAGTGTCACACTAAGTCTCTTTGTATTAGATACATGAGTAATTGGTCTTAGTTCTAGTGGGAGATATTGGAGTATGCCCAAAGACCAATTATGAGATAGTTGTAAAAGACATACTTATTTTATCTTGTTTATTAATAAGAAGTCATTATTATTATTTTAGTTTTATTCTGTGTATCTATAAATAAACTGAATTATAATAAAGTCCTTAGAATAATATAGTTATTCTTGAATGTCCTTAGTCGAGAATTATTGTGGGCTTGGACAATAATAATGTATTAAGACTAATATGTAGTTGATTGATGAAAAAGTGTTGTTATTGACATGGAGATGTCAAAATCAATACATAAGTATGTGTTAGGGAACAACATACTGGACTGACCCGCTATGAGCATGTTTCTTGGATTATTATGTGACAGTCACAACATTGCTCATGGTGATAACTACATGTATTATCCTCAGACTTGAGATCATCATTATTTCAACATCGTGAGTGACATTTTGATACGGTTAAACGTGTGTCGTAACTGACTACACTATAAAGACTGATATTGGATATGTCACAATCCATGTAGCGAAATATGGTTGATCAATATAGGATTTGTCCCTCCTACATAATAGGAGTAATATCATAGGCCACTTGATTGAGTGAGACTAGAAAATCATGGCCATGCTCAAATGAATTAATATGCAATATCATAGTTATTCGTTTATAGTCTACTCAAGATATCAAAAAACATTAGATGGACTATACAAGTGTGACTAATCCATGACTTGTGTCTGATCTAGACATGAGGACAAAATGATGAAATACATAAAAGAAGTTAATCACGGAAAAAGGTTAAATCGAACCATGATTTCATGTAAATTAGGTAGCAATGATGTATTGCAAGATGCCACTCATGGCTTGTAATATTAGAATTGTCCTGTATATTACTGCTAACGTTACATGAACCTACAAGAGTCACACCCTATGATTAAAACGAACAAACATCGACTAGATAGCATGTGTACAAACTTGTTGTACACGTAATTAGTGAGAAATCGAAATTGTTAATTTCGATTTATACATATGTTAATATTTGATAAGTTATTGTAATTATTAAATACTATATATATATATATATCTTTAAAAGAAACCTAATTAAAGTAGAACCAGATTCTACATATTTAATTATATTCAGTTAAATATATTGTATATTTAAAGAATCTGAATTTAATTAGAATTAGGTTTTTGAATCCTATATAAAGGCATAAGGTCTAGCAGCTAATATATGCCTTTTTCGAAAATGTCTCTAACAGTTAGAGAAGAAAAAAATTGTTCGTTTTATTCGGGTGGATTGCGCAGAGGTCGGTACGCTGTTGTCACGACTCGAATTCGATTTGGATTCTCCTATACTCGTTGCGGAATTCCAAATTGGTTGAGGTAATGTTTTTCATCCTTTACCACCCCGAATTCGTCCCTTGTACATGGATCACTGGTGAATTACGCCAGATGATTTTTTCGCTGCGCCATGGGGTGTACCAACGTTTCCTAACAGCTTGATTGAATAAGGGGGTGAATCCACATATGAATACTGGATCCACTTGCATTAAGATGAGCAGCATGGAAAAAAATAAACCTCAAGCCAAACAATCAAAGCAGATTGTGGGGCAAAAATTATGTATGTACATATGTATGTATTCTTGTAGTGGGAACAAGCAAAGGAAAGCTTAATTGAACAAGGTGGGTGAATCTAAGTATGAATACTGAATCTACTAACATAACATGCACAGCATGGAAATAGCAAAAATCCCATTTTCAACTTAAGTTAGTTTCACTGGATTTTTGCTACAGCTTTCCTTTCACATAAAGATTTACATCATTGCTTGAAAACCCAAATGGAGAAGAGCCTCTTTAAGGATGTCGAATTTTTGTCTTAATATTAACACCAAACTGGATTTGAAACAACCAAAGGATTGAAGAAATCGGTACTTGGTCTCATATTCCGCTGAATCTATTAAATCTAATTTACCCCATCGATCATTCTCGATACATGTTCGTTTTCGAATGAAGATTCAGAGGAAAAGAAGCTGTTACCTATATCAATAAGGGAAGTGCAGCGTGATAGAATTCCAATGCCATTCTTCTTTTTCTACCAACTAGATATTAAACTCCATTAAAATGCTGGCAGCTTCACTGTCCAGTGAATGTTGGATACAAATCCTCAAGGCTCTGTAGATTTCATCTATTTGGCAGTGTTTGCAATCCCTATTCAGGAAAACATGAACTTTGTTTCTTATTTCGATCCAACTGCAGCCTGGAATTCTCTTCATATGTTTCTCTTTTATCTCTCTCCTCACCATCGATGTAATTTCCCATCTGCCCGCGGCAGCATGTGCATTGGACAGCATTATATATGATGAAACATCCTCAGGGTCCAATGCCATGATTTTCCTTGCTGCAAATGCGCCAAGTTCCCTATTTGAGTGAATTTGGCAGCCTCCAAGCAGTGCTTTCCAAAAACCAATACCTGGTTCAAAAGGCAATTGGTGAATAAACTCCTCAGCTTCCTTGAACTGCCCAGACCGAGCGAGCATATCCACCTTACAAGCATAATGCGCTGGTTTAAGCAAGTTGGATTCCTTAAGCCTTACCTTATTGAAATATGAATAACCCTCAGTAACAAGACCAGCATGATTACAAGCCCATAATAAACCAAGAATTGTAACATCATTAGGCCTAAAACCACTTACTAGCATCCTCTCAAATAATTCAATGGCTTCCTTTCCTCTTCCGTTCTGTGCATAACCACATATCAAAGCATTCCAAGAAACAACATTTCTTCCAAGAAGTTTATCAAAAACCAAGAGACTATCATCCACACTTCCACATTTGGAATAGAAACTAATAAGAGCATTGCCAATAAACACATTAAGTTGATCTCCCAAAGACTTAAAAGCATAAGCATGAAAACTTTTTCCCTTCCCAAGAGCAGCTATATTAGCTGCTGCAATAATAACACAAGAGAAAGTGGGTTCACTAGGCATCACCCCTTCTCTCAACATCTGAATGAAAAGATTTACAGCCTCTTCGTTATGACCAGTTTGGCTAAACCCAGAAATCATTGCATTCCAAGAAACAACATTTCTATGAGGCATCACTTTAAAAAGCCATAAAGCATCCTCAAACCTCTCATTTTTCAAGTATCCAGATATCAAAGTTGTGTAAGATACAACATTGGGTTGATGGGTATCTTCGAAAACTCTGCTTGCTTCCTCTATTGTACTCAACTTTGAATAAAGATCTAAACTTGCACTACCCACAAAAACATTGGAATTAAATCCCATTTTGATTGCACAGGCATGAAGTTGCTTCCCAATATTGAGGTCTTTTAACAAAGTGGAAGAGTGAATCACAGTCCCAAACGTGAACTCAGTGGGTCTAATATTGTTAGAAAGCATCCTGGTAAACAGATATATGGCTTCTTTATGTTGCTGTTGCTTAGAGAAGGTTCCAATTATGGAAGTGGCTGAAACTACACCTAAGTCATACATTTCGTCGAACAACTTACAAGCATCCCAAAATGAGTTGGACGAATCGTACGACGGAGGAATGTGAGCAACGGTAGCCTTTTGGATGTCAAATAAAGGATTATAAGCTTCTCTGTTGAACATGGTTGCGGCGGTGGTTAAAGGCAACCTACAATTTGGACTCAACGGAGGCATTGATGGTTTTTCTGTGTAGTTTCTAATCCATAGCTAAATCAAGGCCAATAAAAAAAGGGTAGTCGAAAAATGTCAAGTTTGAAGCAAATTTTAAAATTTTAGATTAAGAAACTAAACCCTAGGGTAATAATATTATGCACCGTCGGAATATTTTGTTTCTACAAGTGTTTTAATTTTTTGGATTATAGATTTAATTTATAGTTCATAGTTTAGGGTTTAGGTTTATGTGATTAGAATTTTGGGACTGTAGTTTGAATTTAGAGTTTAGGATTAGAATTTAGGAATTATAGGTAAAAACCTAAATCTCTACCATATTACCCTAAAACCTAAATCATAACCTCTAAACCCTAAACCCTAACAATAAACCCTAAATTCTAACTACATACTCTAAATTCTAAACCCCTGAACTGGATACATAACCCCTAAAATTAAGACACTTGTGGGAACAAAATATTTTTAGTGCCAGTACATCATATATTTTTTTCCTAAACTCTGTTTAAAAAGGGAATAGAGTTTTATTTTTATAACCACTTAGGATGTAGTCAAAATTAAACTATGAGGGGACAGTTGATTAACTTTGAAATAAATAGAATTTTAAAAATAATTAAATCATAAACAATTAATTTTACTAATTTTAAAATTAAAATTTCTTAAAAATTAATCTAGAAAAAAGAGGAGTCAAGGCTAAATTTCATTAATTTACTCTGACATAGTCTTAAAAATAATAAATCAAAAGATTTTGGAAGGGGCAAGGGCTTAGTTGCAATGATTTTAAGACTATTAGTGGCCTAAAATGCAATTAAACCATTTAAAGTTAGGGGCAATTACCCCTCTCACCTTCCATATGGATATGTCTCTATAACCATTGATATCTTAGTCATAAGAAACGACTTTCTTGATCCAGTTTATTCTATTTCTAACGTAAATGATTAAATTTTTAAAGGGTAAACTACTACAATGATCACTTACGTTTAGTCAATGTACACTTTTGGTCAATGGTTTTTTAAATTCGACCGTTTTGGTCACTTACGTTTTTGTTGTGTAAACTTTTGGTCACTCGAACATTTGTTTCTGTTACCCTGATAATGTGCTCGTTAATAAAAAGGGTTTATTTTTAATTTCACTCCTGAATTTTTAAAAGTTCATTTTTCACCCCAAAAGAACAAACTTTAATACCTTTCCAACCACCCACCGTAATGTGATACCGGTTGCAAAATTACCGAAATGCACGAGTTTGCCCGACTGTTAATCGAAGTAAGCAATGGCTTGTGTTGCAAATATTAAATGCTGCAGCGAACATATAATGAAAGATGAATAAACTGCAAATTATGCAATTTGTGAACGGCTGTGTTGGTTGTAAAAGGTAATATGGAAAATGGAAGGATAGAAATGATTGTAGGTGGTGTTGTTGAATAGGTAATTTTTGGTAAAGGAAAATAATATGGAATTGTGGGACTTACAAAGGAAAGAACCAATACTATATCGAGTATTGACCCGCCTATTGGAAGTTTAGCTGATCGAGGAAAGAACCTTCACTATAATGAGTGAAGACCTGAAACCTATGTTGATCTTAAATAAAAGACCGTGACCCTCTAACTAGAAAATTAGGAATTGGCAATATATGAAAAAAAAGAAATGACGCCACAAGCATTATGCTTGATAAGTCGATAGAGTTCTTGTAAAACAATAGAAGTGAAAAACTCACAAAGTTTAATAATTTGAATTATGTTATTACATGATGGAGAATGAGACCTATTTATAAGTCTACAAATAGACATACATATTAAAGTAATTAAAAGCTATTTAAAATGAAATTGATGACATGACTTTAATCTTGTGTCTTCTGGTAACCGAAGGGTTAATTTTCAAGAGTGATGAAGTCTTTAAGTGCTTTCCATTAAGTGTTAATCTCCATCAGCTTCCAATCTCCTTTATTGCTGCTAGTTACACCTACAAGAAAATATTAAAAGTAAACTTAAGTAACATGCAACCTAAATTGTATGCGGATAGAAATAAGAAACACGTGAACAAACAAAGCATGAGAACAGTGCAATACATATGATAAGTGAAAAAGAAAAGAATGTATGATGTGAATGCATGTAAACATGAAATAAATTCGAATGCGAACATTAAATGGACCTAACTCATGCTAACCGTATGCAATGCAAATTTATGCAGACTAAGTATTATGAATTGCAGACAGAATTGCAATGCTTATTAATGTGACATAATGCAATGCATGCAAACATAAAATTAAAGGCAACTAAAATTGCGCATGCAACACGTTGCATGGCTGCTCATCCGTGAGTCGTTCTCTCTGATCACTGGAAGACGTAATGGCTTCCCATGCTTGATAAAAATTGCGAGCTAAAACTTCCTGTAACTTATTGGCCTTCGCTCTAGTGATTGGTCTACTTGGTAATTTTTCTAATTCATTCAATTTCGAGGACATGATCTCATCATCCTCCTTCTTGAAAACAATTTGTCCTTAAATCGCCACCTGCATGAAAAAGAGACAGATCAACAACATTGAAGGTAGTGCTAACATTGTACTCACCTGAGAGATCTATCTTATAGGCATTGTCATTGACTCTTTCAAGGATTTGAATGGACTATCTCCTCGCAGTAGCTACTTGGATTTCCTTTGAGCAAGAAATCTCTTCTTCCTTAAATGTACCCTTACCAAATCACCGAGTTCAAAAGTGACTCTCTTACGGCCTTTATTGGCATGTTGCTCATATTACTGGGTTCTTTTTTCAATATTC
Source organism: Hibiscus mutabilis (assembly GCA_019671005.1). Taxonomy (NCBI): domain Eukaryota; kingdom Viridiplantae; phylum Streptophyta; class Magnoliopsida; order Malvales; family Malvaceae; genus Hibiscus; species Hibiscus mutabilis. The sequence goes on along the minus strand of CM033721.1, from coordinate 51,769,336 downwards.
TCATGAACTTACTGATGAAGCTTCTTTACAAATTCTGTGTTATTCTTCCTATCCTTGTTCACAATCTGCTCGATTAGCAAAAGAAGTAAATCTATAGGAGTCAATGGATTAAATCCATATACTACCTCAAATGGCGAATACTTGGGGGCAATATGGACTAATCGATTATATACAAATTCCACATTTGGTATGCTTTCATCCCATGCCTTCAAATTCTTGCAAAGGGTCACGCAAAGCAAGGTAGATAGCACATGATTTACCACCAAAGTTTGTCCATCAATTTGCGGATGGCAGGTTGTGGAGAACAACAGTTTGGTGCCAATTTTACTATACAAGGTTGACCAAAAATGACTCAAAAACTTGACATCCCTGTCGGATACCGATGCTTTTTGAATAGTGATGCACTTTAGAACAAGTATACTTGTCGTATCAAGTAATAAAGTGATGAGTAGAGTGTCGAACCCACAAGGATTGGATTAATAACTACAAAGCTCTTGAACTTAAGAATGTGTTTGCAAGTATTGGTGATTGTAGATTTGACTAAAACTAAAACAATTAAACTAAAGATAGCTATGATTAAGATGAACAACTACAACGATTAACAAATAATTATGGAAGCTGGGGTCATTGCTAAAGATACATGCTTAATTATCTATTGCAATGCTATAGCGACTGCAATACATGTATGCGTAAACCATTAGAATCTTTATGTACTCGACATGATTTTCTAATGAACTTCTGACTCTCTTGATGCCTAGAAGTTAATAACATTGAGGTTAAGGTAATACATGTCTGCGTGAACCCTAACAACCCTATTATTTGTTTAAAAACTCCATTTTAGTCCTTGAAACCCTAAACTTATATCTATGTCAGATTAAGACTAAGTTAACAACTTAGCCCCACAGTTGACGTTTGTATAACCTAACTCTCTCGATATTAAGCCACAAATCAATAGTTAAAAGGCATATCTCGATAGCTCTCACAATAACTACGCATGAAGTACGATGAATAGAATAGATAAAGGGAAAAGAACTATAACATTGAAATAAAGTAATTAAAACATAAAATCCTAGGACGCAGTAATCTCAACCAAAGTAATTAGCTCATGTATGAGCCTAAAACATCCATAACAAAAATATTAAAGTGCGGCAATTTATCAAGCAAGGAAAAAAAGAGAGCTAAGCATCCTTGACAAACTTCCTCTGCGCCATCCAACTGTGTTGCAGGTCTCCTACTCCGTCGGCCTGTCTCGATAGTATTTGTCATGAGGAGATTTTTGTAGCTTCTACTCTGGTGGTTTTCCGCAAGCTTTAGACTAGGACTGTTATCTGTAATCATGCTCTCCTTGAAGTAGCATCCAAGTCTCTTTTATATAGGTGGTGAAACTAGGGTTTCAATACCCTAAAGTGCGAGCGGCTTCATTAAAAAAGCCATTGATTTCCTGATATATTTAATGTTACATATTTAGGAGAAAGTCCACATAAGCAAAAACAGATTCATCTCCATCTCTTTATGCCTCGTTAGCTCCAACCATTTATTTTGCTACTATTTCGCTCCAACACTACTCCAGCATTCACCAGCGTCCTGCACATGCACCATCTTTCCCATAAAAAACACCAACATATATAACTATTTAAGCACAGGTGGTGTAACTCTCAATCTACATGCAAATATGTACACTCTAACCTAAATGCAAACTATATGAGCTTGAAAACATGCAAAAGACAAGTAAAAATGGCATAATAAATAGATCATTTACACACTCGTCAAATACACCTAAACTTGAAATGTTGCTTGTCCTCAAGCGATGCAAAATGGAAGCAAGAAAAATAGTAAACATCCCACAAGTCCTAAGGTTCCACTAAGCTATGATTATAGTGATTCCAAGTTATGTTGCAGCAGTAATTTTTTCCTCAGCTATGTTGATGAGAAACAATGCATTAGAGCTTAAAGTTTTGTTCAAAAGATCAGATTTACTATAGGTGCAGTGTGTGATAAGTTACATGCATTCATCACTTAATAGCCTTAGATAAACTTAAGGTTTGCTTTCTATTGTTGCCTTGACATATTATTTTCTTTTTCAACACATTATTTTACTCATTTTTTCTTTTTGAGTTCAAAAACTGTATCTTTGGGGCTTCAGCTTATCACACTTACCCTTCAGTAGTTGAAGATGGAGTGGAGCAAACACAACTCACATAGTGTACTAAGATAGCAAGATGCATAGAAGAGTGTCCCTCAACAGTTTTGTTTAAATTATCAAGTTTTAATTGATTTTCTTGATTTTTCAGGGAGTTTTTAGCCTTTGTTTTGCTACATTGAGCATTAAGTACATTCACTTTGATTCATGCTTTGGCATAAAAAATTAAAGCTTTCCTAAGGTTTCTTAAGCTTTTAGAGTGCATGGAACATGTGGTTTTAAGGGTTATAGCAGATTCATCATTAAGTTCAAAACATGAAAGCTCTTAACACCTTGCAAAACATCAACATAGATTCATCATAGGAAGTCATGATCAACGCAGCAAGAGATTTAGAATCAAAAGAATCATAGCAAAGGAACCCATTGGACATATTAGGCTATTTATAAGTCCTATTTTTTTTTAAATTTTTACCTAAATTTAACCTAATATATATATATATATATATATGGGTATGTACTCCCCCAAACTGTACTCCTCCAAACTTGAGAAGAGCATTGTCCCCAATGCAAAAAAAAAAACAAGAAAAAGAAAAACAAATAAAGGAAAAGCAAAATGCAATTGCAAAATATGAAAAACTAAACTATGCTAATAATAAAATAAAAGGAAAATAAAAACTAACCCAGGGAGTTATTGGGGTGGTGGTTCCCGGATGATGATGCCCTTGCCTTTGTCCCGGGTGGATGATTATTTCGTGGTAGGGCGGGAGGAGGCGCCAGCATCAGTATCTGACTGCTATCTCTGGCAGTTGGTGGAGGCAGGTGCTGGTGCCGGTGGTTTGGGCTCGTCCTGGGCTTCTGGTAGAACTTTGTTAACTAAAGATTGTTCTACTATTGCCTTAAAAATAGTATGAGGCGAGAAGGCTGATGTAACTTAATGTGTTATCTTTTATGGTGAAGATGAAAGGGTAAAAAGGGAAAGTAATAGGAGTAATCATGAAAGGTCACATCGGTCATTAATGTAGAATCCTAACTTTGCATAGAATTCGAGTAGTAAGCGGCGTGATGAATGGGGAAACGACGTGTGGTAACTTATAGAAAAGGAGCGAAGGGTTGAAGTGATAGGATCAAGCTGTTCGAAGCGTATGTTACACTACTAAAACCTGATATTCCAGCTCATGACTGTTAGGAAATCTGTAATTGGCTCGACTCACTTGTCGTCTTTAACTTGATTTTTTCCAGCAAAAACAAATGAATCTAAACAAAACCTAATCCTAAAAAATGTAGAAAAATAAATGTGGGAAATGTAAATTGCAAAAATGAAAATAAGGTAGAACTTGAATTATTAATCATCGAGTAGTGAGATTTCAAATTTATAACGATGGACCGGTGCTCCATTGTAAATCGTTAGCCACTACAACACCTTGGTAAGCTTTCTTAGGCATTGGTCCAAGATTTTTGAAGGGTAATGATCCCATGGGTCATTTGAAATAAGGCAAACATATCCACCGTGCCATTTGATAATCTCAGTCTCTTCCACAGTTCGTCTAATAGGATTGAATTCCCACTGTGGTGTAGTCAAGCTACCGTTATTACCTGCAAGAAAAACCTCATACACACACAAAGTATGACTTATGTCTTTCAAGTCAGCAATAGTCCAACCAGTAACTTTCTTATGTTACAATAAAACATTTAAAAGTTTAGCTTCTTGATTAGGTGTCAAGCTGGCAGATATAACAACAGGCAACATATTATTCTCCCCTAAGAATGCATACTTTAATTGAGGGGGAACATGTTTAATCAAGTACCGAAAGATGCTCAAGTGATGGTTTGGGAAATTTGAACTCAGGATAATCCAAAGGATCAAAATCTATACCTGGGTTGTGAAGCACACCATTGGATTGTTCAATCTCAACCTTACCTTCCTCATCAGCTTCATGCATGGCCTTATCAAAGTCAGTTTGCTCCTCAGCAGTGAGTACATTGCTGAAGCATATGTCTTGCAAACTTTCCTTTATGAGGGTATCCTCACTCTCTACGAGCTGGTATTCTTCATGGTCAACCACGTACTTAAGTGTATTGAAGACGTTGAATGTGATCTTTTGGTCATTCATCTTCATGGTGAATTCACTTTTCTCATAGTCGATCACAATATGTCTGGTGTCCAGGATGGTCTCCCTAAAATAATGGGAGCATTCTCATCAGCTCCACAATTAAGGATGATAAAATCTGCCAGAAAAACAAACCTATCTAACTTTACCAGGATATTTTTAATTCTGCCATTGGGTCATTCTTGTGATCGATCGGCTAACTGAAGGATCATTGATGTAGGTCGTGCCTTGCCCATTCCCAGGCTTTTGAAAATGGATTTTGGCATCAAATTTACACTTGCACCGAGATCACACAAAACATGACCAACATAGTTGTGGCCTATGAAACATGGAATGGTAAAACTGATAGGGTCATTCATCTTGGGTGGCAAATCACTTAGCACAGCCACACATTAGCCCGTAGCAGTAACAGTTTCAACTTCACTCATCTTCTTCTTTTTTTTCACGACCTCCTTCAGAAATTGTGTAAATAGGCATCTGATCAACGGCCTCCAAAAGTGGGACATTGATGTGCATCTGTTTAAGCATCTCTAGAAATTTCTGGTACTAGCATCTTGCTTCTAAGCTTTCAATCACTGTGGGAATAAAGGTGGTGGTCTAGGCTCGTCATGTGGTTTGCTGGATGCAAGTGCATCCTAAACTTTGTCTTCCGTGCCTTCAGTAGCAAGGTCACTCACTATATTAGACACAAGAGCTGGGCCCTTAGGTGCAGAAGCGTCGGTGGATGGCTTGCTTGGAGTTGTCTCTACTAGAGAGCTTCCCCCAAACTTGGCTTCTGTCCTCAGTTGCATGCCACTACATAGAGTGATGACATTGTATTGCTCTAGATTAAAGGCTTTAGTGACTTCAGTATCACTAGGTAAACCGCTAGGTGGTCTCACTTTTAGCATCTGGGCAATTTGCCCAACTTGTGTCTCTAAAGACCGTATGGAGGTGGTGTTGTTTTGCATGATCAATTGCTAGTTTTGCAACACGGCAGCCTATGTTGTGAGCATGTTACTATGGTTTTTCAAGTGGGATGCTTGATCCTGCATAATAACTCAGACAGTTTTTTTGATAAGAATTATCAAAAGAATTATAATTGGAGTTAGAAGCTCCCTGGTTCTACCTCTGAGTTTTTTGTTGGAATATAGGAGGTTTGCTTATGGTGGCATTTTGTTGTGCTCCTAAATTACCTTTTTTTGCCTCCCCAACCAAAATTTGGATGTTGCTTCCACCTTGGGTTATAGGTGTTGGAGTAAGGATTCTTGTTACGGTTGGTGTTCCCTACATAGCATCCAGATTCTTGTTACTGGGGGTATTCACTCGACTGGTGTTCCCCATTGTAGTGCTCACAAGTGTATTGTAACACCTTGGCCTATCATATATTGGATGACCCTTGCATGTTCTTGAGCAGGTTAGTGATGGTGGAGAGCTGAGTCACTACAGTCTGAGAATCATCTAGTTGAAAGGCTTTAGGTACAGGCTTCAATCTCCCTCGTGGGAACTGGTAGTTGGTGTTGGCTATCTGGTCAAGTATTTTGAAAGCCTCGCCAGGTTCTCTGTCAAGCAAGGTACCATTAGTTGACGAGTCAATCATCATCCTTGTGGGTGCATTGACACCATTATAGAATGTCATGACTTTTAGCCAATCATGAAATCCAAGGATCGAGCACTTGTGTAGTAGATATTTTTATCTATCACATGCTTCATACATGGATTCATCATCATATTGTTGGAAAGAGATGATATCTCTTCCCTTTTGATTGTACACGTTTGATGGATTATACCTGTGTAGAAACTTGTAGCACAAGTCATCCCAGGATGTAATAGATCATGTGGAACAAGTTTTCAACCATGCTTTGGCTCGATCCCATAGAGAGAAGGGGAGTAATTTGAGTTGCAAAGCATTGGTAGGAATCTCTAGTTGTCGAAAACATTCACAAACATCCAAGAAAACTTGAATGTGCTCCCAAGCATCCTCTCTTGTTGATCAAATGGTCCAATGGTGTTGAGCATATTGAACATAACAAGCATTAGCTCAAAGTGAGATGCCCTTAGATCATGCACAACAATCGGTGGATTGTGATTGTTGATAACGAGCTCAATGATGTCTCTAATATGCCTTCTAGGTATGGTAGGGGTGCATCCTCCTGCCATTGTTTCCCGCTCCAACAACTCCATGCCCATTAACTAAGGGTATGCCTTGGTTACGCACGTTCTCAGGGTTGTTCACTCTATCATCGTTCATAATATTCTTGTTCTCTCGGTGTAGTCTCTAAAAAGTTCTTTCGATCTTCGGATTGTATGGGAGAATAGGTTCTGTGTTGGACGTTCTGGTCATGCACTAGAACGAACCTGAGAAAGAAAAATAAAAACAAAAACAAAAATTAAATGTAAATGTAAATAAAATAAAGTCCTAAGCGCAATTACAACGTAATTTTCAATTGCTAATCCCGACAACGACACCAAAAACTTGATGCTTGTAGAATAATGATGCACTTTAGAAAAAGTATACTCGTCATATCAAGTAAAAAAGTGATGAGTAGAGTGCCAAACCCACGAGGATTAGATCAATAACTACGAAGCTCTTGAACTTAAGAATGTGTTTACAAGTATTGGTGATTGTAGAATTGAATAAAACTAAAACAATTAAACTAAAGATAGCTAGGATTAAGAAGAAAAGTTGTGGCATATAATAGATAATTATGGAAGCTGAGATTATTGCTAAGGATATATGCTTAATTTTCTATTGTAATGCTATAACGACTGCAATACATGCCTACGTAAATCATTAGAATCTTTATCTATTCGATAGGATTTTCTAATGAACTTCTAACTCTCTTGATGCCTAGAAGTTAATAACATTGAGGTTAAGGTAATACACGTATGCGTGAATCCTAACAACCCTATTATTTTTTAAGAACTCCCTTTTAGTCGTTGAAATCCTAAACTTTTCTCTAAGTTAGATTAAGGCTAAGTTAACAGCTTAGCCCCACTGTTCATGTTTGTATAACCTAACTCTCTCGATATTAAGCCATATATAAATAGTTAAAAGTTCTCTCTCGATAGCTCTTACAATAACTACACATGAAGTACGATGAACATAATAGATAAAGGGAAAACAATTATAGCATTAAAATAAAGTAATTAAAACATAAAATTCTGGGACACAATAATCCCAACCAAAGTAATTAGCTCATGTCTGAGCCTAAAACATCCATAACAAAAATATTAAAGTGCGCCAGTTTATCAAGCAAGGAAAAGAAGAGATCCGAGCATCATTGACAAACTCCCTCCGTGCCGTCCAACTGTGTTGCAAGTCTGCTACTTCGTCGGCCTCTCTCGATGGCGTCTGTCGTGATGAGATTTCTCTAGCTTCTACTTCGGTGGTTCTCCGCAAGCTTTAGACTAGAACTATTTTCTGTTATCGCACTCTTCTTGAAGTAGAGTCCAAGTCTCTCTTATATAGGCAGTGAAACTAGGGTTTCAATACCCTAAAGTGCACGCGACTTCATTAAATAAAGCCATTGATTTCCCGCTATATTTAATTTTGCGTATCCGGGAGAAAATCCACATAAGCAAAAACAAATTCATGTCCAACTCTTTATGCCTCGACAGCTCCAACCATCCATTTTTCTACTCTTTCGCTCTAGCACTCCTCTTGTATTCACCAGCATCTTGCACATGCACTATAAAAGCACCACCTTTCCCGTAAAAAGCACCAATATATATAACTATTTAAGCGCATGTGGTGTAACTCCCTATTTTCATGCAAATTGATGGTTTGTTAAATAGTGATGCACTTTAGAGCAAGTATACTCATCGTATCAAGTAATAAAGTGATGAGTAGAGTGTCAAACCCACGAGGATTGGATCATTAACTACGAAGTTATCAAACTTAAGAATGTGTTTGCAAGTATTGGTGATTATCAGTTTAATTAAAACTAAACTGATTAAGACAAACTATTGCAGTGAGTTAAAATATAATTATGGAGGTTGAGATTATTGCTAAGGATATATGCTTGATTACATGTATCAATGCTATAGCGACTGACAATACATGTCTATGTAAACCATTAAATTCTTTATCTACTCGACAATATTTTCTAATGAACTTCCATCTCTTTCGATACCTAGAAGTTAATAATATTGTGGTTAAGGTGATACATGTCCGCGTTAACCCTAATGACTCTATTATTTGTTAAAGAACTCCTTTTTAGTCGTTGAAAGCCTAAACTTATGTTTAAGCTGGATTAAGACCAAGTTAACAGCTTAGCCCTACTGTTCACGTTTAAATAAGCTAACTCTCTCGATATTAAGCCACAAATCAATAGTTAATAGGCCTCTCTCGATAGCTCTTACAATTAACTACGCATGAAGAATGATAAACATAATAGACAAAGATAAAACAACTAAAGCATTGAAATAAAGTAATCAAAACATAAAATCCTAGGGCACAATAATCCCAACTAAAATATTTAGCTCATGTCTAAGTCTAAAATATCTATAATTAAAAATATAAAGTATGGCAGTTTATCAAGCAAATAAAATAAATAAGCTAAGTGTCCTCGACAAAACTCCGTCTGTTCCGTCTAATTGTACTGAAGGCCTCCTCTTTGTTAGCCTTTCTCAATGGGGTCGTTCATTAAGGAGAATCGTCTAGCTTCACCCCGATGGTTCTCTGCAAGCTCAGTCTATGACTATCATCTGTAATCGTGCTCTTTTGAGGTAGCATCTAAGTCTTTCTTTATATAGGCGGTGAAACTATGGTTTTAGTACCCTAAATTTTGTACGACTTCATTAAAGAAAAGCCATTGGTTTCCCGCTTCATTAATGTTGTGTATCTGGAAGAAAGTTGTTGCACGTAATAAGTGCTACGCAATTGTGCAAGTATACACGTTGTAAGTTATAGTATAAAAGATATCGTCTCCACAGGGATTGGTGCCACTTCAAGAATCTAGTCTCTTGCACTGAAAAAAGTAAAAACACAAATAAAGGATTATATGAGTTTTAACTAATAACTAATCTAGAAAGCAAATAAGTAAAAGGCGATGTAATTAAATGAGAGAGATAGGCTAGGTTATCGTGAGTTGAGGTGTGATAGCCGATTGGATCGTCTTGGTAAAAGAATGGATTGGCAACTTCCACAACGGGGTTAACTTGGCAACTAATCGATGGTTGCCTGGGTGACTAGTTGGGCAACTACTTGGGCGTCTGGACAGCAACCTTCAAGGTTCGGCAGAGCGTTCTTCAATGGTTTCTTCTTATCCCTAAGTCGAAACTCTAGCTACTTGATAATACATCCCTGCGTGAATCAAGGGTGAACAACAACCAATCTTGCTCTCCTCTTAGCCGTTGAAATCCTTAACTTATTCCTAAGCTGGATTAATCTTCACCATCAATAGATTGAATAAAGATCATATTCATTCGTTTCTTGAATCTAACTCTCCCGATATTAGATAAATAGATAAAGTTACGAGATCCTCTCGCAAACAAGAATAAGAACCAAGAATGAATAAACCTTGAATAGAAAAGTGCAAACTCTTATTACCTAAACAAAATCCAATAGTTTCTCACAACCACAAAACACAATAACCATAGCCAAATAGATTTAGTTCATGGCTAGGTTCCAAAGAAACACAAGATAAATAATCCCTAGCATTAACCTAATTGAACAAGAAAGAAAAAGATGAAGGATGAAGCTTGTCTAAATCCTCCTTGCCCTAGATGCTTGTCAAAAATTCTCTCCTCTCTCTCTCTTTGAGTTGTCGAAATTCCTCTCTACTCTCTCCCTTTGGAGTTGACGGCATGGCCTCTAATTTATAGGGCTAGGTCAAAGTCCTTCTTTGAGGAGGAAGTTAAGTTGGGATTAAATTATCTTTAAAGAATATAATTCTTTATTATAATTATATTCCTTCTAGAATTTCTCATATCTTCTTGGAATTTAATTATTCTTTAATCTCTTCATGGAAATCAAACTCCTTTTGGATTTAGCTTTGCTCCACATCATCTTGGGCTTGTCTAGTCATCAATTTCGACTATCATATCACCTTATTCTTTGTCGACAATTGCCCTGGCAACTGGCTCGGCGTCTCCTTCATACATTGCCCTGGCAACTAGCTCGGCATCTCCTTCATGCATTGCCCTGGCAACTAGCTCTAGCCTTGCTTTGTCAAGTGATCCTACACATACACACAAAACACACCAAAGCAGTATCTTTTCCCACAAAAACTACCAAGTTACGTAATCAAGCCCAACGATGGAAGGAAACATGGATTAATGCATGAATGGCTAATTATGCAACTAATATGAGCCTAAGTCTAACAATAATATGAGTAAAAAGGGTAAGAAAAATAGTACTTTTGAATACTTATCACACCCCCAAACTCGAACTATTGCTTGTCCTCAAGCAATGCAAACTAATAATTACCTACCAAGACTTCAATTTCACAAACTTAGCTTTGAACTTGATTTCAATTCTCAGAACCGGGGCACAAAGTATGATTGGCTTTTCATTTTTTGGAAAACTTAGGAGTTACTCGGAATCAAACTATAATGCTTGTGAGTGTGTGCGGAGTTGTGTGCAAGTTGATTTTTCGGATTCTATGCAAACATGAGGATTTTAAATTACTTCATTGGGTTCTTTTTAACGTGTTTTAACTAGAGCCTGTTTTGGGCACCTCTAGTGTTTTGTTTTTAGTTTTTCTTAAGTTAATTAATTTATTCGACTAGAGCCGGTTTCGGGCACCTCTAGCGATCAATTTTTTTAGCACATGCTAGAGCCAATTTCGGGCACCTCTAGCGATCAATTTTTTAGCACATGCTAGAGCCAATTTCGGGCACCTCTAGAATTCATCCAATTTTTATTCTATTCCCCCAATTTGTTTAATTATCAACCTAAGTTCACTAGAATTCCTTAAATCAATCAAACCACAACAGTGTTTTATCAAATTTAGCATCATAGTAAAATTCTAAGTTTTTCCGTGGTTATCCTAGAATAAAAATTCTATCAATTAAGTGCATTGGCAAAGTCATCATCGGATATTCATCAAATCTAGGAAATTCTTGTTCCAACTAAAGGCATGGCAAGCAATTTATGTATCCTAAATGTAATACTTACGATGAATGTAACTAAACATGGTAACTACTAATAACAATCCCCCCAAACTCGAGTGAGGCATTGTCCTCGATGCATGTATTAAATAAAAATAACGAAAAATAAAATGCAAACGAAGACTTACTCCGAGAGTTTGTCGTCGTGGATGATTAGTTTCCTTTTGGTCGGTGTCTTGATTCTCTTGCTTGAACGCGATGGTTGTTTCCTTGCTGCCAGTGGTGGAATCGATCCTCGTACGGGGTTGTCCTCATCGTCCTCTTCGTCAATGTCATTGGCTTTTCGCTTGGAGGATTCAATTGGTGCGGTCTTTGTTGGTGTAATGGAGGACTCGTCCGAATCTAAAAAATCAGACAATGATTTCGTAGGTGTTGATTCGGGCATATGTGCTTTACCTTTGGCTTTTGCAGTGGTTGCCAGGATGTCTTTAGCTTTGGTTGTCGTGGCATCTTCAGGGTTGGTTGTTGTGGCATCTGCTTGTGCAGGCACGATGTAGGTTGCCGCGGCATCATCAGTTGCGGTTGTCGTGGCGACTGATTCATTGGTTGCCGGGGCAAGGATCTCGACAGGAAAGATTGGGAACGCCACGCGATTGTCCGGGTACTTTTCTAGGATGACTTGGGTGATGGCATTGTTGTGCTCCTTCATGTACCACATGAACATTATTTGCCGGTCTTCAATTTGCCTTAGGTGGCTCACCAATGGTTGCAAGAGTGCTTCAAAGTGTCCCGGGGTTGATGGCCGAGTTGCCCGGGCGTTAGGTGCTTGGGCATTAAGGATTGCCGGGGCGGCAGGAGTTGCCGCGGAAATTGGAGGCCTTGAAGATTTTTCCTGTGCCTCTCCCATTAGCTTTCGTATTTGTGCTTGATTCCAACCGGACTTTGGTAGGGCCTTTTCATCGGTTGACTCACTTGGAACATGCATCTCCTTGCAAAGATTAGAAATTAAGCAAGGGAAGAAAAGAGAACCCTTATCTTTTGAGCTACATACAAAAATCTCATAACAAATAATTTTTCCAATGTTAATGATGCGATTATGCAAAATAGAATGTATGAGCAAAAGACGTGGTATATCAACGGTAGTATTGTGTGTGGTGGGCATTAAAGAAGTTTTAACAAACTTATTCCATAGTTTTGCCTCGGGTTTAAGCCGAAGGCGATTTACCGTGCCCTTGTATTTACCATCGTTCCAATGAGTTCCCAGTTGAGTGAGTTCTTGAAGCACCTTGTCGAGTTGCTTGGGCGTGATTTGATCAACAAAGGCTTGATGCTCGTCCTTCTCAATGTAGATCCCGTAAAAGGTGTTGACGTTTTCGGGGCTTATGAGTATGGCCTTGTCACGAACAAAAATATAAGGATTATCTGGGTTAGGTGAGTGAGCATAGAATTCTCTTACCCATGAGATGTTACCCGGTTCCGATTGATGGCAAGAGATTTGCCACTTTTGATGTGCAATCCTCTCGAAGATGAATGGTTCAAGGCCGAAATCTTGAAGAGAGTTGGAGTACTCAAAGCCTTGTTCTTCGTAAATCTTCCGACTTTCGAACTTGGAGTGAAATCTTTCTTGAACCACCGGTGTAGCAAACTTCTTGTATCTTGGTTCTTTGGAGGAACTTGGATGAACTAAAAATTTAATTTTGGATGCCATAGATGATCTTGGTTGTGAGTTTTGTAAAAACAAATAAAAGAAACTAAAGAGTTGCAAGATGAAAAGTAGGAATAGGTTTCTTGGAAGTTAAGGGTGATGGGTTTTATAGAAAAGATAGGTAGTAAATATGGTGGGTGGGATTAATTTTGGAAAGATGAAAGAGGGTTTCAATTTAGGGGAAGGGTGATGGCCCATATAAGCCTTAGATTCAGCCCATTAATTTCCTTGTTGAAGATGTTTTCCTTCTTGGATCAAAATTCCTCTTTATCTTGAACTCTTTTCCTACAACTCAAAGACAAATCAAATAAGGATTAAAATTAAAGGTAAACTAATAAAAGAAAATAAATAAAGATATGTAAAGGGATTCTTAAACTTAAAAAGATAAAAAATCTATCCTGCAAGAGCAAATAATCGAAAGTAATAAAAAATAAAAAAATAAAAAATAAATAAAAATTAAATAGTTCGACAAAATTAAAAATAAAAAAATAAAAATAAAATATCAAAAGGAGAGCATGCTCATGCATCTCCTAAGGTGACCACTTCTTTGTTACGTTCCACATGGGCACTATTGTAGTGCTTCAATCTTTGTCCATTAACTTTGAATTCATTTTTGTTAGTGATGGACTTGATTATCACGGCACCATGGGAGAATGGTTTGACAACTTCGAATGGTCCCAACCATCTTGATTTCAGCTTTCCCGGGAAAAGTTTTAGCCGAGAATTGAATAAGAGAACTAGTTGCCCTGGTATGAATTGTCGCGGCAATAGTTTCTTGTCATGTCATTGCTTTGTTTTCTCCTTGTAGATTCGTGCATTGTTATAGGCGAGTGCACAGAATTCTTCTATCTCGTTGAGGTCCAACAAACACTTTTGTCTGGCACTTTCCCAATCCATATTCACGGTCTTGATTGCCCAATATGCCTTGTGTTCGATTTCCACCGGTAGATGGCATGTTTTGCCATAGACAAGTCGGAAGGGGGACATACCTAAGGGTGTTTTGAATGCAGTGCGGTATGCCCAAAGTGTGTCATCTAGTCTTAATGACCAATCCTTCCTAGAGGGATTTACAACTTTCTCGAGTATACCCTTCAATTCCTGGTTGGAAATTTTTGCTTGCCCGTTGGTTTGTGGGTGATATATCGTGGTGATCTTCTGTGATATGCCGAAGCGTTACAACATCTTGGCAATAAGTCTGTTGTCAAAATGCTTGCCTTCGTCACTGATAATTGCTCTCGGTATCCCAAACCGTGTAAATATATTTTTCTGCAAGAATCGTTGCACGGTCTTGGAATCGTTGTTGGGAACTGCAGGTGCCTCAACCCATTTAGACACGTAGTCGACGACAAGTAGAATGTAGAGGTTACCGAATGAAGATGGGAAAGGTCCCATAAAATCGATCTGCCATACATCGAACAATTCCACCTCGATGATGTTCTGGAGCGGCATCTCATGTCGTCTAGAGATATTGCCTGTCCTCTGGCAACGATCACATTACTTGTAAAAGTTTTGGGCATCTTTGTACAATGTTGGCCAATACAACCCGGATTGTAAAACTTTGGCCGCAGTACGAGGTCCTCCAAAATGTCCTCCATAGGGTCAAGCATGGCATTGCTGGAGTATATTCTGTTGCTCTTCTTCAGGGACACATCGGCGTATAACCTGAACTGCACATTGTTTAAACAAAAGAGGCTCGTCCCAAAAGTAATGCTTAGCATCATGGCGGAACCGCTTCTTCCCTTGGTGAGTAAGTCCATAAGGTAAAATACCACAAACAAGGAAATTAACTAAATCCGCGTACCAGGGTATTGCTGAGGCATGTGCTGCCGTGGCGACTGCTCCCAAAATTGCCGAGGCGTGTGCGTCAAAGGCTGCTGCGGCGTCGAGAGTTGCCGAAAAGTCGAGGGTTGTCGAGGCATGCATGTCCATGGTTGCCGAGGCAAATAAAAGTTGTTCATCCGGGAATGCATTGCATATCTCTAGATCCGCGTCCTCCTCCCTATTGCGTTCTAAACGTGATAAGTGATCGGCCACTTGATTTTCTGTTCCTTTCTTGTCCTTAATTTCAATATCAAATTCTTGTAAAAGTAATATCCAACGAATCAAACGAGGTTTGGCATCCTTTTAGCAAATAGATATTTGATTGCTGAATGGTCCGTATGAACAATTGCCTTTGTACCAATCAAATAGGATCGAAACTTGTCAAATGCGAAAACTACAGCTAGTAACTCTTTCTCTGTTGTTGTGTAATTCACTTGAGCACTATTAAGAGTTTTACTAGCGTAGTATATCACATGGAAGGTCTTACCTGTGCGTTGGCCTAGGAATGCTCCTACCACAAAATTACTTGCATCACACATGAGCTCAAAAGGTAGCGTCCAATCTGGTGGAACGACAATGGGTGCCGAGGCAAGCTTTTCCAATAGGGTTTCGAAAGCTTGGGGTGCAAGAATCATCAAAATCGAAGACTTTATCCTGTTCAAGCAAATTGCACAAGGGTTTAGTGATTTTAGAAAAATTATGAATGAACCTCCTGTAAAAACCTGCATGTCCAAGAAAGCTTCGAGTTCCTTTAACCGAACTTGGTGGGGGTAATCTCTCGATCACGTCCACCTTGGATTTGTCTACCTCAATTCCCTTGGATAAAATCTTGTGGCCGAGCACTATTCCTTCATCTACCATAAAATGGCACTTCTCCCAATTGAGGACTAAATCAGTTTCTTCACATCATGCCAACACCTTCTCTAAATTGCCGAGACAGCTGTCGAAGTCATTACCAAAAACAGAAAAATCATCCATGAAGATCTCAAGGAAGTCTTCGACCATGTCTAAAAAAAGTGCCATCATGCATCTCTGAAATGTTGTCGGGGCGCTACACAATCCGAACGGCATCCTTCGGAAAGCATAAGTACCGTATGGGCATGTGAAGGTTGTCTTTTCTTGATCTTCTGGTGCTATGGCAATTTGATTGTAACCTAAATAACCATCAAGAAAACAATAAAAAGGTTTACCTGCAAGACGGTCAAGCATTTGATCAATAAAGGGTAATGGGAAGTGATCTTTCCTAGTGGCTTTGTTTAGCTTTCGATAATCCATACAAACCCTTCAACCGGTCACAGTCCTGGTTGGAATGAGTTCATTGTTTTCATTACTTACCACCGTTATACCTCCTTTTTTCGGTACACATTGTACCGGACTTACCCATGTGCTATCAGAGATAGGGTATATAATGCCGGCGTCAAGCCACTTGATGATTTCTTTCATTACAACCCCTTTCATGGCATGATTCAGTCTCCTCTGGGCCTCAATTGAAGGTTTGTGATCATCTTCCAACAAAATCTTGTGCATGCACACTGCCGGGCTAATTCCCTTCAAGTCAGCAATTGTCCATCCTATTGCCTTTTTGTGTAGCTTTAACATTTTGATCAGCTTCTTTTCCTGCTCAAGCTGTAACTTAGAAGAAATAATTACAGGCAATGTATTATTGGTTCCTAAGTATGCATTTTTAGTTGCTCTGGCAATTGTTTCAACTCAAGAATCGGTGGTTGTTCAATAGAGGGCTTTTCGAGCTTACCTTCCTTACCTGAGTAATCCAGTGGTTCAAAGTTTGTACCTGGTCGATTGACAAGCCAATTTGCCTCTTCTTGTTGTTCCTCATCGACCAGTTCTTCATACTCCTTAGGTTCCTCTTGATCGGCAATTTATTTGCCGAGGCAACTAAATTCCTCGTCGAAGTTAAACTCTGTCGTGGCATGAAGAAGTTGGCATTCTTCTGGATCATCGGCATGCCTTAGTGTTTATAACACATTTAGTTTAACTTGCTAGTCATTCACCCTCATTGTGAGTTCTCCTTTTTCAATATCGATCAAGGTTCTCCCTGTTGCTATGAACGGTCTCCCGAGAATGATAGGTGCATGCCCATCTGCTTCACAATCCAAAACAATAAAGTCAGCGGGAAAAATAAATTTATCAACTTTTACCAGTATGTCTTCGATTTTTCCCTCTGGATGCACATAGGATCTGTCGGCTAGTTGTAGCATAACTGTTGTAGGTCTTGTCTTCCCGATTCCTAGTTTCTGGAAAATTGATTTAGGCATCAAATTTATGCTAGCCCCAAGGTCGCATAATGCTTTTCCGACATAGTGATTTCCAATGGAAAATGGTATTGTGAAACTTCCGGGATCCTTCAACTTAGGTGGCATACGATTGTGTAACATGGCCATGCATCCCTCTGTTGCGGCAACTGTTTCAAACTCTCCTAGCCTTGTTCTCTTAGACACAATGTCTTTAAGAAACTTGGCATAGTTCGACATTTGTTCAATTGCTTCCACCAATGGCAAGTTGATGTGGACTTGCTTTAGGATATCAAGAAACTTCTTGAATTGATATTCTTGCTTTTTTCGCTTCAACCTTTGTGGGAATGATGGTGGAACTCGGATATCTTCGTTCCTTTCATTGGTTTGGAACCTGATTGACGGCATTGCCGTGACAACTAGAGTTGTCGAGGCATGCTTATCACAA
The DNA here is from genome assembly GCA_019671005.1 of Hibiscus mutabilis. NCBI lineage: Eukaryota > Viridiplantae > Streptophyta > Magnoliopsida > Malvales > Malvaceae > Hibiscus > Hibiscus mutabilis. The sequence continues at coordinate 51,751,827 of CM033721.1, read as the reverse complement.
GTTGCCGAAGCATCCTTATCGTCGGTTGCCGAGGCATGCTTATTACCGGTTGCCGAGGCATGCTTATTGTCGGTTGCCGCTGCAATTCCTGGTTCAGCATCTGAGGCTTTGCTGCTAGGTTCGTCTTGATCTTTTTGTGGAGTTTTGTTTGCTGAGCGGGCTTGAGCCTCTTTAAGTTGTTGGTCACTTCTAGTGGTGATCGCCTTACATTGCTTATGGCCAGTTCCTCTTGCAACTTCAGTATCGCTAGGTAAACCTCCTTGCGGTCTAGTATTCAGGTTTTGAGCAAATTGTCCCACTTGATTTTCTAATGATTTGATTGTCGCCTCTTGGTTTTGCAATCTCATCTCGGTCCTGTTATTAAAAGCATCAGTTCTTTTTATGAAGTTACTATTCTCAGCCATATAAGATTCAGTTTTCATCATAAAAGCATTTAGAGAATTTTCCAAAGAACTAGATGTTGTCAGTTGTTGCTGCGGCAACTGTTGCCGTGGCATATTCTGCTAAAATCCCGATACTTGTGCATTCTGATTGTTCTGGTTTAGAGTATTGTTGGGATTTCTCCATGAAAAATTTGGGTGCTTCTTCCAAGCTAGATTGTATGTATTGGACATCACATTGTTGTTCCGATTGTAATTCTCCACATAGAAGCTGGATTCCGAATTCTGCATACATTCAGAAGAATCATGGTTATCACCACATAACTCACAAAAAGAATCCATTACCTTGACCTCATGTATGTTGTTTGGTTTTTGCATGTTCTAGACCATCTTGGTTAAAGTGGCAAATTGTGCGGAAATTGAATCTGATGATCCTAGTTCATGTATTATGGCTTGGCGTCTAACTCCTCATCTTCTAGTAGAGGGGAATTGATAATCATTCTTGGCTAGCCTGTTTAGAATTTGCATTGCTTCCTCCAGCGACTTATCTAGGAGTATGCCGTTTTTCGAGGCATCTAGCATCATCCTTGTTTGTGTATTCACGGCGTTGTAAAACATTGTTACTTGAGTCCACATCGGGAATCCATGTAGGGGGCATTTGTGTAGAAGTTCTCTATATCGCTCCCAAGCCTCGTACATGGATTCATCATTTGCCTGCCGAAAAGAAGTAATGCCGTTACGAAGCTTATCAGTCAAATTTGTAGGATTAAACCGAGCAAGGAAATCGTGACAAAGATCGGTCCAAGATCCTATTGATCCGGCAGGAATGCTATTCAACCATGCTTTTGCCCTATCCCTCAGTGAATAGGGGAATAATCTTAATCGTAAAACATCGGGGGTGACTCCGTGTATTTTGAATGAGTTGCAAATCTCGAGGAAGATTTAAGATGTTGTCGTGCATCTTCAGTTGCTGAGCCGCCAAATTGACCAATTGTGTTGATCATATTAAACATTACCGGTTTCAACTAAAAGTGGTCGGCTTCAATTTCAGGTGCGACAACTCCTGGATTAGGTCCATCAAGATCTTCAAGATAGTCTTGAATAGTTATGTTTCGTGCAAGAATCACTCCTCATCCTGCTGGAACATCTTGATTCATATTGCCGTCTTGATTAGCCATTGCTACTCTTATCCTTTGTCTAAGTCTTTGTAAGGTTCGTTCGATTTCTGGATCAAAGGGATATTCTGGTGTAATCGGTCTCGCCCTAGTCATATACCAATGCAAAACCAAAGTTTGTTAGCCCTTTGAATCTTAAACAAAAAAAGTAAAAAGAAAGTGCAAGAAAATAAAAACAAAATCGCTATTGCCAATCCCCGGCAGTGGCGCCAAAAACTTGTTGTGCGTAATAAGTGCTACGCAATTGTGCAAGTATACACATTGCAAGTTATAGCATAAAAGATATCGTCTCCACAAGGATTGGTGCCACTTTAAGAATCTAGTCTCTTACACTGAAAAAAGTAAAAACACAAATAAAGGATTATAGGAGTTTTAACTAATAACTAATCTAGAAAGCAAATAAGTAAAAGGCGATGTAATTAAATGAGAGAGATAGGCCAGGTTATCGTGAGTTGAGGTGTGATAGCCGATTGGATCGTCTTGGTAAAAGAATGCACGGGCAACCCAGTTGCCGTGGCAACTTGTACAACGGGGTTGCCTTGGCAACTAATCGATGGTTGCCTGGGCGACTAGTTGGGAAACTACTTGGGCGTCTGGGCAGCAACCTTCAAGGTTTGACAGAGCGTTCTTCAATGGTTTCTTCTTATCCCTAAGTCAAAACTCTAGCTACTTGTGCATGCCTTGATAATACATCCCTGCGTGAATCAAAGGTGAACAACAACCAATCTTGCGCTCCTCTTAGCCGTTGAAATCCTTAACTTATTCCTAAGCCGGATTAATCTTCACCATCAATAGATTGAATAAAGATCATATTCATTCGTTTCTTGAATCTAACTCTCCCGATATTAGATAAATAGATGAAGTTACGAGATCCTCTCCCAATTCACTCGCAAACAAGAATAAGAACCAAGAATGAATAAACCTTGAATAGAAAAGTGCAAACTCTTATTACCTAAACAAAATCCAATAGTTTCTCACAACCACAAAACACAATAACCATAGCCAAATAGATTTAGTTCATGGCTAGGTTCCAAAGAAACACAAGATAAATAATCCCTAGCATGAACCTAATTGAACAAGAAAGAAAAAGATGAAGGATGAAGCTTGTCGAAATCCTCCTTGCCCTAGATGCTTGTCAAAAATTCTCTCCTCTCTCTCTCTTTGAGTTGTCGAAATTCCTCTCTACTCTCTCCCTTTGGAGTTGACGGCATGGCCTCTAATTTATAGGGCTAGGTCAAAGTTCTTCTTTGAGGAGGAAGTTAAGTTGTAATTAAATTATATTTAAATAATATAATTCTTTATTATAATTATATTCCTTCTAGAACTTCTCCTATCTTCTTGGAATTTAATTCTTCTTTAATCTCTTCATGGAAATCAAACTCCTTTTGGATTTAGCTTTGCTCCACGTCATCTTGGGCTTGTCTAGTCATCAATTTCGACTACCATATCACCTTATTCTTTGTCGACAATTGCCCTGGCAACTGGCTCGGCGTCTCCTTCATACATTGCCCTGGCAACTAGCTCGGCATCTCCTTCATGCATTGCCCTGGCAACTAGCTCTAGCCTTGCTTTGGCAAGTGATCCTGCACATACACACAAAACACACCAAAGCAGCATCTTTTCCCACAAAAACTACCAAGTTATGTAATCAAGCCCAACGATGGAAGGAAACATGGATTAATGCATGAATGGCTAATTATGCAACTAATATGAGCCTTAGACTAACAATAATATGAGTAAAAAGGGTAAGAAAAATAGTACTTTTGAACACTTATAAAAAGTCCACGTGGGTAGAAGTAGATTCATCTCCAACTCCTCATACCTCGTCATCTCTAGCCATACGATCTACTACTCTTCTGCTCTAGAAATCCTCCAGCATCCTGCACATGCACCACAAAGCATCACCTTTCCTATGAGAACCACCAATATATATGACAATTAAAGCACAAGCAGTGTAACTCCCTATCTACATGCAAATATGTACAATCTAACCTAAATGCAACCTATATGAGCTTGAAAACATGCAAAAGACAAGGAATAAGGGCATACAATATAGATCAATTAAGCACTCGTCACTCTAACGTAAATGCAAACTGTATGAGCTTGAAAACATGCGAAAGACAAGTAAAAATGGCATAATAAATAGATCATTTACACACCTGTCAGATATAATGGTTCTTAGAATTCCATGCAATCGAATGATTTCCCTAGGAAAACAAATTAGCAATGTTTGAGGCATCGTTAGTTTTATTAAAAAGAATGAAATGTGCATCTTTGAGAACCTATCCACCACTACAAAGATAGAATTTTTTCCAAACTTGATCCACGAAAGTCCCAATACGAAATCCATTGAGATGCCAACCCATGGTTTGCTTGGAATGGGCAATGGCATGTATAACCCTTCTTGCATGTTATACAACGATCATAGAATCTTTCAACATCCATCTTCATTCTCAGCCAATATAATTGTTCACGTAGAGCACTTAGTGTTTTTCTAAATCTAAAATGTCCTATTAATCCTCTTCCACGTGATTTTTTAATAAGAACCTCACGAACGGGTCCTTGGGGAATGCAAATTTTATCCTCTTTGAAAAGATATCCCTCATGTCTGTAGTACTTCTTACATGCTTTCTTTTCACACACTTTATAAACTTGTCCAAAATCAGGGTCAGATTCATAAAGTTCCTTGATAAAAGAAAATCCAAGAAATTTAGAGTCTAAGATATTAAGAAGCACATACCTTCGAGATAATGCATCGGAAACATTATTGTCCTTACCCTTTTTATACTTGATGATGTATGGAAATGAATCAAGGAATTATACCCATTTTGTATGTCATTTGTTCAATTTGTGTTGACTCTTGATGTGCTCCAATGCTTCATGGTTAGTATGGATGACAAATTTCTTTGGCAATAGGTAGTTTTTCCAAGTCTCTAAGTGCATACATCTCCTTGTCATATGTTGGGTAATTGAGAGTAGCTCCATAAAGCTTCTTGCTGAAATAAGCCACGTTCCATCCTTCTTTGGAACCAACAGAACTGGAATCGCACACGTGCTAAGGCTTTCACGAACATAGTCTTTCTCCATTAATTCGGTTACTTGCCTTTGCAACTCTTTGGTTTCCTCTAGATTGCTATGATAGGCAAGTCAATTTGGAATGTTCGCTCCTTGCACAAAGTCGATCTGATGCTCTGTTCCTCTAATGGGTGGTAATCCACTAGGGATATCAACTGGCGGTACATCTTCAAATTCCTGCAGCAAAGAAACAATAGAAAGAGGCAAAGTGTTTTCAAGATTTTTAGAGTTAAGAAGATTCTCCTTGTACATAAGTACAAGTAGTGCGGACATTAAACTTTTCCTCATTTCTCGTTCTTTTGCTAGCACACTCAATTTTGTTGTTTCTTTTCTTTTTATCTCTTCTATTTCACTGCCTTTTTTCTTTTCCTTTATTTTTCTCACCTCTCTCATTTGTTTTCTCTCTTTTTTCTCTCCAAATTTTTCTTCTTTCTCATTTTTCATTTCCTTTTATTTGGCCTTTTCAAGACTTTCTTTCATACAATTCTGGTCATTGTACACTTGTCTTGGGGAAAGGGTGCCAAAGTGATCTTTCCATCATGCATGAGTGTATACCTGTTGTGTGTTGTGATGTACTATAAATGATACACAAATAGTGCAAGCATACATATCGAACAAGTAATACATGATGAGTGAATATCGTCTCCATAGGGATTGGAGGCCAAACTAGCTTAGTCAAAACACACAGACAAGAACTGAAAATAAATGCGATAGCAATAAGAAACATGGTTAGATATGATGTAGCAATTAACTATGATGAAATCTGAGCTAAAATAAAGATACTTCAAACGTTCTCTCAAGTGTACGAAGCTCTCTAATGGGATGACAGGCTGGGCTTGCTAAGGACCTCTATGTCTAAGCCAAAAGAATGTCTCGAACTACCTTGTCCACAACATGCTTGACAGAGCTTACCAAGATGTCTCTACACTATCTCTAGCAAGAAACCTGATAGGAAGAATGCTATGGCAATACCCCTCAACGTAAACCCTAACATACAACTATCCTTTAAGTTCTACTCTTTCTAGCCGTTGAAACCTTATCCTTATCTCTAAGATGAGTTAAGGTTTTGCCTCTTAGCATCAAACCCCATTGTCCACGTAGATCTAAGACTAACTCTCTCGAATATTAAGCTATTCAACACCTAAGCAAAGGCTAACTCTCGAAAGCTCTTACAAGCTTAAGGCATAAGAGAACAATGAACAAAGCATGAAAGGAACAAGAAAGCAACAAAACATTCATTCAAACTTGAAACATAAAACCCATAACAAGCCCAAGCCACTTAAAATCAGTTCATGGCTGGGTAAATATCATCCACAATCATTTGTTTAAAACAACCCATCCAAATAATAAGAAAAGAGACAACAAAAGCAACTAAAGGAAAGGAAAAACTCCAAAGCCGCCTTGGACTGTCGTGAACCACTCTAAGCCCGTTGCTTCTCTCAAAGGCCAGCGAGAATACCCCTTGGAGCTTTAACAATAGAGAACACCATGATGGAGAAGATGAAGAAAGGCAGCTGCCTTTTCTCTCTCTTTCTTAGCTCACAAAGTAACTTTTTTGGCTCTCCCTTAATGTGGGTGTTTTTTTATATAGTAGAGGCTCCTAGGGTTTTGTGCCCTTAATTCCATGGGAATATTCCCTTCACATGTGGGCTCACAGCTGGATGATAGGTTCACGTGTGGGGCTACAAAGTATCCTCAATTCTTTGTCTTCTAGCGCGCCCAGAAATGCTATCCAAAATGCTATGACATTTTTCCTGCATTGCTCCTATTTTCCCTGCACATCACTACACCAACCAAAACCTTTCCAAGCAGCACCATTCTTACAAATGAACAAAGAAAACAAAACCCAAAACACCAAATGCAACTATATGAACTAAATGCATCTATATGCCATGAAATGAGATGCAATGGGCTTGATTTCATACAATAACTTAAGTAAAAAGGCATGAAATGTTAACCTTTTGCAAGGTTAAAAATACCAATTGGTATATTCATCATGAATCATACGTTTGTCAAACTGCCACAACCTTCATAACAATAGATGGTATGCATGCATTGGTACAACATCACATAGTATCTCATCTCTATATTTTCCAATGGCGAACGGCATGAGAACTTGCTTGGTGACTTTCAGTTCCCCTCCATTGTTGAGCTATTGTAGTTTGTAAGGATGTAGATGCTTTGTTGTTGCTAATCCAAGTTTTTCTACCATCATAGTACTAGCAACATTAGTATAGCTACCTACATCGATAATAACAAAGCATACATTCCCATTAACATGGCAACGAGTGTGAAAAATGTTTTCATGCTGTTGTTCACTTTCCATGGCTTGTGTGCTAAGGCTCATCTTAATAACAATAACCTTTCCATTTACAGTGAACTTTGTTTCCTCTATGTCGAATGGAATTTTTTATTCTTCAACTTCTTCCTCCCCAGGTTCTGATTCTATTTCTCCATCTTCACGGAGTAACATGGTGTTTCAGTTTGGACATTGACTAGCAATGTGTCCTCGCCATACACACTTAAAACATTGAACATCTCACGAACGTACATGTGTGTTCACACTCTTACCCTTGCTAGAATTCACAGCGAGTTTGTTGGTTTTGGATGATCCTCCTTTTTCAAAAGATGGGGCTGACGAATTCTTCTTCTATGAGGTGGATTGCCCCCATTTGGATGTAGAACTTCCAAGGTTCGCATTGTACTACTTTGTTTTTTGTTTTCTTTCCACCTCCATGGCCATATGAACCATTTCTTTAATCTCAATGTAATGTTGCAATTCAACAACATTTGCAATGTTTGGGTCAAGGCTTGCTAGAAATCTTACCTTCGTTGCTTCGCTGTCTTTGTCTATGTTAGCACGAATCATGGCCACCTCCTTTTCTTTAAAGTAATCTTCAACACTGCGACTACCTTGTTTAAGATTCTGGAGCTTGTTGAACAGCTCTCGGTGGTAATGAGTTGGAACAAATCTTTTTCTCATGACCGCTCTCATCTCATTCCATGTTGAGATAGGTCTTTCACCATTGTGTCTCCTGCTAGAGGTCAACTGATCCCACCATATTTGTGCATAATCTGTAAATTCAATGACGGCTAGTTTTACCTTTTTAAGCTTAGAATAGTTGTGACATTCAAAGATGTGTTCAACTTTCCTTTCCCAAGCAAGATAGGCTTCAGAATCTGTTTTTCCCTGAAAAGGCGGCATGGAAACCTTGATATTGTTAGGTTGTCATCAACCCTTGGACGGACTCTCTGTCGTCTTATTCCTTTATTTTCCAAGCTTTGTTAGGAGGCTTGGTTAGATACTTGATCATCGTCAATTTCTTCTTTTTTTCTTTCTGATAATTATCTTTTTCATGGTTTTGTCCGTGCATTCTTTGTCCTTGTGCACCTTTAAGCCGGTCTATTCAATCTTGGATCGACTCTAGTTGATCCCTTAATAATTTCTCGGATCATTCCTTCCATTTGCAAATTAGGTGCTCATCCATCTCTTGGATCGTCATTTCTCGGATCATTGCTTCCATTTGCAAATTAGGTGCTCAACTTTCCTTTCCCAAGCAAGATAGGCTTCGGGATCTATTTTTCCCTGAAAAGACAGCATGGAAACCTTGATATTGCTGAGGTTGTCATCAACCCTTGGATGGATTCTCTGTCGTCTCATTCCTTGATTTGCCAAGCTTTGTTGGGAGGCTTGGTCAGATACTTGATCATCATCAATTTCTTCCTTGTTTTCTTTCTAATAATCATCTTCTTGATGGTTTTTTCTGTGCATTCTTTGTCCTTGTGCACCTTCAAGCCGGTCCATTCGATCTTGGATCGGCTCTATTTGCTCCCTTAATAATCTAGACATTTCTCGGATCATTGCTTCCATTTGCAAATTAGGTGTTCATCCATCTCTTGGATCGGCTCTAGTTGCTCCCTTAATAATCCAGAATTGTGAGACATAATTAAAATTTTAAAAATTAAAATCTAACCAGCACAAATACCTCACGTTATCACTTCAAGAAAATTCACTACGCTCGTGTTTCACTCAGGATCTGGCTTTTGTTCCTCAATGTATGCTCTTGCCTTTTAAAGTCATGAAATGAATCAATACTATAACGAGTATTGACCCAAATCCTATTGGAAGTTTAGTTGATCGAGGAAAAAAAACCTTCACTGTAATGAGTGAAGACCCGAAACCTATGTTGATCCGAAACAAAAGACTGCGACCCTTTAATTAGCAAATTTGGAACCAACAATATATGGAAAAATGAATGACGCCACAAGACTATGCTTGATAAGTCGATAGAGTTATTGTAAAACAAGATAAGTGAAAAACTCACAAAGTTTATAATAATCTGAATTGTGTCTCCTACAAATAAAATACTATGTCATATTTATTGGTCTTAAAATAACATATGTATTGGCTTTAAACTTGTGTCTTCTAGTAACCAATGGTAATTTGCAATATTTAGAATGAATGTAGACATCCATTTGTCTACATTAAAGAAACGTTTGAGTTCCCAAAGCTTTGATTGTCATCATTCATTCTTCTAAATGGCTGAATTAGATGCACCCCTTGGTGAATTTAAATAGTCTATCTTTTTGAATAGATTATTATGACACCTTGAATGCTATCTTGAATGATGATTATGACACAAATAAAAACTGTCTAATCCTTAAAAATTGAAATGATTAATTCATGAATGGAATTCAAGAATTCTGGTGTTGGACATTAAGTTCCTTGTCGTTGTATGCAATCCTTTGTCAAACTCTCTCTTGCAAACAATTCAGATTTAGGTTCCTTTATTCCCTTTATTGCTGTCACTTTAAGCTTTCCTTGTACCTAGGCAAAAATAAACACAAAATTTAACTACTCAATTATAACATCTAAGACACATTAACATGTAAATGAATGTAATTTATTTAAATAAATTAAACTGTCATGCAATCAATGGTTATAACATCTAGGAAATTTAAGCATGCCAAATGAATGCTAATTTATTCATGAAAGTCAAACCATAACAGCTAGGAAACATGCAAATGAATGCTAATTTATTCATGCAAAGTTAATTAAATTATCATGCAAATTATTCATGCAAACTAAATGCTACCAAATTAACGTCTTTAACTACCATGTAACAAATGCAAATAATATACATATTTATTAATGCTCATGCAAACTACATGTATGAGAACAAAAAAAAAATGCATGCGAACATATATAATGCGAACAGAATGCATGTGAGCATATATATATATATATATATATATAATGCAAATGCGAACAGAAATATGAATGCAAACAAAAGTAATGCAATGCATGTGAACGAAAATATTAATGCGAACTAGCATTTCGCATGCAACATATTGCATGGCATTTCATCCGCGAGCTGGTTTGCGTAGGAAATGTGTTTTGCATTAGCGAACACGTTGGCATTAGCAGACATGTCATTCGATTGGTCGTAGAAAGTTTTGTGCCAGACAAGATCACATCATCCCCCTTTTGTGAAAGCGATTTGTCCCCAAATCGATGCCTTCTATAAAAGGAAACAACTTCGGTTTTCGTAGGGCTGAAAACTTCTTTACTCGCTTTTTGAACAAAAATAATCTCCTAGTTCAAAGATGGTTCTTTTGCGCTTTCAGTGAACTCTACTTTCATTATGCTTGATTGGTGCCAAAATGATTGTTTGGTGACGCTTGTGGTCACGTTGCACAATTATGGTGTAGACTCTGCTTTCATTCTTCTCTTTCTTTCCGAACACCTTACGGTATAGACTCTTCACAATCTCTAATATCTTTTTGTCACCTACATTCACAATTGGATTAGTAGGCAAAGAAATTAAGTACAATGAACTTGAAAGATAAAACATGTGGATGACTTGAAACGGTGGGTGTTGATTGGTAGAAAAATTTGAACGATTACAAAAATATTCTACATATGGCAAATAGTCCTCCCACGTTTTCAAACTCTTCTTAATGATCGCTCTTGACTCGGTGAATAGTCCTCGATTCACATTTTTGTCTTGAACAATCACTTGTAACTGGTACGTTTTGGAAGACAATAACCTGGTGCCTCGTCTTAAAACATTTTCCCTTGGTATTTCAGCTTTGTTTCTTGCTATACAACCTGATTATTAGGAAAGAAAATTAATTATATGGAATACACGAAATGGACCCTTTCAATTTCTTTAAAAGGCGAATGGAATGCTATTCATACGATGTTCATCTTGCTTTAAAAAATATAAAATGTTGTAGTGAACAGATAATAAAAGATGAATAAGTTGCAAACTATGCAATTTGTGAACAATTGTGTTGGTTGTAAAAGGTAATATGACGAGTGGAAGGATAGAAGGGATTGTGGGTGGTGTTGTTGAATAGGTAATTTTTGGTGAAGGAAAATAATATGGAATTGTGAGAAAAGTAACAAAGAAAGAACCAATACTATAACAAGTATTGACTCGAATCTTAGTAGAAGTTTAGTTGATCGAGGAAAAAACATTCACTATAATGAGTGTAGACCCAAAACTTATGTTGATCCTAAACAAAAAACTGCGACCCTTTAATTAGCAAATTAGGAACTAACAGTATATGAAAAAGGAATGACGCTACAAGCACTATGCTTGATAAGTCGGTAGAGTTCTTGTAAAACAAGAGAAGTGAAAAACTCAAAGTTTATAATAATCTGAATTGTGTCTCCTACAAATAAAATACTATGTCATATATATTGGTCTTAAAATAACATACGTATTGGCTTCTCATATTTGATAACAATTGCGAGCCACATCTTCTTGTAACTTCTTGGCCTTTGCTCCGGTGATTGGTCTGCTTGGTAATTTTTGTGATTCATTCGAGTTCGCGAACATAATCTCATCATACTGTCTGTCCGACCTAGCCTCCGAACTCACACCTGACTTTCCCACCTTCGTACGATTACTTTAAATAAACTTTTATTCCATATTTATCAAATTTAAGGGGGCGTATGTGTGCTCCGAAGCCTTACAAACACCATCACCTTTCACATATAGCTGCTCCAATCAATAAAGTTGCAGACATAACATAAAATCAATCCATGAAGCAAATAATCGATAACACAAAACAATCTAAACTGACCCAACAACACACAAAACCAGCAAGTCTACCTGGTATCAATAAAAAGCAGAACAACCCATTTCATTACTAAGAAGAATCAAAATTCAAATAAAGAAGCAGTTTTAAAGATTAGGTATCTAAGGTTAATCTCATTTATGGTCAAGCCATACAAGTAAATTAAAAAAATAAATAAAAAATCAAAAGAGAAGTATCAAAGAATCTTACTTGAAGTATTGCTTTTCTTGAAGTATCGATCTCTGTTTGTTGGATTGCCTTATTTTAGTTTCGATCTCTGTTTAGCTTTTCTTTAAGTATTGGAAAAGGAATGAAGAAGGAAAGTTAAGCATGAAATTATTGGGTCCAAACGGGTGAATAAGTGATATGGAACTTTGTTTCATTTCATGAGTGTTGTTAGTTTCCAAGAAAAAAGAAAAAAAATTGGAAGGGGAATAAAAGAAGAGAAGAAAGTGAGGTTATTAATTCTGATTACTGACATATCCTAAAGCAAAGTTAATGTAAGATTGGTAGGTGCTTAGAGCCTACTTTTTTTTTTATAAGAATTAGATGTCCCTTTGAATGAAGTTCATAAAATATTTTTGGTTTCCGAAGCGAAGAAAAATTCTAGAGACCTTGCTGTCATATTCATTCTGGAATAACAAAATACATGGAATACTTGTTTATAGGATTTTAAGTAAACGCTTAAATTGCCGGATTCTTTCACTTAACATATAAACCGACTCAATAACTCAAGTTAATATTACCTTTCCTTGATATTCTACTTGCTGTGTCAAAAGCTTTTGATATTTTACAAATTACCTTCTAACAGATGTTCTGTTTTCATTAGGCTGAGAACGTAGTTTTCTGAATTTTAATGGGTATTTAGTTTAGAATGTATATTGATTCTCTATTTTTATGTTACAGACTTTTACACATTTTTAATGTTTAAGTTTGGTTCTTTTTAACAAAAATGTGAAAACGATTTACTTTTGAACTTTAAATTTTTTTGGCATAACTCCTTTTTATTGTGGAATATATCATCTAAGATATAACTCTGGCTAGTGGTTGTTGCTAACTTACTGCCATAAGTGAAAGGTGAGGTGTTCATATTGCTTCGGAGCACTTATACGCCCTTTTAGATTTTGTAAATCTGAAACAAAAGTTTATTTAAAGCGGTCACATGAAGGTGGAGAAGTCGGGTGTAAGTTCGCTAGAGACTAGGTCGATGGACGATGGGTGTCTGGAGGTTAGTGGTTGAAAAGGGGTTAAACTTTTTTTTTGTAAAAAAAATGAACTTTTAAAAATTTGAGTGAAATTAAAAATAAATGTTTTTTATTAACGTGCACGTCATCATGGTAATGAGAACAAACGTTTGAGTGACTAGAAGTTTACACAACGAAAACGTAAGTGACCAAAACGGTTGGATTTAAAAATTTGTGACCAAAAATATACATTGACTAAACGTAAGTGACCATTGCAATAGTTTATCCATTTTAAACTTATTTTAGGTATCTGGCATTTCATTATGTTACACCGATTAGTAATTAGTGAAAAATAAAATCTTTTTTAAGGGATTTACGGACGAGCTAAGATCAAACATTAAGATAAACTAAATATTTACATTAAAGAACAAGAATCTAAAGTATTTATATCTAGAATTTGAGATAGACTAATATCTTATTTGATAATAGTTAACTAAAAGAATTCAAAATATATAAGACCATAACTGCTACTAATTTTTTAGTAGCACCCCTCCCTGAATTTACATGAAATATCAGATTGAATTGACTTACTTTTCTTTTTTTGACAATGTTAATAATCTGGGTTTTACGTGAAATATAAGACTGAATCTCAACAAACAAACCTTTATTTATTTTTAAATTTACGTTTGTTGTTGTCGTTCATTAAAATATGAGTTAATTGTACCACGTCTTAAAATCATGACCATAATTTTAATTTGTTCTTCAAACTTTTAAATGTTTTAATTTCATCTTTCAGTAAATGTTGATTATGTCCTATATTAATAAAACAATTATAAAAATTGTTAAGTGACATGTAAACACTAATATGCATTGTGTAATAATATGTACGACATAAATGATAATTTGGAGGTAAAATTAGAATATTCAAAAGTTTGAGGGACCAATTTAAAATAAGGATCATAATTTTGGGACGAAACTCAAACTTTCAAAAGTTTAAAGACCAATTTAAAATGATGGCCATAGCTTAAGGATATATGATACAAGTAACTCTTAAAATATTATATGAATATATATATTCAATTAAATTAAACTAACTTGCACTGAATACTTTATTCATCCATCAACAATAAACACACAAATTTAAATAATGAACAATACATTTTAGATATACAATAATAAAAAAAATTAATAATTATATTTAAAAATCCGAGTATTATTAATTAGGTAACAATCAAACAATGAACAAACTGTAAATAAATTATTAAACGAGATTTGAATAGTACAAAAAAAAACATGTTCAGATAATGAACTGAACATGCATTGTCCTGGTAATAAAAGAAGGCTAAAATCTTGAATTTGATAAATAAATAAATATATAAACAGTATATCGTTCCATAGATTGTTTACCGAATGTTATGATCATTGCTTTTCTTATAGTTCAAAGTTCGGAAACCTGCGATATTATCACTACCAACGAGGTTGAACGGCAATGGCGGAGGGTTTCGCCAATTGGGAAGCTGTCCCGTTATCATAACTGTCTCCAACAATGGCGCAGTATCAACAACAGCTTCCAGCAACCTCCCTCTCTCCGGTAACGGCTTCCCTTTAATCAGGGTGTTGATTACTTTTCCGATCGAAGAACATTCTCCGATCGGAACTCGACTGCGTCGGGAATCTCCAACAAACGAGGTTCTAGTTCTGGGACGGATACCGATACCGGCGGTGGATGGAACATTGTGGGAGGAGTTGGTCTGAGATGGAATGTTGGATGTTGGTAAGAGTTTGTTTAGTAGTTTCTTCAATTCGGAGACTTCGGCCATTGATTTCTTCAACTGCTCTTTAGCTTCGTCTCTTTCACGGCAGGCCTCAGACAATAGCTGATATAACACGTTCGTTGTCTGTTAGTGCATCCCGATTTGACCTACCAGCTCCTCTCTCATTGATTCTTCTTCATTGGTGTACCACATTCGCCTGGATTTCAGTTCAACCGATGTCTACAAGTTTGAAAATTATGTTAGAATACAACCCAATTGATAACGATTTAAAATAAATTACAGTCACTATGTAATATTATGGTTTTAAGGAATTCTGTTTATTCCTTTCATTGATTTTAAAATAATTATAAAATAAAAAATAGATTTAATGCACTCTTTTAACTTTTGATAAGACATACCTTTTACAGAAAAAATAAATTAAACTGTGTCTTTTAATATGAAGATCATCCTCCTTTTTATTGGGTTCACCTTTTTAACTTGTTAAAATAAAACTAAAGAGACCAAATCTATTTAAGTAGTGATTAAATCAAAATTTTGAGCATTTTAATTTAATTTTTATGTAGTATTTTAGTTTGGTTTTAAATTTGGATGCGTGCCTCCGAATCATATTGTTTGCCTCCCAATCCAATGAACTTGAACCACAAAACTTACTTTAAGGGGTATGATGTTTCATCCGTTGTTAGTTAATTAAAACAAATTTAATAAACCTAAATCAAAATCAAACACTATAGTTTAAAACAATTTTCAATTTTCTCTTTTTTTCCACTAAACCCCTCTGGTAAGTAAACAAAGATTAATAATCTTTTGATTCCATTTGTTTACCATTCAATGAAGGTTTGGATTATGAAAATAGATTGATTCGCATAGTAATTTCTCACAAGTGAAACACTATGTGATAAAAATAAAGGGCTTGACCTAGAATCAAAGTTCACTAACTTAATTGCTGAATAAGAAGTTATGAACAATGCCAACTATTAATTTGAGCTTAATTAAGAAAATATTAAAGATGTGATCATTAAGATATGATCATTTTTTGTTTTCAACAAAACAAAAATTAAAACCGAATATCTCCTCTTAAGAATGGTTTATAGGGAAAAATGAATTAAATATTAGAAGTTATGATATCATTTGTTTCTTAAAGCCAAATGCAATACTAACAAGAAAACTTACTCTAGTTTAGCCCCAAACCAACAGTACCTGAGAGAGGAAGTAAATTACTAAAATCAGAAGTAAAAAGTTCAAAAAAATAGTGTATTGTATGACTAACCTTGCTATTATTTAACAATGGAGACATACTCATTTATCCACCCTCAGTTTATAATTTCCCTACCAAGAATCCATGCTGGCACGAAAAGAAGATCAATAACAAGTGTAAAAGATGAAGAAATTTATATTAAAAGGGAAAACCATTATGGTAATAATTTATTAGGGTAAGTCTTCTTAAAAAAAATAATCTTGGAATAAATAAATTAAGTAGAAAAGGATGCCCTTCAAATGGTAATTATATTGATTATTGAAAATAGAAAAATCCCATCCGAAAAAGGGGATTTTATTCTCGTTTTGCTGTCATATTCCATAAATTTTTGTATAAACATGAATTACAGAATTAATCATCATCCATTGTTTATGGAAAGCTGCTAATTTTTCATTAATTACAATTGCGTGTCTGCAAAAAAAACGAGATGGAATTTTTATATTTTCTTAAATCGTCAATTAGAGATTCTCCTTCATCCTCCTTTCCCTCGAGATTTTCTATAGTTGTTCGCTGTCTTATCCGTACTTTTGTAATATTTTTAAATATTTAAAGATATTTAATTATTTTTAGAGCATGTCGTTAAAAGCTCTCAATTAATGTCCTCATTTATCTTCTCTAAACTATGGGTTCAAAAAATTATTATGAACAAATTTTCACTCCCATAAATAGTAATTGTTCAAAAAAAATTAAAGATGTGACCTATACACCTCGATGATCTTGACCTTTTAATACGGATGGATTTAATGTTGTCTCCATTTAGTGTTATTTAGTTATTTTATTAATATCTATTATTTAGACTTTTTAGTTGTTTTTTTGTTGTTGATAAAAGTTGGTTTTCTTATATTGATAGATGCTTGTCATCACCAAATACATATTACAATTGAGTTATAATAAAATAAATTTATCAACGTATCATTATCAATATATGCATTTTATGCTAGTGTTAATAACATTTATTTTTCACCGACAAAAATGGTGTTTATTTGTATCTATATATATTTTTAAAATTATTTAGTTGAATTTTCAGTCTATTTTATTATTCATTGATGCTTTCAGAAAAATTGACTGATTAATGTAGTTAATCGACACTAACTTGTACAGACTCTTCTTATAATTGTATTTTATTTCATCTTTGTTTAATAAAACTAACATATATTAATAATTTAAAAAATGACAAAAAGGGTCATAGTCGGAGTATAGGAAGTAATGGGGTGCCTGTTTTGAAAACGCTCTCGATGCATGATAGCATGACTATCGTCTTTGCGAAAATTTTCATCATCTTTCTCTTTATCTCAGATTTCTTGTTTCTTAATCGAATTCTTTGCATCCTTTGGGTTGATTGTTCATGGGTGAGACTTCAGTTGCGAACAAAGTTGACAGAAAAAAGTTGTTTGCTGTAATCTCTGATCAATCGTTAGATTACTTCCCTTCTACAATCAGTGAACGTGTGGTTACGATAATTGGCGGAGTTAAAATTTTTATGTAATAAGATTAAAGTAGACTTTGATATTATCACGTGCTGTCTTATTTTAATTTAAAACACTGTTGTTTTGCTTGTTATTTTCAATTGTTGCAGTGTATTTTGGATTGTGTTTTTGTAAGGGGTTAAAACCCCAATTTCAGCTAGATTTTTGTCTATCGATTATCAATGAATTTCGAGCTTCAAGCTTTTCTTTTCTTCAATCTCATACTCTTCGGCTTCTATTAATCTTTTCTTCTATCTTCAGTTATTTTTTCTTCTTCGATTAATCCTTGCAACCAGCAGGATCATAACAATTGGTAATCAGAGCCAGGTTAGATCCACAGAAATACACAAATTTTTGTCAATCTTAATACAATGGAATCTTTGAAAGCTTCAAGAGAGATGTCTCGTAAGTGCTGGGAGGAGCAAAGGCACAACATGGAAGATCAGTTGAGTAGATTGGAGTCAAAATTGAAAGAGAACCCAAGGTATTTGGAGAGGATTCGGGATCAGTTATCAAAAAAGGGGATAATCTTCAACTCAGGTACCGTTCTTTCTGCTTCCAATTTTCATTCCAAAAAGTACGATAAAACTGATAGAGAAATTGTTGAGCCAAAACCTGACTTGCGTTTGAAAGCTAAAAGTGAAGTGCACGTGTTTGATAAAATGCACGTGCAAAATGATGAGGCATTAGATGGTGAAAACATTGCTGTTGGTGTAAATGATGAGACATTAGATGGTGAAAACGTTGCTGCTGATGTGGAAGACATTGCTGCAACATGTCAAATTCAATTCGAGGACTCGTTTGCAACCGACACTAATTTCTTTAAAGTGCCGGAGAAGCCCCAAATTCAGTTGGCCACGTTGCATTTGGAAGGCCAAGCATTACAGTGTCATTATTTTTTAACAAGGACTAATGACAGATTCGAGAGATTGGGCTGGAACCACTACTTGAAATTGATGAAGGATAACACAAATTCTTTTATGAAAATGCTGGCAGATTATTGCTTTGATGGAGGAAGTGTTATGCGAACTAATGAGCATATAGCTGGTGATTTTCCGTTCAGCTATAGATTTGCTAGATTTGGGACCTTCCAGTACCACATTGCTTCTGAAGAATTTTTGAAGCTTACTAAAAGTGCACTGCAGGCAGCACTTGAAGCTCTTGCACCCGAGTCCCTTTTTGGCCTTGTCACTTTTAGCCACAAAGTAGGGTCATATGATGTTCAAGGGCTTATACCCATCGTAAAGAATATTTTTATCCCTCAAGATGCAGAGGGAACCTTGCCAATTGAACTTGAAGATGTCATGCTTTCATTACAATTCTTAGCTCCAGCCGAAACTTGTAAGGATCGTATCACATCTACACTTGAAACTCTCAAACCAACTACTTCATGGGAGAGAGCCCATGAGACTAGTCAAGAGTTAGATGGTGTGTTGATGGGTGGTCGAGGTTTTGGTGTGGCAATGGAAACTTTTTGCAATCATTTCGGGTCAGAATATGAAAATGCATTTGCATTAGCTGGAGTGTTTGTCTTTCTTGTAGGTCCTCCTGATCATGGATCTGGGCAACTAGATACAAGAAGATATGCATCTGAACAATCTATGAGGCAGGTTACATTTCACAACACTGTTGTCGTGCCCCCTAAGAAACTTTCTAATTCTAAAGTTTGTTACTTGGGTACTGCTAATGGTGGAGATAAATCTATTGCGAAGTCACTTGGTTATACACACCATACACTCTTGCTTATGATGCTAATGTCTGCAAAGGCTACGGGTATTGCTCTTGCTATGAGCAGCAGACACTCCTTAAATGTACTTCTATTATCGTCTTTACTGTTTGATCCTTGGGGACAAGGATCGTCTGAAGGAGGGAGGAATGTCATAACAAGGAGGGTAGTCAACAATGAAGGCAACAAAGACAAAACAAGATTCAAAGAGCATGTAAAGATTGTCCCGCCTCTCTTGAAAAACCATTATCCAAAATTCATTTCTTTGTGTGTGGATGACAAGTTTCAAAAAGGGTTGAAAGGAGTCAGTAAGGAGGATGTGGAGGTCACCATTGATAAAATTAGATTGCTGTTTTCTTATATGCAGGGGAAGGAGGTGTTTGAACAGTACTACAAACATCACTTAGCTAAGTTTTTGTCTGGCAAAATCGTATCAGAATTGCTACAACACTTTTATGCTGCCATTGTTGAGGTTATTGTTTCTCATCCTAGTGCTAGTGTTTCATCAGGAAAATTATTCACATGGGGAAATAGGAACAAAAATCGTCTTGGACATGGAGGTGTTGAAGATCGAAAAACTCTTACTCTAGTCGAGGGTTTGAAGGATAGACATGTCAAGTATATGGCTTGTGATTTAAATTATAGTGCTGTTATATGTCTCAAAAAATGGATATCTGGTGCAGCAGAGCAAAAATATTTTCCCCTTCCTGTGAGAGCCTCAGTGCATTCAGATTCTTATGTTCATGACTCAGAACAAGGATCCTTTGGTGCGGATGGTATTGTCATGACCCAAGATGAAGTTAGAGGAGAAATGAGGATGAAATTAAGGCTCAAAAGGAATATATGGATGCATGCCCGTATTGTGTCATATAGCACATGGATGGGAGCTTGCAACAATGTGGAAATATTTGATCCAGGAGGAAGCTTTATAATGACAGCTACATTAAGGACAAAGGATGTGCAACAATGGATGGGAGAGGAATTTCAAAGAATTGAGTATCTACGAACTTCAACGCGACACAAGAAAATAGTATCAGCTCGACATGATTTTATCAGCTTTTCAGCTTCTGAAAACAAGCTGAAAGTATTTCTGCGAGTTCTCGAGTCAAATTTAGCTAAGGCAAAAAGAACAATAAGAAATGTTTGGTCTAACCATTTAAAGATTTTTAGTGATCTCATAGAGGCTAAAGCTGGACTTACAAGTTCCTTTCCTTAATCCTTGAGAACAAGGATTCTTTCCGGGCGGGGAGTATTGTCACATGCCGTCTTATTTTAATTTAAACTGTTGTTTTCCTTGTTATTTTCAGTTGTTGCAGTGTATTTTGGATTGCTAATACGCCGTCGTTTTTTGTAAGGGGTTAAAGCCCCAATTTCAGCTAGGTTTTTGGCTATCGATTATCAATGAATTTCAAGCTTCAAGCTTTTATCTTCTTCAATCTCATACTCTTCTGTTTCTATTAATCCTTTCTTCTATCTTCTGTTATCCTTTCTTCTTCGATTAATCATTGCAACCAGCAGGTTCATAATAGAGATAATACTACTACAATATAGATATTGTTAATCTCATACCCAAACAAATTTAGTGGGGTCAATTCTAATATTTTTATAAAAAAATTTATAATTTTATATTAACTTTTCAAAAATCCCCCATATAATTCTTTGAAAGTCTCGTGCTACAACAAATCAAGTACGATTAATTGACCCCTAAACTATACGTGGCTCCGCCATTGGTTATGATTGCGCCTCCGAATTAAGTCTTTGAGGATGAGTTTTAGACTGGAAGTTTTGCGCCTCCGAATTAAGTCTTTGAGGATGAGTTTTAGACTGGAAGTTTTCTTTGGTGGGACAGTTTATTGGTAAGGCTTCTAATTTCACTATGATGCAAATTTTAGTTCGAATTCTATGGGGAAAGCATGGTGATGTCGATGCGAGTTACCTTGGATAATCTCTTTATCTTTAGATTTGTTAATGCTCATAGGTGTTGGGTGCTAGATAGTGGACTATGACATTTCTAAAATAAACCTCTGATTTTGCAGAAATAGAAGCCTAATATAGTAGGCTTGGATTTTGGTATAGCTTGGTTGCATGTATGTTCCATTTTAGCAAAGTCCCTCTTGATCGTTGAGATCTTGATCTTTCTCTCAACGTGGATTAAATTACATTGCGAGTGCCATTACTACCCTTTATGTGGACAGAATCATTTCCATTAGTACTCCTCTTTAGTACCCTCTTTTACGTTGAGATTTTGGTTTAATAATAATTTAACCTACGTAAAAAATAATTATTTAAATTAAAAAAATATAGAAGTTTATTAAATATATAATCAAGTAGCCGTTGAATTAGGTGTAAATAAACCGAGTTTGAACGAATAAGGTTTTGTTCGTGTCCGTTTATTTATATTTGAAGGTATTCATGCTCGATTCGTTTAAATTTTTAAAATCATGTTTGTGTTCTTTTATTTATTTTTGATGATGTTCGTGTTCATTCATTTAATGTTTACGAGCATGTTCGTTTAACGTTCGTAAACAAATCCGTGTAATGCTGTAGCGATGTCCTTCTCGCTAAAAAAGAATGTTTTGTGGTTTTTTTTTATTTTGGAAATGATGTCTTGGTGTCTTTCGTGTGATTTTAGAAAACCCGTATTTTGTTTTGAAAATGGAGTCGCCACCGGCCACTTAGGTAGGCCGGACACCATAAATAAACCAGAGATCAAAAATTGATGGGTTCGGGAGTCGGTTACGGATGGGGAACGATTAGCACCCCACACCGCCCAAAATTGGTACTTTAATAATTACCGCTTTGTTAATATTAGACTTTCCGGATTAAAGTGACAATTAAATTAAAATCTGGTTATATGTGCGAGTAAATTTTAAAGGCCCCGTTATTCGAGAGTAAACGTCCAACCACTATCACTACGCCTGATACTGGCCCCGTTTACGCTCGAATAAAAGGGCACCGCATTGACAAAATATATGTCCGTTATGCAAACTTAAAAAAACATGACAAATATAAATAAATACATTGTGATAAAAATATAAATAAATACTAACATAATAAAATACTAATATAACATAAATAAAATACTAATCTAAAACATACATACATAACTATTAATTTAACACATAAATAAAAACAAATCTAACATAAATAAAATAATAATCTACAACATACATACATAAATATTAATCTAACTCATAAATAAAAACAAATCTAACATAAATAAAATATTAATATAAAACATAATAAATACTAATCTAAAACATAAATAAACATACAAACTAAAAACACAATTTTAAATTAACTACTACTTCATTAAATCATAAAAATTACAACATAAATAAAAAAGGAAAGAAAATATACCTAACTACGAGTTCGAATGACGAACCCCGACTGGACCCCACCGAGATCTACCACGACCTCTCCAAAAATTTACTAGATCGGATCTAAAATAAGACCCCGATCGAACCGGTTAGGACCGCGGACACTGCCCCGGTCCTGGGCTAGCCGGGAGCCTAAGCTCCCTTATTTGGCCAAAGCCACTGCCGATTTTCATTGCTTTCTTCCCCCACCCCCATGCCTTTATATAGGCAATTGGGGTGGTTGGGGGTTGACGTGGAGCTTCCCCCACCTTTTTTTTTACACTTATTTTTTTATTTTTTTATTTTTTTATATTAATAATAATATTATTACAACAATACTAAAAATACTAAAAACCCGGACAAAAATGAGTGATTATAGTTGCCCCTATTTGCTTGTTCTTGTGAAACGAGAACAAAGCAAAGATCAAAAACACTCATTTTTGTCTTATCTGGCTGAACTTATCTCTTTTTGACGTGTGTCTTCTTTCTTTGGTAGATCTTCTTTCTCTTTGGCGCAGGTCTTCTTTCTTGTCTTGATTGATCTACCTTGTCCTCTAGGGAAGCAAAACCTTCAAAATGGAGGGTTGTTTGTTGGGGAAGCCAAACCGAGTCCCACTTGCTACATTATTGATAATAAGCTAATACCTAAAGAGAGTTCGACCCAGCTGCAACACCGACGAAGAGACAGGGTCTACAAAATTCGATCCAGCTGCAACACTGACGAGGAGGCAAGACCGATGGGTGAAAGTTCTTATGTCTGATCCAGCTACAACTCTGACGAAGAGGCAAGATCAGAAAACTGACAACTTTTTCCCTTTTTTCTTTTTTGTTTCTTTTTTTCTTTTTTTTGATTTTTTTCTTACAACATTGATAAAACTTGAAAGTTGGTGAATTTTGACCAAGCTACAACACCGACGAAGAGGCATGGTCTAAAGTTAGTAATGTTGATCCAGCTACAACACCGACGAAGAGGCAGGATCAAGAGTTAGTGAATTTGGTCTAGCTACAACACCGACGAAGAAGCAAGACCGGAAGTTAGTGAATTAGGTTCAGCTACAACACCGACGATGAGGCAGAACTGAAAGTTAGATTTGACCAAGCTACAACACCGACGAAGAGGCAAGGTCTGGGGATTTGATCCAGCTACAACTCTGACGAAGAGGCAGGATCGGATAGTTGTTCTTTTTTGTGATCAAGCTACGACTCTGATGAAGAGGCATGATCAGAATTTGGTTGAAAGCTCATTTTTTTATTTTTTTTATTTTTTCATATTTTTTTTTTTTTTCTCTTTTTTCCTTCTTTTTTCTTGCTTTTTTCTTTTTCTTTCTCTTTTTTTAAGATATAACATTGATACAACTAGAAAGTTAGTAAATTTTGACCAAGCTACAACACCGATGAGGAGTCATGGTCTAAAGTTAGTAATGTTGATCAAGCTACAACACCGACGAAGAGGCGAGATCAAGAGTTAGTGAATTTGGTCTAGCTACAACACCGACAAAGAGGCAAGACCGAGAGTTAGTGAATTTGGTTCAGCTATAACACCGACGAGGAGGCAGAATCGATAGTTAAATTTGACCAAGCTACAACACCGACGAATAGGCAATGTCTGAAGATTTGATCCAGCTACGACACCGACGAAGAGGCAGGATCAGAGTGTTTTTCGACCAAGCTACAACACCTACGAAGAGGCAAGGTCTGAAGATTTGATCCAGCTACGACACCGACGAAGATGCATGATCAGATAGTTTTCTTCTTCTCCTTTTTTCTTCATTTTTTTGATTTTTCCTTCTTTTTTTCCTTTTTTCATTTCTTTTCATTTCTTCTTTTTTTTCAATTTTTTCAATTTTCTTTTTTCTTATTTTTTCTTTTTGGATTGATTTTTTAGCTACAATTATAATAAAAAATGTAAAATCCGAGTAAAATTTAGGTCTAGCTGTAACACCGTCAAAGAGGCAAGACCTAGAGAGGATTTGATCTGCTACACCACTGACGGAGAGACTAGATCAGCAAAATGTGAGACCCGCTACACCATTGACGGAGAGACAGGATCTGGATGGAAATTTTGACTTGCAACACCACCGACGGAGGCAAGATCATGATAGGATTTGATCTACTACACCACTGCCGGAGAGACTAGATCAGCAAAATGTGAGACCCGCTACACCACTGACGGAGAGATAGGATCTGGATGGAAAATTTGATCTGCAACACCACCGACGGAGGCAAGATCTTCATTAAGTTGGCGCACCACCACTGACGGAGGCATGATTTGCAAGATGTTGAATTACTATCGATGGCGAGATAATTTTTTTGAAAGATTTGCCCGACTTTTCTATCGACAGAGGGCATAATCTAGAAAGAATTTTTGTTGGCATCCGTTACACCATCTTCGGAGGAATCAAATCCTACAAAAGAAAAAAAACATTTGTCAGTAATTGTCAAAGATTTTGTCGCTGATACCTTTTATTTTGGGTGTTTCCATCTTCTTCGTGTTTGGCCTCCTTCAAGACTAGGTTGGCCTTCTTGTCATTGCCCCCATGTTGAGGGTACTCGGTCTTTTTCCTAGACCTGTTATGTACAAGCAAGATTGCATGAATGTATCTAATGCATGTGTCTACCCTAATGCATGGTGACTTTGGTGTATGCACTTAATCTAAATGTATGACGTTTGCAAAAATGGTTTAATGCAAGATGAATGCAACCACATGCATGAATGTGGCATGATTTTTTCGATCCTCAAAGGGATTCCCCTGACTCCTCACTGGTCCCGTCAGGATCTTGGTTTTTTGTATGTGCCCCAACCTTGTCTCGGTTTCGATCATCTTTTATCTGAGTTGATGCCCCAAAATTTTGTTCATTACATGACATCGTCTGACACTGCTCTTGAATTTGACACTTTGAGTGCGGATTCTGTTGCCCCCTAGGTTGGGTTCATAAATTGTATGTTGGTTCATGGCAGCTCATTATTATTATTATTTTGGATTAGGAGCAGTTTTACAGACTGTGGTAAAGGATGTGAGAGTTTGATTCGGTAATGAATGATGGACCTTGGCAAAAAATGCCCCTAGACTGGGACTGGGACCTTGTTAGAGGCATAATGTCTGTAAAAGATATGGATGGTGATTTTGGACATACCCCAAGATCAGGCTCTTGTAGAGGTTCTGTAAGGTGCTAGATCGACCAACTTCGTTGCATTTAATGGGGCAACCTAAGGACCAGTTTTCTTATTCTGAAAATGAATGCATGCAAAATGTGTCCTAAATCGATGCAATGCAAATTTAAGATTGTGATGATGTTGTGCATGTAGCGATGTCTGTTTCGCTAGAAAAAACGAAGTTTCGAAGTATTTGTGGTTTTTCGGATATAAAATGTTTATTCCGTGGGGGTTTTAAAATAATTGCTTTTTATTTAGAAATTGGAGTCGCCACTGGCCACTTAGGTAGGCCGGACAACATAAAACAAGAGAGTTGAAAGCTATTGGGTTCGGGAGTCGGTTACGGATGGGGAAGGATTAGCACCCCCACACCGCCCAAAATTGGTACTTTAATAATTACTGCTTTATTAATATTAGACTTTCCGGATTAAAGTGACGATCAATTTAAAATTTGGTTATAAGTGCGAGTAGATTTTAAAGGCCCCTTTATCCGAGAGTAAACGCCCAACCACTATCACTACGCTTGATACTGGCCCCGTTTACGCTCGGATAAAAGGGCACCGCATTGATAATTTATATTCCATTATGCAACCTTAGAAAGCAAAATAAATACAAAGCGACAAAAATATAAATAAATACTAATATAATAAAATACTAATCTAACATAAATAAAATACTAATCTGAAACATACATACATAAATATTAATCTAACACATAAAACGAATCTAACAGAAATAAAACATTGATCTAAAACACAAATAAATATTAATCTAACACATAAATAAAAACAAATCTAACATAAATAAAATATTAATCTAAAACATAAACTTAAAACATAAATAAATACTAATCTAAAACATACATACATAAATACTAATCTAACTCATAAATAAAAACAAATCTAACATAGATAAAATACTAACATTCATAAATATTAATCTATCAAATAAATAAAAAACAAATTTAACATGAATAAAATATTAATATAAAACATAATAAATATTAATCTAAAGCATAAATAAACATACAAAGTAAAAAAGAACACAATTTTAAATTAACTAATACTTCATTAAATCATAAAAATTACAATACAAATAAAAAGAGAAGAAAATATACCTAACTAGGAGCTCGAATAACGAACCCCAACTGAACCCCACCGGGATCTACCACAACCTCTCCAAAATTATTAACTAGATCGGACCTAAAATAGGACCCCGATCGAATGTTGGATCGAACCAACTAGGGCCGAGGGCACTGCCCCCAACCCCTGGCCAGCCTCGCCGCCGGCCTAGCTCCCAATTGGGGAGCCGATTGGATTGCCAATTTATGGCAAATTTTGGGCGTGAATCCTTGGTTGCCTCCATGCCTTGTATTTATAGGCAAGGGGTGGTTGAAATGGGGTGACGTGGAGCACCCTACTCCACGCAATTTCTCTTTTTTTTAAATTAATAATATATTTATTACCTTTTTATATTTTATTTTTTTATTATTTTTCATTAATTTTATATTAATACTACCATTAAAATAATACTAATAACACTAAAATCCAGTCAAAAATGAGTGATTACAGTTTCCCCTCTTTGCTTGTTCTTGTGAAACGAGGACAAAGCAAATATCAAAAGCACTCATTTTTTACCTACTTTCTTGTATTTGGCTTCGGAATCACTTGTTCTTCTGGAACTCTCCGCTCTTCCTTAGTTGAATCTTCAAGCTTGTAAGTTCTTCCTATATAGAACTTCTTCACCTTCTGATCTTGGAACTGTAGGTCCTCCCTATATAGAACCTTTCATTCTGAAGTCTTGAGTTACGAGTCCCTCCTATATAGAACTTTTCACTCTGAGACGGTAAAGCTTGGAGTCCTTCCTATATAAAACTCTTCACCTTCAACGCTGGTTTCTCCTATATAAAACCTTTTGCGCCACTGATGGATTCTTCCGACTGGAGTTCCTCCTATATAGAACTGCTAGTCTTCAAACCCTGGAGCCGCCAGCCCTTCCTATATAGAACTTTTAGCTTCTGAAATCTCGGAGCTAAGGTTCTTCCTATATAGAACCTTTCACTCTAAGATAGTAAAGCTCGGAGCCCTTCCTATATAGGACTCTTCGCCTTCAACACAACAGATTTTCCCTATATAAAACCTTATGTGTCATGGGTGAATTCCTTCGGCTGGGAGTTCTTCCTATATAGAACTACTAGTCTTCACCCTGGAGCTGCAAGCCCTTCCTATATAAAACTTTCAGCTCCTGAAGCCTTGGAGCGGCAGATTCTTCCTACATAGAACCTCTCACTACGAGAGCTTGAAAATATAGGCCCTTCCTATATAGAACCTTTATCTTCAAATTTTTCTTTTCTTTTTTTTTTCTTTTTCCTTTTTCTTTCCCCCTTTTTCTACTCTTTTTCTTTATTTTCTCTTCTCTTCTTTTTTCTATCTCATTTTTTTTAACAAGGCTGTTGATATCTTTGGACGTACGCTACTAAGGCTGCCGCATCATGCCCGAATGACTTATTGATGGCCCGAAGGACTTATCACCATGCTCGAAAGACTTAATGGTGGCCCGAATGACTTAAAATCGTGCCCAAAGGATTTAACATCTGGGCCTCATGCCGCTATGGCTGCCGATCATTCTAGACTCACGCTACTAATGCTGCCGTATCACTCCCGAAGGACTTACTGATGGCCCGAAGGACTTATCACCATGCTCGAAAGACTTATTGGTGGCCTGAAAGACTTAACATCGTGCCCGAAGGACTTACCGATGACATGAAGGATTTAACATCTAGGCCTCATGCCGCTATGGCTGCCGATCTTTCTGGACTCACGCTACTAATGTTGCCTCATCATGCCCAAAGGATTTATCACCAAGCTCGAAAGACTTATTGGTGGCCTGAAGGACTTAACATCGTGCCCGAATGACTTACCGATGACCCGAAGGATTTAACGTCTGGGCCTCACGCCGCTATGGCTGGCGATCTTTCTGGACTCACGCTACTAATGCTGCCGCATCATGCCCGAATGACTTACTGATGGCCCGAAGGACTTATCACCATGCTCGAAAGACTTATTGGTGGCCCAAAGGACTTAACATCATGCCCGAAGGACTTACCGATGACCCGAAGGATTTAACGTCTGGGCCTCACGCTACTATGGCTGCCGATCTTTTTGAACTCACGCTACCAATGCTGCCGCATCATGCCTGAAGGACTTACTGATGGCTCGAAGGACTTATCACCATGCTCGAAAGACTTACTGGTGGCCCGAAGGACTTAACACCGTGCCCGAAGGACTTATCGATGACCCGAAAGATTTAACATCTGGGCCTCACGCCACTATGGCTACCGATCTTTCTTTTCTTTAGTAAATTCTTTGACAATTCTTCAAATACCTGTCTAGAAACAAGCAAAAATTGACATGCCTCTATCTATATGATGCATGCAATGTTGTGCCTTTTCCTTCTTCTCTTTTTCTTCTTTGTTTTTCTTTCAATTTTTTCTTATTTTTTCTTTTTCACTTTTTCTCTTTTTTTCTCTATTTTTTCCTTCAATTTCTTCTTATTTTTCCTTTTTATTTTTCTTTCCTTTTTTCTTCTTACTTTCTTTTTTTCTCTCATTTTCTTTTTTTTTTTCTTTTTTTCTTTCAGCCCTTTTTTGTTCTAAAGTCTTACACCTTGAAAGGTCGTTCCTCAGATTTCTTCATCTCTTTGCTTCTTCACTGTATGCTCTTAAATCCTCATTTGATCAATCACTTCGAATCTAGATTAACATGCTTTCAAACATTTTGTGCGGAAGGCTTTCTTGTCTTCGGGGTTATCACCCGTCTTCATGAATGATATTCTAGTTCTTATATTATTCTTATAAGAGCCCTTGTCATCTTCTTCACTTGGCGTTGCCCCATTCAACCACGGGCTCCACTGCTTTGAATTTTCTGACCCATCATACAAAGCCATAATTTATTTCTAGTCACCAGGGTGAGCCAAAATGCTTCCATCCCCTGAGCTCATCCTTGAACCTCTCGTAGTATTTCGACGAGAACTAACTCTCGATCCCTATGCTTTAAATCTCATCATCATTCATTTTTAAAGTAATGCAAAAGGCAATTTGCTTGTGTATATTTCAAAAAAATAATGATTGTTTGAAAAGATAACAGTCATTTTGAAAATCACAACTTGGAGGGGATACCAAACATTTTGAAAACATTGTTTGGGACAAATGGTAAACATCCTCTCTTTTTTTAAGGACCAAACATTTTTTTAAAAAATTAATGTTTGGAGAATGGTAAACAAAATTCGAAGTATATTGCCAAACATTTTTAAAAACTAATGTTTGGGGGAAATGGTAAACATCAAAACTTTGTGAGAAAATGTCAAACCTTTTAAAACATGTTTGCCCCCGAAATATCAAACACCATAGCGCATATGCTTCAAGTTGCCAGAGATCAACTCTAATGAAGCGCATATTTAGAAGATCTTGACCATTGTGGAGATATATGCCAATGTATAGTTTCTTCTGGTCTAATAGGCTTTTGAGAGGGACAACCCTACCTAGTTTCTACCCCGTTTAAGATGGCTCTCTTAATCTCACTATCTCACCATGCCCCATCCTTCCCTCATTTGGGTGTCGATCAAGCACTTCGAAGTTTGACGTTCCTTGAAGCAAAGTTAACCCTTATAGGCGGAATGAAATCTGAAGACATTCTCATTCAACTTGGATATCTATGGATGACCAGAATGGTCTTTGGGGATTGTAATGTAGGCCTCTGGTTTATGGTTAAGTGAAACAGTATTTCTGTACTTGTGTAACTTGGATATGCCCATTATTCCTTCCTTTTTTTGGATCACTCTAGACTGCCCGTTTTGGTTTTCACCCTAAAGTTCATTTCCTTTCTTTTTACTGTAGGCTGTCTTGCATTCTGGCTATATACCGATGTTCGTTTTCTGTTCAATAATGTTTGATCCTCCAATACTCCTCGAAACTGAGATTTCTTGAATGAAGGACTACGAATACATTTCTGAGAATTCTTGTGATTGGCACGCCCAGATGAAATGTTATTCTTTCTTTCTTCTTTTCTCTTCTTTTTTCTTTTCTTTTTTTTCACTTTTTCTCTTGGATCGCTCTAGACTGCCCATTTTTAGGTTTTCACCCTAGAGGTCACTTCCTTCAGTGTATTTTGGTTGGATATTGATGCCAGCATGCTCAGGCACACTACTCTTTTTCTTCATTTTTAGGATCACTCTAGACTGCCCATTTTTGGGTTTTCACCCTAGAGGTCATTTTCTTTTTCAAAATTGGCAATCTTCGGGCCGACTTGTCTTGACTTGGCTTCAATTCGAGCTTCTATACTAATTTTCAAAACTGATATTTACTTGAAATGTGGATTCCTTGTGTCTCTTGCTCATAGTTGAAGTCTTGTTCTTGTATTGTTTGATCCGTGTGTGAAGCATATACAATATTCTTTATTTCTCTTTTTCTTTTTTCCTTTTTCTTTTTTTTCTTTTTTTCTTCCTTTTTTTCTTTCTCTCATTTTTTCTTCATTTTTATTTTATTTTTTCTTTTCTTCTCTTTTTTTTTTTTTTTTTTTTTCTTTTTTTAGACTGCCCATCTTGGGTTTTTAGCATTGAATCTCTTTCTTCTTATTCGAGTCTATGAATGTATCCTCGAATCAACACGTATCTATACTGGTATTGATGCTATCTTCCGCTCGAAGTTAATTGCCTCTCTGCAGCTCTTCTGATATTTACTCGATCTGGATTGCTTCGGCCTTCCGATTGCCATTTCTCTTCTTTTCTTTGATTTTTTGTTTGGACATATCCATGCTTTCAACCACTTTCTTCTGATGATTTTCTTATCTTCGTATCCAATCTATCTGGTCTCATATCCGTCTTCTGGTAAAGTAAAAGAATATCATTCGTTGTCAAATTCACAGATGTCCTAAGAATGCCTTCAGGGGGTAGAGGTTTAGGGTCAACTCTCGTTTCAAGGATCTTAAACGACAAGCGTCTGAGAAGATAAATTCATAAAATGGGAACTTCCCATTGTCTAAACGCTCACTTTGTTCCTCTGTTGGCCTAAGTAAACTAGCAGATACTCACATTTACAGTATCCCCACAACATTCAATCTCTTCTACATATAAGCAACTTAGAGTTGATCTTTGGATCTGAAGCAATATACTGTTGCATTCAAAATTCGAGGACCTGGTATAGAAATGATTATACATATGTCCATTAAAAAATGCGTGTATATGCATATGGGAGAACAAAAACTACCCCATAAAAATAAAATGTTTAAAGAATCAAGAATGTAAAAATGCTTTTCTAAATGGAAATGTGATTTTTAATTCTAAAAAATATCTGTTTGGGAGTTTTTTTCTTTCAAAGCATTGAGAATTTCTTTATGAACTGATGGGAAAACCATAGGGACCTTCAGACTATCTCCCGAGTACTAACTCATTCCGGTCCTTTGTAGTGTAGGCTTGCCTCTTCTCTTATTTTTCCATTGCTGGATCAACTCTCTCGTCATGACTCCCTCGTCGACCAGCTTCTTAATTTTTTCTATTTACGACCCCAAATTTTTTAGTGTCATACCCCAACGCCACAATGTGGAACTCACATATACTGTATGGATCAAAATTGTGAGCAGATGAGCTGGGCGTAATCTTTATCAGCCTTTAGGTAAGGTACTAACCCTTGACCAGATGAAGCCATATATCTGAGATGGAATACTCTGAATATCTCTAAATAAGTACTTGTTCGAGGAATTTTTCTAGGTGATTTAGAGGAATCTGCCTGTCTTATTCTCTTACGGTCACGAGAACCTTCGAAAATGGTACCCGTTTATCTCTTTCTTTCATTCTGCTCCTAGGCAGGTCTGGTCTTTAAACTTAGGTCCCGGAGTGCATGTTCGTTTCTCTCTCCGACTATCATGAAGTCCTCAAAGCTGGCTTTTATTTTCTCGAGCATCTTATTAAAGCAGAAATATGAAAGGTGGCATGAAAAATGGAAGTCATTTTCCTCTTCATCTACGGGAGGCTGTACCTAGGTCGCTAAACGCAACCACCTCAAAGCACGTTCCTTGAAGCCTTCATCAGGTTTCTTCCTCCTACCCTGGAGATACTGACGACTTGGTGCTAGGTCTAAAGCATATATGTATTGCCCATAAAGACGTTAGTTAATTCTCTGCATGACTACACTTGGTCTCTACTCAAATAGTTGTACCATATCACGGTAGGTCCTGCTAGACTGTCGGGGAAGTAGTGGATCAGCATTTTTTCAACACAGCCCTCCATCTTTTTGCAGAATATGGTCGAGTGGATCTTGGGGCATCTTGTTCCGTTATCATGCGCAAATTTGGGAATCTTTGGAATCTGGAGGAACGACCAAATCAGGGTTCAAACAGAGCTTTCTTGCATTTAAAGGCATCAAACTTCTTTTTTTTCTCTCTTTTCTCTCGAGTCTATCTTCTAACTGCTCGAATCTTGATTTTTGAGTGTGTTCAATTCTTTTATTCACGATAAAATTCTAATTATTCTTTGGATTATCCCCAAAAATTTTATGCAAGGTAATGATAATGATATGTAAAATATGCCATGACTGTACAATGTAATGCAATGCAATCCTAAAATATAAACATGAATGCAGTAAGGTATTGATTCCAAAAGTGATCCCCATAGAATGACGTTCATTGAGGCCAAAAGGTTTCATTATATCAGATATTAGATATTTACAGTTACTGATAAGCTTCAGTGCCTACTTTCTTAACTTCATCCAGTAGTCCGGTCAGCTTGCCTTCTGTAGTCCAACACTTGGTCCATGTTCTGACTAAGCCTGCCATTTTGTTGAGCCGCCTTACCTGCTCGAGTTATATCGATCTTCGGGTCTTCATCTATCCCCTGCTTAGTCTTTCGCAGCATGAAAGTTGTCCTACTTACTTTCCAACTGAAGAGTGTTGGATTGTCATTGCTCTATCGTAAACTTGTTCCCAAAACTCTTATTAATGGCTAAGTTATTCTATAGCTCATCTCTGGAGATTGTCGTACCTATTCCCAATTTCCTCAAACTTATCTGATAACAGCCTAACTTGATTCTTGCTTGACTAGTTTCTTTTCTTCCAATATTCTGAGTCGTCCTTCAGCTGAACAACACCGTTCATTTACTCTTTAAAGGTGACCCAATCTGATATTCTTAAACACTCAGTAGAGCTTCGGGTGATCATTCTGAAAATTCAATTTTATCAAAGTTATCTCTCTCTTATCTGAGCTGGCTGAACTCGAAAGAATATCCCTCTCCTGGGATGCCCCTATCTCCGATCTTCAAATTTAACTCGCTTGAGTGACCCACTTCGGCATTACTTGAAATTTGTCCTGGATATCGATTCTTCCTCGACTTTGCCCCTCGGGTGATTGTTAGCTTACTATAGATTGGGGAACTCCGTCTTTGAAACCCAAAATTCTCATCGTGATAAGATCTTGAACTTGTTCCTCAGGCCCCACAATCCTCAATACTATGACCCAAACTTCCTAAACGGTGTCGTAATCTTTCGAATAAGACTGTCTCTTCACTATAGACTTTATTGAGGTAATAAGACTCTTCACGATAAACATTAGTAGTAGTTCGGTGTACCTCACAGGAATCGAGATGTATTTTTCATTACTTGCTTCTCGGGTTTCTTCTGGACCGAGCTCTACTTTTTTGAAAGCCCGACTCAGACATATATTCCGCCTGTTTATTGATGCGGATCACAAAAGGTTTCAATTTGTCGTATTTGGCAGGCTTGGAGGTAAAATTCTGACTATCCCGCTCTCTATTCTGATCCTTAATCGATTCTTCTTTCGGTTCGATGGATCGCTTACCTTCCGTCAAAGTATTCATCTGATTCATCACTTCTTCCCTCTGCTTCTTTCAACTCTTGCACTTTACTTTGCTCAATACCAGTACCGTGTCTCCTTACCGTGTCTGACCTGAAGTCTTCAGATGGTTCCTCTTCTATTGTCTCCGATCTTGTTCTGGGACAAAACCCTGGATCTGTGCCCTCTAATATCTGACTAGACGACCCTTTGCCAATTATGAACGATTTCTGAGATTTGAGAAACCACTTCGAGAATCAATACCCTATAAATACGAGAATGCATGCAAATGCGGTGTTGATTCTCGAACAGTCTTTGAAAAACTTTCAATAGAGAAAATGTATGTTTGCAAGAAATTAATAATGAATTACAAGCAACAGTTGGATTTATTCTGGAGACCTTGACTTCGGGAAGCAAAACCTGTGCTCCACGTCGTCTTCAGGATGATGGATGACTCCGTCTTCTCCTCTTATTCTATTCTATGGACTCGTGACGTCATGATCTTTATTTTTGTGGCTTCTGAAAAGGACATCAAACAATATATTTTCTTCTGTAGATCTGGGTACATCTAAACAGGGATGGATTCTATCGATCCTAGGGGAGTACTTCAAAACTTTTTGGGGTTTAAATTAAAATTTTCAAGGATCATTTGGTTTAAAAATTCCCCCTTTTATTATCAAAAAGTTTTAACTTACTTAAAAAAACTTTTAGGTTTCTTTTTGTTATTATTATTATTCTGAAAGTTTTAGGAGGAAAAAGATTCAAAGCAAAATAATATTTTCAATTTTTTTAAAGAGTTAAATTAAAATCTTTGAGATTTTTACAAAAGGGTTAAATGTGAAGATTTAAAATTGGGGTTCTGCGACCCTGATTGAATCTTCTGTGTCGCACGTGCCGTACTATCGTACCGTCTTCCTTCTCGATTGGTCTTTGCTCGGCCTAACTTGGTACTGTAATATTATCGTTTCTGGCAAAACAGACTTTTTCTATTTTGAAAACCTTTTAATGAACTGTTTTTGAATCAACACCATGTCATGATATGCAACATGAATGCAAATAAATGCGTTGATTCCGCTGGTAATCACCCTTTCGAACGACTTTCATGGGAATTAAAGGGTCCAGATTACAAAAAGGGTCCATATTACAAAATGAGTCCATATTACAAAAAGAGTCCCTATTACAAAAAGTTTTAATTACAAAACAAAGTTCTACACGTAAGCCCTAGCTCTACCTCCTAGCTCCTCGACAGCTCTGAGCAACTTGATAAACCTTGGTGCTTCTTCCATGTCCGGGGTTACGAAAGGTCGGAGAGTCGCGGCTTCGGTAGCTAAGTCATTCACACACCTTGTAGCTCGTTGTATGTCCACCATCAGGGTCTCATGTGTATACTTTGGCACTATACGATGCTTGGCAAATTGTTAGCTCGGATTTGTTGATTAATCTCTGACCAATGTCGCACGACTGGATCGATGCCGTCCTTCTTAAGACACCTTTTTTCCATGATGAAAGATTTTCTAATCGGGCAAACCACTTGAATCAACGCCTTATATAATGGGATGCAATGATAATGCAACAAAAGTATGTGTAAAATAAAAATAAAAATAAAACACAAAAAGAAATGAGTTAGTACCGGATAAAAATAATAAATACATAAATAAAATGACAAATTAAATAAGGTAAACAAACAAAACAACCCTATTTATCCAGTCTAAAACACCTAAGGTTATCTGCATGGCTCTAACAGGGTGGGTTTCTATGTTCTCTACATGCAGTGTTGGTGCTAGGAGGTACCCGAATTGTCCTTGTTGTCCCCTACTAAGGGTAGCAAGGCCCCCGATCATCACCCATTATAGGCCCCTTTCAATCGGGTTCAATCCAGGGGGACCCATTCACTTATGCCTACACGAAGGAACGATATCCTTACAAAAGCATATGGTACTCGAGCCCCGAAGGTACTTGCTAGGCCTACACGGGAGAACGATATCTCCACGAAAGCATTAGTGTTTTCCCCCACTTAAAAAGGACGGGTTTATATGCCAAATTTTAAATGCGTTAAAATAAACGCGCAATTACAACCGAATTTTAATTTAATCGTCATTTTAATCCGGAACTTCTAATATTAATAAAGTGGTAACTATTTTAAAAAGCTCGACTCTCTTTTTGTTTTTTTAAAAACAAAAAATGTTCCCTAGTGGAGTCGCCATCTGTAACGATGTCCGTTTCGCTAGAAAAAACGAAGTTTCGAAGTATTTGTGGTTTCTCGAATATAAAATGTTTGTTTCATGGGGGTTTTAAAATAATTGCGTTTTATTTAGAAATTGGAGTCGCCACCGGCCACTTAGGTAGGCCGGACACCATAAAACCAGAGATTTGAAAACTATTGGGTTCGGGAGTCGGTTACGGATGGGGAAGGATTAACACCCCCACACCGCCCAAAATTGGTACTTTAATAATTACTGCTTTACTAATATTAGACTTTCCGGATTAAAGTGACGATCAATTTAAAATTTGGTTATAAGTGCGAGTAGATTTTAAAGGCCCCTTTATCCGAGAGTAAACGCCCAACCACTTCCACTATGCCTGATACTGGCCCCGTTTACGCTCGGATAAAAGGGCACCGCATTGATAATTTATATTTCATTATGCAACCTTAGAAAGCAAAATAAATACAAAGCGATAAAAATATAAATAAATACTAATATAATAAAATACTAATCTAACATAAATAAAATACTAATCTGAAACATACATACATAAATATTAATCTAACACATAAAACTAATCTAACATAAATAAAACATTGATCTAAAACACACATAAATATTAATCTAACACATAAATAAAAACAAATCTAACATAAATAAAATATTAATCTAAAACATAAACTTAAAACATAAATAAATACTAATCTAAAACATACATACATAAATGCTAATCTAACTCATAAATAAAAACAAATCTAACATAGATAAAATACTAACATTCATAAATATTAATCTATCAAATAAATAAAAAACAAATTTAACATGAATAAAATATTAATATAAAACATAAATTTAAAACATAATAAATACTAAACTAAAGCATAAATAAACATACAGAGTAAAAAAGAACACAATTTTAAATCAACTAATACTTCATTAAATCATAAAAATTACAATACAAATAAAAAAAGAAGAAAATATACCTAACTAGGAGCTCGAATAACGAACCCCAAATGAACCCCACCGGGATCTACCATGACCTCTCCAAAATTATTAAATAGATCGGACCTAAAATAGGACCCCGATCAAATGTTGGATCGAGCCAACTGGGGCCGAGGGCACTGCCCCCAACCCCTGGCCAGCCTCGCCGCCGGCCTAGCTCCCAATTGGGGAGCCGATTGGATTGCCAATTTATGGCAAATTTTGGGCGTGAATCCTTGGCTGCCCCTATGCCTTGTATTTATAGGCAATGGGTGGGTGAAATGGGGTGACGTGGAGCACCCTGCTCCACGCAATTTCTCTTTTTTTAAATTAATAATATATATATTACCTTTTATATTTTTTTATTATTATTATTTTTCATTAATTTTATATTAATACTACCATTAAAATAATACTAATAACACTAAAACTCTGTCAAAAATGAGTGATTACAGTGCAATGATGCAAATGAAATCAATGCGATGAGAATAAAATGAAACGAGTTAGTACCAAAAAAAATGATTAAATAAAACAAAAGATAAATATAACAAAAATAGAGTAATAAAAACTGTACATAAACAAGAAATAAGGCACCAGAGCCTAAATAGGGTGACCACTAATCGGGCAGAGTTTCACATGGCTCTAAAGGGTTGGCTCCTACGGCTCACTATATGCAGTTTTGGTGCTAAGAGGTACCCGAATTGTCCTTGTTGTCTTCTACTAAGAGTAGCAAGGCCCCCGGTCATCACCCATTATAGGCTCCTTTCAACCGGGTTCAATTCAGGGGGACCCATTCGCTTATGCCTACACGAAGGAACGATATCCTTACGAAAGCATAAGGTACTCAAGCCCCGAAGGTACTTGCTAGGCCTACACGGGAGAACGATATCTCCACGAAAGCATTAGCGTTTTCCCCCACTTAAAAAACGGGTTTATATGCCATATTTTAATTGCGTTAAAATAAACGCGCAATTATAACCGAATGTTAGTTTAATAGTCACTTTAATCCGAAATTTCCGATATTAATAAAGCGGTAATTATTTGAAAAAAGCTTGACTCTCTTATTTTTGAAAACCAAAAAATGTCCCCAGTGGAGTCGCCATCTATAGCGATGTCCTTCTTGCTAAAAAAATGTTTTGTGGTTTTTTTTTATTTTGGAAATGATGTCTTGGTGTCTTCCGCGGGATTTTAGAAAAATCATATTTTGTTTTGAAAATGGAGTCGTCACCGGCCACTTAGGTAGGCCGGACACCGTAAATAAACCAGGGATCTAAAATTGATGGGTTCGGGAGTCGGTTACGGATGGGGAAGGATTAGCACCCCCACACCGCCCAAAATTGGTACTTGCACATTATAAGAAAATGTATTGCTTATGGTTTTGGAAAAGGCATTAGTTGAATTTGGATTAATTGTTGGGAAACGCCGGTACACCCCATGGCGTAGCGAAAAAATTATCTGGCGATTATTATCAGAGATCCATGTACGAGGAACGAATCGGGGTGAATAAGGGTGAAGAATTACCTGTTTAAAATATGGAATTCTGAATTTGGAGGAGATAGATATTCAATCACGATTCCACGATGTTGACTCCTAAGCCGCAACGATAACGCTCCGACCTCAACGTAGTTCACCCAGATGAAACGAGCATATAAAAATTCTCTAAACCATTTAGAAGGGAACAAGCATATAAAAACTCTCTAAACTATTTAGAGGGTTTGTTTTTTCCAAAAATCATTCATGACTGCTAGATCTCTCATGCCTTTATATAGCCTTTGAAATCCTAATTTAACTCATATTAGGATTTCAATATATATTAAATATATATAATCCTAATTTAACTTAATTAGGATTTCAATATATATATAAAATATATAATCCTAATTCAACTTAATTAGGATTTTAATATATATATTAAATATATATAATCTCAATTCAACTTAATTAGGATCTCAATATATATATATATATTAAATATATATAATCCTAATTCAACTTAACTATGATTTCAATATTTATATATTAAATATATATAGTGCCAACTCAACTTAATTAGAATTTTAATATATATATTAAATATATATAATCTCAATTCAACTTAATTAGGATTTCAATATATATATATTGATTTAAACCGAATTATATTATTTATATATTAAAAATCATAATTACAATAATTATTTTTCTTTTTAATATTTACTCAATAGTTAAATTATATATATCAATAATTATTAATTTAACTAAATTTGTGTACAATAAATTTGAACATATATAATTTGTTTAATATATGCTCATTTCAAATGTGGGTGTGACCCTGTAGGTTCATGTAACGTTAGTAGTAAATATTAGAACATTTCTAATATTACAAACAATGAGTAACATCTAGCAATATGTCATTGTCACTTAAGTTACAAAAAATCATGATTCGACATAACCTTTTTGTGATTAACTCTATTTATGTATTATATCCTTTTGTCCTTTATATCTAGATTGGACACAAGTCATGGAATAGTCACACTTGTATAGTCCGTCTAATATTTCTTGATATCTTGAGTAGACTATTATAAACGAATAACTATAATATCTCATATCAACTTATTCGTGCATGGCCATGCATTTCTAGTCTCGCTCAATCAAGTGGCCTACAATATTACTCATATTATGTAGGAGGGACAAATCCTATCTTAATCAACCATATTCCGCTACATAGATTGTGACATATCCAATATCAGTCTTTATAGTGTAGTTAGTTACGACACACGTTCGACCGTATCAAAATATGTCACTCACGATGTTGAAATAATGATGATCTCAAGTCTGAGGATCATACATGTAGTTACTACTATGAGCAATGTTGTGACTGTGACATAATAATCCAAGAAACATGCTTATAGCGGGTCAATCCATCGTTCTCTAACACATACTTATGTATTGATTTTGACATCTCCGTGTCAATGACAACACTTTGTCATCAATCAACTACATATTAGTCTTAATGAATTATTGTTGTTATTGCCCACAATAATACTCGACTAAGGACATTTTAGAATAACCATATTATTCTAAGGACTTTATTATAATTCAGTTTATTTATACACGCAGAATTGTAACTGAAAATAATAATGACAATGCATCTTTATGAATAAACAAGGTAAAAACAAATATCATTTACAATCATCTTATGATTGGTCTTTGGGCATACTCTAACAACATGAGCATGAAATTTTGATTAGTTCCGTTGCTTCTGGTTTTGGAAATTGCATAAGTATCCGTAAAGAAAAGGCATTTCGTGGATTAATTATAAGAAAGAATTTTGATCAGCCTAGGGAAATTTTAGATTCATGTGACAATTTGTTTGTAAATGTAACAATGGAAATTGACAAGATAGTTGGAACAATTAGAATTAGCCTTCAACTGCTTAACGATGGCATTAAATACTTGGTTTTGGCTGAAGCGGAAGCTATGTTTGACCATGGATTTGTTCATGATATTCGCAAGCTAGAAGCATTATTGATGGTTCTCGTGCCAAGTTTAGCTAAGCCGAAAAGAGTTATGGGACATATTTGGTTAAATCAT
Source organism: Hibiscus mutabilis (assembly GCA_019671005.1). Taxonomy (NCBI): domain Eukaryota; kingdom Viridiplantae; phylum Streptophyta; class Magnoliopsida; order Malvales; family Malvaceae; genus Hibiscus; species Hibiscus mutabilis. The sequence goes on along the minus strand of CM033721.1, from coordinate 51,710,593 downwards.
CAGAAGAAAAATATGATCGGTTGTTCTTTAAGTTAGAATTACTGATCTTTGTTTTAATCATTGAGGACAAAAATTTATTCGAGCGAGGGAGTTTTGTTACGATTAACATGAATATAGTTGCAATCTATGTATCGGACGTGATGTTGTACTGTGTTGCATATCCAATGAAATTCTTGAAGATGCAATATGCTTGGTTCTCATTCAACCATTGTCCAAGAACTAATATAGAAAGATCAATAAGGTGCTGATAGACTTGTGGTGGCTGCAACTAGTGTGGTTAGTTGGATGGGTTTTAGCATGACGATCAGGTTGTCTTGGCATTACATTAGCTATAATGAAGAAATCATCAAAGCTCCTACCAGCAATAAGTTGATCAATGTGGTTTGCTGAGTATTTGTTTTTGGAACGAAGTTGGAACATGGATGAAGTTGACCAAAAGGGACACACTGTTCCATCCAAACCGGTTCAATGGTTCCAATTTGGATCATCTTTTCAGTTCTTCCATGGTGAACAAATTAGAGATGTTTTTGATCCCAAAGGTATTAAGCTTGCCAGCATCGACATGGAAACTATATTGTTGGTTGATTTTTGGTTTTTAACCATTGTCGACATTGAGGAAATGTGGTTGGTTCATTCTTCATTTTCGATCAAGGCTAAGAGAGCATGGGGACATGTTTGGTCTAATCATCGAAAAAAGGTCATGTTTTAATCCTTGAGGACAAGAATTAATTCGAGTAGGGAAATTTGTAACGGGCAATTTATAAATAATTTGAATTTATATAGTCTAATTATGTAATTAGTGGTTTTTAATGTTTTTTTTAAAACGTTGAGTTTTGTCTGTAGGGTTAAAAGGGTGTGTTTTTTATTCCCTCAAACTTATCTGAGAAATTAATGAAAAATGTTCTAGTCATTCTTCTCTTGGCTATTCTGGTTCTTTTTTTCATCTTAACTCTTTTATTCTTCTCATCTGTTCATTTAATTTTGTTTATTCAATTCGAACTTTTATATATTTGTAGATTTTTATATAAGTTCTTTGTCATTCTCTCTATATACATAATCTTTGACAGTATGGTTTCGAACTTTTTCCTCTCGTTTAGTTTACACTTCAGTTCAAAAAAGAAAAAATAAAGCTCAATTTATCAAATAAGTACTTAAAAGAAAAAGAAATTTCATACACAATCCAGCCGCATCAGTCGTCAAATTATAAAATACAAAACATGATTTTTTTTTTTCCAGTGAAAAGCTTATATCTATTTTCAGAATCTAAAAGACTATGGAGATTTTTTCTCTCGATTAAACCAAAGATTTTACCATGAGACTACATATTGATAGACAATAGTATATTTTTGTAACGTAGACGTAGTTTAAGGAAGTCCACGTAAATTTTTCAAAATATTCGAATGGATTATTTTTAAAATTTTAACAAAAAAAAAACTTTTTGTACACTTTTACTTAAAAACCTAGCCGCTTTTCCAGTTTTCCCATAATCATAACCGCGTGTTTTTCTTTTTTTTTAATCGTCGACCCTAATTTTTGTATTGGTTGTCGACTGTGGGGATTTATATTCATTTATTTTCGTTTATTTGCCTTGTTTGTTCTTTGCACATTTTATTGCATTTTTCTTTACTTTGGTAGCACGTTTTCTCTAACTTTATGACGCATCATCTATTTTATAGCACGTTTTTATGGTCACTTTTGCAGGGTTTTTGTGTTCGTAGGGTGATTCTCACATCGCTTGTTTCTGATTTGTGTTTATCGGTGGCCACGTAGAGTTTGATCTCCTTTTTGGTTGTTTGCCGATGTAATCTATAGCGAATTGTCTTTTTTTAGAATAGGCGTAAAAGATTATTGCCGATTTTAGAGGTTTCTTCTAATTCGTATTTTGAAAACTCCCCATGGACTCTTTTTACAATGGATCGTAGAAATTTTCTTTGGTACAAAAAAGAAGTGTCTGATCTGACTGGTGCAACGTTTATCTTTTTTTTAGATTTATAATTTTTTGTTCTTCTTTTGGATGTTCTAAAACCACTATTATGTTTATGTTCTGGTTTTATTTTATTTACCAATAAAGCTGTCTGGTTAATGTGTCAAAAAATTCAAAAAAAAAAATAAAAAAAATGTTTAACTAAAAATCTTAAAATTATAAAAGGGATTTAATTAAAAATATTTGAAAAGTTAAAACATAATAAGAATTTTTAAAATTTTTGAAAGGATCAAATTAAATTTTTTAAACGGGTAAATATTAATTTGCCAATTTTTGGAGGAGGAGGTTCGTCCCTTTTGTAGACGTGAACAATTACTAAAGATAAGTCGCGATTGAGTTGAGATAATATCGATTTATCAACAAATCATTATTATTATATGTATTTTTTAGTTTGCGTTAGTGTTATTTATCTTTTATCGTCAATCATGCTTGTTTGTATTTATCTTTTGTCTAAATTTTAGAAGAAATGTCTCGATCAATATATTTTTATTTTTTTGATTAAACAAAGATATTACATTTACATGTCTGAATTCGAATTCATATAAGATGTGACAATATGAGCATTATTAGCTATTAGGTCAATTAGTGAATTTCTAATATATATCTTCTTCATATATGCTAAGCTTAGAGATGTTATTTTTTTAAATAATTTTCATAATTTTTTCTAAGCAATTATTTTATTAAAAATAAAATCACTAAGCATAGTGGATAAGGAAATTCCAAACAAGTGCTTACAACACCATGCACTAAAAACCCATTACTGTTATTAATTAAAAAGATAAAATCCTATGGTTAGGATCATAAATCAAGGATCAACGAGTCTATTTAGCCTAGTGACTAAAGATGTTTATATTATCACATTTTGTATGTGTTCAAATTTTAATATAAGAATACAATATCTCTTTTATGTAATGAAAAAATGATAATTTTCAAATAAAGTTCCAACTATGATCTACCGATGACCAAAAGACAGTTTACCAATGATTTTACTTTTAAAAATAATTTATTTAAAATAAAAGTCTCATTATTAAATTTGAAATACAATATATTTGGTAAACGTGTCTTTCAGTCATGGCGTTTAACTAGACGTGTTTTTGCTTAACTTAATAGTCCAATTGTAATATTTTGAAAAAAATTTATTTACATGAAAATACGCTTCATCAACCACATCTTTTAGGGATTTGATAAAATAAAAAAATTAACCTGAAAATATATGTTTTATTTGAGGCTTCAAAGTAGGAAAAATCAACATAATAACAGTTAAGTGAAATCTTGATCAATGAATGCGGCGACAAATTTAACCTGAAAAAATAAAAAAAAATTAAACGACTGACAAAAAAAACAAAAAAAAGTGTCATAAAGACAAAATTATTAAAAAATAAAAAATTTTGATATAAGAAAATAAAAAAATTAAGGAGTTATCAACTATCGACGACCAAAACTAAAATTAATACTATCACCCATCAAACAAAGATAAAAGGAGTAAAGTATAAACTAATTCAACTATAAATTAATATTATTTTTTATCATTAAAACAAGGCTTAAAACTAAAATAAATGTTTAAATTATGACATTTTCTCTTTTTAAATACTTAAACTATTTTTAGTCATTTTAAGTACTTAACTTTTCATTTCTTAATCATTTTAAAGTCTTATTCTAACTTTTGTTTTTAAAAATAGGGTATCTAATAAAAACAAAACATGTATTTAAAGTTTTTCTTTCATCTCTTAACCAAGTAAGAGCCCTAAAATTCATCTATTTCGTGTGAAAAATGTTGGGTGAAAGGTCAAAATCACATAATGGATCAAAGGTCGTGCATTGTTATTGCAGATTGAGAACTTCCATTTTGCAGATTGAAAGCTTTCGTTTGCAGTTCAAATAATTTTACAGTGCACCTTAATTTTTTTTTAGTCAACCGAAGAATCTACAGTAGTAAAGTACTTTCACTTCCTGTCTGTACTCCAATACAGGTTACCAAAAAACTTGTCAACATCTATATATTATATTCAAATTTGGATTACAAATTAACGATCGGGACATTATTTTTTAAATTTACCTTCTGACTATTCTAGTTTGAACCTTCTTTTACAATTAATTTTTTTTTCTTCGATGCTTTTCTTCAACTATTTAGGGTTTCGATTTTAATTTTAAATTATAAGATTTTGAAATTAAAGAGTTTGTAATAAATCGATAAGGGATTTTAAGGTTTGCCAAATCGATCCAGAAAGCAAATGGAGAAGAGTTTTTTAGGTTTTCATTTGGATAAATGGAGAAGAGAGGGTTAGGGTTAGGGTTAGGGTTAGGGTTATTCATGTCGTTTTTTGAGAATGGATGATAAAAAGTACTTCATGGATTAAAATTTTAATTTCGTGTAATTTTAGAGAAATAAAAAGAAAATTAAAAATGTTGACATTTGTCTTGTTCTTATTGGATACCGTATTTTTTTAACAAAAGTTAGAATAAGACCTTAAAATGGTTACGGGATAAAACGTTAGGCACCTAAAAGGGCCAAAAAATAATTTATGCACTTAAAAGGAGAAAATATGATAGTTTAGGCACTTATTTTGGGTTTAAGCCTTAAAACTACAATAAACCATAACATATAGGAAAAGCTACATACTTAGTACCCTAATTATGCTCGCGTCACTGTTTTGGTACCTCAACTATTATTTTTGGCAAAATTGTACATAACGTTATGTTTTTGTTCTGTTGCGGTACCTCTGCCGTTTAAAATTAACAGAAATGGTGACGTGGATTGGGTTAGTAATAGTTTAGTCCAAAAACTTATACAATCTATCAATTTAATCTAAAACTATATTAATTTAAAGATTATTTTAATTTTTGGATTAAAATTATAAATTCCTCATTTTTCTTCTTATTCCAGTTGAATACTTTTTAGGGTTTGGAGTTAATATGCTAGGGACAATCAAAATTTTAGGATTTGGGGATCAATTTGGGGCTAATGCGGGGTCTATTGGAGGACCTAAATTTCACGATCGGGATATCAACGAGAATACAAGGGGTGGGAAAAGGATGAAACAAAATTCTATCAAAATTAAGATGATGTTTTACCCCAAAATTAAGATGATGTTTTAAATTGATGAATTTTGGACTAAATTGATAATATATACAAGTGATTTAGACTAAAACTGTGATTATACCGAGCTACATCATCATCTCCGTTAAATTTTAACGACCGGGGTACCAAAACAGAACAAAAACGTAACGTTAGGTACCATTTTACCAAAAATAATTGTTGAGGTACCAAAACAATAATGCAGGCATAGTTGGGTACTAAATATGTAGTTTTTCCTAAAATATATATTTTTAATAGTCTAAAGTTAATTATAAGATGATATATATTCATACATATTTTTAATTAAGAGTCTCAGTTATAAAATTATTAATTATTTTACCATATACAATGATTTTGGGAAGATGAAGATGACACCTCACGCAACCAAATCCCATCATCACACACGATCCAAACCCCTTTTATAAAAGCCACTTATTAGAAAATTCTTAAGATTAATAAAGGGTAAACTATACTAGTAGTCATCAAACTTTTAGGGCACTTTCAATAGGTTATTAAAAATTTTAAAACTTTCATTACGGTTACTCAATTTTTATATCGCTTTTATTACAGTCACTGTCGTTAGTTGTCGTTAAAAAAAGCTGATGTGAAACGTTATTTCTTTATTTTTTTTCTCTTTTTCTTCATCTTCTTGTTAGAGTATGCCCAAAGACCAATCATAAGATGATTGTAAATGACATTTGTTTTACCTTGTTTATTCATAAAGAGGCATTGCCATTATTATTTTCAGTTACAATTCTGTGTGCATAAAAAACTAAATTATAATAAAGTCCTTAGAATAATATAGTTATTCTAAAATGTCCTTAGTAGAGTATTATTGTGAGCATGGACAACAATAATGCATTAAGACTAATATGTAGTTGATTGATGACAAAGTGTTGTCATTGAAATGGAGATGTCAAAATCAATACATAAGTATGTGTTAGAGAACGACATACTGGACTGACCCGCTATGAGCATGTTTCTTGGATTATTATGTGACAGTCATAACATTGCTCACAGTGATAACTACATGTATGATCCTCAGACTTGAGATCATCATTATTTCAACATCGTGAGTGACATATTTTGATACGGTCAAACGTGTGTCGTAACTGACTACACTATAAAGACTGATATTGGATATGTCACAATCTATGTAGTGGAATATAGTTGATCAAGATAGGATCTGTCCCTCATACATAATAGGAGTAATATCGTAGGCCACTTGATTGAGTGAGACTAGAAATGCATAACCATGCTCGAATAAGTTGATATGAGATATCATAGTTATTCGTTTATAATAGTCTACTCAAGATATCAATAAACATTAGATGGACTATACAAGTGTGACTGTTCCATGACTTGTGTCTAATCTAGATATAAAGGACAAAAGGATGTAATACATAAATAGAGTTAATCACGAAAAGGTTATGTCGAATTATGATTTCTTGTAACTTAGGTGACAATGACATATTGCTAGATGTCACTCATTGTTTGTAATATTAGAAATGTTATAATATTTACTACTAACGTTACATGAACCTACAAGGTCACACCCACAGTTGAAATGAGCATATATTAAACGAATTATATATGTACAAATTTGTTATACACAGATTTAGTTAAATTAATATATATTTGATATATATAATTTAACTATTGGGTAAATATTAAAAGAAAAATAATTATTGTAATTGACTCTTTTAATATATAAATAATATAGTTCGATTTAAATCAATATATATATATTGAAATCCTAGTTAAGTTGAATTGGGATTATATATATTTAATATATATATTGAAATCCTAATTAAAGTTGAATTGGAATTATATATATTTAATATATATATATATTGAAATCCTAATTAAAATTGAATTGAGATTATATATATTTAATATATATATTGAAATCCTAATTAAGTTGAATTTGGATTATATATTTATATATATATATATTGAAATCCTAATTAAGTTGAATTGGGATTATATATATATATTTAATATATATTAAAATCCTAATTAAAGTTAAATTGAGATTATATATATTTAATATACATATATATATATATATTGAAATCCTAATCTGAGTTAAATTAGGATTACAAAGGTTATATAAAGGCATGCGATATCTAGCAGTCATTAATGCTTTTTGGGAAAAACCCTCTAAATAGTTTAGAGTGTTTTTATATGCTCGTTCTCTTTTAAATAGTTTAGAGAGTTTTTATATACCCGTTTCAACTGGGTGAACTACGTAGAGGTCGGAGCGTTATTGTTGCAGCTTAAGAATCGACATCGTGGAATCGTGATTGAATATCGATCTCCTCCAAACTCAAAACTCCAGATTTTAAACATGTAATTCTTCACCCTTATTCACCCCAATTCGTTCCTCGTAAATGGATCTTTGGTGGTAATTGGCGGATAATTTTTCCGTTGCGACATGAGGTGTATCAGCGTGACCCAACAGTGGTATCAGAGCCACTTGTACGATATAGATTTAGGTTTTAATTACTTGGATGATGTAATTTTATGAGATACATGTTTTTTTTTGTTTATTTAGCAAATTTGTACGAGCAAATCTATTCAATCACAGTTAATTTGTTAATCCAATTAAAAGATGTTCCTAAGATTAATGATTAAGATTTAATCATCAGGATCTTTGTCGATAGGGTTTGAAATATTATATGTTAATTGTTAACATATTCAATATGGAGTTTTAAGGTTTTAGATGTTAAGTGTTAACATACGCGGGTTAAAGTTATATATTAGACTAATGGTTTGTTTATAGATTTCATGCGGGGAAGTAACAAGAGTTGTTCCAGTAAAAACCTCATAGATTTTAAAATTCTAAAAAAACGTGATAATGTTGATAAAAGTTATCAAATCGTGAGGTTTTTACACAACAATTAAGATGTTGATCTTAAAAAAAATCCCCACCGCTGACCGGGTAAGGGTAACCCCACCAGCAGCTACAAGCCCGCCAAAACCCCGCAAGGGGCTTGACCCCTGCGTAGGAACAATCTAGAAAGACCTCAATTACAAACCTGATCGTTACTATGTTTGTTTATGCACGGTGTTTGGAATGCATGGTTATAGCCCATTTAGTTTTATTTATAAGGTTTTATAAATACGGCATGTGTCGTGTTTTTCTTTACTTCTATTGTAATTCATTTCTCATCTTACTCCTTCGTATGTAAAACGAGTTTCTAAAATTGTAATCTATATGAAGAAGCATGGACTAGAGGAGCAGTGTGTGGGCTGACATAAAGATGCTTAAGAAGTGTTTTTATCCTTAGAATAATTTGGTTCTCCCATTGGCTTGGGACGGGCTACCTCGGGATATGGGCTATAACTATTGCATTCATATTTACTATTTTCATGTATATGATAAAATGAATGAGATGAGATGCATGATAAGATCAAATGTTAAATGGTGAGATAATATTCACAAAAACCTTCCATATTTAATTAAAATTAGTCATCCAATATTAGCCCTCGTTAAAACCTCGATCAGTACTATATAGGTTTTGCCAAAGCAAAATACTTAGATCTATCTTGGTTAAATGCGAAGAATAAGCAAGTGATATTCAGAGGTAGTAATATTGGTTAAACTAGGTTGTTCAAATAAGATTAGAAACCTAAAGACTAATGATTGTTCAAGAACTTTGGTGATTGAAAAACAATACGAAAGTGCATGTCTAGGATTGGTTCTTTGAAAGACTTGGTATTTAAGCGTGCCTAGTACACCACATCTCTTTTTATAAGTGACTTACTTGGTGCACTATTCATTATTGTTCTTTCTATTAGACCATATGTACTTTTGTTTTGGACAAATAGTTTTTCATCAAATATAGGAATTACATGAGACGTAATTAGCAAATGTTGCATACCTAAGTAATTGAATTCTAGGAGTAAAGCCAAAACTGACTTAGAATGAAATGAAATATGGATCTTTGCCCACTAGAAATATTTTTTTAGCAAGTTTTTCGATTTTGAGGGCTTTTAATAGTGTGAATGTTATTACTTTATAAACATGATAAATAGGTACTTATAAAACATATTTTATTGTTGTAGACTTATTATACAAATTTGTTATCATTGCAATCGGTCCTTGAGAATGACAAGTTGAACGACGTAAACTACTTTGATTGCCCTTTGGAAGGAAAATAGTTTCCATTAGTAATAAGACACGTCATTGTAAAAGGAATCGCCCCATTTATCTTGAAAAGTCAAGAAGGCAAATGAAAGTGGAGCATCCACCTTGAATATTTATGTTATTGATGTTAATTTATCAACCCTACTTCTTGGGTATTAGATACGGTTGTGGTTCTCATATTTGTACATTTGTATAAGGACTACAAAAGAGTAGAAATCTCGAGAAAGAAAGAGGTGGACCTATGGTTTGGTAAAGGAGCAAGAGTTGTTGCATTAGTTATAGGAACATATACTTTATCGTTGCCTAGTGGACTTAACTTATGTTTAGAGGATTATTATTTTGTGTCTAGTTTGACTAAAAAACATCATTTCGATTTCTTATTTAGACAATATTAGTTTTGAGATAATTATTAAGAATAATTGTTGTTCTTTTATCTCGATAATATTTTTTATGGTGTGACACAATTAATAAATGGCCTCTATATTTTGAATCAAGAGAATTCCATTTACAACATAAATACGAAAAGATCAAAACAAATGACTCTAATCAAACTCATCTTTGGCATTGTCACTTGGGTCACATAAGTGAAAAGCACATTTCAAAACTTCATAAAGATGAATTTTTGGATTCATTTGTTTTCGAACAACTTGATGTATGCGAGCCTTGCTTATTGGGAAAGATGACCAAAGATTCTTTTAATGGTAAAAGTAAGCAAGCAAGTGATTTATTGGGATTAATACATAGTGATGTATGTGGACCAATGAATACACAAGTCAGAAAAAGGTTTTCAATACTTTATTACTTTCACAGATGACTTCAATAGATATGGGTACATTTACCTAGTGCATCATAAATCAAGCCCTTGAAAAGTTTAAGGAATTTAAAAATGAAGTATAAAACCAACTAGAAAAAGCATTAAGGCTCTTGATCATATCGAAGAGGAGAATACTTAAGCTTGGAGTTTGGTGACCTTCTTAAGGAATATGGGATTGTCTCACACCTCATGGTACTCCACAATGGAATGTAGTTCCTAAAAAGAAGAAACCGAACAATGTTAGACATGGTTCGATCAATGATGAGTCACGCTAATCTTCTCGTTTCTTTTTGGGAACATACGCTAAAAAATATTTGCTTTCACACTAAATCGTGTTCAATCTAAATCAGTTCAAAAGACACCATATGAGATATGGATTGGGAAACGTCCTAGTATGTCTTTTATGAAAATTTGGGGATGCAAAACTTATGTTAAACACAAGATGTTTACAAAGCTCAAACCCAAATCTCATAAATGTAATTTTGTGGGTTATCTTAAAGAGACTAAAGGATATTATTTCTACAATCCTACCGAGAACAAAGTGTTTGTTTCTCAAACATGAATCTTCCTAGAAAGATAATTTGTTTTCTGAAAAAGAAGTAGGAGAAATATTGAACTCAATAAAATTCGAGATCAACCACATATCATTGAACAAGAGATTGAACAACAACAAGTTCTATAAGTTGTTGAGGAATATTCAACAGTTTTAGAAACACAACCACTGCGAAGATCTTTGAGAGAATGCAATACGCATGAGAAATATGGATTTCTTGTCACATTGCATGATGATGTTCCCTTCATAGATCAAGATGAGCCTAGGACTTATCAAGAAGCAGTGATGGGCCCAGACTCTGAGAAATAGCCAGAGGCCTTGAAATTCGAGATGGATTCCATGTTAGAAAACCAAGTTTGGACCTTGGTAGACCCATCTCTAGGGGTTAAGCCCATAGGGTGCAAATGTGTTTTCAAAAAGAAAACCGACATGGATGATAATGTACAAACATACAAAGTGCGATTAGTCGCTAAGGGTTTTGGTCAAATTCATGGTATAGACTATGATAAAACCTTTTTACCTGTTGCTATGTTTAAATCCATCAGGATCTTACTTGCGATAATTGCATCTTATGTGATATGGCAAATTGATGATAAAACTGCTTTCCTTAATAGAAAAACTAGATGGGGATGTGTACATGACACAATCTAAAGGTTTTGTCAATCCAAAAGATGGTGACAAAAATATGTATGCTACAAAGGTCCATTAATGGATTGAAGCAAGCTTCTCGAAGTTGGAATCTTCGTTTTAACAATGCAATCAAAGAGTTTGATTTTATCAAAATGAAGATGAGTCATGTATTTTCAAGAAAATTAGTGGGAGCATTGTCATATTCTTGGTAATGTATGTGGACGACATATTGATAATAGGAAATGACATATCTAGCTTACAACCTGTGAAAACTTGGTTAGGAAAATGTTTTTTCATGAAAGACTTGGGCGAGGCAATATACATATTAGGAGTCAAGATCTATAGAGATAGATCAAGATGACTTATAGGACTGGGTCAAAATACATACATAGAAGAAGTACTAAAAAGATTCAATATGGAAGAGTCCAAAAGAAAAGGGTTCTTACCTATGAGACATGAAATTTCACTCTCGAAGGAAATGTGTCCTTCAACATCTTAAGAAAGAGGGCAAATGAGTAAGATTCTATATGCTTCACCAATTGGATCTATCATGTATGTCATGTTATATACTCGTCTAAATGTATCATACGCTTTAAGTATGACAAGTCGATACCAGGTAGTTCCCGATGAAGGTCATTGGATCGCAGTTAAAAACATCCTTAAGTACTTAAGAAGAACTAATGATACATTCATTATATATGGAGGTGATGAAGAGCTAAGTATAAAAGGTTATACTGATGTCAGCTTCCAAACTAATAAGGATAATTCACGATCGCAATCGAGTTTTGTGTTATGCCTTAATGGAGGCACTATGAGCTAGAAATGTTTAAAGCAAGATACAATAGTTGATTCTACAACAGAAGCCGAGTATATTGTAGCATGCGATGCTGCAAAGGAGGGTGTTAGGATAAATAAGTTCATATCTGAACTAGGGGTTGTGCCAAGCATTTTGAATGCTATAGATCTACGTTGTGATAACAACAGAGCCATCGCACAAGCAAAGGAACCTAGATCTCACCAACGATCCAAACACATACTTAGGTGTTACTATCTCATTCGAGAAATCATAGATCGAGGAGATGTGGAAATATGTAGGGTACCAACAAATAACAACATTGTCGATCCATTGACAAAGCCTCTGATGCAGCAGAAGCATGATCGTCACACTAAGTCACTTGGTATTAGATACATGAGTGATTGGTCTTAGTGCTAGTGGGAGATTGTTAGAGTATGCCCAAAGACCAATCATAAGATGATTGTAAATGACATTTGTTTTACCTTGTTTATTCATAAAGAGGCATTGTCATTATTATTTTTAGTTATAATTCTGCGTGCATAAATAAACTAAATTATAATAAAGTCCTTAGAATAATATAGTTATTCTAAAATGTCCTTAGTTGAGTATTATTGTGAGCATGAACAACAATAATGCATTAAGACTAATATGTAGTTGATTGATGACAAAGTGTTGTCATTGAAATGAAGATGTCAAAATCAATACATAAGTATGTGTTAGAGAACGACATCTTTGGTGACCGCTATGAGCATGTTTCTTGGATTATTATGTGACAGTCATAACATTGCTCATAGTGATAACTACATGTATGATCCTCAGACTTGAGATTATCATTATTTCAACATCGTGAGTGACATATTTTGATACGATCAAATGTGTGTTGTAATCGACTACACTATAAAGATTGATATTGGATATGTCACAATCTATGTAGTGGAATATGGTTGATCAAGATATGATTTGTCCCTCCTACATAATAGAGTAATATCGTAGGCCACTTGATTGAGTGAGACTAGAAATGCATGGCCATGCTCGAATAAGTTGATATGAGATATCATAGTTATTCGTTTATAATAGTCTACTCAAGATATCAAGAAACATTAGATGGACTATACAAGTGTGACTGTTCCATGACTTGTGTCTAATCTAGATATAAAGGACAAAAGGATGTAATACATAAATAGAGTTAATCACGAAAAGGTTATGTCGAATCATGATTTCTTGTAACTTAGGTGACAATGACATATTGCTAGATGTCACTTATTGTTTGTAATATTAGAAATGTTATAATATTTACTACTAACGTTACATGAACCTACATGGTCACACCCACAATTGAAATGAGCATATATTAAACGAATTATATATGTACAAATTTGTTGTTATACACATATTTAGTTAAATTAATATATATTTGATATATATAATTTAACTATTGGGTAAATATTAAAAGAAAATAATTATTGTAATTATGACTCTTTTAATATATAAATAATATAATTCGATTTAAATCAATATATATATATTGAAATCCTAGTTAAGTTGAATTGGGATTATATATATTTAATATATATATTGAAATCCTAATTAAAGTTGAATTGGAATTATATATATTTAATATATATATATATATTGAAATCCTAATTAAAATTGAATTGAGATTATATATATTTAATATATATATTGAAATCCTAATTAAGTTGAATTTGGATTATATATTTATATATATATATATATTGAAATCCTAATTAAGTTGAATTGGGATTTATATATATATATTTATATATATATTAAAATCCTAATTAAGTTAAATTGAATTTATATATTTAATATATTTAATATATATATTGAAATCCTAATCTGAGTTAAATTAGGATTACAAAGGTTATATAAAGGCATGCGATATCTAGCAGTCATTAATGCTTTTTGGGAAAAACCCTCTAAATAGTTTAGAGTGTTTTTATATGCTCGTTCTCTTTTAAATAGTTTAGAGAGTTTTATATACTCGTTTCAACTGGGTGAACTACGTAGAGGTCAGAGCATTATTGTTGCGGCTTAAGAATCGACATCGTGGAATCGTGATTGAATATCTATCTCCTCCAGACTCAGAATTCCAGATTTTAAACAGGTAATTCTTCACCCTTATTTACCTCGATTCGTTCCTCATACATGGATCTCTGGTGGTAATTGCCGGATAATTTTTTCGCTGCGCCATGGGGTGTACCAGCGTGACCCAACAGTGGTATCAGAGCCACTTGTACGATACAGATTCGGGTTTTAATTACTTGGATGATTTAATTGTAAGAGATACATGTTATTTTTGATTTATTTAGTGAATATATGATATTTGTACGAGCAAATCTATTCAATCACAGTTAATCTGTTAATCCAATTAAAAGATGTTCCTAAGATTGATGATTAAGAGTTAATCATCGGGATCTTTATCGATAGGGTTTGAAATATTATATGTTAATTGTTAACATATTCAATATGGAGTTTTAAGGTTTTAGATGTTAAGTGTTAACATACGCGGGTTAAAGTTATATATTAGACTAATGGTTTGTTTATAGATTTCATGCGGGGAAGTAACAAGAGTTGTTCCAGTAAAAACCTCATAGATTTTAAAATTCTAAAAAAACGTGATAATGTTGATAAAAGTTATCAAATCGTGAGGTTTTTACACAACAATTAAGATGTTGATCTTAAAAAAAATCCCCACCGCTGACCGGGTAAGGGTAACCCCGCCAGCAGCTACAAGCCCGCCAAAACCCCGCAAGAGGCTTGACCCCTGCGTAGGAACAATCTAGAAAGACCTCAATTACAAACCTGATCGTTACTATGTTTGTTTATGCACGGTGTTTGGAATGCATGGTTATAGCCCATTTAGTTTTATTTATAAGGTTTTATAAATACGGCCTGCATGTCGTGTCTTTCTTTACTTCTATTGTAATTCTCTTCTCATCTTACTCCTTCGTATGTAAAACGAGTTTCTAAAATTGTAATCTATATGAAGAAGCATGGACTAGAGGAACAGAAGTGTGGGCTGACATAAAGATGCTTAAGAAGTGTTTTTATCCTTAGAATAATTTGGTTCTCCCATTGGCTTGGGACGGGCTACCTCAGGATATGGGCTATAACTATTGCATTCATATTTACTGCTTTTCATGTATATGATAAAATGAATGTATGAGATGCATGATAAGATCAAATGTTAAATGGTGAGATAATATTCACAAAAAACCCTCCATATTAAAATTAGTCATCCAATATTAGCCCCCGTTAAAACCTCGATCGGTACTATGTAGGTTTTGCCAAAGCAAAATACTTAGATCTATCTTGGTTAAACGCGAAGAATAGGCAAGTGATATTCAGTGGTAGTAATATTGGTTAAACTAGGTTGTTCTAATAAGATTAGAAACCTAAAGACTAATGATTGTTCAAGAACTTTGGTGATTGAAAAACAATACGAAAGTTCATGTCTAGGATTGGTTCTTTGAAAGACTTGGTATTTAAGCGTGCCCGGTACACCACCTCTCTTTTTATAAGTGACCTACTTGGTGCACTGTTAATTATCGTTCTTTCTATTAGACCGTATGAACTTTTGTTTTGGACAAATAGTTGTTCATCAAATATAGGAATTACATGAGATGTAATTAGCAAGTGTTGCTTACCTAAATAATTGAATTTTAAGAGTAAAGCCAAAGC
Organism: Hibiscus mutabilis; assembly: GCA_019671005.1. Taxonomy (NCBI): domain Eukaryota; kingdom Viridiplantae; phylum Streptophyta; class Magnoliopsida; order Malvales; family Malvaceae; genus Hibiscus; species Hibiscus mutabilis. Next base: position 51,694,882 of record CM033721.1, on the reverse strand, counting down.
TGACTTAGAATGAAATGAAATATGGATCTTTACCCACTAGAAATATTTTTTAGCAAGTTTTTTGATTTTGAGGGTTTTTAATAGTGGGAATGTTATTACTTTATAAACATGATAAATAGGTACTTATAAAACATATTTTATTGTTGTAGACTTATTATACAAATTTGTTATCATTGCAATCGGTCCTTGAGAATGACAAGTTGAACGACGTAAACTACTTTGACTGGCCACTGGAAGGAAAATAGTTTCCATTAGTAATAAGACACGTCATTGTAAAAGGAACTGCCCCATTTATCTTGAAAAGTCAAGAAGGCAAATGAAAGTGGAGCATCCACCTTGAATATTTATGTTATTGATGTTAATTTATCAACCCTACTTCTTGGGTATTAGATACCGGTTGTGGTTCTCATATTTGTACATTTGTATAAGGACTACAAAAGAGTAGAAATCTCAGAAAAGAAGAGGTGGACCTATGGTTTGGTAAAGGAGCAAGAGTTGTTGCATTAGTTATAGGAACATATACTTTATCGTTGCCTAGTGGACTTAACTTATGTTTAGAGGATTATTATTTTGTGTCTAGTTTGACTAAAAAACATCATTTCGATTTCTTATTTAGACAATATTAGTTTTGAGATAATTATTAAGAATAATTGTTGTTCTTTTATCTCGATAATATTTTTTATGGTGTGACACAATTAATAAATGGCCTCTATATTTTGAATCAAGAGAATTCCATTTACAACATAAATACGAAAAGATCAAAACAAATGACTCTAATCAAACTCATCTTTGGCATTGTCACTTGGGTCACATAAGTGAAAAGCACATTTCAAAACTTCATAAAGATGAATTTTTGGATTCATTTGTTTTCGAACAACTTGATGTATGCGAGCCTTGCTTATTGGGAAAGATGACCAAAGATTCTTTTAATGGTAAAAGTAAGCAAGCAAGTGATTTATTGGGATTAATACATAGTGATGTATGTGGACCAATGAATACACAAGTCAGAAAAAGGTTTTCAATACTTTATTACTTTCACAGATGACTTCAATAGATATGGGTACATTTACCTAGTGCATCATAAATCTGAAGCCCTTGAAAAGTTTAAGGAATTTAAAAATGAAGTATAAAACCAACTAGGAAAAAGCATTAAGGCTCTTCGATCATATCGAAGAGGAGAATACTTAAGCTTGGAGTTTGGTGACCTTCTTAAGGAATATGGGATTGTCTCACACCTCATGGTACTCCACAATGGAATGTAGTTCCTAAAAAGAAGAAACCGAACAATGTTAGACATGGTTCGATCAATGATGAGTCACGCTAATCTTCTCGTTTCTTTTTGGGAACATACGCTAAAAAATATTTGCTTTCACACTAAATCGTGTTCAATCTAAATCAGTTCAAAAGACACCATATGAGATATGGATTGGGAAACGTCCTAGTATGTCTTTTATGAAAATTTGGGGATGCAAAACTTATGTTAAACACAAGATGTTTACAAAGCTCAAACCCAAATCTCATAAATGTAATTTTGTGGGTTATCTTAAAGAGACTAAAGGATATTATTTCTACAATCCTACTGAGAACAAAGTGTTTGTTTCTCAAACATGAATCTTCCTAGAAAGATAATTTGTTTTCAAAAAAAAGAAGTAGGAGAAATATTGAACTCAATAAAATTCGAGATCAACCACATATCATTGAACAAGAGATTGAACAACAACAAGTTCTATAAGTTGTTGAGGAATATTCAACAGTTTTAGAAACACAACCATGCGAAGATCTTTGAGAGAATGCAATACGCATGAGAAATATGGATTTCTTGTCACATTGCATGATGATGTTCCCTTCATAGATCAAGATGAGCCTAGGACTTATCAAGAAGCAGTGATGGGCCCAGACTCTGAGAAATAGCCAGAGGCCTTGAAATTCGAGATGGATTCCATGTTAGAAAACCAAGTTTGGACCTTGGTAGACCCATCTCTAGGGGTTAAGCCCATAGGGTGCAAATGTGTTTTCAAAAAGAAAACCGACATGGATGATAATGTACAAACATACAAAGTGCGATTAGTCGCTAAGGGTTTTGGTCAAATTCATGGTATAGACTATGATAAAACCTTTTTACCTGTTGCTATGTTTAAATCCATCAGGATCTTACTTGCGATAGCTGCATCTTATGTGATATGGCAAATTGATGATAAAACTGCTTTCCTTAATAGAAAAACTAGATGGGGATGTGTACATGACACAATCTAAAGGTTTTGTCAATCCAAAAGATGGTGACAAAAATATGTATGCTACAAAGGTCCATTAATGGATTGAAGCAAGCTTCTCGAAGTTGGAATCTTCGTTTTAACAATGCAATCAAAGAGTTTGATTTTATCAAAATGAAGATGAGTCATGTATTTTCAAGAAAATTAGTGGGAGCATTGTCATATTCTTGGTAATGTATGTGGACGACATATTGATAATAGGAAATGACATATCTAGCTTACAACCTGTGAAAACTTGGTTAGGAAAATGTTTTTCATGAAAGACTTGGGCGAGGCAATATACATATTAGAGTCAAGATCTATAGAGATAGATCAAGATGACTTATAGGACTGGGTCAAAATACATACATAGAAGAAGTACTAAAAAGATTCAATATGGAAGAGTCCAAAAGAAAAGGGTTCTTACCTATGAGACATGAAATTTCACTCTCGAAGGAAATGTGTCCTTCAACATCTTAAGAAAGAGGGCAAATGAGTAAGATTCTATATGCTTCACCAATTGGATCTATCATGTATGTCATGTTATATACTCGTCTAAATGTATCATACGCTTTAAGTATGACAAGTCGATACAGGTAGTTCCGATGAAGGTCATTGGATCATGATTAAAACATCCTTAAGTACTTAAGAAGAACTAATGATACATTCATTATATATGGAGGTGATGAAGAGCTAAGTATAAAAGGTTATACCGATGTCGACTTCCAAACTAATAAGGATAATTCACGATCGCAATCGAAGTTTTGTGTTATGCCTTAATGGAGGCACTATGAGCTAGAAATGTTTAAAGCAAGATACAATAGTTGATTCTACTGTGAGAAGCCGAGTATATTGTAGCATGCGATGCTGCGCAAAGGAGGGTGTTAGGATAAATAAGTTCATATCTGAACTAGGGGTTGTGCCAAGCATTTTGAATGCTATAGATCTACGTTGTGATAACAACAGAGCCATCGCACAAGCAAAGGAACCTAGATCTCACCAACGATCCAAACACATACTTAGGTGTTACTATCTCATTCGAGAAATCATAGATCGAGGAGATGTGGAAATATGTAGGGTACCAACAAATAACAACATTGTCGATCCATTGACAAAGCCTACGATGCTGTGAAGCATGATCGATCGTCACACTAAGTCACTTGGTATTAGATACATGAGTGATTGGTCTTAGTGCTAGTGGGAGATTGTTAGAGTATGCCCAAAGACCAATCATAAGATGATTGTAAATGACATTTGTTTTACCTTGTTTATTCATAAAGAGGCATTGTCATTATTATTTTTAGTTATAATTCTGCGTGCATAAATAAACTAAATTATAATAAAGTCCTTAGAATAATATAGTTATTCTAAAATGTCCTTAGTTGAGTATTATTGTGAGCATGAACAACAATAATGCATTAAGACTAATATGTAGTTGATTGATGACAAAGTGTTGTCATTGAAATGAAGATGTCAAAATCAATACATAAGTATGTGTTAGAGAACGACATACTGGACTGACCCGCTATGAGCATGTTTCTTGGATTATTATGTGACAGTCATAACATTGCTCATAGTGATAACTACATGTATGATCCTCAGACTTGAGATTATCATTATTTCAACATCGTGAGTGACATATTTTGATACGATCAAATGTGTGTTGTAACTGACTACACTATAAAGATTGATATTGGATATGTCACAATCTATGTAGTGGAATATGGTTGATCAAGATATGATTTGTCCCTCCTACATAATATGAGTAATATCGTAGGCCACTTGATTGAGTGAGACTAGAAATGCATGGCCATGCTCGAATAAGTTGATATGAGATATCATAGTTATTCGTTTATAATAGTCTACTCAATATATCAAGAAACATTAGATGGACTATACAAGTATGACTGTTCCATGACTTGTGTCTAATCTAGATATAAAGGACAAAAGGATGTAATACATAAATAGAGCTAATCACGAAAAGGTTATGTCGAATCATGATTTCTTGTAACTCAGGTGACAATGACATATTGCTAGATGTCACTTATTGTTTGTAATATTAGAAATGTTCTAATATTTACTACTAACGTTACATGAACCTACATGGTCACACCCACAATTGAAATGAGCATATATTAAACGAATTATATATGTACAAATTTGTTGTACACATATTTAGTTAAATTAATTTATATTTGATATATAATTTAACTATTGGGTAAATATTAAAAGAAAATAATTATTGTAATTATGACTCTTTTAATATATAAATAATATAATTCGATTTAAATCCATATATATTGAAATCCTAGTTAAGTTGAATTGGGATTATATATATTTAATATATATATTGAAATCCTAGTTAAAGTTGAATTGGAATTATATATACTTAATATATATATTGAAATCCTAATTAAAATTGAATTGAGATTATATATATTTAATATATATATATTGAAATCCTAATTAAGTTGAATTGGGATTATATATTTAATATATATATATATATTGAAATTCTAATTAAGTTGAATTGAGATTATATATATATATATATATATATATATATATTAAAATCCTAATTAAAGTTAAATTGGGATTATATATATTTAATATATATATTGAAATCTTAATCTGAGTTGAATTAGGATTACAAAGGCTATATAAAGGCATGAGAGATCTAGTAGTCATTAATGCTTTTTGGGAAAAACCCTCTAAATAGTTTAGAGAGTTTTTATATGCTCATTCTCTTTTAAATGGTTTAGAGCGTTTTATATACTCATTTCAACTGGGTGAACTACGTAGAGGTCGGAGCGTTATTGTTGTGGCTTAAGAATCGACATCGTAGAATCGTGATTGAATATCTATCTCCTCTAAACTCAGAATTCCAGATTTTAAACATGTAATTCTTTACCCTTATTTACCTCGATTCGTTCCTCGTACATGGATCTCTGGCGGTAATCGCGGGATAATTTTTCCGCTACGCCATGGGGTGTACCGGCGTGACCCAACACTTCTCTCTCTTTCTTCCATGGATATAAGAATTGGTAAAAACATGACATTTCATCTCTCTTTAGATCGAATTGAGTGAGTTTTACTAAGGTCATGTTTAGGGTCTCGTGTGCAGGTAAAACTAAGAGTTTACAAGATAAGTGGTGGCACGGGCATTTATGTTTGAGTGATCAAAATAGAGAATAAAGTGTAGTACATGAATGACTAATTCATGGACTGGTGCAAGAATTTTGGATAACGATGCCCAAGGGCATGTCTTTCTGACAAATGCAATTACGAGAAAACAGGAACATACACATTCTTCACAATTAGCATTCCACTATCAAACAAGAAGTTTCTTTTATATATACCAAACATGTAATATCCGGTGACAATTAGATTGGTAGCAAATCAAGTAGTAGCGTTAAGGGACCAGTGATTGTTCTTTGTTATCATATGAATTTGAAGGGAAACTGAGAATCTAGCACAATAAAAAAGAATGAAGTTCAAAGGCAGACCTGATCAGATGCAACAAGTCTGCTTCTTCCTTCAGTGGCAAAAACTAAAGTTTGTGATGAGTGGCGAAATCCAACTAAATCATCATCTTGTCTGATTAGCTACTGGAGAGGAAAACATCATCTTTTCTGGAGAAGCAGTAGGTCTGAAGAAAGTGTGGAACGATTGCTTTGGCCACCTGATTCAGCGCCAAGGGAAGACATTAACGATTGACGAACAAGTTCTGACAACTTTCTTGGGTATTGTCAAGAGATGAAATGTTATGTTTTTACTAGTTTTTATATTCATGGAAGAAAAAAAGAGAAGATAAAAAAAAGAGATAAAATAAAGAAATAATGCGTCACATCGGTATTTTTGTAATAAGAGTGATATAAAAATTAGGTTATCGTAATAAAATTTTAAAAACTCAGCGACTGTGTTAAAAGTATCCTTAAAATTCAATAACTACAAGTGTAGTTTACCCTTAATAAAAAGGAAAAGAAAACGAAACGGAATTTCAAAGTCCCTCCAAACGGGGATGTTGTAACACTCCAGCACAAAAAACCAACAGCGTTCTTCTTTTTCCTTCAATCCAAACAGGAAAAAAGAGAGGAGAAATTTCCTTTTCTTTCTTAACAGTAGCTGCAAGATCTAATAATCCAGCTGACTCTGATTGACTAATTGTTGATTTTTTTCATCTTCTTCTTTGTAAAAGAAACAACAACTGTTTTTAATTTATTTTTTTAGATTTGAAAGAGAAGGGAATGGGAGACAAGGAGGAAGAAGAGTGGAGCGGAGGTGAGAGCGGCGATTACACGTCGGAAGACGAAGGGACGGAAGATTACCGGCGAGGCGGTTATCACGCCGTTAGAATCGGCGACGCTTTCAAGAACGGACGTTACGTTGTCCAAAGCAAGCTCGGTTGGGGCCATTTTTCCACCGTTTGGCTCTCTTGGGACACTCAGCTCTCTGTACATCCCCTTCTCTACTTGATCAGCATAATCTATCTACTCTATTTATCAAGTTAGCTTGTGGTTTCTTAGCTGTAGTTCTTTTGTTTCTTTCAGTAATATCTGGTTAGTGTGTTTTCCGAGTCTGTAATTGAAGAAATTTATCCAAAAAAGCAAACTATTTCTCTTTATTTGTGAGTAATATTGTGGTTGACTTATTGTTTAGAAACTATAGAAGAGAGAATATGCAGGATTTAAAGAACCAATTGAAAGCTTTTACCCAGATAATGTATTTGTCTGCTTGGTTAGTTTTGACGATGAAACAGCAAAAAAATCACTAGGAAATATAATTTATTCTTTTTTAAGACTTAGGTAAATTGCTTTTCTTTATGTTGGATTTTAATATATAATTTTTTAAAACTACAGCGTTTTGTAGCTTTGGAAGTACAGAAAAGTGCACAACATTATACTGAGGCCGCAATGGATGAGATAACGATCTTACAACAGATTGCAGATGGGGATAAAGAGGATAAAAGATGTGTAGTGAAGCTTTTAGATCATTTTAAGCATTCAGGTCCGAACGGACAGCACATTTGTATGGTGTTTGAATACCTGGGAGATAATCTCTTGACGCTCATCAAGTACTCGGATTATCATGGCATGCCTATTCATATGGTCAAGGAGATATGTGTTCATATTCTGGTGGGCTTGGATTACTTGCATAGGGAGCTTTCCATTAGACACACTGATTCAGCCTGAAAATATTTTACTTTTGTCAATGATAGATCTGTCTAAAGATCCGAGAAAGTCCGGCACTCCTCTTATGCTTCCCAATAGCAAGGACAAGGCATTGCCGGACTCTTTAAAGTCCACGAATGGGGACTTGAGTAGACATCAGAAGAAAAAGATTCGGAGAAAGGCTAAGAGAGCAGCCCAAGGGTGTGTAGAGAAGGAAGTTTCTGCAGGAGCCAATATGGACCCTGAAACGTCTGGTGCAGCTGAATCATCTACGAGTGAAAACCCAAATGTGGGTTCTGTTGAAGAACGTCCCACTAGTTCTTGCAATGCCAATAGATTGTGTAATACTGATGGTACAAAGGACACTGGTCAAGCAAGTCAATGTAATAAGAGAGGAAGCCGCTCCAAAAGTCGGAAACTATTGGCATCGGTTGATTTAAAGTGCAAATTAGTTGACTTCAGGAATGCATGTTGGACGTATAAACAGTTTACTAATGATATTCAGACGAGACAGTATAGATGTCCTTAGGAGATCCTGGGATCTAAGTATTCTACGTCAGCAGACCTTTGGTCATTTGCTTGCATTTGTTTTGAGCTTGCCACGGGTGATGTACTCTTTGACCCTCATAGCGGCGATAACTTCGACAGAGATGAGGTATTTTATTTTATGACGCTCTTATCCATTTTAACTTTGTTTTTGCATCACATATGATGTTTGTGTATCTTTTTAAGGTTCTCAGTCGCGCTTAATGAAAGTTCATTCAAGATGTGGCATTCAAGCTTTAAAGGCTGTGATGCACTTGTAAAATTAAAATTATTTGTTTCCTTGTTTTTGGAAAGGTAAAAGAAAAAGAAAATACTCTATGCATCTGAAAAAGAAAAGATGCTATAAACAGGGATAAACTTGAGCTTTTCTTTTTCATGTTGCTTAAAACGAGTTTGGAGGGAACTTCTTTGGGGTTGTCATATCTTTAATACAATAATCAGATTACTTTGATTTGGTTCCCAGCTGAAATGCTGAAATTTTGTCATTAAGCGGATACAGTAAGACTTTGTTAGGCTATTTGTTTATTCATCACTTTAGGAGAGATTTAAAAAGTTCAATGGCTGGAGGTCTTTCATCTAGCCCATTCTTGCACAAATTTTCATTTAGTTGTTTCAATTCAGGTTTCCCACTTCTCTTGATCCCAAAAGATTCTTGTATTTGTTTCCACTATGCTGTAACATTAAGTTATATGCATTTAGCATCTATGTTACTCAGACTTGGGTGTGAAAGTTGGATATAGATGTGTTTGATATAAGTCTGCTCAATATTTTCTTCCATGCAATTGGAGGATCTTTAGATGATCATATCCCCATATTCGTATATGTTGCAAGAAAAGTAAAAAGTCGGTGCAATATACTTTAGTATTATATTATTTTGAAATGATATTTGAACTGAGTGTAAGCTTATCTATGCTTGAGATAGAAGTTGAATGATCAATGGACAGTCATTTTCTGACGGCATATACCTTTAAAAAGGTAAGATTTGGTCATTCCCACTTGGGGAATCTTAATGGATTGTATTGCCCTGCATTTTTGCTTCCTTTTTTCTGGAAGCTGACTCAAGTTCAGAAGAATAATATTGCTTTTTGTAAATTTCTAAGCTCGTGATTGTGCAATGATATTGTTTTTGAACACTATGTTTGAAGATGAGTTCTATCAATGGTGTTTGTTACTTCGGGTTATGTGCTTCTAAGGGATTTCTCTCTCATTCCCCTCCCCTCTCAAAAGTATCTATGTACTGGAAAGGGGGTCATATTCTCATGCAACTTTCAGAGTAGTCACTGCTCAATGCAACTGTTTAAGGTTTTAGTTTTGAAAGTGCTACAAACAGCTGAACATGCTGAATGGTGGGATAGCATTTATGAATTACCTTAAATTGTTCTTAAATCTCTGGAGCGTGCCTTATTTGTGGTGTATATGTTTTGTGTGTGCATGTTCTTATGTCTGCATTCGTATATGTATTTTGGCAGCACTGAATAGTTTTGTTAAGCTGTGTGCATACTGGTGCATGGCATACTATTTATTGTTTAGGCTGTCTGTTTTAGTTTTACTTCACTAATGTACAAATGTTCTTTAAATTTCAGGTCTGAGGTCCATTATGGGACAACTGAGCTATTCTAATACAAATGGACTGAAAGTTGTTCTTTATAACGATGTTTTGGTTCTGAATCAAAATATACGTTTTGATGAATGCAATGTTGTTATCCCCTCTGTGCAGGACCACTTAGCTTTGATGATGGAGCTTCTAGGAATGGTGCCGCGCAAGGTGAGAATTGTGATTTCTACCTATCCACAAGTTTGCTTTTCTTTCTTAGAATTCCTGTATTCCAACTTAAATCATGTATGTAATACATTCCAGATTGCCTTGGGTGGCCGTTATTCACGGGATTTCTTTAACCGATACGGTGATTTAAGACACATCCGTCGGTTGCGTTTCTGGCCCTTGAATAAGGTCCTCATGGAAAAGTATGAGTTCAACGAGCAAGACGCAAATGGCATGTCTGACTTCCTGGTCCCGATCCTTGATTTTGTACCGGAGAAACGTCCCACTGCAGCTCAATGCCTTCTTCATCCATGGATCGACGCTGGCCCCCGACTTTTAGAACCATCGGGATCTTCATCGCAAACCCCAGTTGCAGTTTCGGAGAAAAAGAAGAGGGAGATGGATGATATGGAGGCAATGGAGGTTGCAATGGGGAATATTAACATCAGTGTAGATTCTAAACCTGCCAAAGGTCTCCAGTCTACTTCGAAACCCTCAGAGGCAGCAACTTCATCATCGGCATAGGACACATGTAATTCTTTTAAAAATATATATGTTTCTTATAAAATACAACTGAAACTGAAATTACATTCATATATATATATATATATGATGTTATATTTTGATACATAAGCTGTGTAAAAAATTTTACACAACCTTTTATATTTAAGCTATAAAATCTAAAACCTAAATCTTTAATACCCTAAAACCTAAACCTTAAACTCTAAAGTCTAAATTTTAATTATGATCCTTAAATTTTACACCATATAATTTCAACTCCAAACCTAAATCACAACTTAAATCTCTAGACCCTAAAAATGAAAAGCTTGTGTATCAATTTTTTTTCATATATATATATAGAAGGTAATTATCCCACGCACAAACGCTTGCGGAAACTTTGTTTACACAAGCGTTTTAGTTTTAGGGTTTAAGGTTTAGGGGTTAAGTGTAGTTGAATTTAGGGGTATTGATAGTATTTCGGATTTAGGGTTAAAATTTAGGATTTCTAAGTTAAAATTTAAATCTCTAACCATATTATCCTAAAACTTAAACCCTGCACTTAAACCTTATATTCTAATTATAAACCTTAAATTCTAACTATAAACTTTAAATTCTAAAACTATACACTGAAACTTTAAAATTTCTAAATTAAAACTCTAAACTTTAAAATTAAGACCTTGTGAAAGTTTTAAATTTTTTAATTTGTTTCACATTTTTCAAGAATGATAAATTTTCTTCCATCCCTATTGAAGTTATAATAATTATTAACCATATCATTAATATTGATATTATTAGGTACGTTTGCACGGCTTCTATTTTTTTAACATGATTGATAATTTTAAATTTTAATTTTTCATTCATATTATTAACAATTAAAAGGGTGACTTTTGTCAACAATATCTATAGTAAGTGATTAAAGACTTAAAACTCTTAATTGATACTCTCTTTTCTTTTTTAAATTGTTCTTAGATTGTGAGTTTAAGACCTAATAAGAACAAATTTTCCTCCTAAGTAAAAATTTTTCAAAAAGAAAGTGGGACTTTTCTAAACACAATATCAGCAATATCTTCATTATAGGTTTGTCTTTCATGATAAACCAATAAAATTTTTCCATCCTTTATGTTAATTGTTAAGAGACAATAATAGGTGATAACAAAATTCACACATATATACTGGTATTTGAGACACATTGTATGTTAATATATTTTAGTAATTGCTATAAATATATTTTGATATTCTATAATATATATTATAATTAATATATTATTATATCAGTTAGGATTCACACACACTGTGTAAAATTTAAAAGTTTTACACATTTTTTGGATGACATGAAGTCAAAAATACCCCAACGTTTGACTGGATAGTCACTTTGGTCTCTATTTTCTTTTTTTGGAGCAATTCAACTTTCAATGTTTCATTTTGGGTCAAAATGGCCCCTGTGCGGATAAAAATTGTTAGAAAACAAGCGGTAAACAGTTTAAAACGATTTGACAGAATGATAAGTCTGTAGAAAAAAATATTTTATATTTTATATAATTTTATAAAATTATTTTTGGACTGATGTAACGTTTTTTCATGTTAACACATTTGTCTATATGATATTGTCATGTCAGCGTGCACTGTTATATAGGTTTGTCCTGTCATTTTAGGCCATTTACCGTCAGTTAACTGATATTTTTCATCCACAAAGGGGCTATTTTGACCCAAAATAAAACGTTGAGGTTGAATTGCTCCAAAAAAGAATAGGGGCCAAAGTGACTATTCAGTGAAATGTTGGGGGCATTTTTTGACTTTATGCCTTTTTGAATTGTTTGATTAACTGATTTTAATGGTTAAGATTAAAAACTTTAAATTAAAGATCGTTAAGTTTTTTTTTAAAATCTTATTAGTACCAATCGTAATTTTCAACCATCGACTTTAACTAATCCAAAGATAAAAAAAACATGTAAAACTTGAACAATTATGTTCTGCATTCTTTATACTGCCTCTCAGGGGAGGTATATATCCCCATCCATATATCCCTCAAGTCTGGAATTTCTTCAATGGAAACCATCACAGAAAACATTTCCCAATTCAAAACATCACTAAATGGAGGCACATAATCTTTTGAACTCGGCACCCACTGTACAAAGACTCCACAACTTGAATGTCTTGGTCTTTTGTTTTCTAGTGCTTGGACAGTATTGGTCTGATGGCGCCATGCTCAGGGCGGTCTTGGGTTTTTGGTGGCCCAGGACGAATATAAAAAATAGGCTCAAATTAGAAATTTAAATTGCGGTTGTGGTCGTATTTATAGTCATGTTATGTTTTGTTGTTGTTGCAAACATTATATGCTATTTCGGTCACTGCGAGTATCGCGGTTGTGAAATCTCTTAATAACATATGCTATTGTGGACATAACAGTTGCGGGTATCGCGGTTTCATATGGTGGCGCTACCCGTGGGCGGATGTATGTAGCATATAAATTGGGGGTGCAATTGACCTCACTGTATTTGTTGGGGTATGGAGTTTTCAAGGAGGTAATATAGATTTTTTTACAAGAAATATTAAATTTGACCCCACTTAATTTGTTGGGGTATGGAGTCAACAATGCTTATTCTAGTGGTACAGAAATCCTCAATACCTCATACTTCACTCATGACCCCACTATAAGAAAATCCTAGCTCTGCCACAACCGTTATCGTTATGCAACGATCGTTGTTGCGGTTGCATACCGTTATTTAAATCTCTGTCCCTAATAGCAAGTAACAAAAAAATTAATTTTAAGAGTATGTTCATAATAACAAGTATTAAAAAATTGGGCCCCATAAACAAAAATTGAAAAAAAAATTGAATTTTAAGAGTATGCCCAAAATAACAAATATTAAAAAAATCGGGCCCCTAATAACAAGTATCCGAAAAAGTTGAATTTTAAGAGTAGACCTCTAATAATAAATATTAGAAAAAAAATCTCTATTAACAAATATTGAAAAATTGGGACCCTAATAACAAGTATTAAAAAATTAGACCATTAAAAATAATACAATTCGAATAAAATTAAAAACGTGTAACTTCTTTGAGCGGTGGGCCCTAGGCGGGCGCTCTTATTGCCCCTGTCCAGGGTCGGGCCTGGCCATGCTTCTCTCCTACAAAGAAAGCCATGGTGGAGATAATCCGCCATTGATGAGCCCCAAGAGCGCATTGCTTCTAAGATTGATTTCTGGGATCGATACGTCCTTCTTGGAATTGAACCTTTTGGAGGTGTTCGCATTGCGTAAAACATGAATTGAGTTCCCCACCAACTCCGACACGTAAAAAATACTGTAAGCCCCCGAAATATAACTAAGTGAACGATTCAAACAATGTCAAAAACCTTCCATTTCCGAGATTAATGTTCCTTATCAAGGTCATCTTGGACGGGGAGCAATATGAGCACCTACTCAGAGCCCATCTTACTCCAATAATTTCTCAAATAGTAATTTTATAAGTTAGTAGTTGCTCCTTATTGTTTGTTTTAGTTGTATTTAATGTGTTTTCTAACAAAACAATGGAAATAATGGTTTGTTAATGAAGCATTAGATTAATTGTCCAAAGTGATAACATATGCTTTCCGTTCTACTGGAATCCATTTTTGAGTTTTCATCTAGGACCCCGAAAATATTCGAGACAGATCTATTCCTTATCTTTCTCAGCCGTGACACAAGCTTCAGACTACCTGCTGATAAAGTTGTTAGAGTATGCCCAAATACCAATTATAAGATAATTGTAAATGACATTTATTTTTACCTTGTTTATTATTACATAGGCATTGCAATTATTATTTTCAGTTATTATTCTGCGTGCATAATAAACTGAATAATAATAAAGCCCTTAGATAAATATGATTATTCTTAAATGTCCTTAGTCGAGTATTATTGGGGGATGGACAACAATAATGCATTAAGACTAATATGGAGTTGATTGATGATAATGTTTTGTCATTGACATGGAGAAGCCAAAATCAATACATAAGTATGTGTTAGAGAACACATACTGGACTGACCTGCTATGAGCATGTTTCTTGGATCATTATGTAACAGTCACAACATTACTCATAATGATAACTACATACATGATCCTCAGACTTGAGATTATCACTATTTCAACATCTTGAGTGATATATTTTGATACAGTCAAACGTGTGTCGTAATTGACTACACTATAAAGACTGATATTGGATCTGTAACACCTATATTTGATTTTGATATAACTTAAAGAAAAATGTTTTTAGATTTAAAACTAATTTGCAAAAATATTTCAAAAGTCCATAAACTTGAAATATATGTTTGAAATATTTTCAAAAGGTTTTTGACATGTTTAAATGCTTTTAATATAGCCAAAGTGTCAAAAACATGCTGTGAGTATCGATACCCATACACAGGTATCGATACCTGGTCAGCTGTATCAATACCCATTTTACTCGTATCGATACGCCCCTTTGTTTTGCCAAAAACTTAATTTTACAATAGCCAAAATCGATATCGATATAGCTTAGACCATACCAATACAGAAGGGTTCGTACCGGTACGCATGTATCGTGTACCGATACCCAATGTAAATTTGCCCAACGCTCTTTCTATTTTGAGGCAGGAACTAATACCCGAAGCTCGAGTACCGATACATCCCGCACTATACTGCATTTAATGTTGGAAATAAAGTCCCAATGGCTCTAAACAACCCCCGATGGCTAGTAACGGCCATGAAGTCATTAGAGGGTTTAAAAGACCTCTCCAAGCATCCATGTAAGAACAAGAAACAAACTACCAACATTCAATGTATAGAGAAAGTGTTTCAGTGCTTTAATTTTTTAATTTCTTTGTAGAACGCACTAGTGGGCTTAATTGTTATATATGCACAAGTGTTAGGTTTTGGGTGAGAGCTTAATTGTGCAAAAACATTTTCCTTGTGAAGGTTTTCTTGTTTACTATTTATTTTTCTCTTGCAAAAGAGTGTTTTCTCAAAGCTTTAGGGTATAAGCTTTAAGGTTGTAAAAGTTTTCTCTTGAACTTAGAAAAAGGGAAGAAATTAATAGTGAATTTGGGAAAATCCTTAGTGGGAAGCTAAGGTAGTGGATGTAGAATTTGGTTAGAAAGTCGAACCACTATAAATCCATGTGTCTATTTTTAAAATTCTCATTACTTACACCACCATCACTCAAAAACCAATTCAACCCCTCTTGGTTATCTCGTTTGATCGTCGGGCCTCCCAATAGGATCTGTAACAA
The DNA here is from genome assembly GCA_019671005.1 of Hibiscus mutabilis. Lineage (NCBI taxonomy): Eukaryota > Viridiplantae > Streptophyta > Magnoliopsida > Malvales > Malvaceae > Hibiscus > Hibiscus mutabilis. The sequence continues at coordinate 51,679,408 of CM033721.1, read as the reverse complement.
TCTATGGTTGATCAAGATAGGATTTATCCCTCCTACATAATACGAGTAATATCGTAGGTCACTTGATTGAGTGAGAATAGAAATGCATGACCATGCTCGAATAAGTTGATATGAGATATCATAGTTATTCATTTATAATAATCTACTCAAGATATCAAGAAATGTTAGATTGACTGTACAAGTGTAAATGTTCCATGACATGTGTCCAATCTAGATATAAAGGACAAAAGGATGTAATACATGAAAAGAGTTAATCACGAAGAGGTTATGTCGAATCATGGTTCCGTGTAACTTAGGTGACAATGACATATTGCTAGATGTCACTCATTGTTTGTAATATTAGAAATGTTCTAATATTTACTACTAACGTTACATGAACCTACAGGGTCACACTCACAGTTGAAATGAACATATATTAAACGAATTATACATGTACAAATTTCTTGTACATGGATTTAGTTAAATTAATATATATTTGATATATATAATTTAACTATTTGATAAATATTAAAAGAAAATAATTATTGTAATTATGAATCTTTTAATATATAAATAATATAATCCGATTTAAATCAATTTATTGAAATCCTAATTAAAGTTGAATTGAGATTATATACATATATATATATATTGAAATCCTAATTAAGTTGAATTATGATTATATGTATTTAATATATATATGTTAAAATCCTAATTAAGTTGAATTGAGATTATATATATTTAATATATATTGAAATTCTAATTAAGTTGAATTGAGATTATATATATTTAATATATATATTGAAATCATAATTAAGTTGAATTGAAATTATATATATTAATATATGAACAAAATTAAGAGAAGAAAAATATTCTTTTTCTCTATATTATTCCAAGATCAATGGTTTACAATTTATAGAAAAAAACAATACTACAAAAAGAGAAATTAACTCCTAAAAATCAGTAATTGATATTTAGTCTATACTAATTCTTAGAAATTACGGATAAGATTATAAGAATAATTTACATTAGTGATAAGATTCTATTACCAAATACATACAAATTTCCAACACCCCTTCAAGCTGGCGAGTAGATATTGATCAAACCCAGCTTGCCACTAAGTTTTTCGAATAGAGTTTTATTGAGACTCTTAGTTAACAGGTCTGCAACTTGTTGCTTTGTGGTTAAGTAAGTTATGCACACCGCCCCTGATTTAACCTTTTCCTTGATGAAGTGTCGATTTATTTCTACGTGTTTGGTGTAGTCGTGGTGAACAAGATTATGAGCAATTTTGATTGCTGCTTGGTTGTCAAAGTACACCTTCATTGGTGGCTCACATAGTACTCGGAGTTCCTCCATTAATCGTTGTATCCAAATTACCTCACATATGCCTTGGGACAATGCTCGAAACTCAGCCTTGACTGTACTACGAGCTACAAACAACTGCTTTTTACTCCTCCATGTCACAAGGTTACCCCGTACATAACTGTAGTAGCCACTAGTAGCGTGTCTGTCATTTACTGGACCTGCATAATCTGCGCCAGTATAAACCTCCACACATTTGTTTTCTATTTTTTTTAAAGTTTAGGCCCTTGCTTGGAGTCCTTTTCAAATACCGTAACACTTTGTAGGCAGCCTCTAAGTGTTTCTCCCTTGGTGCATGCATAAATTGACTGATGATGCTTACTACAAAAGCAATATTGGGTCTTGTGTAAGATAGATATATGAGTTTTCCTAAAAGTCATTGGTATCTCCGCTTGTCCACTTCTTCTCCATCCTCACCAGTGCCTAATTTTTGATTGAACTCCATTGAGGTATCGACAAGCTTGCAACCCAACATACCGGTCTCAGTCCGTAAATCAAGGACATATTTCTGTTGGGAAATTTACATACTTGCCTGGGTCCTTGCTACTTCCATTCCAAGGAAGTATTTGAGGTTTCCCAAGTCTTTAAGTTCAAATTCTGTGTTGAGAAAATTCTTCAGTTAGCTGATTTCACTTGGATCATTCCTTGTAAGTATGATATTGTCAACATAAATGATAAGCATTGTACATTTACCAGTTTTTGAGTGCTTGTAAAACATAGTATGATCTGCTTGCCCCTAAGAGTATCCATGGCTGGTCATGGCTTTGTCAAATCGACTTAACCATGCCCTTGGGGACTACTTCAACCTGTATAAGGACTTCCTTAGTTTGCATACTCGACCGTTCTCTTTTTCAAACCCTAGTGGAAAATCCATATACAGCTCATCGTTCAACTTGCCATTGTGGAAGGCATTCTTCACGTCTGATTGGACTAAGGGCCAATCTAAGTTGACCGCAAGAGAAAGAAGTACTCGTATCATATTAAGCTTTGCAACGGGTGCGATGTCTCATCGTAATCAACACCATAGGTTCGTGTGAAACCTTTTGCTACAAGTCAAGCCTTATATCGATCTATGCTACCGTCGGGTTTAAACTTTGTGGTAAAGATCCATTTGCAACCCACTATTCTTTTTCCTTCAGATAGATCTAAAACTTCCCATGTTCCATTGTTTTTTAGTGCCTTCATCTCTTCTAAGATAGCTTGCTTCCATTCTGATGACTCAAGAGCTTCTTTCACATTTCTCAGAGTGTCTACGCGGCCAATGTTAGTCACAAATGCCTTTTAAGACTTAGATAAGTTCCTATAAGAGTCAAATTGAGAAATAAGGTGCTGAGTACATGTTTGTGTGCCCTTACGAACTGCAATCAAGAGATCAGTAGGCGACAGTGCATGTGGCATTTCTGGCTCGGAATAATCATTGGGAGTAGTTGAGTTTGGCATTGCTATCGTGTCTACTTCAGAAGGATGGCGGCGCCATGAATATACTAGGAGCTCAGGAACCTGTAACTGAGGTGTTTCAGTGGGAATGAGAAGAATACCATGGTTACCGGGGTCTAGTGGATTAACAGGTTTAATGAGAAGAGTAATGAGTGTCTCATCTTCATTGAGAGTGTCCCCCTTGAATATGAGTGTTTGAAAAATAGGGTTCAAACTTAAAAAAATGTGACATCGCGGGAGACAAACATGCGACGCAAGGTTGGAGAATAGCACTTTTATCCTTTTTGTGTGGGAGAATAACCTAAGAAGACACATATATGATCTCGAGGGTCAAGTTTAGATTGTCCAGGTTGGTGACAATAGACAAATGCCTTACAACCAAAATTTTAGGTGGAACCAAACAAAACAATGGAAAGGCCTTTTGTACGGTACTAAGAGGTGATTGAAGGTTGAGAACTTTAGAGGACATTCGATTTATCAGGTAACAAGAAGTGAGGATCGCCTCCCCCCACAAATATTTTGGGTTATTCATTGTGAACATTAGAGCCCGTGCTACAACCAATAAGTGACAATTCTTTCTTTTGAAAACACCATTTTTTTTGGTGTGTCGGGGCATGAACTTTTATTTATAATTCCACAGTCAGAGAGATATGGGCCAAGAACAGAGTTGAAGTACTCTTGGCCATTGTCAGTGCGAAACGTGTGTATAGTGGAGTTAAATTGGGTGAGGATCATGGAGTGGAAATTCTAAAATATTTTTGAGGTTTCAGATTTATCTTTTAGGAGATAGAACCAACATACTTTAGTATGGTCATCAATGAAGGTGATGAACTATCTAGCTCTGGTGACATTGTTAACACGGCTAGCTCCCCAAAGATCACTATGAATTAAGGAGAAAAGGTTGGGATTGGACATATGGTTTTAAGGGGTATGGAACATGGGTATGCTTTTATAATTGACAAGTCTCACACTTAAAGGAATTGGCATTTTTATTATGAAATAACTGGGGAAGTAAACGTTCAAATACATAAAATTTGGATGTCCTAACCTACGATGCCACAATATGACGACATTCTTATTTGAAATGGAAAGAGCAGATCCTAAGTGCGAGTTGTCTTGTTTATTCACAGGGTTGTGGTTATCCAATATATAGAGTCCATTGTCTACCTTAGCAGTGCCAATCATCCTCCCCGATTTCTGTTCATGTATAACACAATCAAGAGCAGAAAATTCAGCAAGAACTTTATTATCTTCTGTGAGCTTACTGACTGAAAGTAAGTTACATGATAATGTAGGAACATGAAGAACTTTATCAAGTGTAAAATTCTTGGTGAGGTGAACTGCTCCGATTCCAACAATCGGAGAGTGAGAGCCATTTTCTATTCGGATATGTGATTGGTTGTGGCTGAGAGCATATGTGTAAAATAGAGACAAGTTACCTGTCATATGATCGGATGCACCAAAATTGAGAATCCAGGAAGAAGAACCACTATTTTTAGAAGTAGTATTCAGGGTAGTACCTTGAACAACCAATGATCCATGTGCGGTGGGTGTACCAAGCATTCGGTGGAGAGTTTCGAGTTGAGTTTTGGTTAGGCGAACATCCAGAACAACATCCATAGAGGCTTACTATGAAAAGACTAGACAAGAGGATATTTTGAGAAAAAATGCCACAAGTTGGTGATTGATAGTAGGATTAGATAATCCTAAAGCTCTGATGCCATGAACAAAATTAAGAGAAGAAAAAGATTCTTTTTCTCTATATTATTAAAAAAAAACACTGGTTTACAATTTATAGGAAAAAACAATACTACAAAAAGAGATACTAACTCCTAAAAATCAACAATTGATATTTAGTCTATATTAATTCCTAGAAGTTAGGGATAAGATTAGTGACAAGATTCTATTACCAAATATATATAGATTTCCAACAATATATATTGAAAATCCTAATATGAGTTGGATTATGATTACAAAGGTTATATAAAGGCATAAGAGATCTAGCACTCATTAATTCTTTTTGGAAAAACCCTCTAAATAGTTTAGAGAGTTTTATATGCTCGTTTTAAGTGGGTGAACTAGTTAGAGGTCAGAGCGTTATCGTTGTGGCTTAGAAATTAACATCGTGGAATCGTGATTAGATATCTATCTTCTCCAAATCAGAAATTCCAAATTTTAAACATGTAATTTTTCACCCTTATTTAGCCCGATTCGTTCCTCGTACATGGATCTCTGGTGATGATCGTTGGGTAATTTTTCTGCTGCACCTTAGGATGTACTGATGTGACCTAACAATGGTATCAAAGCCACTTGTACGATACAGATTCAGGTTTTAATTACTTGGTTGATATAATTGTATAAGATACATGTTATTTTTTGATTTATTTAGTGAATATATGATATTTGTACGAGCAAATTGATTCAATCATGGTTAACCTGTTGATCCAGTTAAAAGATGTTCCTAATATTTATGATTAAGAGTTAATCATTAGGATCTTTGTCGATAGAGTTTGAAATATTATATGTTAATGTTAACATGTTCAATATGGAGTTTTAGGGCTGATAGTGTTTTGCACAAGAACAAAAGTTGTTCCAAATGAAAACCTTATATATTAAGAATCCCGGAAACAATAATCTATTGATAGAACTTATCAAATCGTGAGGTTTTCCCCACAGGGAATATAAGTGCAAATTTTAAATTTCTCCCTTCAACCCTATGAAGGCAACAAAGGTCATAGGCACATTTCGATAATTTTTAATAATCAAGATAAAACAAGTGCATGTTATAATTGACATGCATGGTGTTTGGAATGCATGGTTGTAACAAATAGCCCATTTAGTTTGATATGAATACGGTTGTGCCTCTCTATACTTCTATTGTAATTCTCTTCTCATCTTACTCGCTCGCATGTAAAACAAGTTTATGAAATTGTAATCTATATGAAGAAGCATGGGCTAGAGGAACAAAAGGATGGGCTGACAGAAATATGCTTGAGAAGTGATTTTATACTTAGAATAATTTAGTTATCCCATTGGCTTGGGACGAGCCACCTTAGGATATGTGCTTTAACTATTGTATTTATATTTACTGCTTTTCATGTATGTGATAAAATGAATGTATGAGATGCATGCTAGTTAATTGATAAGATCAAATGTTAAATAATGAGATAATATTCACAAAACCTCTCAATAAAATATTAAGTCATTTATTGCCTCCCATTGTTAACCCTCGTTAAAGTTTGTAATCACTAATTTTGTTCGGGGTTGACCCGTTTTCTTTATTTTGCAATAATGGGCTTATATATGTACATACTATTAGGTGATAAGGAAATGGGCTCATGTGTGTTATTGTATGTATATCAAGTAGGTATCATTGATGTGTGTTTATTATATGTATGGTTATTAACTGTTTAGACATAAACATATATGCCTTTGTTTGTCAACCTTGCATGTAGTATACAATTGTATGTGTTATTAATATGTTAGTATGTATACTTGTTTTGATATCATCAAGGTCTAAATGTGAGTATGGGTATGTACATTGTATGTATTGCTTGTATGTATATATGTATGTATTCATTATTACTTCAATGTCTTAAATATTTAACTATGAATGTTGTATATTGCATATATGGTTATATGTACATGTTATGTGTGTATTATTGTTTGTATGTATATGTGTTCATGAATGTGTAATATGTATGTGTATATGTACATTATATGTTAGTATTATTATTATTATTATTATTATTATTATTATTATTATTATTATTATTATGTATTATTGTTATCTAAGGACAAGAAAAAAACAAACAAATCATAAGTTAAAATTAAAGCCCAGTGTGTTTTTATAAAAGTTCAAGTCCATTACATATTTAAAACACAAAAAAACAATATATCATATAAGCCCATTTCTGGCCCAACACCATTAAATCAAAAGCCCTAATTAATCTGATAACTCTTCTTCTTTTTGCAGCCGCCTCAAATCTAATCGTTGGATCAGATTTGATCCAACGGTTTAGATTAAACCAGAACAGGCCATCCAGATCTGCCACTCACGCCACGCGCCGACGCCCTACCTCCCACGCCCAGGTGAAGCCCATGCGCGGACGCTTCGCCTTGCATGCGCCTCTGCCGATTCATCTCCCGACCACGTGGCCTCGTCACCGGCGATCCTGTATTATCACCACTGGCTCCCAACCACCATGCATAAAAAGAAACAATAAAAAATGGGTTATTAGAGGCAATCATCCGTAATGATTCAATTAATGGTTGCTTGAGAATGTAAAAAAAGAATTGAGATACAAACTGTAATCAGATTGTAATAGAGGGCAGATTCAAGAAGGAATAAAAAAAGAAACATTCTGAGTTTTTCCCTTTCTATCTTTCTTTTCGAATCCAAGCACAACAAGAACAAATAAGCAAATTCCAACCATCAATGGACTATCAGAGAGTTTCTACTTTTTTCCCTACTAATTTAAATTCGAAACAAATAGACAACAAAGAAAAGAGAAAGGAAGAAGCATTTACTGTTCATTAGTGACGATTTCCAATGGTCGAAGACTCCAACGGTCGATCCCAACGGTGAGGAGCTAGGTCCCGGTAAGGAGAATAACATACTTCGGTTGCGGCTTGATCCAACGTCGGAACACCTAGATCGATGACAAGGAAGACCGATAGACCCATAAGGATTTCACGTCATTAGGGGCTATTTTGGGAGAAACCGAGCCGATAAAAGGAAGAGGGGGCTAAGACGTACTCACCGACGGCCTTGCATATCCGAAAAGCCCGACAGAGCGTCGGCATCGAGTTGGAGAGACGGCGAAGGCTTAGGGTTCATGAGAGCTCTCTTATGTTGAAGAAGTAGGGGAATAAGGGTTATAACCCCTTTTTTAGATATAACTGGTTGGTTAATTGGTTATAACCGGTCAACCAGTTATCCTTCCAAACCCATCAAATCGACCCGCTCGTACCAGACCCGTGAACCCGACCCGGATCCAATTCCATCAGCCCAAACCAGTGGGCTTGGTACACCATTATCTTATTTATTTGATTTCGGCCCATATATAGTCCCTTTTTAGTATAACATGTTTTATATCCTCTTTTCCTTTTTTGTAGTATTTTTTATTAAATATCGTATAATACGTGCACCTTATATATGTTGCATAGTGTTTAGATTGTACATAAAGATTTAATACTTAGTTTATATAACATATACTACTAATATATATTTTCATTCAAATATGTGACCCTTTTAATATTAATATATATTTTATAAAAACTATAGTGTATATATTATAAGGTTTGTATATATATAATATGAAACATTTATAATATATAATATACAACTTATTAACATAATATACGATGTATATGTATATAATGTTTATAAAATGTACTATACAATTTTTTTAAATATAATATATGCCTTATATAATATGAATTTCTTTTATACCGTATATGTCATATAAAGTTCCTAAATATATAGTTTTCTACAAATATAGATAATTTACTTTTAGTATAACATATGGTTTTGAAATAAAATATTTATATTATTATAAACAAGGTTTTTCATTAAATGCTAATTTTATATAATTTTATAAAAAGATTATAATATATATATATAATTTTCTTTTAATATAATATATAGTTTTTGAAGGTGTATAATATATATAGTTTTTTAAAAGGCTATAATATTTGTAGTTTTAAAGTTTGTAATATAATCTTAAATTATATTTGGGAAAACTATCCCAGTGACCACCCAACTATTGGCCGCGACCTGTTTTGACCACCCAACTAAAAAAATTCAAAATTTGACCACTCAACTATTTAAATAGACCTATTTTGACCACTGACCATTAAAATCTAACGGAAAGGTGAAGTGGCAGTTTAAGTAAAATTTGTATAATTACACTTCTAGTCTCTTTTAATTATATATTATATCAATTTGGTCTTAATTTTAATTTAATTAAATAAAATTAATCAACTAATCAGATAACGACACGTGTCACCACCCTATTATATGAATTTATTTTAATTTCTAATTTAATTTATTTAATATTATATATATTCCTCCAATCAGGCGGTGACATGTGTTACCACCTAGTTAAAGGAAAATTCAAAAAAAGAGAATAGCCATGGTGTGGTTTGAACCCTTGGTGGAAAAAGCCAAGGCTTAACCACTAGGCCAACTACTCCTTTATGATGTAAAATGCATCATTCTATATGTATCTTATAATGAAGTAAGTGCTAGGAAAAAAAAAGAAAAACTGTTTGAGAGGAGACTTAAACATGGGTCACATGAGATATATAAAAATACGCATATCAAATATTCGATTTAAATGAAAAGAAAATTTATTTTAAAAAGTATTCAAATATTTTTAAAAATATTCGAATATTTTATTTAAAAATATTAAATTAAAATTTTAAAATATTCGAAAACTTTTTTAAATCAAATTTATTTTCTTTTAAATCAAATATTTTTATTTTAATAAATATTTGATTTAATTTAAATATAAAAAATAAAAAAATATTTGAATATTTTAAATTGAATTTCTTTTTTTTAATATTTTTTAAAATCAAATATTTAATAATTTCAGATTTTAGTTAAATCAAATATATTTGATTTATTGATATGCGTGTTTATATATTTCATGTGACCCATGTTCGAGTCTCCTCTCAAACATTTTTTCTTCTTTTTTTTCCTAGCACTTACTTCATTATAAGATATATATAGAATGATGCATTTTACATTATAAAGGAGTAGTTGGCCTAATGGTTAAGCCTTGGACTTTTCTCCCGAGAGGTCAAGGGTTCAAACCACACCATGGCCATATTCCTTTCTCTTGAATTCACTATGGCCATATTCCTTTCTCTTGAATTTTTGTTTAATTAGGTGGCGACACCACCTGATTGGAAGAATATATAAATATATATTACTAAATAAATTAAATTAAAAATTAAAATAAATTCATCCAATAGGGTGGTAACACGTGTCGTTATCTGATTAATTGAATAATTTTATTTAATTAAATTAAAATTAGGATCAAATTGATATAATATATAATTAAAATGGGCTAAAAGTGTAATTATACAAATTTTACTTTAATTGCCACGTCACCTTTTCGTTAGATTTTAACGGCCGGTGGTCAAAATAGGTCTATTTAAATAGTTGGGTGGTCAAATTTTAAATTCTTTTAGTTGAGTGGTCAAAACAGGTCGCGACCAATAGTTAGGTGGTCACTAGGATAGTTTTCCCATTATATTTTTGTAAAATACGTATGAAAATGTTTTGGGCCCTAGGCTTTTTGGGTTTAGTTTTAATAGTTTGGGCCTTTTGTTTTGGGCTTAGATTGTAGGGCATAGTTAGTACCTTTTGGGCTTAGGTTAGAAGTAGCAAAATTAATTTGAATAATTTGTATCGTGTGCCCGTCTCATAGGGACATGATCCTAGAATTAATCAAATTAGCCTTAGGTCTTTTAGAGCCTTAGTTAGATTAGGGTTCGATTAATTTAGTAAATTTAAATTTATCCTTAACTTATTGGGGTAAATGTTAAATTTATTAAATTAATTGAACATTTCTTAATTACTTTAGGGGTAAATCAATTTTAAGTTTAACTTAACATTAAATCACAAATTAGTCATCGTAAATTAGGCTTCTTAAGCTTTTAGGGCTAAGTATATAATAAATTGGGTCTTCCTTTTGTATGTTTATATTTGCTCCTTTGATTGTCATGCCTTAATTGTCATTCATATAATCCTTAATCTTAACCGCATTCTAAATTAATCTAAATCGTAAAAGGGAGGTACATATTAATTCCAATATTTGTGTCATAACAGTCTGAGCTTAAAGGATGTTGACCAAATATTCGAATTAATCCTTACCATCCCGAGGTAAATGAGTTAAAAATTAACAAGAATCATCACATCATACTTAAATGTTTGCATAAAGGTGACGTATGGTAGTCGAACCATGAATTAACATGGCAATAGGACTTATTCGATGTCAGTTTAATCTATGGTCCGATATATCATCAACCTTATTAATTAAACGTCTAATTAACTTGAATCCACCAATTTGATAAGGTTCGTGCAATCAAGGTTAATTTTCATCTAAGAATTCCGAATTAAATTCAATATAAATCTCAATGAATTTCATCCTTTTAAAAGTAACAAATATTTTGGTACCGATCTTTGGGCGTGATAGGGGTGCTAATCCTTCCCCACACGTAACCAACTCCCGGACCCTTTCACAACGAATCTCTATTTTCTCATGGTGTCCGGCCTACCTTACCCAAGTGGCCGGTGGCGACTCCAAGTTTTCATCGTTTTCAAGAATTTAAGGTTTTCAAAAGAAATCCCCAATCTTCCAAAAGGCTTTCATTAGTGATTCAGGGGATAATTAGTAGCTGACTTCTTTTTTAAACAAACACTCTTAATCCCAATGCCAATTCTTTTTAAAAGGAAGAAAAAGGTCACTACAAAGTCTAGATCGATACAATGTACGTTCTGCTAAAGCGAGGTACTTATATCTATCTTGGCCAAACATAAAGAATAAGCAAGTGATATTCACTGGTTGTAATATTGGTTAAAGACTTAACTAGGTTACTCTAATAGTATTAGAAACCTAAAGGCTTGTTAGTACATATAAACACCCACCGCCACGTGTCGCTTGTAAACATGGCCGGACAACCTGTTGCAAAAAATATTGCACAAAGGATATCTAGCAATCACGTGACAACGCACATGACGCTACTGTCGCAACTGCCACAACCCTCTTTCGAGTAGCTTGACGTTTAGAAAAAAACCTTAAACCAATAGAGCCGCCATCAATATTAAAAAAAAGGTGTGTTTGGATCACCTAAAATGGGTTATTTTAATAAAATCATTTTGTTTTATTAAAACAATGATTTTTCGCCTACGAAAACAAAAACTGGTTCGGGAGTCGGTTACGCGTGGGGAAGGGTTAGCACCCCCACAACGCCCAAAAATTGGGACCTAGCCGTTTACAAAAAGTTTTAATGTCGGAATTCGCGAGTTCGTATAAAGTTTAAATTATTGTCCATTTATGAATTTGATTTCATTTTAACGGCACCACTGCCAGGAGAGTAAACTTTAATCACCACCAACATTTCTGGCGCTAACTTGTTACCTCCTTTTGGTAGAACACCGCATTAATTAAGTTCTACTTTTTATCAAGCAAGCAAGAAAAGAATTAGTGCGTTGAAGCTTTTAATTATCCTAAGTTAGTGATTATTGACCTAAAATGTTGTCTAGGTAATTTTTATCTATTAAGGTTAAAATATGGTTAAGTGTTTTTTATGAACATTAAATGTGAAGAAAAGTTTTATTCATATTTACAAGGCCCTAACTAAGGTAATTTAGTACCTAATCCCAAGGGCTTTATTTAACCTAATCCTACATATTAAACAATCATATTTACTCATATCTAAGTTTTTATATGGAAAGATTCAATCTAGCAAAAAAACTAAAATTAAACAATTCTATTTACAAAACATAATTAAACACAAATAGTTTTAAACAAATTAAAGACAAACAAACATATATACAAATTTCAATATTGAGAAGGAAGAAATCACAAAGTTAAAATTCCAAATATTTACAAGATTAAATTTACAACAATTATAAAAAGAAGATTAAAAAGTTAATGGATCAATGGAGATGGTGAATTACATGTAAATAACTCAGTTTAAAAAACTCCTTATGAATTTCTTCTTCAAAGTAAATAGATCAAGTATCAATTTTTGAAAGAACACAAACAAGAATCAACGTAAAAAATCTCTTTTACTTAAACAAAGAAGAACACACAAATGAAAATAATAAACAAATACCTCAAAAGAATGCTTCAGACTTTTTATTCCAACTCCAAATCCCAGTACAAAAGTTTGAGCACAAATTGCGCAGAATTCTCAATGAGTGTTTCTCAAACCAAACTGTATCTCTCCAGTCAACTGTGTATGTGTGTTACAAAGACTTGAACCCCTTTATATAGGCTTTTTGACCTAAAAATCCCAAAATTTAGAATAATAAAAAACCTATTTTTGGGTGATTTTTCATTTTTTTCATTAAATGCATATACAATTTAATTTAAAGTTGATTTGATTCGAATTTTTGGGGCAACTTTGGGCTGACCTCTCCTTTTTTCATTTAATGTAGATTTAGATGCAATCTAAAAAATATTTGATTTTGAATCTTCATTCGAATCTGATCTAGTTCTTGCCATATTCGAATAAAAAAGAAAGCCCTAACCCTAATTTTCCCTCTTCACCTTGTAGGGTTTCGGCCAAGGGGATAGCGGTAGCGTAATCTCGGATGACCCAGCGTAGCATCGAGCCCTGCAAAGGGCCGAGCTTTGCGCGAAGTAGTTGCTGTCGCAGCAACCCTACTATTGCTCGCAGCACAGGGTGAGGTTGGGTGAAGCATCAGCGTGACTCGAGGCTATGGTGAGGACCTGTGGTGGTCCCATGGCTACTCGTGGAGATGGGGACAGGGTAGCACGACGATGTAGGGCAGTTGTGAAGAGCGAGACCTCATGCAGGGAAGGGTGCGAAGACGCGACGACGGAGCGGCGTGAGAGATAGTCAGTTGTTGGTGCTCTTCTTCGATCCCGATCGGTTGAACACCACGGCTGCCGGTGCAAGGGCGAGCTGGTCGGGCTCGGCACGAATGGAGAAGTGGTTCCCTTTCCCCCGGTTCAATCTGGACCTTCTGATATCAACCCTAGATTTGACGGTTGAGATTGAATCCTGCACATGTGGTTAAAAATTGGGTTATATTGGGTTTTTTAATTGGGCCTAATGTTTTTTTAGTGCTAAATGGATCCTTATTTAATTATATTGGACCCCTTTATTTCTTTTTGGTTTTTATTTTAATAAGGTAATAATATATATACATATAATAATATAAATAAATAAGTAAATAACTAAATAAGGGCAGTGAAAATTTAGTGACAATAGCTGACCCTCTTTGCTCATTTCGGTGAAATAGGAATAGAGCAAAGAACAAGACACTAATTTTCACCGATTGCCAATTCACTGGGCGATTTCCTTCTTCTAACACCCCAAACGGATAGGCTGGTTCCATTCTCCTATCGTCTGAACGGATAGACGGGTTCCATTCTCTTTACATCTGAGCGGATAGACGGATTCCATTATCCTTATGCCTGAATGAATAGACGGGTTCCATTCTCCTTGTGCCTGAATGGATATGCTGGTCCCCATTCTCCTTACGTCTGAATGGATAGATGGGTTCCATTCTCCTTATGTATGAACGGATAGACAAGTTTCATCTTCATGGGGAAAGCTTTTGCATACCTGTCAAAATAACTGATTCATATATGATGATTATGCTCCTAAGGATGTCTAAAACATGAATACATATCAAGTTTTATGCTTTTCTTTTTAACATGATTCACTCTTTTAGCCTAGACAAGCGACCATCTCTACTGTCTCTGTTTTTCCATTCTCATTCTTTGTATCTCTTTGCTTTATCAAAAATATTCGATCTTTGCTCACTCAATCTAGTGATGTTGTACCCCTAGTTAAAAGGATAAACTTCTTCAAATATGCTTCACCATTCTTGCAAATGTCTCCAAATCTACTATCATTGTAGTTGATACATCAATATTGTATGAAAGACCTTTTAAGCAATTATGGGAAAGCTCTAGATCCCTGGTCGTCTCTTGAAATACAATCAAGCCCTTATATGGTTCCTTGTGAGTTTCTAGTTTACTCACATGAGAATCTCCACCCAATATGTTGTCGATTGATATCGGTAATTCCCTATTGCCCCAACAATACCAGCATATTTATCAAGCAAGATCTCATATTTATGACTCGGAACTTAGCCAACAGACTGCGCATAGTTCCCATACTTTTTAGACCATTTTCAAAGTAATGCACAAAAATCTTTTGCATGATTTCATGATGTCAACCAAGTGGCTCTTGTCCTAATATAAGATGTTTATTCAAAGGGATAGAGATGCAAGAGAGAAAATTCTTTGAAAAGAAACTTTATTAATATTGTGGCAAACATGAAAAAAAAGTACAAAGTGAAGGGGTTGGAGAATAAGTATCCGATATCAAGGGCTAAATCTTTCCCAAATTGAAGTACCAGAAACGACCCTGAATGCTGCCTTTTTCGAAAATATTTTGTCTGTTATAACAACACATGAAGATACAAAATTCTTCCCGAAATGTCAAGTATCCGAGAGAGTCATTTTTTGCCCGGCCAGTTTCAAAAATTCAAGCCGCCCTTTTGCGGGTTTTCACCTCGAATCCACCTTTGGTTTCGAGAAGCCCTTTGCGGGTTTTCATCTTGAACGCTCTTTTTTCCATATTTTTTTTCTCTTTTTTCCTTTTTCTTTTTCTTTTTTTCTTTTTTTTTCTTTTTTCTGAAGCTCCCTCTCGGGTTTTCACTTCAGTTTTCTTCTTCAGGCATAATATCTCTTGACCGAATCTGAGTTCACCAGATTCTTGAGCTCTTCTCCATCTATTTCAGCTAAGATTAATGCTCCTCCAGAGAAAGCCTTTGTTACGACGTAAGGCCCATCCCAAATATGCACCCATTTCCTTTAGAATTCAGCTTGGATTAGCAATTTTTTCTTTAACACCAAATCTCCCTCTTGAAACTCTTATCTTTTGATACATTTGACCGTGGTAGATGGCTTTTAATCTTTTTTCATCAATGAGGTTCAACTGGTCATGTCTTGCTTGGATCCATTCAGCTTCTTTTAGTTTTGCCTCTATCAGAACCTGGAGGGATGAAATTTCTACCTCGATCGGTAAGATAGCCTCCATTCCATATACTAGTGAAAATGGTGTTTCCCCTGTGGAAGTTTGCACAGTGGTTCTATAGCATGTAAAGCAAATGGCAACTTCTCATGCCAATCCTTGTAGGTGTCAGCTATCTTCGCAACTATTTTCTTAATGTTCTTGTTGGCGGCCTCTACAGCCCCATTCATTTTCGGGCGGTAGGTTATTGAATTGTGATGCTTAATCTTGAACTGCTCACAAACCTAGCTATCATCTTGTTGTTCAAATTAGAGGCGTTATCAGTGATAATCTTCTCGGGCAAATCGTAGCAGCAGATAATCTCTTTCTTTAGGAATCGACTTACCATCGATCTAGTGACATTCACATACAAGGCCATTTCTACCCATTTGTTAAAGTA
The DNA here is from genome assembly GCA_019671005.1 of Hibiscus mutabilis. Classification (NCBI taxonomy): domain Eukaryota; kingdom Viridiplantae; phylum Streptophyta; class Magnoliopsida; order Malvales; family Malvaceae; genus Hibiscus; species Hibiscus mutabilis. Next base: position 51,663,435 of record CM033721.1, on the reverse strand, counting down.
ACCAATGGCCACCAAGATAAATCTATGTTCGTTTGATGTTTTAGGGTGGATTTGTCCAATTACATCCATGCCCCACATTGAGAAAGGCCAAGGAGCTGTATGAGATGGAGTGGTTGCGGAGACATATGGATTTTGTCTGTATAAACTTGGCACTTATGGTGATTTTGTCTCGTTTAATGTAGTCTCTTTCCATCATAGACCAGTAATACCCGAAGCTCATTATTCACCTAGCCATGGTGAAACCACTAGGGTGTGTTCCACATATTCCTTTGTGGACCTCTTTTAGGATCATTTGGGCTTTCTTAGCATCCACGCACCTCAAAAGTACCTGATCCTGACTTTTCTTGTACTGTACTTCTCTATCGAGAACATATCCTACAACCAACTTCCTGATCGTTTTCTTGTCATTATCGGTTGCCTATAGAGGGTATTTTTGGGTTTTTATATACTGCCAGATGTCATGATACCATAAAAGACCATTTGCTTCCTCTTCTACGTCACAATAGTAAGTCGGGGAATCAAACATTTGCATCTTGACTGGCATCATTTCGGTACCTTTACTCACATTTGATTATCTTCTCTCGGGAGGTACTTGAAGGTAATTTCGTCGAACTCTTTGATTAGTTCAAGGACCAACTTGTGATACCTAACCAACTTTGCATCTTTCATCTTCCATTCTCCCCGAATTTGATAAATGACCAGTGCCTAGTCCCCAAAGACTCTTAAAGTTTTTATTTTCCTTCAAATAGCTACCTGTAGACCGAGTATGCAGGCCTCATACTCAGCCATGTTATTGGTGCAAAAGAAATCCAATTGACTAGTGAAAGGGTGATAATTCCACTCTAGTGAAACTAAGATTGCCCCAATGCCTCGGCCTAACGCATTAACAAGACCGTCAAAATTTATTACCCAAGATTCCCCCTGATCATTATCTTCCTTAGTCGAAATGCAGATCAGATCTTTTTCGTGGAAATTAAAATCCAATGCTTCATAGTCCTTGCAGGCACGACTTGCCAAGAAATATGCTACGACACTCTCTTTTATCGCTTTCTGGCTTACATACTGGATATCAAATTCTGAAAGTAATATTTGCCAACGAGTCAACTTTCTTGACAAGGCCGGGGCTTCCATCATGAATTTAAAGGGGTCCAGTCTGGATATTAACCACGTGGTGTGGTACAACATGTATTGTCAGAGTTTCTTGGCTGCCCATACCAAAGCGCTGCACAACTTTTCAATCGGGGCATATTTGGTCTCACAGTCAGTGATTTTTTTGCTCAGATAATAAATCGCCTTTTCCTTTCTTCCGGTCTCATCATGCTGCCCCAATACGCATCCCATTGAGTTTTCGTTCACTGTTAAGTATAGGATCAAAGCTTTTCCGGGCACAGGCGGCACCAATACGAGAAGGTTCATCAAATGCTTCTTGATTTTTCCGAAGTCCTTCTAACATTCTTCATTCCATGTTCCTGGGTTATTCTTTCGAAGTAATCTGAAACCGGGGTCTCACTTTTCTGTCAATTGAGATATGAAGTGAGCAATGTAATTCAACCTTCTTAGGAAACCTCAAACCTCCTTTTGTGTTTAAGGTAGAGGGAGTTTCTGTATGGCCCTGACCTTATCCGAGTCGATCTCGATCCTATTCTTTCTTACAACGAAGCTTAGCAATTTTCTCGATGTAACCCCAAAGGTACACTTGGTAGGGTTGAGCTTTAACTAAGATTTCCTCAATCTTTTGAAAAGTTTTTCTAAGTCCACAATGTACTCTTTTTACGTACTAGAGTTGGTGATCATGTCGTCTACGTATACTTCTATCTCCTTGTGCATCATGTCATGGAACAATGTTACCATGGCTCGTTGATAAGTTGCCCCTGCATTCTTTTGACCAAAAGGCATGACTTTGTAACAAAAGATCCCCCATAGCGTTACGAAGGTAGTCTTATCCATATCTTTTGGGCACATTTTGATCTGGTTATACCCTGAGAATCCATCTATGAAGAAGAAGAGGGAATGCCCTGTCGTGTTGTCTACTAGGGTGTCAATATGAGGCGGTGGGAAATTGTCTTTGGGACTCGCCCTATTGAGGTCACAGTAGTCGACACACATGCGTACCTTCCCATCTTTCTTTGGGACTGGGACAATATTAGCTACCCATTTTGAATATTTCACTACTTCAAGAAACCCTGCGCATATTGCTTTTTCACCTCATCTATGATCTTCAGAAGCATTTCGAGCTTCATCCTTCTTAGCTTATGCTGCACGGGCTTGCATCCTATCCTTATGGGAAGCTGGTGCACTATAATGTCCGTGTTCAGTCCAGGCATGTATTGATATGACCAGGCGAATATGTCCTTATACTCTTGCAGGAGCTTGATCAAACTCTGTCGGGTCTCAACGATGATGGTAGTGCCAATCTTCACCCCACACTTCTCTTCCACTTTTCCAAGATTCAGAGCCTCTAATTCTTCCTTGTGGGGTAGAATCTATTTTTCCTCGCTTTCTATTAACCTGAGCATATCGTTAGGAAATTCATATTCCCCATCGTCGTTATAGTTTTCAACATCTTCCAAACACATGTGCAGTTCAAAGTCTATTTTTGGGTTAGATCCGGGGTCATATATACCATTGATATCTAGAAACATGCAAAGGAAAAGGGATCAAATATGTACAATGGTGCTGGATGAGACAAATGAATGCATGACATGGCTTGTGTTTGCTTTTTGTTTTTTATTATTTTTCTATGGAAACATGCTTGCTACACAAGTTTTACTGGAAACACCTCCTATATTGAAGATAAAAAACCATTATGGTTTGACATAGGCCCTTTACATAAGATCCCTAAATGCCTTCGGGCCTAAGGCAAAAGGGTTGGTTTTGAGAATTACACTGAATTTGATTTAAAGACTACAGGAATTTCTTCGACAGTCCAATTGGTAAGCTCAAAGCAGGGGTGAATCATAGGCGATACTTTCTTCCTTCATCCCCGTCCAATATTGTGTTGATGTCTAGGCCCCCAAAAATCTCATCCAAGTCATGCCCCACTTTTTCCTCCTTATCATTCAGAGCATCCGGATTTGTGAAACCTCCTGATCTGAAGTTGTGCCTCAATGGTAGGAATGTCATCGATTCCCACATAACCTCCTCTCCACTTAACCCGGTCTTCCTTCTCTCCTACTTCCTCTTCATTGTTGCCCTACTCTACAGAGTACTAGGATTGAAACCTAGCCCAAACTGGTCTATCTTCTTAGGGACAACCACATGGTATAGTCTTCCTTGGAGCTACTCATGTTTTCCCCTTTTCCTAGGGTCTGCTTCACTTGCATCTTAGCTCAACCGGATAATCCTGGCTCGGGGATCTTATTTCCTTTAGTGACGAAAGTAGCATTGATCAACTCAAGGGTTCTGAAATGACACTCAAGTACGCCCTCGTCAATCTCAATATATGGTACATCGGTTGATACTGAGGCTATGATGTTTTCTTCTGCCCCGACAGTTACCAGTTGACCGTCAATCATGAATTTCAGCTTCTGGTGCAGTGTGGAAGGGACTGCTCCTATGGTATAGATCCAAGGAAGCCCAAGCAAGAAACTGTAGGTGGGTTTGATGTCCATTACCACGAAATCAACGTTAAAGGTAGACGGCCCGATCTGTAGGGGCACTTTTATTTTTCCTAACACCTTTCTTTGGGTTCTGTCAAATGCTCTTACAGTGTTCTGATAAGCTTTCATGCGGGAGTCATCAATCGGTAATTTCTTTAGGGTTTCTAGGGGTAGAACATTCAGGGCTGACCCATTATCGATAAGGACCTTTGGCAGCAAGTGCCCCTTGCATCGAGTAGAGATATGTAGAGCCTTGTACGATCCTCTTCCACCCTCTGGAATTTCTTCGTCACTGAAGGAGTGAAGTTATCCATAGCAATGTTGCTTACCATCCTGCCCATCTTGTCGGTCGTTATTTCTTTTGGTACAAATATTTGGTTTAGAATTTTTAGTAGAGCGCCCTAGTGGCCTTTAGAGCTTAGCAGGAGCGACAACATGGAAATTTGCACTAGGAGCTTGTGAAGTTGCTCCACCATGCTATACTCACTATGTTTAAGTATTTTCAAGAAGTCTTGAGCCATTGACTCCTTCACTGGTTCATGGTACATCGGGGGCGTTCGAGGAAGAAATCCTTTTCAACTTCTTTCTCCGGTTCATTGGCTGCGACCTTCCTCTGGACTGCCTCCCTATCTTAGGTTGTTTGTGGGGAGTAACACCTCCCACTCCTTGTAAAGTGGCCCACCTCATTGACTGGTTCCTCTTTTAGTCTATCTTCAGCCGATGTATTACCCGGGGTTGTCAGTGTGTAGGTATAATTCCAGGGCACTTGCTTGCTATCCTTATAGGGAAAAGGGGCTGGTGCCTTTATGATTATTCTTGGGGCTACGCTCTTTAGGGGTTCACCGATTCTTGCCTTGGGTTTGATTACCAAGGGCTTAATTCCTGTTAGATCTTTCTTGGCTGAAGATTCCTCCGATGCATACGCTTCCAATACATCATTAGTTTTTCCATTCTCAAAGAACTCGAGCTCTCTGTCATCTTTTTTAGTTTGGATTAACTGTCGAAGCTACGAACAAAGCTGAATCTCATGTCCTCCTTCTTCATGATACTCGTAGTAAGGTTTACCATTGCGTTCCAACATCTGGGTCCCTCCTTTCAGTATTGCAGCCTCGACCATTTTGGCCCATACCCATCTCAAGGGAGCCTTTACCTCTGAGACACATCCCTTGACTAGTCTTCCATCTTCTTCAATTACTGTGTTTACCTCGGCATTCTGATGATTTGGCAAGAGATTCCCTTTTTCTTCAGATGTATCAAATGACAGCATACCCGACTTCTGCAAATCATCCACTACCTTCTTAAAGGCAGTGCAATTTTCTATGGTATGCCCCCTATTTCCGCGTGATACTCACACTGTGCCTTTTCATCATACCATGGGGGCAAGGGGCGAGAAAAGAGGGACGTGTTGGGGTAATACCATACGTGCTTCCACCAGCTTCGAAAATAGTTCAGCATAAGTCATAGGAATGGGAGGAAAATAATTCTTCTTGTTACCCTGGTATTTCCGCTCGTCGCCGGGTGTATTCAGGGCTGCCGAATTTGTAGCCAAAATGTTGGGCTTATTAAGGACCATTCTTTTTGAGTAGTTAGGGTTGTAAATGCTCGTCATACTGACTTTATTGTCATTCTTCTTATATGGCTTTTTTGTATCACCTCAATAAAGTTTCCCACTCTTGACAGCCGCTAAGATCAGCTCTTCATTCATCAGCATGTCCACAAAACTCTTAGTTACATGATGTATCATAAGATCATAGAAAGCGCCCTTCAACGTTTCTACGAACATAGGGGTGATCTCATTTTCCAGCAGTGACGGCTGAACTTGAGCAGCCACATGTCCCCACCTTTGTGCATATTGGCTAAAGCTTTCATTATGCCTTTGTTCCATTCCTTGTAGGACGAGCCGATTCGGGACCATATCGGCGACATGCTTGTATGTTCACTGAATGCTCTTGAAAGATCTCTCCATGTTCAAATATTTTCCCAGCTCAGCTGTGTGTACCAACAAGATGCAAATCCTGTCAGGCTATCCTGTAAACAATGAATCAAGAGATTCTTATTATCTAGGTACATCAACATCCTTTGACAATACATGGTCAGATGTGCTGTTGGACAAGTGGTTCCATCATACTTGTCAAAGTCAAGGGTCTTAAACTTCGGAGGAATCACTAAATCAGTTACCAAGCTCAGGTCTCTAGCATCCACGCCACCATGAATGTTCCCCTCTTAGAAGCTTTAATGATTCCTTCTAGTTTGTCACAATGATCCTCTAGCTTCTTGTCCACTCTGGCCTTATCAGCGACCTGGTCTAGGTCAGGGACCTCATAATCGTGAGCTTGTTCGTTGTTAACTCCTAGCTCCTTTGAGGTACGGGAAGAAGATTCCATAAAATAGGGTGGGAATTGGACTTTGGACGGAACAACTCCCTTTTGACTCCTCGGATACTACGACAGGGCATTGATGTTTTCTACAGCTTCACCTCATATGAATCCTTGAACCCTAACATTGATGCAATCTGGCTAACTATTTTCTTGTGTGCTAGGCTCTATTTCCTGTTTCAAATCATTTTCTAGCTTATCTAGCCTCCCTCGAGTGCTCTTGTTGCTGACTTCCAAGGTCATCAATCTACCTTCCATGGCCATTGCTTTGGTTTGGGCATGAGTACCGCGCTTGTGTGAGGTCTTAGCTGTTTTTGAATTTTCTGTCATGTAACTTATTTAAATTAATTTCTTATTATGTGTGCATGTATGCAATGATATAAACTAAGCTAATGCAAGGCAAATAATAAAGATGCATGAATGCAAGCGAATGACCGTTGATTCCATAAATAACTTGCTCATAAAATCAGCTTTTATTAAACACCAAAGGTCCTTGTTACAACAAATTTCAACATGTCTACGCATACATCTCAGCTCGGGCACCTAGTTCTTTTACTTCTTCAATTAGCCATAGGAGCCTTGGTCCTACCTCTCCTACTGGCCTGATGTACTGGCGAAGAGCTGTAGCTTCCGTTGCCAACATCATCACATGCTTGGCCACATCTTGAATCTGAGTCATAACAGTCCTATCGAACTCGTCTCGTTCTTGGAACCTTTTGGCATTATCCCTAAGTTGAGTGAACTCGTAGTCATTGCCCCCTCATTGGCATCTTCAAGGACCAAAATCTTCATTTTGCATTCCTAAATTATAGTCTGTATAAACTCCACCTTCCATCTCAGCCTTTCATTCTCACTCTGTCTGGCCTGGAGCTCAACATAAGTATGATGGTTATAAAGCATGTGCAATGAATGACTCAAGTCTGCCACCTTCACCTGCAACTCAGTAATAAAGGCTCAGCTTCGCTCTAGCTTCTCATTGGTTGCATCACATAGAGACTGAAACTCGCACACGCAGCTCTTGTTGTCGTGGGTCTTCCTCTTCCATGCAACCAAATTTTCCTTTTCCTTTTCGAGGACCCATTTGTTATTCGCTTTACTGAGCTCTTGTTTACCCTTCTTTCTTTCATCGACAAGTGCCTGCTTGTACTTTTCAATTTCTCTTCTACCACGCTCTCTTTCCTTTCCCACAGCTTGCTCCATTTCCTGCCTCCACTGTTCATGCATCTTTCTCAAATCTACATATCTGACTGTTGCCTGAAACTTGAGGAAATCGACTCTCTGCATTTCAAACTTCTCTTCTAAGTCCTTGTACAATTTTACTACCCAATCCGTTTCTCCCTTGGGTTTTTTTCACATCCAAGCTTGCCTCATACAATTCTCTCGTATGTTATTCTTGTAGGGACTTTATCTTGGCCTTGGCTCTTTTGAGTTCGGCCCTTAGAATATCAACTTTAGATGGGACCACCTTCATAAGGTAGCAATGCTCTATGTCTCCATGTCTTAGCTTGTCCCATATGTGGTAAATTTTATCATTCACCCTCACATGTCTCCATACATCATAATCATGGGAGAACACGCTCTCATTGTCGTGTTACACCTTCATGAGGTAGCAATTCTTCCATGAATCATTGATGGTTTGGATCTTCCCTCTGAATTCCCCTTGAAACTTGAATTCTGATGAGTCAAGACCTACAATGAAGGGAACAAATTGCCGTGAGTCATATTATCGTGAGACCAGCAAGGGAGCACAACCGATTCCACCCCACAGTCCTAACAACATCAGATGATTGTAGTCTCCACACTTTTACAAAACCTTGGCATGACCCATCCACGGAACCCTCCATACAATGTCTTGATCACAACGATCTCTAAAAATGTCGATCCACTTGGCTTTCTTAAATACTGGCCATTCCTTTGCTAAAAATTCCCGGAGCGGAGAGAAGTTCAGGGAGAATACATTAGACAAAGCAAGCGTTAGACATTTCCAGAAATGGCTAAGGGCTCAAACTTGGATCAAAGGTACACACCCTCTAAAACGCACTCCCTCTAACTTTTGGCATGCATTCAAGGAAATGAAGGTCTCGGCTAGTACTGCTGGCACCGGATTGACCTCTCTCTTCAACTGCTCAAAGAAATCTAGTAAAGCCACGTCGATATATCCTAGGACCCTCAGAAATATAACCAAGCCGTATATTGCTATAGCCAAGAGATCTACCTTATTTCTCTATCTGGATGCGTGGGGATTATGTTCTGAATAATGAACCAAGGGAAGGAAAAGTTGCCCTATTTGGTAGATTCACACACAGGTTTGGTTCTAGAAAGGTCCCCGAGCTGTCCTCGTTGTCCCCTACTAAGGGTAGCAAGGATGAATATCCCTACGAAGACTCAGGACATATGAGCCCCAAAGGTACTTGCTAGGCTTATGCGGAGAATTGCAATTCTCACGAAAGCAATAGCGTTTTCCCCTCACTTAAACCATCGGGATGAAGCTTGGGTATAAAGCTTAAAAACCATGTTTTAAATGTGTAAAACAGAACCAAATTCATAAATCGAAAATTAAGTTTAAATTTTACATGAACTCACAACTTTTGTCATTAAAACAAATTGTAATCAGCTTGTGGCTTGACCCTTTTTTTGTAAAAAACAAAAAGGTCCCCAGCGGAGTCGCCAAGCTGTCTTAACCCTCTTTCGAGTGGCTCAACGTTTAGAAAAAAACAAAACCAATGGAGTCGCCACCAATCTTTTTTTTAAAAAGGTGTGATTGGATCACCTAAAACGGTTTATTTTAATAAAATCATTTTGTGTTATTAAAACAACGATTTTTGGTATGCGAAAACAAAAACGGGTTCGGGAGTCGGTTACGCGTGGGGAAGGGTTAACACCCCTATAGTGCCCAAAAATTGGTACCTAGCCGTTTACAAAAAGTTTTAATGCCAGTATTCGTGAGTTCGTATTAAGTTTAAATTATTGTCCATTTATGAATTTGATTTCATTTTAACGGCCCCACCGCTAGGAGAGTAAACTTTAATCGCCGCCAACATTTCTAGCGTTAACCCGTTACCTCCATTTGGTAGAACACCGCATTAATTAAGTTTTACTTTTTATCAAACAATCAAGAAAAGAATTAGTGCGTTGAAGCTTTTAATTATCCTAAGTTAGTGATTAGACCTAAAATGTTGTCTAGGTAAATTTTATCTATTAAGGTTAAAATATGGTTAAGTGTTTTTTATGAAAATTAAATGTGAAGAAAAGTTTTATTCATATTTACAAGACCCTAACTAAGGTAATTTAGTACCTAATCCTAAGGGCTTTATTTAACCTAATCCTACATATTAAACAATCATATTTACTCATATCTAAGTTTTTACATGAAAAGATTCAATCTAGAAAAAAAACTAAAATTAAACAATCCTATTTACAAAACATAAATAAACACAAACAGTTTTAAACAAATTAAAGGCAAACAAACATATATACAAATTTCAATATTGAGAAGGAAGAAATCACAAAGTTAAAATTCCAAATTTTTACAAGATTAAATTTACAACAATGATAAAACGAAGATTAAAAGGTTAAAGGATCAATAGAGATGGTGAATTACATGTAAATAACTCAGTTTAAAAAACTCCTTACGGATTTCTTCTTTAAAGTAAATAGATCAAGTATCAATTTTTGAAAGAACACAAACAAGAATCAACATAAAAAATCTCTTTTACTTAAACAAAGAAGAACACATAAGGAAAATAATAAACGAATACCTCAAAAGAATGCTTCAAACTTTTTATTCTAACTTCAAATCCAGTACAAAAGTTTGAGCATAAATTGTATTGAATTCTCTATGAGTGTTTCTCAAACTAAACTGTATCTCTCCAGTCAATTGTGTATGAGTGTTACAAAGACCTGAACCCCTTTATATTGGCTTTTTTGACCTAAAAATCCCAAAATTCAGAATAATAAAAAACCTATTTTGGGTGATTTTTCACTTTTTCCATTAAATGAGATACATTTTAATTTAAAGCTGGTTTGATTCGAATTTTTGGGCCAACTTTGGTCTGATCTCTCCCTTTTCATTTAATGCAGATTCAGATACTATCTGAAAAATATTTGATTTTGAATCTTCATTCGAATCTAATCCAGTTCTTGCCATATTCAAATAAAAAAGAAAGCCCTAATGCTAACCCTAATTTTCCCTCTTTACCTAGTAGGGTTTCGGCCAAGGGGATGAACATCAGCGGTGGTGGCGCGATCTCGGACAGGCAATGAGTACATAACAACACACGCGATCTACCCGACACTCTTCGTAACCTATGGAAATTGGGCACGGCCACAAAAGACATCGCATTCGACGATCACGTCATCATTACAAATAACTGTACAAACCTAGGACGTCAAGTCATAGCCAGTCCAATCGGCACGCCACGACAACCTAGTCACGACACCTGTCCGAGTAATATAAAAAGGGCATGCAATAGAGAAAACGAGGGAATCTCTATTCTAGGAATCATCATTATGTCCAAGGAGGTGATTTTTGAGCTCCAGCCCGGAATAATCACTTGAGCCATCAGATCACCGTTTCCAACTCTTGTTCACTTTAATGGTCAACAATTGGTGCGGTGAGCGTGGACCGAACACGTGACCTTCAAATTATTCTTAACGTGGGTGGAGATAACCAAGACAACCAAAATGAAAATGTGTTGGGAGAGGGTAGCTTGATGGATCAATTAACAGTGGTGGCCTCGCAACAAGCTGCATCAGTTTTAACAAAATTTCTTGCAATAGTTTTGGGAGTAACCCCCCACCCCCGTGGTTTGTAGTGAGCCAGGGTGCGCAACAGACAAGGGGCACCACCATCAAGAGCCGACAACAAAAAATTTCTGGAGATGCAAGAAAGTATAAAGTGCGTGGAAGATTTTTTTTTATTTTTGAAACAACAATATGAACAACAACAAAAGTTCATGCAGAACCGAGATGAACAACATAGAATCACAGAGGAGAAGAGCAAGAAACTAATCAAGCAATTGTCCAAAAAAAGTGCAAATAAAGCGGTCCAGTGGGAGTGGATTCTTCCCCAAAAAGGAACTAGGGGACAACATCCTCAGGAGCCAGAGAAGGATTATAAAGATTCAGAGGATATGGACTACAATCCCGCAGGGGACGATGAGCAGCAGGCACTAATAGGAAAAGATAGAGCGATTAGAAAAGAATTTTTAAAGCATCCAAAGTCCTCGCCATGATGATTTTTCTCATAATCCCCGAAGGTATAAGACCAAACCCTTATCTGTAGACATTTTAGAGCACCATGCATCTACATCTTTTAAGATCCTGAAGCTAATGTACAATGGAAAAGGCGACCCTCAAGATTACCTATCGCACATCCTGAACCATAAAGATATATTTGATGCTTTCGATCAAGTTAAATGCCGAACATTCTTAATGACCCTCAAGGAATCCGCTCACTCTTGGTATCTCCAGCTCTCAACGAATTCAATTCCTAGTTTCGACTAGCCGGTAGACCTATTTATGAGTCATTTTAACTAACAATGTATTAAAAAAGTCACCAGCATATCTCATGTCCATCATCTAGAAGCCAGGCGAACCTTTGCGAAAGTTTATCCAATGGTTTCACACTGCAACCATGCAGACCAAAAAAGCTTCCAACGAGTTTGTTATCTCTGCTTTCATCAATGGAACTTCGCATCAGCACCTAAAGTATAATTTGTTAGACCGAATGCCAATAGCGTTATCAAAATTGTACGAGAAAGTTCAGCCATACATAAAAAAATAAGGAAGCGGATAGCATGAGGGCTATGGTACACGGTTCGTAGCGTGTGAGCCCGAGGCAAGATGATCATTGTGTCAGTAAAATTCAATAGCCGAGACCACAAGATGACAAAAGAAATAATTAGAGCAATAAGGATACTGTACATTTGATAATCGGAATACATAAAGGGTGGAACCAGTCAAGCTCCAAACGCAGGATGCGTGTACAAGAAAAAATGTCAGTTTCACCAAAATTAACAAAAAAGCCGAAACATAGGGACTCATAGCGAGTCTTGTTTATAGAGAAATGGGAGGGCGGTACTCTAGATGAAGAAGGAAATGATTTGATTCTCGTTACAACTACGATAGTAGGGTTTACTGTGAAAAGAATTTTAGTTGATACGAGTAGTGCTGTAGAAGTATTGAGTTGGAGTGCATTCAAGCAAATGGGAATTCCAAGTTCGGAAATGGAGCCTGCAGGCCCAATTTATGGGTTCAGTTACCAACCCATTGAGGTAAAGGGTTCCATTAATCTTCCTGTATCTTTGGGAGATGATGGCAATAAAGTCACGCTAGTGGTTTTTTTTTCATCATTGATGACTTGTCTGCATTCAATGCTGTCTTCGAGAGACCTCTGATGAGAGACGCCAAGATGATAGTCGCCATTTTCTGTTTTCATGTCAAGTTCCCCACGCCTTTGAGGGAAGGCTTCATGCAAGCGGATGAAAAGATAGCAAGGCAGTGCCATATCCTTTCACCCAGGTTAGCCCAAAAATAGAAGGGTCACGACCACGCTAGTGGAAAGGTCTCATTGTAATAGAGAAGACTCAAAGTCAATATTTAGAATAAAGCCATGATGACTCTCGAAAGCCTAGACCTTAGCAAGAATGAAAAGTTTGAAAAACCAGAGCTGACAGAGGCGATGAAGATGGTAGAAATTTACCCGGATGAGCCCGAGAAGATTACCAAAATTGTAGCAGGGTTGGACAAGCAGAGTAGAAGAAGGTTGATAAGATTTCTACGAGAAAATGCAAATGTCTTTGCAGGGTCAACTGCAGACATGCCGGGGATACAACCGACTGTTATTAGGCGCTTTTTGCGTGTTGATCCAATAGTGAAGCCTATTTGAAAAAATAAAAGAAAATTCTCGAAAGAAAATATGCAAGCCATTAGAAAATATAAAAGTTGATCATGACGGATTTCGTTGAGGAAGTCAAGTACCCACAATGGCTGGCAAATGTAGTTATGGTGAATAAATCTAGCAGTAAATTACAAATGTGTGTAGACTTCACTGATCTCAACAAAGCATGTCCCAAGGATAGTTTTCCCCTAACATCCATTGACAAGCTAATGGATGCCTCTATGGGAAAAAGGTTCATGAGCTTCATGGACATCTTCTTTGGATACATCCAGATCGTAATGGTGGAGGAGGAAAAAGAAAAAATGGCCTTCATTATGGAGGATGGCATCTACTGCTACAAAGTGATGTCGTTTTGTTTAAAAATGCGGGGGCAACATATGAAAGGTTGGTCAATAAGATTTTTCATCATTAGATAGGAAGAAATATGGAAGTTTACGTAGATGACATGTTGACAAAGAGTAATTCTTTTGAGCAATATTTAGTCGACTTACAAGAGATCTTTGACATCCTACGCTTGTACAAGATGTTCTTGAATCTCGAAAAGTGCCCCTTCGCAGTAAGGGAAGTAAAGTTTCTAGGATTCCTAATCCTGGAGAAGGGCATCGAAGTGAACCCAGAGAAGATAAAAACGGTTTTAGATATGACACCCCCAACAAATACCAGAGATATTCAGAAGCTCAACGAAAAGGTGGTCGCACTTAACAGATTTGTGTCCAAGTTGGAAGATAAGTGCCTTCCATTCTTTAAAGCTCTAAAAGGTCATTTTCAGTGGAAAAAAGGAATGCCAAGAAGCGTTCGATCACTTAAAGAAGTACTTGGCCAATTCCCCCTGCTGGCAGTACCTAAAGAGAGAGAGACCTTACTTATGTACTTAGCAGTTACTGATGAAACTGTGGCAGCATTACTAGTCTGACAGGAGGAGAACGTTCAAAGACCAGTTTATTACATTAGCAAGGTCCTACAACCATTAGAGAAGAGATATACAAGGATAGAAAAGTGGGTATTTGCTTTAATAACAACAGCCAGAAAGCTCTTCCATTACTTTCAAGCACATCTCGTAATTGTTTTAATAGACCAACCTTTCAAAGAATTTTTGGGAAAGGTGGATGTTAAATGACATATGCTAAAATGAGGAGTAGAGCTCAGTGAATTTGGAGTCGAGTATCGATCGCGAAAAGTAATCAAGGCTCAGGTTTTGGTAGACTTTGTTGCGAAATACATGTTCCAGGTCAAACAACAACGTTGCCTATTGAAAATGTTGATGTCAGTAAAAAGACTCGAGAAACACAGCAACATTCCTCTTAGACTGAGAAGGAGAAAACTACAGGTACCAAACTTTAGACTTTGCATGTTGATGGATTAGTGGCTGTCAGCGGAGTAGGAGCAGGCGTGCTTTTAATCGCACCCAAAGTAGAGGAAGAATGGTAGTATGTGCTTAGCTTCGTGTTCACCATATCCAATAACGTAGCATAATATGAAGCTCTAGTAGCAAGACTAGAGCTAGTTTCCAGACTTAAAGTGAGTGCATTACAATTTTTTACTGACTCCTAGTTGGTAGCTAAACAACTGATAGACGAGTATAAGGTCCACGATGAAAAACTTCTTAAATATTACCAAAAGGTGAAAGGTTACAATAAATACATTTATTATTAGCACATTGTTTATAAACATTTTATTTCACAAGCAATATAATTTTTGTGGAACTAATTTTCCATAGTGTAGGAATGTTAGCATAGTTTAGTCAATACTGCATAATAAAAATACTACGAGGATATAACTCTTGAGCAGATGCTTTAGCAAGGTTAGAAACATCACTCAAAATTCAAAGGAGAGGCAAATTCTTAATGGAATACTGAGGGTGTCCTTCTTTTGCAAAGGAAAGCCAAGTGTATCAACTCGCTACAAATGATACTTGGATAACCCTAATCGCAGTGTACATAAAAATGAAAGTGTTCCTGAAGATAGGGCCCAACGACTCAAAATAATACGACGAGCTGCCCAATACACTATTGTCAATAACATCTTGTATAAGAGAGGATTCGCACAACCGTTACAACGTTGTTTAGGACCTAATGAGGCTAAGTACACGTTTCAATAAATCCATGAAGGTGTTCAGCGGGCACCATCTAGGTTTACATTCCTTTGCACAAAAGGCGATTAGGTAGGGTCTCTACTCGCCTACGATGCGAAGAGACGCTAAGGAACTGGTAAGCAGGTGTGTACCATGTCAAGAATTTGCTTCAATCCTAAGGCAACCGCAACAATACTCAAGTCCATCACTAGCCCCTAGCCGTTCACAATATGGGGTATTGACATCCTGGGGTTGTTCCCACTAGTAACAGGCTAGAGAAAGTATCTAGTGGTAGCAGTGGACTATTTCACCAAGTGGATAGAAGTGAATTTGTTAGCAACGATCATATAAAATAATGGAGAAATTCTTTTAGAAGCCCATAATTTGTATATTCGACATTCCTCACACGGTAATCACAGACAATGGGACCCAATTCCAGATGAGGTTTAAGGAATTCTACACAGATTTCCACATTGTGCTGACCCAGAGTTTAGTAAAATCTCTACAAACAAATGGCCAAGTAGAGGAGATCAATAAGAAAATAATTTCTGCACTCAAGAAGAAAGTTGGCAATGCGAAGGGAGCATGGGTAGAGGAGCTACCAAAAATATTATGGGCATTGCGATCAACCTGCCACACTGGTACATGTAACAAATACTTTTAACAAAGTTAATGGTAATACTACTATATTATCTATATTTCTCTCACATGCATAAAGATACCTGTATCGAATCCACGATCATCCCAAAGTAGGAGAAACACCATTCAATCTCACATATGGCACAAAAGTGGTCATTCTTAACCTTGTAAAAAGGATATATTTCATGCCTTTTTACTTAGGTTATTATTTGATTTCAAGCTCATTTCATTGCATACAGTTGCATTTAGTTCATATAGTTGTATATGGTGATGTTTTCTAGCTTAATTTTATATATTTATGAAATTGGTACTGCTTTGAGAGAAAGGGTTTGTTTTGGGGTGGTGATGTGCAGGTTAGTTAAGGAGAACTGTTGGGGGAAGGAAATTATGCTGCAGCATTTTTGGATGACATTTCTGGGCACACAAAAGGACAAAAAGTGAAGATCTCTTGCAGCCTCCACAAGTGAATTCCACCAGCTAGCTATGGCCCACACATTAAGGGAATCTTTTCCCTAGGGCACACAAAGAATTACGGGCACAAAACCCTAGGAGCCCCCAATATATAAAGAATAGGACACCCACATTTATGGGAGAGATTTTATGAGATAAGAAAGAGAAAAAGTAAGAGGCGGCCACTCTTCTTCTTCTCCTTTGTCGGGTCTTCTATTGTTAAAGCTCCAAATGATGAACTTGCTGGCCTTTGAGAGAAGCAGCAAGCTTAAGGTGGTTCATGATAGTCTATGACAGCTTTTATGAAATAAGAAAGAGAAAAAGTATTAAAAGAATGAATTTGGATGTTGTTTACCCCGCCATGAACTAACTTTAAGTGGCTTACGTTTATTGATGGATGATTATGTTTTTGTTTGAATGAATGTTGAAGCATTTTCCAGTTTTATATATGCTTTGTTCACTGTTTTATTGCCTTAGGTTTGTAAGAGCTTTCGAGAGTTAGCCTTTACCTTTGTTTGATGCTTAATGGTCGAGAGAGTTAAGCTTAGATCTACCTGGACAAAGGGGTTGAGCTGAAAAGCTCAACCCTAACCCACCTTAGAGATAAGGACAAGGTTTCATCAACTGAAAAGAGTAGAACTTCACGGATAGTATCATGTTATGGTTTACGCTGAGAGGTATTGCTGTAGCATTCTTACTGTTAGTTTCTTGCTAGAGATTGTTTAGAAACACATTCTTAAGCTCTGTCGAGCATCCTATTTTCTGGTAAGTGTTAATAATTTTGTTGGAACAAGTCATAGGATTCCTCAATAAACCCGACCTATCATCCTAGTCGAGAGTTTCCACACGTGTGAGGACGTTTTGTAGTCTTATCTTTTAAATTCAGTTTTTAATACAGTTTTTGCTACATCATTTCTTTTAATTTCTCATATCAACTCTTTCATTCAATATTTCATCTTTACTTTGAGTGCTTAAGCTTTTCTTGAATTCCTTCCAATCCTTGTGGAGACGATCTTACTTATCAATATTACTACTTGTTTGATGTGTATACTTGCACCGATTACGTATAATTTATAGTATATCAAAACACGCAACAAGTTTTTGGAGTTGTTGTCAGGGATTGGCAATTGGTGATTTTGAGTTTAGCTTTTGCACCATTTTATTTCTTCTTTTTGTATAGATTTATTTGCTATTTGTGATTACCTTTTTGCAAGTGTTGTGCTGTTGCATGACCCGATGAAGACCTGAAGAACCATTACTACCTATAGTTCCTGAAATCGAACACCTTTTTCTTCAAATAAGACGTATACAAGAAGCTCTAAAAACCATACATAAAGGTCGTAACCAATGAGATCAACCAGTTAAGGATCTGGAGGATCCTAATATTGCGGCAAATGGTGGAGTTATAACTTGCCCACGTGCTATTATAGGCCATTTGACTCCTATCTTGGATGATCTCAACCATGGGACTGTAGCTCCTGAGATTCAAGCAGCCCACTTCGAACTTAAACCGATGATGTTCAACATGTTGAACTCCATTGGGCAATTTGGTGAATCGCCTCATGAAGATGCAAGACAACACATTCGTGCATTCTTTGAGGTTTGTGATTCCTTTAGACAACAAGGTATGCATGAAGATGTGTTAAAGCTCAAGTTACTTCCTTATTCATTGCGTGATCGAGCACGAGCATGGTTGAGTGGAGTACTCGCCGATTTGATGGAGTCATGGATAGATTTATGCAAGAGCTTTTTGCTGCGGTATAATCCACCCAGCATGAACACCCAACTAAGGAATGATATTGCTTCCTTTCGCCAAGCTGATGACGAGTCGATGTTCGAGTGCTGTGATCACTACAAGGAACTGCTTCGCAAATGTACGAATCATGGTTTTCATGATTGGAAGAAAGTTGTGATGTTCTACAATGGTGTCAATGCTCCTACGAGGATGATGCTAGATGCTTCAACAAATGGAACTTTGCTGGACATGTCGCCTGAAAAAGCATTTGATATCCTTGATAGGATAACAAATAATGATTACCAATTTCCTACTTCAAGACTTGGAACGAGAAAGAAGTCTCATGGGACACGTGAGCTTGATGCCAATGAATCTGTTTCAACTCAATTTTCGGCCATTACAAATATGTTGAAGAATCTCCGTCCTAATAAGGTGAAGGAAGTGAAAGTAGCTACTATTTTTGTTTGTTGTGATGGAAGTCATCATGTGAGCGAGTGCCTCGAAAGCCACGAGTCTACCAACTATGTGGGGAACTTCAATAGGAACAACCACAACCCCTATTCGAACACTTATAATCCAGGATGGCGTCGACATCCTAATCTTTCTTGGGGAAATCATGGAAACAAAAATGCTAGTAGCTTGGGTCAGCAACAAAATCTAACTGAACCCCCAGGTTTTCACCAAAATATGCCATGGCAATACAACAACAAGGGTTCAACATCTTCATCGAACAACAATTCTTTGGAAGCTACTTTCCAAGACTTTATGACAACTATGAAGGCTTTATTTCAAGATCATGCTACTTCTATCCAGAGCCAAGGAGCATTGCAACAAATTCATAGTTTGTCTTTGAAAGCTTTGGAATCCTAAGTAGGTCAAATTGCGTAAGCTCTACATGTTTGACCTCAGGGCAATCTACCTAGTGATACTGGAGTCACTAAAACTCATGGCAAGGAGCAATGTAGTGCACTTACTTTAAGGATTGGCACCCAACTTAACAAAGAAGATAAGTTTGGGGGGAAGAAAGTGGATGATTCCAACCCCAAGATAGTGCATGAAGAACATGTGTTGCAAGAGGATTTATCTTTTGAAGATGAAAAAGATGAGGGATCAACTAGTGAACATATTGATGGAAGATAGAATATTGCTACAACAAAAGATAGACACCCACCAGTAGAGGAAGAAGTTAGACCCCCACCACCCTTCCTTCAAATATTGAAGAAGCAAAATGAAGACCTTCAGTTCAAGAAATTCATGGATAGTCTTGACAAGATGTACATCAATGTCCCATTTTTGGAGGTCGTTGATCAAATGCCCACTTATGCGAAGTTTCTCAAGGATATCGTTACAAAGAAGAGGAAGGTTGAGAAATATGAGACTATTGCTACAGCAAAAGGGTGATATTATGTGTTAAGAAATTTCTACCTAAAAGGAAGGATCCTAGCAGCTTTATCATTCTATGCTCGATAGGTGATAATTATGTAGGGAGAGCTCTATGCGATATTGGATCTAGTGTGAATTTAATGCCCAATTCAGTTTTTATGAAGCTTGGTATGGAAATGCAAAGCCTACCACTACTATTTGCAATTAGCAGACCGATCCCATGTTCATCCCAAAGGAAGGATCGAAGATGTTGTGGTGAAAGTGGACAAATTGTTTTCCCAGTAGACTTTCTCATTCTTGATTATGAAGCTGATGATAATGCATCCATTATTTTGGGGCGGCCGCTTCTAGTCACCGGTTGAATTTTGATCAATTGTGAAAATGGTGAATTCATTATTAGAGTGGCTGATCAGAGGGTGACCATAAATGTCTTCAAGAACCTCAAATATGCGGATGATCACGAGGAGTGTCAATGTCTTCAAGACATGGATTCTATGGTAAACGAAGAGGCTGCAAAATTTTACTGCATCAAATTTTTATAGGTTAAGGAATATTTGAAGCTCAATGAAGATGGCAACGAGGAGCTTGAGGAGTTCCCAATGGAGGTGCAGCATTTTAGCTTGCTCATAGCTAGACCAGGTACACAATGCGAACCTTTAGATTTTGCTAAATTTATTCCTCCAAAATCCTCACTTGATCATGCACCCACATTAGAATTAAAGCCCTTACCATCGAACCTTAAATATAATTATTTAGGTTGCAATGAGACTTTGCCTATGATAATCTCTTCTAGTCTTAAGCCCGAACAAGAATGTAGCTTGATAAATGTGTTAGCTCAACATAAAAAAGCTTTAGGTTGAACTATGGCTGACTTGAAAGGTATAAGCCCTACTACTTGTATGCACAAGATTTTGCTTGATGAATGCCACAACAATTCTGTTTATCCCAAAGAAGGCTCAATCCAGTCATGATGAAAGTGGTGATGAAGGAAATAATCAAGTGGCTTGATGTTGGAGTTATTTATTGGATATCCAACAGTTCGTAGGTCAGCCCAATGCAATTCGTACCAAAGAAAAGAGGCATGACCGTGGTGAGCAATGAGGATAATGAACTCTTACCAACAAGGACCGTCATGTGATGGAGGATTTGCATGGACTATCGAAATCTCAACAAGGCATCCAAGAAGGACAATTTTCCCCTCTCATTCATCGATCAAATGCTAGATCGATTGGCAGGCAAATCTTTTTATTACTTCCTTGATGGATACTTAGGGTACAACCAGATTGCTATAGCGCCAGAGGATCAAGAGAAGACAACCTTCACATGCCCCCTATGGTACTTATGCCTTTAGGAGGATTCCCTTTGGACTTTGCAATGCTCTAGCTACCTTTCAAAGATACATGTTAGCCATCTTCTCGGACATGGTTGAAGAGTTTTTAGAGATCTTCATGGGCAATTTTTCAGTCTCCGGAGATGACTTTGACTCATGCTTGGGTAATTTATCAGAGGTGCTTAAGATATGTGAAGAAGCAGACTTAGTGCTCAATTAACAGAAGTGTCATTTATGGTGGCCGAATGGACTATTTTAGGCCACAAGATCTCTCAAAAAGGGATAGGTGTGGACAAAGTGAAGGTTGAAGTGATTGAGAAGCTACCTCCTCTCACTACCATGAAAGGTATTCGAAGTTTCTTCTGACATGCTGGCTTCTATAGGAGGTTCATAAATGACTTCTCCAAGATCTCCAAGCCATTGTGCACTCTACTACAGTAAAACCAGCCATTCGTGTTTGATAACGATTGCTATAGCGCATTCAAGGAACTTAAGGAAAGGCTTATCTCAGCACCCATTGTATTTCCCCCTAGATTGGACCTCACCATTCGAGCTTATGTGTGATGCAAGTAACTATACAGTGGGGGCAGCACTCGGGAAACGTCGAGGTAAACTCTTTCATGTTATTTATTATGCTAGCCGTACTTTAAATGATGCACAAATCAATTACACAACCACTGAGAAAGAATTGTTGGATGTTGTTTTTGCATTTGATAACTTTAGAGCATACTTGATAGGTACCAAAGTTATTGTACATACCGATCATTCAGCTATTTAGTACTTAGTGACTAAAAAGGATGCTAAAACTAGACTTATTAGGTGGATACTTCTCTTGCAAGAATTCGGCTTAGAGGTTAGGGATAGAAAGGGCACTGAAAATCAAGTTGCTAATCATCTTTCTAGGCTAGAGAACAAGGTTGAATGTAACGATGAACTAGAAATTAAGGAGGAATTTTTTGATGAGAAAATATTATTTACTGTGGCAATTTCGTGGTATGCTGATATCGTTAACTTTCTCGTTAGTGGCATTTTGCCCCTTGATTTGAATAGCCAGGGAAGAAGAAAATTCAGACATGATGTGCGATTTTACTATTGGGACGAGCCTTATTTATTCAAGCAATGCGCAAACCAAATGGTTCGAAGATGTGTCCCCGGAGAGGAGCAAAAGGAGATCTTATTCCATTTCCATTCATCTTCGTGTGGAGGCCATTTTGGAGGAGCTAGGACTGCTGTGAAGGACCTACAATCCAGATTCTATTGGCACACTCTTCAAGGATGCATATGAATTTTCAAGGCTTTTGACAAATGCCAAAGGACGGGGAATATATCTCGAAGGCATGGAATGCCATTGCAAAGCATCTTAGAGGTGGAGCTCTTTGACGTATGGGGTATAGACTTCATGGGACCCTTCCCTTCATCATTTGGAGATCTTTACATCTTATTAGCTGTGGATTACGTGTCAAAATGGGTCGAGGTAGTGGCTACACTAGAGAATGACTCCAAGATAGTTTTGAAGTTTCTTCACAAGATTTGGAGCTCCAAGAGCCATCATAAGTGATGAGGGAACTCACTTCGACAACAAGCTCATTGCAAAAGTGTTACAAAAATATGGGGTAAGGCATAAAATTTCTACAACATACCACCCACAGAACAATGGCCAAGCTAAAATCTCCAATCAAGAGATAAAACAAATATTAGAGGTGGTCAACCCCAAAAAGAAAGACTGGTCTCCAAAACTTGATGAAGCCTTATGGGCTTATCGAACAACTTTCATGAATGCTTTCTGAATGTTCCCATTCAATCTTGTCTATGGCAAGGCATGTCACCTTCATGTCGAGCTCGAACATAAGGCTTATTGGGCTATTAAAAAGCTTAATATGGATGCCCAACTAGCTGGAGAAAGAAGGTTGTTGGAGTTGAATGAGATGGAAGAATTTAGAGCCCAAGCTTATGAGAATGTACCTTTGTACAAGGAGAAAACAAAGAAGTGGCATAATAAACACCTTTTTCCATGATATTTCTCAGAAGGCCAACAAGTGCTCCTCTACAACTTTAGGCTCAAGCTATTTCTTGGCAAACTCAAGTCACGATGTTCAGGCCCATTCCAGGTGCACAAGGTTTATCCTCATGGTGTTGTGGACATCAAGAACCTTGACGAGACACTGTGTTCAAGGTAAATGGACAAAGACTAAAGGCCTACACTGAAGCTCTAATCCTGCGTGACAAGTCCTCCTTGCTTCTTCATGATCCATAAGAGTTTGAACCCCCCTACTTTTTCTATTTTGCTATAGCATTTTTTTCTACTTAATATGTCCATAAATAAAATTTGTTTATCATTATGTTCTTTGTCCTTTCGAGATTTATTTTATGTTATTATGTTATTTTTTTCTTTTATTACCTCATGTCAAGTTATCTCCTCTAGTTGCAAGTGTCACGCAAGGCTAAAGTTTAAGGAAGGGAGATATTTCCAAACTAGGTTTAGGGTTTTTTCTTTACCTTATTGAAGGAAGTTGAAAGGAACTAAACTTTTCCAAACCTTTTGGGCGGCATTGAAAGGAGAAAAATGGGGATTTTATTGGTATTTAATTTTAAAACCCTACCCTATCATTATACTTTTATATTCTCTCTCCACCTTTTTGCTTTTCATTAACTCCCTATCACATCCCTTCTCTTTTCAAAGCTCTAAAACTGTCACCCCCATTACCTCTCCCCTCTACTTGTCAGTTTACTCCCTCCAAAACACCTTTCCTTGTCTTTCCTTCCACTTTAATTTTTTTCAATACCACTCATCTTCTTCTTCTTCTTCTTTAGCACGACAACAACCCAAACCCTAACCATACCCACAACCTCTAGTCTCCCTTCCTTCAACAATGGTTCGCTGCAAGAACGTGATTGGTGCCTCCAATAGCGCACAAGCCCAACCATCCATCCAAATCAAGAAGTTCCAAAACGAGGCGACCAAGCAACGTTTCCAAAAAATCAAGGAGAGGAAAGCCTACCTAAAACAAGGACTGATTTTTCCTTCCGAAGGTGAAGAAGGCTTTGACAATGAGGTGATGGAAGTTGTCACCAAGCAGAACTGAGAGTCATTTATGAAGTACCTAGGCCGCATATCCGTGCCACTGGTAAGGGAATTTTACGCCCATCTCACAAGCCCCATGTAGTCGAGTGTCTATGTGTGTGGCGACCAGATGAGGTTTACCTCTACGGAAATAAACAAGTTTTTTGGGCTAAGAAATATGGTAGACCAACACACCTTGTTTGTTGAAGCCGTCGATGCCTAAACTCATAAAGAAATCCCAAATGACCTGTGCTTTAGGGGAATTGAGTTGGATCCAACAAACAAGACAATGGAGCGGGGGCATTTGATGCCTAATGCAAAGCTCCAGAACCACTACATCAAAACTCGCTTGATGCCAACCTCTCACCACTCAACTGTAGCCATCAATAGACTGCCCTATTGTATTCCATTGTTATGAGGAGGTCGATTGATGTAGGGAAGATAATTGTGGATGAAGTTTATGCATGCTTGAAAAGAAAATCTAGCCCCTTGATCGTTCCTAATCTAATCACGGCTTTCTACCAGAAAAATGAGGTTTATGAAGATCCAGAAGATGATGGCTCAAGGGCTTTGATGAAGATGCTCCTAATGAGACTCTTGATGGTGGAGCAAAGACTTTTGCTATAGTGAGGCATGCCTCTTTGGTAGCTTCCATTAGACACATGAAGACCAAGATGGGGGAGCTGCGCAGTAACTTGCATACTTTCTTCAAGTATGTCAAGGAAAGGGATGCCATAATGAACTCTACTTTAAAGAGATGTTGTTGCAAATGGCCATTGACTACCTTTGTAACACCCTAAAATTCGGCCTAGTCAGAATTGGGCTCTGGCGATCGAAGACCTTACATCGAAAATGTCCATATATTGTATTGACTATGACCTCAAGGTCAATTGTGTTGATATTGGACTCTAATTGAGTCAAATTTTTGTTTAAGGACTTTATTGAAAGTATTGAAAATCTATTTAATGGCTAAATTGTAAGAATTGAAAGTTTGGGGATAAAAGTATAAGGAATAGAGAGTTGAGGGACTAACCTTGTGATTAGCCCCTCCTCAATTATAAACAATCCTACGTGTGGTATTCTGGTGACTTTCCTTCATATGAAGGAAAGCTAATTCCTTAAAAAACATGAATAGCTTAAGGGATTAAAACTTACCCGAGAATTGAGAAGCAAGTACCTCCCTCTATCATCTTCTTCACCTAAGCAACCACCTCCATTGGATCTTGATTTCAAGCTTGTCTTTTCTTCGATTTATTGTTATCGAATCATTGCTATCGATCAGGTAAGCTATAATCCCTAAACAATCAATGAAATCCATGGATAAATCAAGCTCAGTCACAAAGTTAGGGTTTTGACGATCCATGGAAATCTTGTAGCTAATGGCTTTTAGTGTTTAGATATTGATTTTATATCGCTATATTGTTTACGATATCGTATTGATGATTCTAATATGATCATATTAATTTCCTAGTTCAAGAAATCGACAAGGAGCATCCATCGACCTCACCGAAGACTAAGAACAAAGGGGTTGTCTTTCGAGAGCCGTAAAAGCATCGAATTATCGAGGTGAGTGTAGTCGGAGTCTCAAGATTAGGTTAGGTGCCTTTCCCGACTTCATTGTTATTGAAATTTCCATTGCTAACCTTATTGTTAAGGATTATTGCATCGAACCACTCATCAGATATTATGGTAAGTATTGGTAAGTTATCGCATTGAGTATTGAGCATTGTCAATATCATCGTCATCGTTATTGAACATTAGACATAGATATCGTTGTTGGCATTGAGCATTGTTATTGTTATTGAAACATTGTAAATAAACCATCAGCTATTAATATTGCCATTGAGATCATTGAAATACTGCTAACAACATTGATACTGTTATTGGAAATTGATATTGAATTATTGCTTATTGATAAAGCTATCGAATACATTGAATATTGTCATTTCTATTGAACACCAATCATTGATATTGTCACCGGACCTTGGATTCGAAGGACATTGGATACATTTGGCATGCCATAGAATTCATGAGCTCAGTGTACGGGTGGACTACGGTCCTTGGCCTACGACCTATATTGAATTTGTGAAGCGGAGGGATATATTGTGATATTTGTCATATTGGCGAAGCAGAGGGACTAGACAATTCATTGATTTGGTGAGGCGTAGGAATTCGCGTATCCTGTATCCCAAATCGATCCAAGGGTTATTGTTGAAATATGAATTTATTGTTATTGAACATATTCATTTCATTGTTTCTATTGAACTATTGCATTGTCATTTCCAAGATATGAATTGGAATGGATTCCATTGTTATAGCATTTATTTATGACTACCTCACTAGGCAAAGTATGCCTAATGCATTTCATTTCATACATTTCAGGTTAAGGATTTTGTCATTGAAGATCGGAAGTTCGTTTGTTGTTGACAAGTCACCTCAAGTTACAAGTAATGTGTTTTGTCCCTATGAACTCCTATAATGGTGGCAAAGTAGTCGAACTAGTTTTTTGTGACCCTTTTGGATGTATGTATTAAGCATGGTATGTGGAAATGTCTAAGGCCCTGAATGATCCTTTTGGCATAATGAAAACATGGCTAAAAATGCATACTTGGCACTAAAAGGTAAAAACCAAATAAGTTGATTTAGATGGCCCTAAAATTTCTCATGCAAGTAGATTATAGCATTGGAATATGGTTGGTAAAGTTTCATTGCTTTTGGATATCAATTGCTAGGTCAAATGGTTTAAAAACCAGATAGAAATTGACATTACAGTGCAGGGCATACCGGTATAGGTCAAGCTGTATCAATACGGCCTTGCATATTTGTCCTGGTAAAGTACAAGTTCATCATAAGGTATTGATACAAGTCCAAGTGTATCGATACAGATCTTGATAGTGAGGTCTTTGAAATTAATTGCATCGATATAGTCTCAGTGAGTATCGAAAAGGGTCATGGTCAAAGTCAATGTTGGTCAACCCATATCGATACAGGTCAAGCTATACTGATACGAGTTCTTGAGTTTCTGGGAATTGGGTTGATACCCTTGAATGCAGTACTGATACGACCCCAACCGTATCGATACAGGTTTGGACAATCCCCCTTGGGGCTCAAACCCATGTACACCGTACCGATACGGCCCAAGGTGTATCGATACGGTGGTAGTTAATTCTATTAAAAGTCAAGGAACACAGTTTTAAAATGTTTATAGAATGGTCACTAAATATTGGGAGGCCTAATCGGATGAGTAATCGATATTGGAATAACTTGAAAATTGACAAGGACACTGTCATTGTCTTTAATTTCATTGTCTTATAGTTGATTACATCAAAGGACCCCTAAATTATCAGATTTAAATTTAGTCCCTAAAACTTGTTAAGGTTACAATTGGCCTTGATTGATGAATTGCTGGTTCACCATGGATAATTTGAGCTAAGCTTATACCTTGTAACGTTTGAAAAGTATATTTTGATTGAGTGAAAAATCTGTATATTGATATTTTATCGCACTGGTCATCATTTTGTTCACTGGTAGCATTCTCCGACTCGGTTCCCAACCAAGCCGGGTGGGGGATGTTACATTTGTGGTATTAGAGCTAGATTTAGTTGATTTTAGGACTAAACTGAAGCTTATTATATTGTCAATGTGTTACTTTTCCACCTAAGAGTTATATATTGTGTATATTGTGACTTGTTGACTAATATGATCTCTTTGTGTTATAGATATGTCTGGAAGCAATAAAGCTCACATAGACAAGCACGCTACCGGTTCCTCGACACACGGTGAGGAGGTAAGGAGAGGAGACCCTCCGAATGCACCTAATCCCTCACCCCAGAATGTTGGGCCAGAGCTGCCTAATGTGCAGGCAAAGTGTTATCAGAACATGGCTGGCATGTTCAAGCAATTCATGGAATCTATGAAGGCCGAGAGGGGGTGCAACCAACCCCATCAGTTGTCCAATATGCTCGAGCCCCTGTTGACAAGCTGGTATCGCTCTAAGCATACACTTTTACTGGTCAGGATGATGACAATCTTGAGATCGCCGAGTACTGGCTGGACAACACGTTGAGAATCTTTAATAAACAATTGCAGTGCTCTGATGAACACAAGTTGGAGTGCACCCTTGCATTGTTAGCTGATGAAGCACTTCAGTGGTGGGAGACCACTATTCTCACCGTCCCTGAAGAAACTGTCACGTGGGAGTTCTTCCTTCAAGGATTCTGAAAGAAATATGTTAGTGAATACTATCTTGCAGAGAGGCGTAGTATCTTTCTTCATTTGAAGCAAGGCGGTTGACCTATCGAGCAGTATATCCATGATTTTTGCAATTACTACTGATATGGTACGGAATACATCAAGAAGAAGGAAGACAAATGCAAGATGTTCATTGCTGGGCTTAATGATGAGTTACGCCCTATGTTTACTGCTTTGGGTATCAACGACTTCTAGGACCTCATAAATCAAGTTAAGGCCACCGAAGCTGCACAGAGGGCTTAGATATCAGGTGGATCTAACAAGGCAGAGAAGAGGTTCAAAGATGATTCTCGGCCTCCCAGGTGGAACAAGAAGAATAAACACCATGGTCCCAAGCTAAACATGTACTCACAACCTTCCCGATCTGGGAACATTGAGAAACCTCAGACCGTAACACAATCTTTTGCTAAGACGGTCTCAGTTAAGAGCACTGGAGGCTCCAATCGGAGTTTATAGAATCTAGTTTGCAACTACTGCAAGAAACGACACCCCGCGGGCTAGTGCCATAAATAGACTGGAGTGTGCTTCTATTGTGGTGAACATGGCCATTTTATTTGTGACTGTCCTCTTGGTGCAACCAAGACTATGGCTACACCGGCAAGTACTGCAACCCTTACCTAGTCTTTTCGAGGCAAAGGGTCAAGGCAAGGTTTGTCAAAAGCTACAGGGAGACCCAGTGGCTCTGGCAAGGCACTAAGTAAGCAAAAATCCAAGACTCCTGCTCAGATGTATCATGTGAGGAGCAGGGAGGAGGAAGATGAGCCTGATGTCATTGCAGGTATCATTAAACTGTACTCCCATTCTTTATATGCATTGTTGAGCCTGGCTCTACTCATTCCTTTATAAGCACTGAACTGGTTAAGAAGCATGAAATGACTAGCGAACCTACAGCATCAAGAATCTTTGTAACTAATCCACCTGGTGATTGTGTTACCATAAGCTTTTTATATAAGAATTTCCCTTTAGTGATTCAAGGAATTCCTTTTGTGGCCAACCTATTGGCTCTACCGATCCATGAATTTGATGTGATACTAGGTCTAAATTGGCTTATCGAGCATCAAGCGTGGTTGGATTGTAGCAAAAGAAAATTGTATCTCTGAGGCATTGGCAAGAAGAGCATTGTGTTGATGAGTTCAAGAAATCCTTCCATATATTCTTTGACAATAGAAGCTAAGAATGGGCCACAGCTATCGGATATTGACGCGGTGTGTGAATTTCCTGATGTCTTCCCTGATGAACTCTCGGGTTTACCCCTAACCCGTAAGGTTGAATTTGGCATCGACGTGCAACCTGGAACTGCTCCAATATCCATTGCACCTTATCGAATGGAAGTCGTTGAGCTGAAAGAGTTGAAAGCCCAGATTCTAGATTTGCTTGATAAAGGCTTCATTCAACCGAGTTCCTCGCCCTAGGGAGCTCCGATTCTCTTTGTGAAGAAGAAAGATGGTTCTATGAGACTATGTATCAATTATCGGCAGTTGAACAAGGTGACCATCAAGAAAGAATACCCATTGCCAAGGATTGATGACCTATTCGATCAACTCAAGGATGCCATTGTGTTTTCCAAGATCGACTTAAGTTCTGGCTATTATGAAATGAGAGTTAAAGAATGTGATGTGCCTAAAACTACCTTTTGTACGAGATATGGTCACTACAAATTTTTGGTGATGCCATTTGGGCTAACCAATGCACCGGCTAATTTTATGGACTTGATGAATCGGGTTTTTAGACCCTACCTCGATATATTTGTGGTGGTATTCATTGATGACATTCTAATCTATTCAAAGAATACAGCGAAACATCGTGATCACCTCCGTATTATGCTTCAAACCCTCCGTGAGAATCAATTATTTGCCATGTTCTCAATATGTGAATTTTGGCTTACAGAAGTTTCCTTCCTGGGGAATATTGTGTCGGCTTCGGGCATCCAAGTAGACCTGAAAAGGATTCAAGCCATTCTTGACTGGCATCCACTGAAGAACATTGGTGAGGGAAGGATTTTTCTTGGTCTTGCTGGCTATTATAGGAGATTCGTCAAAGGATTCTCTATGATAGCAGCTCCTCTGACTAAGTTATTGAGAAAGGAAGCTTCGTTTGTTTGGACTATGGATAAAGAAAAGAGCTTCGATCAATTGAAATAAGTTTTGACTCATGCACCAGTTCTAACCCAACCCAAGTCAGGAAAGGACTACATAGTTTACAGTGATGCATCGTATCTCGGGTTAGGATGTGTATTAAAGCCATTGCTTATGTTTCCAGACAATTAAATCCACATGAAATGAATTATCCCACTCATGATCTAGAGTTGGCTGCAGTTGTCTTTGCATTAAAAATTTGGAGGCATTACCTCTACGGAGAGAAATGCTACTTCTTTACCGATCATAAAAGTCTCAAATATCTCATGACCCAAAATGAGTTGAATCTTCAACAATAGAGATGGATTGAACTCCTCAAGGATTATGATCTCTTCATTGACTACCATCCGAGCAAGGCAAATGTTGTAGCTGATGCACTCAGCCGTAAACCTCTGCCTGGTAAGTATTGTTATTGATCATTGAGTTTAATGTGTTGATTTGTACATCAACTCATTTCAAGTCCTTGTGTTGAAGCTCCTCAAGCTATCAATGCTCACTTTCGTCTTAGGAAGCATCGCTGCTTCGTAGCTGAACTTCAAGTTTAGTCTACCATTATATCGAGGATTCAAGCATTGCAAAGAAAAGATTCTAAGCTTCAAGCTATCATTTCCAAGTTACAAGATAACCTTGATTTCAGAGTAAATTCTGAAAGGCTCTTATGTTTTTGTGATCGAGTCTGTGTACCTGATGATGAATTTCTTCACACTGGTATCCTCAAAGAAGCTCATTCGAGCTCTTTCTCTGTTCACCCGAGGTCGGTGAAGATGTACAAGGACCTATAGGAGCTTTATTGGTGGCCGGGCATAAATTAAACCATAGCTGAATTCGTATCCAAGTGTCTTGCGTGTCAACGTGTTAAAGCTAAACATTGTGTTCCTACTGGCTTATTACAACCCATCGATCTACTGTAATGGAAGTGGGAGAAGATCATTATAGACTTTGTTGGTGGTCTGCCTTTGACTCCTGCTAAACACGATGCTATTTGGGTCATCGTGGATCATCTAACCAAATCAGCACATTTTCTACCTGTTCGAATGGATTATGGCCTACCCAAGCTAGCTGACTTGTATATCAAGGAAGTCATTCGACTCCATGGAGTGCCTCAGTCTATCATTTACAATTGAGATCCACGATTCGCAACTCGGCTCTGGAAGTCATTGCAAGGAGCTCTAGGCACTAGAGTTAATCTTACTATTGCCTTTCACCCTCAGTTTGATGGCCAATCAGAAAGGGTAATATAGGTAATCATCAAAAAATCCCTTCTTTGAATCATTGATGAGGTGTACCATTATTGAATCCTCATTTGCATATCTTGGAAGACATGTTGCGAGCATGTATTATCAATTTTGGTGGATCATGGGAGAAATCCCTACCCCTCATTGAATTTGCCTACAACAATAGCTACCAAGCTTCTATTAAAATGGCATTGTATGAAGCATTGTATGGTAGGCATTGTCAAACTCCCTTATGCTTGTCCGAGCTTAGTGAAGGAAAGATGTTGGGCCCTGATTTACTTCGGGAAACGGAAGAGAAAGTTACCATCATCCACGACCGTTTGAAAGCAGCATTTGACCGACAAAAGGTCTATGCTGATCTTAAACGTAGGGATATTCAATATGAAGTTGGTGAGAAAGCTTTCCTCAAAGTTTCACCATGGAAGAATGTTTTGAGGATTGGTAAGAAAGGAAAACTGAGTCCCCGATTCATTGGACCCTTCGAGGTTGTTGAGAGAATAGGCCCAATGGCCTATCGATTATTGTTTCTATCAGAGTTGAGTAAAATCCATGATGTGTTTCATGTATCCATGCTTCGGAAGTATCGGTCAGATCCTTCACACATCAATGAGCCTGAGTCTGTGGAAATTTAACCCAACTTGCCCTATGAAGAAGAACCAGTTTAGAATCTTGCAAGCGAAGTCAAAAGACTCTGCAACAAAATTATTCCATTAGTCAAAGTACTTTGGAAGAGACACACCACTAAGGAAGAAACATGGGAGCTGAAGGAGACATTGCGGAAGCAATATCCTCATCTCTTCAATCAAGGTAAAATTTGAGGATGATTTTTTCTTAAGGGGGAGAGTTGTAACACCCCAAAATCTGGCCTAGTCAGAATTGGGCTCCGGCGATCGGAGACCTTACATTGGAAAGGTCCAAGTATTGTATTTACTATGACTGCAAGTTCAATTGTGTTGATATTGGAATCTAATTAAGTCAAATTACTGTTTAAGGACCTTATTGAAAGTATTGAAAATCTATTTAGTGGCTAAATTGTAAGAATTGAAAGTCTGGGGATAAAAGTATAAGGAATAGAGAGTTGAGGGACTAATCTTGTAATTAGCCATTCCTTAATTATAAACAATCCTACGTGGGGTATTCTGGCGACTTTCCTTCACATGAAGGAAAGCTAATTCCTTAAAACACATGAATAGCTTAAGGGATTGAAACTTACCTGTGAATTGAGAAACAAGCACCTCCCTCTATCATCTTCTTCACCTAAGCAAGCACCTCCATTGGAGCTTGATTTCAAGCTTGTCTTTTCTTCGATTTATTGTTATTGAATCATTTCTATCAATCAGGTAAGTTATAATCCCTAAACAATCAATGAGATCCATAAATAAATCAAGCTCAATCATAAAGTTAGGGTTTTGACTATCGATGGAAATCTTGTAGCTAATGGCTTTTAGTGTTTAGATATTGATTTTGATATCGTTATATTGTTTACAATATTGTATTGATGATTCTAATACGATCCTATAGATTTTCTAGTTCAAGAAATCGACAAGGAGCATCCATCGACCTCACCGGAGACTATGAACAAAGGGGTTGTCATCCGAGAGCCATAAAAGTATTAGATTATCGAGGTGAATGTAGTCGGAGTCTCGGGATTAGGCTAGGTTCCTTTCCCGACTTCAGTGTTATTGAAATTTCCATTGCTGACCTCATTGTTAAGGATTATTGCATCGAACCACTCATCGGATTTTATGGTAAGTATTGGTAAGTTATCACATTGAGTATTGAGCATTGTCAATGTCATCGTCATCATTATTGAACATTGTACATAGATATCGTTGTTGGCATTGCACATTGTTATTGCCATTATCATCGCCATCATCATTGAATCATGTAAGTATAGGATATTGATATAGAGCATTGATATAGCCATTGTCATTGATCATTGATATCAACATCGTTATTATTATCAAAACATTGTAAATGAACCATCGGGCTATTAATATTGTCATTGAGATCATTGAAATATTGCTTACAGCATTGATACTGTTATTGGACATTGATATTGAATCATTGCTTAATGATAAAGCTATCGAATACTTTGAATATTGTCATTCCTATTGAACACCGATCATTTAGATTGTCACCGGACCTTGGATTCGAAGGACATTGGATACATTTGGCATGCCATAGAATTCATAAGCTCTGTGTATGGGTGGACTACGGTCCTTGGGCTACAACCTATATTGAATTTGTGAGGCAGAGGGATGTATTGTGGTATTGGTCATATTGGCGAGGCGGAAGGTCTAGTCCATGCATTGATTTGGCGAGGCGTAGGAATTCGCGTATCCACTATCCCAAATCGATCCAAGGTTATTGTTGAAATATGAATTTATTGCTATTGAACATGTTCATTGAATTGTTTCTATTGAACTATTGCATTGTCATTGCCAAGATATGAATTGGAATGCATTCCATTGTTATAGCGTTTATTTGTGACTACCCACTAGGCAAAGTATGCCTAATGCATTTCATTTCATGCATTTAAAGTTAAGGATTTTATCGTTGAAGATCGGAAGTTCGGTCATTGTTGACAAGTCACCTCAAGTCACAAGTAATGTGTTTTGTCCCTATGAACTCCTAGAATGGTGGCAAAGTAGTCAAACTTGTCTTTTGTGACCCTTTTGGTATGTATGTATGTATTAAGCATGGTATGTGGAAGTGTCTAAGGCCTTAAATGACCCTTGTGGCATAATGAAAACATGGCTAAAAATGCATACTTGGAACTAAAAGGTAAAAACCTAGTAAATGGATTCAGATGACCCTAAAATTTGGCATGCAAGTAGATTATAGCATTGGAATATGGTTGGTAAAGTTTCATTGCTTTTGGATATCAATTGCTAGGTCAAATGGATTAAAAACCAGATAGAAATTGATATTACAGTGCAGGGCGTACCGATACAGGTCAAGTTGTATCGATACAGCCTTGCATATTTGGCCTGGGAAAGTACAAGTTCACCATAGGGTATCGATATAGGTCCAAGTGTATCAATACGGATCTTGACAGTGAGATCTTTGAAATTAATTGCATCGATACGATCTCAGGGCGTATCGAAATGGGTCATGGTCAAAGGCAATGTTGGTTAAACCGTATTGATACAGGTCAAGCTGTACCGATACGAGTTCTTGAGTTTCTGGGAATTAGGTTGATACCCTTGAATGTAGTACCAATATGACCCCAACCGTATCGATACAGGTTTGGATAACCCCCTTGGGGCTCAAACCCATGTACATTGTACCGATACGGCCCAAGGAATATCGATACAGTGGTAGTTAATTCTGTTAAAAGTCAATGAACACAGTTTTAAAATGTTTACAAAATGGTCACTAAATATTGAGAGTCCTAATCGGATGAGTAATCGATATTGGAATAACTTGAAAATTTACAAGGACACTTTTTTTTGTCTTGAATTTCATTGTCTTATAGTTGATTACATCAAAGGACCCCTAAATTATTAGATTTACAATTTAGTCTCTAAAACTTGTTAAGGTTACAATTGGCCCTAATTGATGAATTGCTGGTTCACCATGGATAAATTGAGCTAAGCTTATACCTTGTAACGTTTGAAAAGTATATTTTGATTGAGTGACAAATCTATATATTGATATTTTATCGTACTTATCACCATTTTGTTCACCGGTAGCATTCTCCGACCCGGCCGGGTGGGGGATGTTACAACCCTCCCTTCTTAGAGGCACTACTCACTACCTCAACAAACCAAACTACGCCAAAGAAGGCACCTCCCCTGACCAAAGCCCCTGCACGACCAGAGACAACTACTCAAGAGTCAGCTCTTACTGAAGTCAAAGCCAGTCATCCTCCGCCACAGAAAAACAAAGGAAAGGTCCCAATGGAAGCCTCGACAAGTGAAACCCATGTAAATGATTTAGTCACCATTGAGAGTGTTGATGAAGAGATGGTTGACGACACTCCTATCCCTGCACCAGCTCGGACACTAGACGCCACACTAAGAACGAGGCATTGTTTAAACCGTTCTGTTGGTCACTTTTGGAACACTCCCACTGAGGGGAGTGATGCTTGGAATGACAAGGATGACCAGGATGAGCAGGAGCCACCACCAGAACTAGAAGAAGTTGAACAGCCCATCGTAGCACTTAAGAAGAAGAAGCAAGGTCAAGCATATGGCGACCAAGACACCGCCACCGAAGTAGGACTATAGCGAGGTACCTCTCATTTGAATTTCATTTCGTTTAGTTTTCATGCATTGAGGACACTGCATCTTTCAAGTTTGGGGGAGGTAGTGTTCATAATTAAGCATTTGCATTTGTAGTTATGAACATGTTTTTGCTATGGCATTTTGTTTAGTTTATAGACAGTTTTTATGAGTAAATTAATGATGTTTGATGATGAGAAATTTTTTTATGGCTATGGATGATTGAATGTACACGACTGTTGAGATTGGTAGAACTGACTTTTGGACTTGATGCTTTGCGATTAAATTGTTATACGATTGTATGTTCTCTATGCTTAAGGGTGTTAGAAAAAATTTATGAAAGAACTCTTGCATGCCTTAGTATGCATAATTTTGATGAACTTGAATGATAAATGAAAGCATTAAAAGCTTTATTAGACTCCCTTGTAAAGTGTGAATAAATGCTTCGACATAGCTGTAGAAGGACACTCCGCTTTGTGTTGTTTGCCTGTACACTGTGTTTAAAAAATGGCAGCAACAACAAATGAGTGAATGAAAGTAATCACGAGATTACTCTACCTACTAGCTCGGGATGGAATGTTTGCTCTATTTCATCTAGAGTTAAGGACGGTAAGTGTGATGAGCTGACACCCCGCATGGCAATTTAAAAAAATAGAAAAAATAAGTTACAATTATGGGAGTAAATTTGTGCTTAATTGATGAAAAAATACTAGGGGTGTAATAGAGAACTTCCCTAGAATCTTTCTAACTCTGTTAAGCATAGATTGGATACAATTACGCACACACATACAAAGGATCTTGTCTTAAGGAAAAGTTCTTAAAATCTCAAATTGCCTAACATGTTGAAGCCTATATTTTCTAAGGACTAAAATTTATGTCATAGCACTGTCTTGATATGAACTTTGTCATAGCATTTTCTCGATTTGTCACTACTCGTTGCTTGAGGACAAGCAATAACTTAAGTTTAGGGGTGTGTTAACCTTGTAAAAAGGATATATTTCATGCCTTTTTACTTAAGTTATTGTTTGATTTCAAGCTCATTTCATTGCATATAGTTGCATTTAGTTCCTATAGTTTCATATAGTGGTGTTTGCTAGGTTAATTTTATATATTTATGAAATTGGTGCTGCTTTGAGAGAAAGGGCTTGTTTTGGTGTGATGATGTGCAGGTTAGTTAAGGAGAACTGCTGGGGGAAGGAAACTATGCTGCAACATTTTTCGATGGCATTTTTGGGCACACAAAAGGACAGCAAGTGAAGATATCTTGGAGCCCCCACACTTAAATTCCACCAGCCAACTATGCCCCACACATGAAGGGAATCTTTTCCCTAGGGCACATAAAGAATTAACGGTACAAAACCCTAGGAGCCCCCAATATATAAAGAATAGGACACCCATATTTATGGGAGATCTTTTATGAGTTAAGAAAGAGAAAAAGTAAAAGGCAACCTCTCTTTTTCTTCTCCTTCATCGGGTCCTCCATTGTTGAAGCTCCAAGGGACAACTTGTTGGCCTTTGAGAGAAGCAGCAAGCTTGAGGTGGATCACAATAGTCCACGATGGCTTGGGAGTTTTCCTTTACTCTTAGTTGCTCTTTTTCTTTTCACATTTTCAGAAATTGGTTGTATTGAACGAATTAATTTGGATGTTGTTTGCCTTATCATGAACTAACTTTAAGTGGCTTGGGTTTGTTGATGGATGATTATGTTTTTGTTTGAATGAATGTTGAAGCATTTTCTAGTTTTATATATGCTTTGTTCACTGTTTTATTACCGTAGGGTTGTAAGAGCTTTCGAGAGTTAGCCTTTACCTTTGTTTGATGCTTAATGGTCGAGAGAGTTAAGCTTAGATCTACGTGGACAAAGGGGTTGAGAGATAAGGAAAGAGTTTCATCAACTAAAAGGAGTAGAACTTCACAGATAGTATCATGCTAGGGTTTACGCTGAGAGGTATTGTTGTAGCATTCTTACTCTCAGTTTCTTGCTAGAGATAGTTTAGAAACACATGTTTAAGCTCTATTGAGCATCCTATTTGCTAGAAAGTGTTAATCATTTTTTTTAGAACAAGCATAGGATTCCTCAATAAACCTGACCTATCATCCTAGTCGAGAGTTTCCACACGTGTGAGGACGTTTCGTAGTCTTATCTTTTAAATCCAGTTTTTGCTACAACATTTCTTTTAATTTCTCATATCAACTCTTTCATTCAATATCTCATCTTTACTTTTGAGTGCTTAAGCTTTGCTTGAATTCCCTCCAATTCTTGTGGAGACGATCTTACTTATCACTATTATTACTTGTTCAATGTGTATACTTGCACCGATTGCGTATAGTTTATAGTACATCACAACACAAAACAATCATACCAGCATAAATATATGTCCCTACGTATAGAACTACGCATTATGATGCACGTACAAACTACGCAGCCCTACGAGTGCATCTCGACATGCTCGAAGAAACCAGTGATGATTCATAGATAATGGTGGAGGCAAGGAATCAAGTCGTTGCGAGATACTATAATTCCCATGTAAACAACAAGCAATTTTGACTGGGTGATCTAGTGTTAAGGAACATAGAGGCCAGTAAACCTCCAATTGAGAGGGGAAAGATGGCTCCTACATGGAAATGGCCATACCAAGTTTGCAAAGTAATCGGATTTGGGGCATATAAGCTTTTAAAGCTGAATGGAAAAATATTCCAAGAACATGGAATACCAAAGACCTCAAGAAATTCTATGTATGAGACACTATGAATTATTCAGTACAAGCGATGTGCGAGAAATATTTACTACATCATGTGTCCCAAAATTGAATAAAGGGTTGTATGAGCGCCAGCCACTTTCAAGAAGTGTGCACAAAGGAATCAGCTCAATGATTGTCACTTCTAGAGCAAGGGAGCAAAATTGAATATAGGGTTGTATGAGCGTCCGCCACTTTAAAGAAGTGTGCACAAAAGAATCAACTCAACGACCGCAGCTTCTAGAGCAAGCGAGCAAAATTGAATGAAGGGCTGTATGGGCGTCCACCACTTTCAAGAAGTGTGCACCAAGAAATCAATGACCATCGCCTCCACAGCAAGTGAGCAAAATCGAGTAAAGAGATTAGGCAAATCACCCCTAAACACATTATTTACAAAAACAAGACTATATTGCTCACACGAGTATGCCATTGAATCTTCGAATCTCCCAAAATTCAACATTTAAAACCTACCATTGAGTCAAGATTATTATTATCGGTTTGAAAATAATAATGAACAAATACAATATCATTGCGAAGCCAGTAACGACACCCAGATCTTCCATAAGGCGCAAATCAGAACATTTCACCATAACTATAAGAAACATACAGGGAAAAGCCATCACGACAGATAGAGCAAGCAAAATAAAAAACTCTTCATTGGATGGAAGTACCATATTGATATCATAACAATGTATCACCATTATCAAGGAAAGAAATAACTGTGAAAATGCGATCGTCGATTGGTGATATGCGATTCGTAGGAATAAGCATTGGCACAAAGCTACTCCAAGAGAATAATTATGTTCGCAAACACAAATATATGAATAGAAACATTGTA
This sequence comes from Hibiscus mutabilis, assembly GCA_019671005.1. Taxonomy (NCBI): domain Eukaryota; kingdom Viridiplantae; phylum Streptophyta; class Magnoliopsida; order Malvales; family Malvaceae; genus Hibiscus; species Hibiscus mutabilis. Next base: position 51,624,465 of record CM033721.1, on the reverse strand, counting down.
AATAATCGCACGCCATAGGCAAACAACCCATCCATTCAAAATTAATACATTGCGGACAAATTAATACAAACCAAGTAACCACGACATTCTAGATACTAATACAAACAAGCTTTCGTATACAGACATAATAAATAGATACTAAAATTATACAATCATATAAAGGGGATAGGGAACTACTTGAAAGTCTTCTAAAAGCGAACTTGATTTAGGGAAGCCCATAAATCAACAGTAATTCCTTCTGGTGGGAAAGAAAAGAAGGCTTCTTAATACAAACCACTTTTATCTTATATATATGAGTAACACGACAAATGCTCATCACATTCGCAGGTTCGATAAATCGACCTGCATTCGCCGTGTCCCAATGTAGTTACAAACACCAACAAACAATTAGCGCTCGGAAAAACTTGCTCTAAAAATCATCCGAACATATTGTTTGTTGGCATTCCTCACTAAAAATAGCTACTCATAGCCTTTCAAATACTATTGTTTGTCAAAACAAATGACCTAGATACCAAGCACCACTCCCCAGGATCTATGAAATGCAGTTTCTGCATATTGCTTGTCACCATAAATATGTTTTCTTTCTCTCTTCTCAAAGCAGCACGAGCAAAGCTATACAAAAGAAAATAGAAAAAGAAAGAGTAAACTACTCATAAAATAAGTCCCATTAATAACAAAAAGTGTGAATACTTAGCCCAAACATTCCAAATTCAAATATGGAAAATTGCTAAGATGACCATTTAATTCCTAGATCCTGAAATATCCAGCAAACAGCTAAAATCACACAACCCTTAGATTTCTAGTCAATGAATGCACGGGCAGACATATGCACCTATCGTGACCATTCAAAAACTTTTTCCATCATCATGACCTATCTCGAGTTGTCTAAATCACCAATAAGCACCAAGCACAACGCATGAATCTCAAATAAAATAATTATAATCGAAGTAACGCAAGTCAATAAACTGCTAAGATAAGACATATCGAGTTGCAGTAATAGCAAGCATGCCATACATCAAGGTAAACATTCTCCTATATGCGACCCCTCTTGACCTAAACGACGATCGAAAAATGCAACAGAAGATTATAAATAATGGAAGTAGCAAACAAGTACACCATCGATCAAGAACACCATACCTGGGGGGCAGAACACCCCCAATCTATGATTGCATTAACCAACGAAATTATTTTCCACAAACCCATTTTTAATGGAAGCAAAATTCTCTTACCTGAAATAAGTATGTGAACATACACTGAATATCCATTTATATTGGAAAGGGACAAAATAGTAAGATAGTTCCTCAACCCCTAGAAGGAAAGTTTTCCTTACACAAAAATCACGGATAATAATCACATACCCTTGCCACAATCACCCAACACATCGCTAACACCTACTATATCCATAGCACCACTGCGATCATTCAAGATAGAGGAAGTCTTTGGCTCAAAGATAGGAGAAACTACGATGCTTTTATATTTCGCAGCAAAAATTTCCCACAAAGTTCCAAAAGGATTCCTCATATAGAAATTCGTGGTCACTTCACAAAGAGCGCTAAAATCCATGTCAACAATATTGAAAAGGCTATGTGCTAACTGAAAGCTAAGAATGTCAGCATCTCGTGCTTTCTCCATTCCTCCGATCATAAAAATAGAAGTCTTATCCAACTCTGCTTTAAATTTCTCAATCACATCCACGCTCTTAGTAGCTTCCAGCTCCAGAATTTCTTTCCTATGAGACTCATCTAGCTCAGTTAATCTCCTTGAGAAATTTGTAGAACTTTCATTTGCTGTCCTTTTTGTCTGCTCTAGCACTTCATTCAAACCCTAAATTTCAGTCTTGAAACTCTGTTCCATAGTTTCAAGCGTCGTTTTTTATTCGACGAGCACGATCGAACTCTGCGTCTTTCTTAGCGACTTCCTCTGAATGCTTCATATGCAACTCTCCCACTTGCGTCCAAATGTCTGCCTCATGTCTCTCTCGTAGCTCCTTTAAATAAGCGGTGTAACTTTCCACCTTCGAACGCAGTCTTTCATTTTCTAGAATAAAAGCAGCATAGCCTTCCACCTTCGAACGCATCTTTGCATTCTCTTCAAGAAGAGCCTTCGTATTTCTCTCTAGGTTAAACTACACGCAACTCAATTCCTAAATAAGACCCCAACCTCCCTCAACAGTCCTCCTAATATTGCTACAAGGTTTAAAGGTAACAAAACTATGGGAATACGACTTAAACAACCTTCTAGAAGCAGATTCAGGATGGAACCAATTTTGCGGATTTTGAAAACCCCCCTCAAGGGATAGAATACACTCAACGGATTAGACGGTTCACAACTTTAACCATGAGAGACATCAGCAGACAATGGCACCAAGGGGGTCACCGTAGCTTCTAAAAAACCCACAGTTTCAATAGGCGCAACCATAGGGAGTATATCCTCTGAGGAACAATGAACAAGAACATAATCCAAAATAGTTACTCTTGTGCAGATACCAATATACAAAGTTTATTAAAAATTAAACAGCAAAGTTTTTAAATCAAATGTAACAACATATCGCTCAAAATAACTGTAGGCGCGCAAAAAATAGGCAGAATAATAGGCAAGCTAGCATAAGCAGCGGTCCCCATAACAGTGGTTGCAACCGCATGAGACGAGCTACGTAATTCAAGGGAAACACGGGGAACACTAGAGTTTGACCTAGATATATTGTCATCAACTTTAGCATTCAACACCATCCTTTCTCCCAATATTCTATCCTTGATGGGCGAAACATGCCTCCTCAAACTATAAGTCCTCATTTGATTTGCCACGCTTTCCAGCGCTACCTCCGCAACATCCAATGAGCTTCCCACGAGGATATCTCAAATACCAAGGAACGTTTCACACAAAGAGTAGCAGGAACCATGTCTATGGAAGATATTGCTATAGTAGTTAAAGCCAACACGCCGCGTGAGCTTATTGCTCTGCTATCAAAACCCTCTAAAGATGCCACTTCAGCCAGGCCCCACAAACACAATTGATCACCAGCAGACACAGAAATTGATACATCTGACATCGCAACCGATTCCCTCTATTCATAAATCACAGCCTATGGAGGATAAATCCTTATCCCTACAAATAAAAGAGAAGCATATGTTAATAAGGGTGTGTCACAGAGCGAATCATAAAAAACCAAAATAAAAGCATACACACGAACGAGAAAAAACAAAGCAATACTTGTATCCATTCGCCTCTTTGTCTTGCGTTCCAAATACAAGACCCCACCCTCATCATCTAAATTGGACACGGGGCGAACGCGAAACTACCTATTTGTTCCCTTTCTTACCACGGCCAAAGCCAAATAGGCTAACGCTAACACAACCCCTTGGGGCAATTGGAGTAGCTTCCCTACTAACCCTATCGGGAGAGGCATCTTTATCACGATATTTCCAAGGGCGAGTACGGATGCCAACATACTCAGAAAATAAATCCTCTAGTTCATCCTCAGTACCCAGAATAATCCTCACCACTCGTTCATTGCCTCCCTCACTGAAGGGCCAAGCCTTCTTGCGAATAGGTACGTCCACCAAAGAACCCTCGGGAAAAACATTCAAGTCTACTTCATCCCAACCATTGGGACTTTTTCCCTCTAAACAATACAGCCAAATATTTCTAATAGTGCATATTTCCTCACAACGCAAGGGTAGATCGTTTTTCAACCTTTTGGGAAGTTTCAACTGAGCAAGAGACATTTCCTCCATGCTATTAGAGGCAACCCTATGCTTCGACGACCGATGCAATACGACCGAAAATGAAAAACTTCCAAAATTGCACTCTACTTTAATGTACTTCGTCCTATCCAGGCGAAGATTCACAATGTAATTACTCATCGCCAACGCTCTTCCTATACGATGACCAATAGTCACAATACCCCTCGTATTCTTCTCATGACCAGCCAGTAAGTTATAACAATAACAAAAAACATTGATAGAAGGTCCATCCCCATGAATTTTGCAATTCAGAAAATACGCCATCATGCTCCACCAACTAGCCCTACTTAATTGACCAGGTGCCACATCAAACCAGTTTAACCAATTTACAAAAAAGAGTGTAGTGGCAAATGGAATCCAGTTTCAAAAGCAAAAAGAGGAATAAAAAACCATGATCTCCCCTCATTAGAACATGCGCTCAGACGATATGACCCTTGCGGCAAGCTGAATCGATAAGGAAATTTATTAACGGCAATAAGGCTTCGACACTCTAGCATCTTCAGCATCTTATTCAGTTCAGTAGTACAAATAAACTCATGGCTAACCACAATCAACGAATCAACCATCAGAGTAAAAGTAAATATGTTATCTTCTAACAGTAAGAGGAAAACGACCAATAGGATAAACAAAGTAAAACCTAAAAAACAACAACAAAATTTTTATTTTTTATTATTTATAATCAGAAACCATGTCTTCCTCGACACGTTTCACTAACAAAGAGACCTATCATGTGACGTTTCGCATACAACAGTTTGTCTTCAAGAAAAATCAACTAGTTTATTACAGATATTCATTACGTGACGCTTCACATAACCTTTATAACCATTTGCCTTTAAAATTTCAAATTTCTCCTTAAAAAACTCTCGCTCATAAGAGCTCTCTCTAGACTCTTTATGGTTCGCCAAGGTCACTTTATAACCTTTCCTTATGTAGAGAGCAATTATCAGTACCTATAAACACCCACCACCACATGTCGGGACCACACAACTTGTAAACATGGCCGGACAACCCACTGTGAATAGTATCGTACAAAAGATATCCATCGATCATGTGACAACGCGCGTAATCATTGTGGAAGGCAATATAAGTTTCCCAACAAGTACATAATTACACATGCGATCTACCCGACATACTTCGCAACCTGTGGCAAATGGGCATGAGCACGAAAGACATCGCATTCAATGATCACGTGACGACGCACATGATCGCTGACATTACAAACCTAGGACGTCAAATCATAGCCAGTCGAGTTGGCACCTATGACAACCTAGTCACGACACCTCTCCGAGTAATATAAAAGGGACATGCAATAGAGAAAATTTGGGAATCTTCCATTCTAGGTATCATCTCCTAACCAAGGGGGTGATATTCGAGCTCTAGCCCGGAACGATCACTTAAGCCACCATCGGACCACTGTTTCCAACTCTTGTTCACTTTAACAGTCAACAAGGCTAGTTATTTGGATAATCATAAGATGATTAATAACAAAAGTTGTTCACCAAATGAATGAGTTACATGAGATGTAGTTAGCCAATGTTGCTTACCTAGATAAACCATAATCTTAAGAGAAAATCCAAAGCTGACTTAAGAGAATGTGAAATTTGGATCCTTACCCACTAGAGAAACTTTACAGAAAGTATTTTCAACATTAATATTTGAGGGTTATTAATTTTAGGGTAAACTTCCATAATGCTAACTTATGTTTGGGTTGTGTACACTTTTGCTCACTGGTTTTAAAAATTGAACTTTATGCTTATTTACGTTTCGGGGTGTAAACTTATCCTCACTGAAACGTTTTTCACCGTTAACATTTAACGGGAAGCAGATTTGGCAGATTAAAGGTTAATTAATAAAAGGCTTAATACCCAAATAGGTGCCCAAACTATGCTTGTAGATCATTTTTGGTGCCTAAACTATTTTTAGCTCTAAATAGGTGCCTAAAGTTTCAATTTTGGTCATTTTAAGTGCCTAATCGTTAATAAAAATTTGTTAGCCAATTAAATTGTGACAAGTGGCATGTTTTTAATTTTTAATTTATTTTAATTAATTTTTAAATAAAATTCAATTTTCTAAAAAAATTGACAGTTTTAAATCTTTACAAAATAGTCCAAAATCCCTAACCCAAAACCCTAAATCCCTAAATTACCGTCGTTGTCGCTATTTACTACCTCACTGGAGACCACCACTATCACCGTCGGACCACCACAACCGTTTCCCCCAACCACCCATCACCAATAATCGACGGTAGGTGTGCCGACGACTTCCTTTCGCGATTTTGGCTTCTTTCAACGTTAGGAAGCCGATCAACACAGCTACCACCGTTTACCAGTGATAGGTGGTTGGGGGAAATGATCTTGGTAGTCCGGCGGTGGATATAGGGGCGGCGGCGTAACCATCTGCGATGGATTCGGTTGGGGAAGTTAAGGATTCGAATTTGGGGCCATTTTGTGAGTTTTGGGAAATTTAGGGTTTTTTATAAAAAAAAGTTAAAATAAATTAAATTAAAAAAAAGAAATAAAATAAAAATTAAAAAATTATTTTTAATAAAAATAACGGTAGTTAAAGGCTAGGCACCTAAAATGACCAAATCAGTAGTTTATCCTTAATTTTAATAAAAGCTGTGGGAGTATAAAGTCCTTTTATAAACAAACTTGGTAAGCGTACTCAGAAATTCATATTTTATTGTTGTAGACTTATTAAAGAAAATACAAATTTGTTATCAGCGATCGGTCCTTGAGAAGGACAAGTTGAATGGCGTAAACTACCTTCATTGGTCAGTAGAAGGAAATTTTTTCCATTGTAATAAGACTGTCATTGGAAGAAGAGATGCCTCGTTTATCTTGAAAGAGTCAAGAAGGCAAATGAAAGCAAAGAGTCAATAGCTACTTCTTGGGTATTGGATACCGATTGTGGTTTTCATATATGTACATCTGTACAAGGACTACAAAATAGTATAAATCTGAGAAAATGAGATTTGGACTTGCGAGTTGGTAATGGAGCAAGAGTTGCTGCATTGTCTATAGGAACATATACTTTACCGTTGCCTAGTGGACTTAATTTATGTTTAGAGGATTGTTATTTTGTGCCTAGTTTGACTGAAAACATCATTCCAATTTCTTGTTTAGACAAGATTGGTTTTGAGATAATTATTAAGAATAATCGTTGTTCTTTTTATCTTGATAATGTTTCTATGGTGCGACACAATTAATAAATGGTCTCTATATTTTGGGTCAAGAGAATTCCATTTACAACATAAATATGAAAAGATAAAAAAAACAAATGACTCTAATCAAATTTATCTTTGGCATTGTCGCTTGGGTCACATAAGTAAAAAATGTATTTCAAAACTTCATAAAGATGGATTTTTGGATTCATTTGTTTTCAAACAACTTGATGTATGCAAGCTTTGCTTATTGGGAAAGATGACTAAAGATCCTTTTAATGGTAATAGTGAGCGAGAAAGTGGTTTATTGGGATTAATACATAGTGATGTATGTAGGCCAATGAATACACCAGCCAGATGAGGGTTTCAATACTTCATTACTTTCACAAATGAGTTTAGTCGATATGGGTACATTTACCTAATGCCTCATAAATATGAAGCCCTTGAAAAGTTCAAGGAATTTAAAAATGAATTACAAAACCAACTCAGAAAAAAACATTAAAGCTTTTCAATCAGATCGAGGAGGAGAATACTTAAGCTTAGAGTTTGGTGACCTTCTTAAGGAATGTGGGGTTGTCTCACAACTTACACCTCCTAGTACTCCACAATAGAATAGAGTTTTTGAAAGAAGAAATCGAACACTGTTAGACATGGTTTGATCAATGATGAGTCACACTAATCTCCCAATTTCTTTTTGAGGATATGCGCTAGAAACAACCGCTTTCACACTAAACTGTGTTCCATCTAAATCAGTTCAAAAGACACCATATGTGATATGGACTAGGAAACATCCTAGTATGTCTTTTATGAAAAATTTGGGGATGCGAAGCTTATGTTAAACATCATATGTCTACAAAGCTCGAACCCAAATCTCATAAATGTAATTTTGTAGGTTATCCTAAAGAAACTAAATGATATTATTTCTTCAATCCTATAGAGAACAAAGTGTTTTTTGCTTGAACAAGAATCTTCCTAAAAAGAGAATTTGTTTTTAGAAAAGGAAATGGGAGAAATATTAAACTCAATGAAATTCGATATCAACCACAGATCATTGAACTAGAGATTGAACAAAAACAAGTTCCATAAGTTGTTGAGGAACATTTAACTGGCTTGGAAACACAACCACTATGAAGATCTATGAGAGAACTCAATACGCCTGAGAAATATGGATTTCTTGTCACATTGCTTGGTGATGTCCTCTTCATGAATCAAGATGAGCCTAGGAATTATCAAGAAGTAGTGACAGACCTAGACTCTAAGAAATGGCTAGAGGCCATGAAAGTCGAGATGGATTCTATGTCAGAAAACCAAGTTTAGACATTGGTTGACCATCCAAAGGGGATAAGCCCATACGGTGCAAGTGGGTTTTCAAAAAGAAAACCGACATGGATGGTAATGTACAAACATACAAAGGGCGATTAGTCGCTAAGGGTTTTTGTCAAATACATGGTATAGACTATGATGAAACCTTTTATCTTGTTGCTATGTTTAAATCCATTTGGATCTTACTTGCGATAGCTGCATTTTATGATTATGAGATATGGAAAATGGATGTTAAAACCACTTTCCTTAATCGAAAACTATATGACGATGAGTATATGACACAACTTAAAGGTTTTGTTGATCTAAAAGATGCCGAAAAATATGCAAGCTAAAAAGGTCCATTGATGGACTGAAGCAAGCTTCTCGAAGTTGGAATCTTCATTTTAACGGTGCAATCAAAGAGTTTGGTTTTTATCAAAAATGATGATGAGCCATGTATTTTCAAGAAAATTAGTGGGAGCACTTTCATATTCTTGGCACTGTATGTGGATGACATACTAATAATAGGAAATGACATACCTAGCTTATAGTATTTAAAAATTGGTTGGGAAAATGTTTTCCATGAAAGACTTGGGTGAGGCAGCATACATATTAAGAGTCAAGATCTATAGAGATAGATTGATACGACTCCTAGGACTAAGTCAAAATACATACATAGATAAAGTACTGAAAAGATTCAGTGTGGAAGAACCCAAAATGCGGTTCTTACCTATGAGACATAGAATTTCACTCTCGAAGGAAATGTGTCCTTCAACACCTTAAGAAAGAGAGCCTATGAGTAATATCTCATATGCTTCAAAAATTGGATCTATCATGTATGCCATGCTATGTACTCGTCCAGATGTATCACACACTTTAAGCATGACAAGTATGTATCAGGTAGATCCTAGTGAAGGCACTATGTTGCAATTAAAAACATCCTTAAGTACTTAAGAAGAACTAAGGATACACTCCTTATATATGGAGGTGAAGAAAAGCTAAGTATAAAAGGTTATACTGATGCCAACTTCCAAACTGATAAGGATGATTCACGATCGCAATCGGGTTTCTATTTTGCCTTAATGGAGGCACTGTGACCTGGAAAAGTTCAAAGCAAGATACGGTAGCTGATTCTACAACAAAAAAGGTTATTTGGATCAAGAAGTTCATATTTGAACTAGGGGTTGTGCCGAGCATATTGAATGCTATAGATCTACGTTGTGATAACAATAGAGCCATCGCACAAGCAAAAGAACCTAGATTTCAACAATGATCCAAACACATATACAGGTGTTACCATCTCATTTGAGAAATCATAGATGTAACCCTCTTGACCTGGCCTAGTCGCAAGACCAAGCCGAACGGTTACACAGGGTTTACTAAAGAAAACTCGTGAAGGTTCACTTCGGTAAATGACCTTTTTTTTCTTTTTATCTTTTTGAGATTCAAATTTATTAACCTAAGTGTAGATACAGGTAGCGTGTGAAATTATAACTCAATCGGGCGTCGATTTGACATCTAATTGCAATAACTTGCATTTAGGGACCAATTTGCAAATTTGAAAAATTACAGGGACTTATTGTGAAATTGAATTTACCAATATTCAATTAGTCGGGTTTCATACTCACATGTAAAATTTCAGCTCAAATTGATCATCCAAACTCACTTAATTGCATTCACATTAATCAGGGACCAAAACGTAAAGGTACGAAACATCAGAAGATAACAAATAACCAACTTACCTAACACCGTATCGGTATGCTTGGGCACTGTATCGGCACGCACTTGGTGGTTCATAATTCCCAAATTCTCGTGGCACAAAACCGTACCGATACTATCTTTTGTACCGAAACGCTTAGCCAATTTGGCATTGGCCTGTACCGATACTGATAAGTCATATATTTGCATGTCTTTCATATATTAAATCCTATGTTTTAGCTCATTAATCTATCTTAAAGTCCTTGATTCGGTTCCTATTTGGTTTTGCAGGTTTTTTTGGGCCTTAATGACGTTTTATACGTAAAAGTCGAGTTTTAGCACCATTTAGGCGTCACCTCTAGAATTCTTGTTAATTGCCAAGGCAAGTCCCAATTGCCATGGCAAGCTCTTCATAAACCACCTTAATTGCCTCGGCAAGTTGCACTTGCCACGGAAATACTATTTCAGCGAAAATACCAAGCGCAAGACAGAATTGGGCCTAGAGAACAAGCAGATTTTTACTTGGAGGGCAAGCAACCTTACTACAAAGAGGACTTCTAATTTTTCCATAATTAAAAGTAGTTAGGGTTGTTGTATTTAATGTAAAGTCTTCTCCTTTATTCCCTATAAATATATATCAAAGGTTTAAGAGGAAATACCAAGTAGAAACCCTAGTCTAGTCGAAACCCTCTCCCCTCTTCTCTTGTAGCCGCCGACCACCATGAGTGGTTAAACCCTTATTTTCTAGTCAAGTGTAGATACAAGGATATTATTTCAAGTTTTTAGTGAGATTTCATCTTCCAAAATTATCATCATCTTTATTCAAGTATTTTCATATCTTTTATGCTTCATCTTCATGTGTATGTTTGGTTAAATATATGCTACAACCAATTCATCTAAAACCAAGCTATTTGAAGTTGATGTTGATTTATCTTTTGTGGGTGAATGATCTAAATTCTTGATTTAATATTCCAAGTTCTTCCTTGACTAGAGTTTCACCTTATATAGATTTCTTCCTTAATTCAATTGCTTTCTTCAAATCAAACACAAAATCCCCTTTTTACTTTTAATTTCTTGTGAACTTGATTGCTTAACCATTCTCTGTGGGATCGACCCTACTTTCCGCTACTACAAATCCAAAGAACAAGTACGTATTATTTTTTGACGGATTCAACACCCATCAAAAATTGGCGTCGTTGCTGAGGACTAGTGTGAAGAAGCTAAGTTTACTTTTTATTTAGTTTATTTTATTTTTATTATTTTTATTTTTCATTTTTTCGATTTTTTTCTTCTTTGTTTTTTCTTTTCTACTTTTATGCTTCGTTCTTCTCTTACAGATAAAAATCTTTTGTTTGATCCTAATATCGACAAAACCGAAAGGCGACTAAGGAATGAAGTGAAGCAAAGCAAACAAGTGACCACACAAGGAGAATTGGAAGCCCACTTGGAGAACACTCAAAGCAACAACATGGCTGAACAAAACCTTCGCCAACTTACAGCCCCTGAGATCGCCCCACAACCTCTTTGCATTATTTACCAAGAACCTGAAGTACCTTTCAAATTAAAATCTGGACTAATACATTTTCTTCCTACTTTCAGGGGACGCGAGAATGAGAATCCATACAAACACTTGAAGGAATTCCATGTGGTGTGCTCGAGCATGAAACCCTACAATGTCACCGTTGATGAAGTCAAGCTAAGGGCGTTTCCATTCTCACTAGCCGACCATACCAAAAATTGGTTTACTACATACCATCTTGATCGATTGAAACATGGACGGACATGGCAAAGCTTATCCTCAAAAAATATTTTTTGGCATTAAGAGAAACCAAGATTAGAAAAGAGATTTGCAGAGTTCGACAAAAAGATTCTGAGACGCTACATGATTATTGGGAACGATTCAAGCAACTTTGTGCAAACTGTCCACAACATGGAGTGTCCGACCAATTACTCATCCAATATTTCTATGAGGGTTTATTACCCATGGAGAGAAGAATGATGGATGTGCACGTGGAGGTGCAATTGTGGACAAGATGCCTACCCAAGCCAAAGACCTCATCAACATTATGGCCGCGAACTCTCAACAATTCGGCTCGACACATGACACCGTCTCTCGACATGTGAATGAGGTAAATATTTCTTCCCTTGAAAGTAAGATATCGAATCTAACTTCTCTTTTTGAAAAATTGGCATTAGGTAATGCGCATCAGGTCAAGGCATGTGGGATTTGCACAAGGCAAGGTCATGCAACCGATATGTGCCCCACACTCCAAGAAGAGAGCACCGAAGAAGCTAACGCCATCGGAGGATTTTACAGGCAAAAGAAGTACAATCCGTACTCAAATACATACAATCCAGGCTGGAAAGAACATCCAAATTTGAGCTTTGGACAAAGGAACAATCAATAAGGGAATTTTGCGCAACCATCTTCATCGACAAAACCACTCTTGGAGGATGCCGTATACAAGCTTGCTCACAACCTCGAGCAATTCCTATAAGAGACAAGGTCAAGCATTAAAAATATTGAAACCCAAGTAAGTAAAGTTGCCTCATCTCTTAGTCAATCCAAAACTCGAGGTAAGTTACCTTCTCAAACTATTGTGAATCTGAAACAAAACGTGAATGCAATTACTTCGAGAAGTGGCAAGAATTTGCAAAATTCTTCAACCCAACAAAAATTGGCGTCGTTGCCCAGGAAATCGCATCATTCCCAGTTCCCCAGGAAATTCGACTGGTCATGTTTCCAAGTTTTTTAATTCTTCACCCAAGAAGGACGACGAAAAGGAAGAAGGGAAGGCTAGCAAACCAACAAAATTTTGGCAAACCCTTTTTCCCGAGAAAGATGGAAAATCGCACAAAGCTGAACCGGGCAAGGAAGATGTCGACACAAGAAAGGTAATTCATCCCATCGTTGTTCAACCACCTTTTCCTCAAAGGTTCTCAAAGACCAAGAAAGAAGAGCAAGAAAAAGAAATTCTTGAGACATTCCGCAAGGTCGAGGTAAAAAATATTCCATTGATTGATGCTATAAAACAAATACCTCAATATGCAAAATTTCTCAAAGAATTATGCACCAACAAGAGGAAGTTGAATGTCAATGAAAAGGTAAGAATGGTTGAGAACATATCCGCCGTACTTAAACTGAAACTCCTTGAAAAGTGCAAGGACCCAGGTATGTTCACTATCCCTTATCAAATCGGAAGCATAAAAATTAAGAAAGCCAAGTTAGGTTTAGGAGCATCTATTAATGTTATGCCATATTCTATATATTGTGCTAACAATATGGGTCCTCTTAAAGATACATGTGTGATCATACAGCTTGTCGATAGGTCAAATGTTTATCCGAAAAGAGTTTTGGAGGATGTTTTGGTGCAACTTAATGGACTTGTCTTTCCTGCTGATTTTTATGTTTTAGATATGGAGGAAAACGATTCATCTAGTCCTAATTTAATTTTGTTAGGAAGACCATTCTTGAAAACATCTAGAACAAATATTAATGTGCATGATGGACTATTTACCATGGAATTTGATGGAAAAATCATAAAATTCAACATCTATGATGCCATGACACGCAATGAGGATGCATGTTCATTATTTGCCTTAGATGTTACTAACTCTCCAATGCAAGAAACCATCAAAGAGCTTGATTATGATAAACCCGAGGACAACTCCTTGCGTACAAAAACACCATACCATGATACACGGACATTGCATACTTTTTTGTGACAAAGACATTTTCAACATGTACATCGCAGGTTAAGAAAGACAAGATCAAATGCGACCCAAAGCCGTACCTATGGGATGACCCAAACCTATGGAAGATAGGAGTTGATCCAGTCATAGTGGCGAACATCAACTGGGATCCATGAATCAATCCAATCAATGCCAAGCCTCCCGACAAGCCTCTAACGCACCAACGTGCCAAGCCTCCCGACAAGCCTATAACGCACCAACCATGGAAAATAGAAGTGTTCAATTCCATCAAGGATAATCCACCTGGTGAACATCTTCTTGCCACAATATGATGATTAAAGGGAGTTACGTATAGCCAAAGACGTTCAAGAAAGGCACTTCTTGTAAGGCAATTCATGATTTTTATTTTCATTATGCTTTTAGTTTAAGTTTTATATTTTTGTTTCAATAATTTCTAGATTTTTATTTTTTAGGTACACTTGTCTAGAATAAGGCATGCCCACAATTCGGAATCCAGTCCCAGTTGTCGTGGCATATCTAGTTGCTACGACAATCACACAAGTTCTAGTTGCTGCGGCAAATTCAATTGCCCGGGCAACTCAGTTGGTCTTAAGGCAAACCAGGGGCATACTTCGGGCATGCGGATATCATACCACCACACCCTACACCCCTACCGCCGCATACCGCATGAAGGAACACTCTTCTCCCTTCACTTTTTAATTACTTTCTTTTATTTTCTGCATGTAGGTTAGGGAACATTGAGGACAATGTTAGGTTTAAGTGTGGGGGGGGAGTTAACTTTGATGTGCTTAATTTGTGCTAAAACCATGGGATATAGTTGTGTGAAATTGCATGCTTCTTGATGACTTTGAGTGTTACTTTCACATGAAATTTTTTCTTGAACTTAACATGTTGAGATTTTTTAGAAAATTGGATCATTGGGTAAAAATGAGATTGATATGGGAAGTAAAATAGGATTGATTAGATCTTGTTAGGCTTGCAAATTGTTTCTCATGTTAATTGATTCGATAGTCTGATGGATAAAAATCGGACACAACATACCACTTTGTGAGACTTGAGCCTTAATAAGCATATATCTTGTGCTTTATATTTTTCTTCATTGAATGATTATCAAGCATGATTGGATTTCTTCTAGAACTTCCGATGTTATGCATATCAAGACCACATTGTAGGATTGAATTACTTGAGATGATTAAGGCACTTAGGTATGAACCTTGAGCCAAAAAGCCTACCTTGGTAAATATGACCATTAGAGAATCACTTTTGGGTATAAGCCTTTTGTTTGGAAATTAACCACATTACAAGCCTAATTGCTTTTTGTTGATTTCCCCAATTCGCACCCGAAATTGAAAAACTACACACTTTCCTTACTTGAACGAGAAAAAACAAGCAAAAGAAAATTAAAAGGGAGAAAATCTTGAAAAACAAGGAAAAGAAAAAAAAATCAAAGAGAAAATTGTCTTGTTCAAAAAGAAAAGACAAAAAGTGTGAAAAAGATTAAATCCGTGTTTCTCCCAAAAATAAATTTGTGCAAAAGCTTGATACAAAAAAGGAAAAGGAGTGTGAAGTTCTTCGATTCAAAAAGCCAAAAGTCTTTCTTATCATACCTTGTCCTAAGCCCCATTACAACCAATTTAAAGACCATTTGATCTTGTGATTCATCCTAGCTAGGTGGTTGAAATTTGATATATTTTCAAGCTTATGGTAAGTATCTTTTCATGCTTTGACTTAAGTGTTGTTGTCCCTTAAACACTTTGAAAGATATTGAGTGAATACTTTGCGAAGGTGTTTGATTTTATTCCATCTTGACTTCATGATAATTAATTCAGATATTATATGCTTGTGCTAATTTGTAAATCATGATTTATTACTTCTCTTATCCTTTCTTCATTACCAAAAGGACCCTAGATCTTGAATTTCAATATGCTTGAGGACAAGCATAATCTAAGTGTGGGGGTATATAATAAGTCATATATTTGCATGTTTTTCATATATTAAATCCTATGTTTTAGCACATTAATCTATCTTACAGCCCTGACTTTGGTTCCTATTTGGTTTTGCAGGTGTTTTTGGGCCTTAATGACTTTTTATACGTAAAAGCTGAGTTTTAGAACCATTTAGGCGTCACCTCCAGAATTCTTGCTAATTGCCGCGGTCCCAATTGCCACGGCAAGCTCTTCATAAACCGCCTCAATTGCCTCGACAAGTTGCACTTGCCACGGCAATACTGTTTCTGCGAAAATACCAGGCGCAAGACAGATTTGGGCCTAGAGAACAAGCAGATTTTTACTTGGATGGCAAGCAACCCTACTACAAAGAGGACTTCTAATTTTTCCATAATTAAAAGTAGTTAGGGTTGTTGTATTTAATGTAAAGTCTTCCCCTTTATTCCCTATAAATATAGATCAAAGGGTGAAGAGAAAATACCAAGTAGAAACCCTAGTCTAGTCGAAACCCTATCCCCTCTTCTCTTGTAGCCGTCAACCACCATGAGTGGCTAAACCCTTCTTTTCTAGTCAAGTGTAGATACAATGATATTATTTCAAGTTTTTAGTGAGATTTCTTTTTCCCAAATTATCATCATCTTTATTCAAGTATTTTCATATCTTTTGTTCTTCATCTTCATGTGTATGTTTGGTTAAATATATGCTACAACCAATTCAATGGTATTTGATACAAGTGGTAAAGAAATTCGGTTCGATTTCTAAAGGTATGAATTCATGTTCTTGATAAGTTAACAGGTTCGTGCTTCGGAAGAATACGTGCTTTGGGTCTCTTAAAGATCATTAATCCTATTTGATAGATTATAATTCCTTAGTGGTATCTAGGCATTTAATCTTGATAATAAGAGTTAATCTTTTGATAGTATTTAATTGGTCATCTATCTTAGAAGAGATTTAGGTTATTTGGTGGTATTCATCTAATCTAAAACCAAGCTATTTGAAGTTGATGTTGATTTATATTTTGTGGGTTAATGATTTAAATTCTTGATTTAATATTCCAAGTTCTACCTTGACTAGAATTTCATCTTATATAGATTTGTTCCTTAATTCAATTGTTTTCTTCAAATCAAACACAAAACCACCCGTTTACTTTTAATTGCTTATGAACTTGATTTCTTAACCATTCTCTGTGGGATTGACCCTACTTACCGCTACTACAAATCCAAAGAACAAGTAGGTATTATTTTTTCACGGATCCGACACCCATTAGATACGCACCAATCCGTACCGATACGCTGAGCCTGTCTAGGCTTAACCGTACCGATACACTGGGTCGCGTACCGATACGCTTGGACCCAAAATGACATCTTTTGTTGGTTTAACATACAATTAAGCTAAGCAAACTACTTAATCATGCTTCTAGGACATAAGCAACATAAACCAAGATCAAACCTCAGCCAAAACACAAGGAACATCAACCATACGTGTTATCTTGCATCCAAAAGGAAACTATAGTTATGCAACCTATGAACCAAGCCAAATGAGATACTAAAAACCATACCAAGGCATAAACCAAATATAACAGGCCATTCACAAGACCAAAACAACAATATAAACTTGCTCAAACAGGGAGTTCAACAACATCTTCCAAAACCATAAGGAATCCCCAATTGCCCTTATTAAGCATACTCTACTTTGGAAACATATGTTCGTATAAGAAGTCCTTGAATCACTTTCACTTGCTTGTTACCTCAGAACCTTTAATTCTCTGCATTGATGGACAAAGAGAGCGAAAGCACACTAGGCTTAGTGAGGAGTGCTTAAAAAACAACACATCATCAATGCATTTTAAAACCGGTTTCTATACCACATTGAAATCACTTTTCAATCCATGATTAAATCATCGTTTAAAAACATCATGCTTTCAAAACCATGCACCTTTACCATTCAAAATCCAGCATATTAAACCATATGCATCATGTATCATTAAACCAACAGCAGTTCACATTGCTAACCTCAATTTAAGCATTCCCAAGCATAACATACCATATGCAAAGCTTAAAGAGCAAACATGTATAAATCCATTATACAACACATGATACATTAACAATTATATTGGCTCACAAGTGATCATCAACAAGTTCCATTTGCAAAACACAACATCGGATATGCGGATTCACAATTGTTCTCCCAACACATCATATATTCTCACCGGCAACACAAGGTTCACAGACGGGGGAATTTGGTACACAATATAAACACCTCAACCGTTGTGACACCCTTGGTGGAGTATTCAGTACCCATATCAACCCCTCAACACCACTCATCGGTAGATGTATAACCCACCAATGAGAGTTTTCGGTACTAAAACCCCCCTCAATCATTAGGGTACTTGGACGTAGTATTCGAAACCCATATCAACCCATCTACGTCCAAGGCGACCTATTTTACAGTGCACTCAATCCTATAGTCGGCTAACTGTATCCGATTACCTTTTAAAACCATTTCCATACCATCACTTGCCAATATAAGTTACAATTAGCCATGAACCTCACTGTTTTTAAAGCAATTTACCAAAACATACCCAAGCATCAAACCATGCTTTCACAAGTATAAATCATACTTACAAGGATGATTAACCAATGCATCCTTCATCAATATCAAAAACAGTAGACATCATATTTGAAATCATGCTTCAACAGTGGAAATCATGTAAATCAAAAAACTGCATAAATCATTTCGTAAAACAAGCACGAACGAGAAAGAAAACCTTTGTACTTACTTCCGAATTTAAACTAGTGCTTCAAACTAGATTTAAACTCCCTTAAACCACCTTTTAAACCATTCCAAAGTTGGAAAACACGTTCTCACTCACCGCCACACGAAACCTCGATTCGTTGACCCTTAATCAAGCGTCTGAAACCTCCAAAGCTTCACCATTAACTTCCGAAATGTTCTTCCCTGTTTTAACCATATTATAACAGAGGATTAATGCATCATAATGCATTCAAAACCCCCAACAAGCAATTCCTCAATATTTCCTTGCTTAAAACCATCAAAGCACATATCCAAAACAACTAAAACAACTTCGATTCACATCCAAAACTTAACTCATCCATAACCTAACACTTCCAAACGCCAATTAACATCAAAATACATCTAAAAACCATCTCATAACATCCTTATACCTCCAGCAATTAATAAACACCGAAAACACCTCAAAAACTCATAATTAACAACTCAAACAATTAGAGATTCATTTGATTTCAGGATTCTATTGATAAAACCAATCCATTATCATCATAAGACATCAAAATCATGATATAACCTCATCATAAACTCAGCAAAATAGATCTTAAACGAAGATCTCATAATTACCTCAATTAAATCTCAATTAAACCATTTCTCTTCAATTAAAGGAGAAGAACTTAGGATTAAGAAATTAGGAATTTCAATAAAGAACCATCATTAAAGGAGAAGAACAAACCTCACCTCAAAAGATTGAAAACTCTCTCAATTGGATGATTTTTACACTAAAGAAACAAAGGAAAATCAATGGGATTTTGAGGAAACAAGTTGAGAAATCCATTAGATATCATTAGCTTAAGAAAACAAGATCATTACCTAAAATCTTTGCTGAGATAATAGATGTTTGGCTGAAGAGATTTTGAGAGAAACTCAAGAGGGAAAAGTTACGTCAATTTTGTGTTTAGGAAATAACTATCATCCTTTTAATAAATCCTCTTTAATCATTTAATTAAAACACTTTAAAATTAATCCAATTAAGAGAGAAATATGATAAAAACATTTAGGCTTAATAGCTCCTTAGAGATTCTAAGTTTTAACCCTTTTACAAAATAGTCAGTAAAAATAGTTTTCATTTTTTACATTTTGGTCACTAACCCGAAATGTCCAATCTCCAAATCTTATTTTCCGAATTCAACTTTATCAAAAATCAATATATATTTAATAAAGATTTTAGAGTATTTTTCTATATTTTTATCCCTTGTAAAAATATACAATCCTGAAATCGACTCGAATCTCTAACTCGGTCCACCAAACCATCTAATCTAACCCTCAAACCACTAGGCCCGAAACCGGGGCATTACAACTCTCCCCCACTTAGGAAATTTCATCTTCGAAATTTTTAACTGGCGGAAAAAGGTAAGGAAATTGCTTCTTCATGTCATCCTTCATCTCCCAAGTGGTCTCCTCAACTCCTCGGTGCCGCAACAACACTTTGACCAACTCTATGGTCTTACCGCGAAGAACCTTACTGTCCTCATCCAAGATCCTTACTGGTTCGCCATCATAGGTCAAATCTGGATTCAACTCAATCTCCTCAATAGGCATCATATGAGAAAGATCTGATCTATACCTCGGAGCATCGATACATGGAAAACATCATGCATCTTATCAAGCTCCAGTGGCAACCTCAATCTATAAGCCACTGGACCAACGCGTTCCAACACCTCGTAAGTTCCAATGAACCTCGGACTCAACTTTCCCTTCTTACCAAACTTCATCACCTTCCGAAACTTTTAGAAACACATGGTCACCAACCGCGAACTCTATTTCCCTACGCTTCAAATCCGCATAAGACTTTTGTCGATCCAAGCTGCTTTTAACTGATCACTAATAAGCTTTACTTTCTCTGTTGTCCCTTTAAGCACATTAGGCAAGGTAACTAACTTTTCTTCTACCTCCGCCCAACAAAGAGGCGTTCTACACTTCCTACCATATAAAGCTTCATACTGTGCCATTTGTATACTCGCCTGATAACTGTTATTATAAGAAAAATCCACCAAAGGTAACTGTTTCTCTCAGGTTCCTTGAAACTCAATAACAAAACATCTCAAAATATCCTCCAATACCTAAATCACACGTTCAGATTGACCATCCGTTAGAGGATGATACGAAGTACTGAAACTTAACCGTGTACCCAAAGCTTGATGCAAACACTCCTAAAACCTTGATGTAAACCGCAGATCTCTATCTGAAACTATGGACTTAGGCACACCATGAAAATGCACAATCTCAGTGATGTACAAATCTGCCAACTTATCCAAGGTATACGTCGTATGCACTGGCACAAAATGTGCACACTTCGTAAACCAATCAACAATCACCCAAATAGAATCCTTTTTAGTTAGTGTTAAGGGTAACCCCGACACAAAATCCATGTTGATTCTCTCCCATTTCCACTTCGGTATCTTCAATGGTTGCAACAACTCGGAAGGAAACTAATGCTCAGCTACATACGATACACTTAGCAACAAACTCGGCTACATCCTTCTTTAAACCAACCCAATAGTATTCATCCTTCAACCCACAATACATCTAAGTACTACCAGGATGCATAGCAAAAGGGCTACTATGCACTCCGGTCAAAATTATGCGCCTCAACTCACCATCATTAGGTACCACAATCCTATCCTTAAAGCACAAAACACATTCCTCGTTGAAACAAAAGTCCTTCAGATTACCTTCTGCAATGTCAGAAATATGTGGTACCAACGAATCATCAAACAACTGCTTCTCCTTAATCAAATGTGATAAAGATGGTTTAATCTGCAACTCAACCAACAAACTGCCATCTCACGTCATTATCAACCTTGCAAACATCGCCCGCAACTCCACCGCAACCTTTCTATTCAAGGCATCAATTACCACATTAGCCTTCACCATATGATACTTAATTGTCAAATCATAATCCTTAAGCAACTCTAACCATCTATGTTGCCTAAGATTCAAATCCTTTTGAGTCATCAAATATTTCAATCTCTTATGATCAGTATACACAACACACTTCTCACCATAAAGGTAATGTCTCCAAATTTTCAAAGCAAACACAACCATGCAAGCTCAAGATCATAGGTAGGATAATTGTGCTCGTGCACCTTCAATTACCTAGATGCATAAGCCACAACTTTCCCTTCTTGCATCAACACACAACCTAACACGTAAGATGCATCACTATCAACCACAAACTCCTTACCCGACTCAGGTTGAATCAAGACAGGAGCTTGCATCAAAGCTTCTTTCAATCTTTCAAAAGTTTGTTGCCTTTCCTCTGTCCACTCAAAACGAACATTTTTTTTTCAAAAACTTCATCAAGGAGTAGCAACCTTTGAAAAACCATCCACAAACCTACGGTAGTATCCCGCCAAACCAAGGAAACTACGAACCTCTTACACCGACTTAGGTAACTTCCAGTTCCTCACCCCCTCAATCTTATGAGGAACAACCCGAATTCCTTCAGCTGACACCACATGTCCAAGGAAAACAACATCCTTAAGCCAAAACTCACATTTGCTCAACTTAGCATACAACTAATTATCCATCAAAGCTTGCAACACAATTCACAAATGTCGATCATGATCCTCCTCGGTATGAGAGTACACAAAGATATCATCAATAAACACAACCACAAATTAATCCAAAAACTCGTGGAACACCCGATTCATCATGTCCATGAACACAGCAGGGGAATTAGTCAAACCAAACGGCATCACCAAGAACTCAGAATGCATGTACCTTGTACAAAAAGCTATCTTAGGTACATCCGCATTTTTCAACTTCAACTGATAGTACCCAGATCTCAAATCAATCTTAGAAAACACCGAAGCACCTCGAAACTGATCAAACAAATCATCAATCCTTGGCAAAGGATACTTGTTATTAATTGTCAACTTGTTCAGTTGCCGATAATCGATGCACATCAGCATTTTGCCATCTTTCTTTTTCACAAACAACACTAGCACACCCAAGGTGAAACACTAGGCCTAGTAAACCCTCGATCAAGCAACTCTTAAAGTTGCATCTTCAACTTCTTCAACTCTTTCGGGGCCATACGGAAGGGAGTAGTAGACACCAGAGCTGTATTTTCATACAACTCAATGCCAAACTCAACCTCTCAATTCAGTGGCAAACGCGGCAACTTTTCCAGAAAACACCCAAAAACTCACATACCATACGTATGTCCTGCACACGCACCTCCTTCAAACCCAGATTCATAACATATGCTAGGTAAGCTTCACATCCATAATCCATCAACCGACTCACTTTTAGAGCCAAAACAGAATTAGACAAGAACTTCACATCTCGCCCACGATTACCACTCGTAATCATCAGCAAGTTTCAAGGTAACTAGCTTGGTCTCAAAATCAACCACAGCTTTATGCTCAGACAACCAATCTATACCCAAGATTACATCAAAACCATGAAATGAAAACTCCATTAAATCAACCGCAAACAGATATCCTTGAATAGACAAAGGACGTCTCATAAACACATTTCTTGTGACAACCGTTTCACCAAAAGAACTCGTTACTTACGTTCCAACCTCTAACACCTCAATAGGTACATCAAGCAGTAGTGCATTCTTACCCAATACGTATGAATGCATAGAACCAAAATCAATCAAAGAAAACAATGGCAAAGATTGCAAAGTAAATGTACCTACAATTACATCGTTGTTGTTACGTCCCTCGCGATGTGCATACACCCTCGCGTGATCGCCACCTTTAGGTTGAATCGTAACAGCATGAGCAACCATCCTCAGACCCTCATCTCTACGCTGAAACTATCTATGGCCACGACCATGGCCTCGCTGCGGTGTAACAGCAGGTGCCCTAGCCTGTCCACCACCAGCCAACAATAGAAAACTACATCTCAGATGACCACTCGATCCACAACTCCAGCAAACATTAGCACCCATAGCAATAGGAGCCTGCCCCTCACAGGTCAAACATGGGCAATCTCGCCTCAAATGCTCACGCGATCCACAAGCCTAACAAGGATTAAGCTCATATCTAACCCGATTACCCTGACCTTGCGCTCTACGTCCAACACCGTCGCCACGTCTCATGTCAGAGTGATACCTCTTATCACCGTACCTTTTATATCGACCACCATCAGAGCTAGAGTTCGCAACTCTCTTACCCAAGCCAGAACCACTCACACGAGAAAACAAACCCAAGTCCTGCTCGACATCCTTCGCCCGTGTAACCAACACATCAAAATTTGTGTAATCAGAAGCCAACATGTACATCTTCACTTCTTGCACCAAACCATAGCGAAAACGATCACAACGATGTCTATCACTCGACACCAACTCAGGAGCATACTGGCTCAAACGAACAAACTATACCTCATACTCGGCCACGATCATGCTACCTTGAACCAAAGATATGAACTCATGTTTCTTGTCATCCAAGTATCTAACTCCCAGATACTTTTTCTTAAAGGCAGCTTGGAAAAACTCCCAATTCACATCCTCGGCTTCCATGCCGGCAGTTACAGTCGCCCACCAACTATAAGCATCACCTTGTAACAGGGACACTGCACATCCCAACATACGGGCATCATTACACCCCATCTGATCCAATATCCAGATCGTACCGGCCATCCAAGCCTTGGATGCCTCGACCGACAAACCATGATACTCAGCACCACCCAAACTATGCAAACATTCCAATGGCAAACTTGTTTGCCCAGCAGCTGGTGCTTTCACTTGCACTCCAACAACAACAGCCTAGAAAGCTCTGGTCATCGCTTGAATTAAAGGTGCCATATCGACGAACCCTGGCCCAGCTTGCCTAGGTGGTACTTTCTCCTCATATAATAGTGGAGGAGGCAGAGGGGGTGGTATCCCTCCATGAGGAACAACATTCTCCTGACTTCCCTACCCAGTGGTAGCATCAATCACACCAGATCATAACTCTCTCCTCGGCACCATTATGCTAAAACAATTAGGCATGATAACAAACCAAAACAAAACAATTAGGCCAGCTCTAGGCAAGGATCCAAGACTTCCATTTAAAAATCAAAACAGTTCAGACTATGATAATAAGGCAATGGATTTCCCAAATTTTCCCCCCAACATGGCATAAAGTAACAATGTAAATATCGCAAACACCGTGCATAGCAACAATAGATATAACTCACAACAACATCACAACATCTTACCAACCTTACCCTATTTATCGCAAAACCTGTCTCTGATACCACCAAATGTAACCTCATCGACTCGGCCTAGTCGCAAGACCGAAGCGAAAGGTTACACGGGGTTTACTAAAGAAAACCCGTGAAGGTTCACTTCGGTAAACGACCCCTTTTTATTTTTATCTTTTCTAGATGCAAAATTATTAACCTAAGTGTACATACTGGCAGCGTGTAAAATTACAACTCAATCGGGTGTCGATTTGATATCTAATTGCAATGACTTGTATTTAGGGACCGATTTGCAAATTTGAAAAATTATAGGGGTTGATTGTCAAATTAAAGTTGTCAATATTCAATTAGTCGGGTTTTATACACACGTGTCAAATTTTAGCTCAAATTGATCATCTAAACTCACTTAATTGCATTCACATTAATCAGGGACCAAAATGTAAATGTATAAAACATCAGAAGATTCCAAATAACCAACTTACCTAACACTGTATCGGTACGCTTGGGCACTGCATCAGTACACCCTTGATGGTTCATAATTCCCAAATTCCTATGGCACAAAACCGTACCGATGCGGTCCCGTGTACCGAAATGCCTAGCCATTTAGCCTTGGCCCGTACCGATACGCACCAACCCGTACCGATACGCTGAGCTTGTCTGGGCTTAATCGTAACAATATGCTGGGTTGCATACCGATACGCCTAGACCCAGAATAACATCTTTTTCTGGTTTAACATGCAATTAAGCTAAGCAAACCACTTAATCATGCTTCTAGGACATAAGCAACATAAACCAAGATCAAACCTCAGCCAAAACACAAGGAACATCAACCATACGTGTTATCTTGCATCCAAAAGGAAACTATAGGCATGCAACCTACGAACCAAGCCAAACGAGATACTAAAAACCATACCATGGCATAAACCAAATACAATAGGCCATTTACAATACCAAAACAACAATATAAACTTGCTCAAACAGGGAGTTCAACAACATCTCCCAAAACCATAAGGAATCCCCCATTGCCCTTATTAAACATAGTTTACTTTAGAAACATACATTCGTATACGAAGACTGTGGATCACCTTCACTTGCTTGCTGCCTTTGAACCTTTAATTCTCTACAATGATGGACAAAGAGAGCGTAAGCACACCAGGCTTAGTGAGGAGTGCTCAAAAACAACACACTATCAATGCATTTTAAAACCGATTTCTATACCACATTGAAATCACTTTTCAATCCATGATTAAATCATCGTTTAAAAACAACATGATTTCAAAACCATGCACTTTTACCATTCAAAATCCAGCATATTAAATCATATGCAACATGTATCATTAAACCAACAGCAGCTCACATTGCTAACCTCAATTTAAGCCTTCCCATGCATAACATACCATATGCAAAGCTTAAAGAGTAAACATGTATAAATCCATTATACAACACATGATACATTAACAATTATATTGGCTCACAAGTGATCATCAACAAGTTCCATTTGCAAACCACAACATCGGATACGCGGATTCACTTGTTCTCCCAACACATTATACATTCTCACCGACAACACAAGGGAATTTCAATAAATCCACAACACTAATTAGAAATCATTTGTAAAGGATTAAGAACTTAGGAATTTCAATAAAGAGCCATCATTAAATCTCAATTAAACCATTTCTCTTCAATTAAATCCACAACACTAATTAGAAATCATTTGTAAAGGATTAAGAACTTAGGAATTTCAGTAAAGAACCATCATTAAAGGAGAATAAAAAACCTTACCTCCAAAGATTGAAAACTCTCCCAATTGAATGATTTTTACACTAAAGTAACAAAGGAAAATCAATGAGATTTTGAGGAAACAAGTTGAGAAATCCATTAGAAATCATTAGCTTAAGAAAATAAGATCATTACCTCAAATCTTTGCTGAGAAATAGATGTTTGGCTGAAGAGATTTTGAGAGAAACTCAAGAGAGAAAAGTTACGTCAATTTTGTTTTTAGGAAATAACTACCATCCTTTTAATAAATCCTCTTTAATCATTTAATTAAAACACTTTAAAACTAATCCAATTAAGAGATAAATATGATAAAAACATTTAGGATTAATAGCTCCTTAGAGATTCTAAGTTTTAACCCTTTTACAAAATAGTCACTAAAAATAGTTTTCACTTTTTACATTTCGGTCACTAACCCGAAATTTCCAATTTCCAAATCTTATTTTCCAAAATCGACTTTGCAAAAAATCAATATATATTTAATAAAGATTTTAGAGCATTGTTCTATATTTTTATCCCTTTTAAATATATACGATCCCGAAATCGACTCGAATAACGAACCTGGTCTACCGGACCGTCTAATCTAACCCTTAAACCACTAGGCCCAAAAGCGGGGCATTAAAATAGATCAAGGAGATATGAAAATATGTAGATTACCAACAGATAACATTTTCGATCCATTGACAAAGTCTTTGACGCAACAGAAGCAAGAACGTCACACTAAGTTACTATGTATTAGATACATGAGTGATTGATCTTAGTGCTAGTGGGAGATTGTTAGAGTATGCTCAAAGACCAATATAAGATGATTGTAAATGACATTTTTTAACTTGTTTATTACTACAGAGGCATTTCCATTATTACTTTCAGTTGTTATTCTACGTGCATAAATAAACTAAATAATAATAAAGTCCTTAAAATAATATGGTTACTGTTAAATTTCCTTAGTCGAGTATTATTGTGTGCATGAACAACAATAATACATTAAGATTAATATGTAGTTGGTTGATTACAAACTGTTTTCATTTACATGGAGATGTCAAAATCAATACATAAGTATGTATTAGAGAACGACATACTGGACTGACCCGCTATGAGCATGTTTCTTGGATCATTATGTGACAATCACAACATTGCTCATAATGATAACTACATGCATGATCCTCAAACTTGATATTATAATTATTTCAACATAATGAGCGACATTTTGATACAGTCAAACGTCTGTCGTAACTGACTACACTATAAAGGCTGATATTGGATCCATCACAATCTATATAGTGGGATATGGTTGATCAAGATAGGATTTCTCCCTTCTACATAATAAGAGTAATATCATAGGCCACTTGATTGCGTGAGACTAGAAATGCATGACCATGCTCAAATAAGTTGATATGAGATATCATAGTTATTCGTTTATAATAGTCTACTCAAGATATCAAGAAATATTAGATGGACTATACAAGTGTGACTGTTCCATGACTTGTGTCCAATCTAGATATAAAGGACGAAATGATGTAATACATGAAAAGAGTTAATCACGAAGAGGTTATGTCAAATCATGATTTCTTGTACCTTAGGTGACAATGACATATTGCTAGATGTCACTCATTGATTGTAATATTATGAATGTTCTAATATTTACTACTAACATTACATGAACCTGCAGGGTCACACCCACGGTTGAAATGAGCATATATTAAACGAATTATATATGTGCAAATTCGTTGTACACGAATTTAGTTAAATTAATATATATTTGATATATATAATTTAACTATTAGATAAATATTAAAAGAAAATAATTATTATAATTATGAATCTTTTAATATATAAATAATATAATTCGATTTAAATCCGTTTATATATTGAAATCCTAATTAAATTTGAATTGAGATTATATATATATTAAAATCCTAATTAAATTGAATTGGGATTATATATTAATATATATTGAAATCTTAATTAAGTTGAATTGGGATTATATATATTTAACACATATATATTGAAATCCTATTTAAAGTTAAATTAGGATTACATATATTAATATATGACAGTTCTACAGTAAATGTCATGTACCGCAATGTACCACTATTCATATGTACCGTAATGTACCAATAACTGTTTTAATTAGCTTTGAAATGCTAGTGACCGAAAGTGTTATTATCCCCTTTTTAGAATAAAATCTTTAAAAATAATTTTCATATTTTCTTTTCTTTTTAATTCAAAAAATAATTAAACTTTTATTACTATAATAATTCCTACATTCACTTTAATTTAAGGGTAAAGTTCACAAATGGTCACTAAACTTTGATCAATTATTCAATTTGGTAACCAAACTTCCAATTGCTTCAATGTTACCACCATTAAACTTTTAATTTTGTTTCAATTTGGCCAGTGACCCATTAACAATCGTTAAAAGAGTGATGTGGCTATTAAAATATTTTGTATAATAACATATTTAGTCCTCCATGTTTACACATTCAAACAATTTAGTCATAATTCGAAAGAAATAATAAATTTAACCTTCATTATTTCAATTTGACCCTATTTTAGTTAGTGATAATTTAACATTTTATTTTAATTCCTCAATTATAACTAATGTTATCTTGTCCCTCCCAAGGCCCACCATACCCAATCCATTCACTAATTTACCAGAAGTTTAAATTGTAGCATCTAAGTTCAGAATTTGCATAGGAACCGAATAAGAGCAAGCAACACAAAGTCAATCAGAAACACGAATGTAAAATCCTCTTTTGGACTTTAACGAACCCTTTTGCATTAAGCAAGTCCTAAAGCTGATAGGGGAAAGTGTTAAAAGTTTATATCAGAATCAACCCTTTCCCCAAAATAAAATTCATTAGTAGCACAATAACCGTAGATTCTATAAATAGAAATTTCCTAATACCCACTAATATTCTATATTTAAGTTAAAATAAATTCTAAAATTTTGAGCCTTACTTTTTCCCAAGCATCATCTGAGCAAATATAAGCATTTCCACATTCAAAAACTAAAGCTAAAAATAAACAATAAGCTTGCAAAGTTGTTAAAATAAATACCTAGAAAATATTCCCGATGAGAGAGCTCTTGCAACTATGGGAACAACCTGTATATCTCAAGCATTTCCATTGTGGGTTTGGGACTATTTTCTAATTTTGATAAATTTGTAGCTAGTGGTTTCAATAAAATAGAAATAATTTGTTGCTAATTTAACTTCTGGTAAATTAAAAGAGGAGTATGGAGTTGCGAATGTGGCTTTGTAAGTAGGAAGTTGTTGAAGACGATGATGATGGGGGAAAAGGGATTGATGGTTTTTTAGTAATTTTATAACAAATTTCAGTTTAATTATATATATATATATATCTTTTGAATACAATTTCACAAGATGATTATGATCTATTTTTTATGAAATTTAAATGATAGATTGGGTATGGTTCAGGTTGGGAGGGACAAGATAACATTAGTTATAATTGAGAGATTAAAATAAAATATTAAATTATCTCTAATTAAAAATAGGTTCAAATTGAAATAATGAGGGTTAACTTTATTATTTCTTTCGAATTAGAACTAAATTGTTTGAATGCGTAAACGTAGAAGACTAAATGTGTTATTATACAAAATATTTTAACAGCCACATCACTCTTTTAACTGTTGTTAACAGGTCAGTGGCCAAATTGAAACAAAATTAAAAGTTTAATGGTAACATTAAAGCAATTGAAAGTTTAGTTGCCAAATTGAATAATTGGTCAAAGTTTAATGACCATTTGTGAACTTTACCCTTAAATTAAAGTGAACGTAGGAATTATTATAGTAATAAAATTTTAATTATTTTTTGAATTGAAAAATAAAAGAAAATTTAAAAATAATATAAAAATATTTTTAAAGATTTTATTCTAAAAGGGATAATAACATTTTCGGTCTTTAAGATTTCAAAACTAATTAAAACAATTAATGGTACATTGCGGTACATATGAATAGTGGTACATTGCGGTATATGGCATTTTCTGTCCTAATATGAGTTGAATTAGGATTACAAAGTCTATATAAAGACATGAGAGATCTAGCAGTCATTAATATTTTTTGAAGAAAATTCTTTAAATAGTTTAGGAAGTTTTATATGCTCGTTTCAATTGGGTGAACTAAGTAGAGGTCGGAGCGTTATCGTTGCAGCTTAAGAATTGACATCGTTGAATCGTGATTGGATATCTATCTTCTCCAAATTCAGAATTTCAGATTTTAAACAAGTAATTCTTCACCCTTATTCACCCCAATTCGTTCCTCGTACATAGATCTCTAGTGGTGATCGCTGGATTTTTTTTCCTTATGCCATGGGGTGTACCGGTGTGACCCAACAGAAATATCTTCCGCGCCCCTTTATTTTAAGGATTATATCAATTTGGTCCTTCTACTTTGAAATGGATCAGTTTAGTCCCTCTGTCATAGCAACCGTTTGAATTTAAATAGGTCAATTAATTAGTCCATGCACTAGGACTAAGAATCAAATAATGCTATTTTTTACGATTTTAATAACATCAAAAAAATGACCTTTACATTATTGTTTTACGTCGAGGACCCCATTACCGATTAATCCATTCTTCTAATACTATAAATGGACAAATGAAGTGTAAATTAAACGTTAAACGCAAAATCAGTGTCACTAGTGACGAACTCAGACGGATGAATGAATGGGGAACTGGAATTTGCAACGAGAGGAAACTTCATTACAAACAAGAATTCTTTGTCCTTAACTGCGCCCATTTTTATGCACCACATCCAAAAAAAAAAATTAAATTTTAAATTTTAACCCTAAATTTCACATTTTAAACCCTAAACCCTAAAAATAAACTATACCTCTAATTTTTTAAACTCTAAACCTATTTTTCAAACAGAATTATAGAAAGGAGCATAGTATAGGAGTAGATGATTTCCAATTCTTTCATTGTCGAGGTCGCAGTGGGTTAGAGTGACAGGATATTTTGTACCTGAGAGAGAAATACATAATTTTATGTTAGAGGCAAATCTATAAAATTTTAAGGAGTAAACTTATAAAATTTTAAAGAACGAAAATAATTTTTTAATAAAAAACATATAATTCTTCAAGTCATATAAAAATTTTAAATTTCCCCAACCCCTTGTATATATATAATCAAACAATATAGAAATCAATGTAAAACATTTTATGACAGATGATAATGAAGAAAAGAAAAGGGAAAAAAGTTACATTTACCCATTCATGGCAAGCAAGGATGATATACACAATATAGGATAAATGTATCAATCATCTGGCCGAGATATTTGGTTGTATCTATGATGCTTTTAGAATAAATGTTGAATATTTGATACACTAATATTGTAACAAAATTTATACAAATATATCTATTTTCAAGCTAAAATTTTATATCTAAATTCTTAATCTTAAAAATCTAACACTATACTCTAAATTTTAACACTCTAACCTAAATTATAAAGCATACAACATAAACTCCTAAACCTAATTAAAACCCTAAACTCCTAAATAACCTATTATTGGTTAAAATATTAATATAAAATGTTTTGATTGTTTCACAAGTTTTAAATTAAAATGTTTCTTAAAATATAAATATAAAAAACTGATCATATACAAATACATTCAATATTACCTGACCGAAACTAATCTTATTTGACCAAATTCAAAATAAAATAATCAAAATCAACTAAAAGAACTACTATTCAAATCAAACTTCTTTTTAACAATAACTCGTACAACACATTATACATACGAAATACAGATTGAACACGAATAAAAAAATGAATCAATATGATCATCACTAATCTTAACATTAAGTCTTCTCAACCAAATGGAGTGAAGGATCATATGAAAAACATCGATGCGCTTCGGAGGTGAATGGAACTCGAAATGTCTCCTCACTTGCAGCACCCGCCTTTGCAATTGTATATATTGCCTCAATGATATCTTTGTCAATATTTCCTTCAGCCTTGGGATATCGTCCACCGTAACCACCACCGAAAATGCCTTCCACCTTAACACGTCGCTGAAAGGCGGCACGTAACTTCTCGAAATCAACACTGGAACACATCCATTGTAGAGCGCCTCGATGATCCTCGGACTGGCAACTTCATAGCCACTTAGACAAATGCAGTATTTACTGCTTCTCATCATCTCATAGTAATTAACCCCTTTCGGGAGGTATTTATGTACCTTAATGTCTTCGTCCTTTCCTTCCCAATGCTCAAGAAGGATAGGTCTATCGGTCCATGAACCCCTCTGGCAAAGAATGCCAAGATTGGCCTCCGAGATGCTGACGATCCACCGATCAAACACGTTAATTTACCTGTTTGGAGGTTGATTTCAGGGATCGAAACATCCTTGACTGGGTTAAATTTTTCTGAAGTGTTTGCATTGCAAAGAGCACGAATCGAGTTCTTTTGTAGGTAAGGAATCGAAAAGCTAGTTTCTGGTCCCTGTACTTAATAACCATATACATATAAGTTTCCGTGTAATCCAGGTTAATAAATAAAAAAAATTAGATACATGTAAATAAAAATAAAACGGATTTGTGTAATAGACATCAAAAAATAAATTCGGATAATAAATATACGAGATAAGATATCTCCATCTAGAATAATTAGAATATTCAAATACAGATATAACCCAAAGCAAAAAGCAAATTGAATTACCCCCCCCCCCCCCCACACACACACATATAAGTCGTAGTCTCATAGACACAATCCTTTGCTAGTCAAGACTAAAGAAATCATACACTCACCCAATCATGGCAGGCAAGCATGAAATGATCAGCACCGGGGCTTCGATTCCAGTACGGGTACTTTTGCGATATATCATCGACGTAACCAACGACGGTACGTCGGATGGGACTGAAATCGCGCGATTCACGCAAATAAACAAATTGGACCATCTTTGCTACACTGAACGGAAGGTAAAAGACATGAGCCCTTTCGGAATCATTGGTTTGAAATTTTGTGTCGACATCCATCCTGTAGATGAAATTCCCTTCCATGGAATATATGCTCTTGCAAGGCCCGTCGTGGAACACCGGGGGCTCCCCTTCTTTGTAAACAAATACCTTGAATTGTTTCTCCATTTCCAGATAACTCCTACAATATCAAACAAATGGATGCTGAAAACAAAAATTACAGGCACAATCCTAGTCTAATGTGGTCCCTGCGGCTGCGGTTATGTTTAGAATCCCAAAACTGAAGTAATCGTTGTAATTGGAAGATCCAATTCAATGATGATAACGGGAACCGGTCATATTTAAATCATGACAACGAAAAGAAGAAAAGTACGTTTACGTTTTTAATCCGTTTCTTAACTTTGATATATTCTTTTCACACGGCTGAAGACAAAACTCCTCAAGTCAAAGGTCTTTTTCATATACGAGATTTGTTACCTGTGGAAAGCCTTAGCATCCCAATACATAGGACCTATCGGAACATAGTTGGGGTCCGGCAATTGACTCCCATTATTTGCTTCTTTTATCGCAGCTCGAGCTCTTTGGAGTCCGGCTTCGAGTTTATCCAGTTTGGTTCGAACTCGTCGGCTTTGTTTCGAGGGAAGCGATATCGATTCGTTCAGGAATATTGTAGCGCTCGGAACAGTTCCCGGGGTTTAAATTTTTAAGCTATTCTGCTCGTTGATGCTGATATTTGAACTGTCTTCCTTCGTTTTCTCCTGCTGGATTCATCCAGTGAAGGAGTCAATTCATCACTTGTAAAACTTCGATGTTAAAAATAATATTTTTTAAATAAGGAAATAATTATATTTTCTAAACAGATAATAGAATTTAAATTTTTATAAAATAAGACAATATAAACGTACTAATTACTCGGTCGATTAAAAAATTAGTTTTGACCAGGCTAAGGGTTTAATTGTACTTTCTCATGTTCCAATCTAATCTTAGAAACCAAATTAATCAAGAAGCTAATTTCAAGTTGAAGGTTCCGTCTGTCCACGTTTTCCAACCCTTGTCGAGGGGGAAATAAAAGGAAAAGCAATTAAAACAAAATAACTTGGTTATTATATGAGGTTTTTATTATTATTTTAGACGCTAATTTTACACAGTTGTTCTTGTTTTCTTTTCAGATGAAATTATTTAAGAAAAAATGCTGAAAGCGACGTGCCTTATGCATTATTAAGTAATATAATTATCCCCACAACATTAAAAAAAACTTTGCATGAAAGATAAATCACTTACAAATCCCCGATTTTTCGTTACTTGAGCTTCAACATCAAGTGACTTAGAAGCTGAGCCATTAAGCGCCGCCGCCTCACCCGACAGTGCCGCATTTTCCAAGGCCCCATGAACAGCCGTTACCGTCGCCGCCACCGCCGTGGACTGCAATCCAGATAGCGTAACTGCACCAAAATTCTCACTGCTATTTGCAGAAGGGAGGGTTGAAGTGAGAACCCAAGTTGAATTCCTCGGAGCCACAACAAAAACAATCAACGAAACAAGAATCAATGGAACCGTAAACAACAAGAGCTTGATCGTTGACGAAGCTGTTGGCGCTGAAAAACAACATGCGAAGCGGTTTTTGAACCCATCCCACCCATTTCTCTCTCTCTATATATATATCTTCAACTATTTTCTCATCAATTTCTACACAAGAAGAAGAAAACGAACAAGCAATATCTGTTTCTCTCTATCTAATTAGTATCAATCTGCAACCAAAATCGTCTCCATATATCACTTTGAAAGGGTGGTGGTGGATTTCTTGTTTGTAAAATGAGTGAAATTATGGGATGGGGGTTGTTTGATAAGTAAGAAACAGGTGGAAAGGAAAAGGGGTTTTTAAAGTAAAAACATGTATGCCAAGCGTCCTCCGGTTCTAGCTCTCTTTATTCGAGTTCCTTCATGCAGTTCTTTCTTTTATTTTTCCATTTCCACCCTCTCCTTTCAACTCACCTCTCACGCACTCCCGTTTTTAGTTAATTAAATACTAACAATAACAACAACAACAACAAAGTGAACTGCGCTTTTATTATAGAGTTAATACTGGGACTTGCATGCATTAATTATTACTGCTTGTTTTCATATAAATTTTGGCGTTTTCATATTAATTTGTGAATAATTCTTTTATAATTTTGGTGTGATTATAAGATAATAAATGATTATTAATATTAGTCATAAATATTGTACACGTCATACAACAAGCTACTAGAATTCGAATCTTTTAAAAATAATAACATTATTTTTTATTGAGACCACTTAATCGATTCTGGTATATATCTTTTTAAATTAATCATTGTTAATTAGATATTAATATATTGATAGTCATATCAATAATCAGTTGATCTAGTAGGATGATGCACTAGATTTCTTAAGCAATGTCAGAGGCTTGAGTCCTAACACTGTGAATGGAAAAAATTAACTTGGGAGGGTCATCACCATAATAGGCCTCTACAGTATTCAATCTCAATTAATCAATCAATAAATTGAATATCAGTTATTAAATGAAATATATATTGATAGCCATGTTACTAATTCTCTCTCCGGTCTATAACAAAATTCACAATCTTATAATTTAATGCTAATGAAGCTTTGGATTAAATAAATTTGAAGGGTTTTTTTTTAAAAAAAAATTAATCTAATCCTACTTAGAAGAGAGGGGAAGGGAAGGGAAGGGAAGATTTTAGGAGAATGAAAAGGGTGTTCCTAGTGGGTCTAGAACTCATGACCTAAGAGAATATAAAGGAACACAGATGAGCAGCCTAATCAATAAGCCAAATTAAACTTTTAAGTATTCATGTTAGACTTTCATACGATGATAGAGTAAAAAAATTAGATTGTAGTGTTAGAATTTAAAATTTTGATAAAATAAAATTTCAAGTGGGTGAGAATAAACTGTAGCAGATGTCAATGTTCTTTAAGGAATGTTAATTATTTTTAAAAAGATGTTTTTTATTTTATTATTTTGATTAAATAAAGGTATTACACTCCCATATCAGGATTCGAACCCATACAAAATGGGACAAGATAAGCATTCTTAGACAGTAGGCCAATAGTGGATCTCATTATTCTTTATTTTTAAAAAATAAAAAAATAAAGATGTCAACTAACGCTCCTATTTTCCATCCAGCTTTGTTTATGATTTTGTCTTGTGTAAACTATGTATATGTAGCATCTAGATTTTATTTCAATTTATTTCTCATCATATATGAGTTTTTTTATTGAATCTGATTTAACATTGTTGATGCCAAAATAAGGAGGCGCCAAAAAAGGGGTGGAAACGGTGGACCAAGACTGTTGTGGCGGATCTAGGCAGTCCACCCCTGTATATTTGGGGTGGAGAGTCGTAAGGTAGACAACCCGCGTGATGGTACCATGATAAGAGAGTTCATCATCCTTTTGAAGATAGAAATATCCCCATTATATAAAAGCTTCTAAGCCTTCTTTAGAATGAACTTTAAGCCTTCCTTGAGAAGGAACTTCTTTGAGAAGGGATTGGGTGGATTCCGTGTGATTAATTGTTATAGGTATAACAATTGTCCTCGTTAGTTGAAGGGAATGTCATAAAGTGAAATGAGCTGAGACTTGTAGTTGAAGTCTGGCTTGTAACTGTTGTGCTCATCTTAACTGAACAAATGCTAGAGCAGATGTGACTCAACACTCTGGAGAAATCATGGTAGTTCACCCTTGTTGATTTGAGCAGAGAGCCGTAGTCGATGAGCGAACATGTAAGCAGATGGCTTGACCCCAAAACATCATCGGAGGAGTGAATATGAACAATTGACTCGATCCTAGAAAACCGTCATATAAGTGAATATACAAAGAAATAACTCGACCCCAAAAATTATCGGGAGAGTGAATATATAAGCGAAGGACTTGACCTCAAGAAATCATTAGGGGAGTGTGTAATAGCCTGAAAACTTGGGTCAATGGTCTAGCTTTGACCCGAGGATATGGACTCTTTGATAGTAAAAAATTAAGTGAGCTTTTGGGGCCTATGCAAGTGTTTTTGGGCTTGAGGGTGATCTTGTAGGCTTAAAAGATGGAAAGAGTGTAACAAGGGAAAGAGATGGAGGATTTATGAGGTAAATAACCCAAAATTTGAAAGAAAGGCTAAATTTCCTTGATTTCTATTTGTTGGGACGTGGCTTTTGGGGAGACAAAAGCTACACTATTGCATCATTTTTTTACTACACCCTTTTCGTCTCTCTTCTTCATCCTACACCCTCACCCATGGAAAAGGTGCAAGCTTTGTTGATTTAAAAACCTAGTTTGTGGAGGAAACCTTAGATTCAAAACCTACATTTCAAGATCTGCGTTTGAAGGTAAAAATCTTTGGAAATGGTGAAAGTTGTGAAAATGGGTTTTTGTGGGATTCTTAGTAGGAATGTGTCTTAGGACGAATTTTGATCTGTAAATTCATTTTTAAAGTTTCCTTTTTATCCCTCTTTTAGTGTAACACTTTGTTTTGCACTCCTTGTTTAGTGAAAGAAGTTGGTAAACCATCCCACACCAAAGGACAAGACAAGAAGTAGGGAGGACCTCACTAGAAAGAGGATTTCGAGACTTTGGAGCAAGGTTTGTACATCTCTAACTCCAATGTACTTCATGCTTTTCATAAATGTGATTGTCTTTCATTGTTTAAATTTTTAGGTGTTAAAAGCTTGGTTATGGATGTTAATGGTGGAACTCGGTTTTTGTGTTAAAAATCCGTAAGAATGGTAGTAAACATCCTAATAATCTTCCCTAAGATGTAGGATCAAATTGAGGGGTTGAGGTCTCATTTTTGGAGGCTTAGGAAGTGATTTCTCAAGCCTTGGAAGCCATTTCTAGGCTTTGATATCGATACACGGGAAGTCGGTATCAGTACCCCCTATTCCATTAAAATTTCAGTAGCAAAAAATGGTATCGATAGTGAGGGGGTATCAATGCCGAGGGAGTATCAGTACCCACTAGACAATCTGCCCAAAAATGTCGATTTTCCCCCAGAAGGTTGAAAAATTATATCGTTCGATCCAATAGACCCAAAATGTCCTGAAATGAGTTGTAAAACTGAAAAGCTGAGAAACTGCCCAATACTCGAGCATAAAACTTAAGAACCCGACAATTGTCTTGTGTGACTTATATGTTGATAGCAACCATAGGATGGTATGGTTATGTGATGATGTTGTGTGCCACGTGGGCACTAGGTTGATGGGATCCAGATACTTGAGGTAAGTACTGCAGTACGTTTCTATGTCAATGCACTTGATGTCTAAGTGGTCTCGATGGCATTCAATACCCGATGGCTTTGTGGTTCCGGGTAAGTGTCATACACGACCTAATGTTTGAGAGGTCTCAAGTACATGGCATGGCAAAGTATTTGATGTCTAAGTGGTCCTAAATATAGAACTTGGTACTTGATGTCTAAGTGGCCTCGAGTGCATATATGGCTAGCCTGATGTCTTAGTGGTTCGGGCTAACAGGTTTGGTTACCACGGTGATGGCAGTCAATGCTTGGTTTGCTTATTCATGTTTTATACTCATTG
Source organism: Hibiscus mutabilis (assembly GCA_019671005.1). Classification (NCBI taxonomy): domain Eukaryota; kingdom Viridiplantae; phylum Streptophyta; class Magnoliopsida; order Malvales; family Malvaceae; genus Hibiscus; species Hibiscus mutabilis. Next base: position 51,585,671 of record CM033721.1, on the reverse strand, counting down.
CTTACTCATGCATGCCTACTTTTATGACAATCATGAAGTTTTGTAGAGTAGACATGTACCACTAAGCTTTGTTAGCTTAACGTACGAATGTGTTGTTTTTTCGTGCGTAGGTTGACATGTCACCCTTTCAAAAGGAGTACAGTACTTTGATTTTAGTTGTAGGGCTATGTATCCATATGATCTTATCGTTTGGTCTGTAACTCTAATTTATACTTTATTTTAATATACAATTTTTGATTCGTAGAGAGCTCCATTTATATTTTGAATTTGAAGTTATTATGAAACTTTATTTTAATAACTTGTCCTAACGTTGTTTTTGGCTAAACTTGGGATTTTAAACCAAATGTGTAACACCCACAATATTTTAATGGTGTAAATTAAAGCTTAAGAGGTGAAAAAATAGGATTTTGCTACCATGGGGCTTTGACCCATGACCTTAGCCTTATGTACTTGAGCTTTAGCCATTTAGGCTAAGGCTACTGTTGGTTTTTAGCCATCTCGAATAGATTTCAATCTGTACCTGCAGGTCTGAACCAAAATTAATTATAACCGTTCAGCTACCACCTTAGCATTGAATGTTATCTGATAACCAAAAGAGAGATTCTAGAATTCTCTCAAGCTATATCCACCTTCCCCCAAATCTCACCAGCTTTTGATCTCTTGCATCGTCGCGTCGTGGCCATCACCGCCGGTGTAGTTCAGATCACCGCCCTCTCCCAACCACGCCCATGGCCACCACTCGTCGCCATTCCATGATGTTTGTCGTGGAAAATAGCTTGAAAAGCCATCGGAAACCCAAAGGTCAGTCACAATTTCTGGTGATTGTCGCCTTATCTAGCGCCCGTGCATACACGACCACCGTCCTTGGGTTCACCATCGTCTCGCGACCAAGGCTCAGACCTCCACTCTTGAGATCTCACGCCAGCTACCGTAAAGAGTGTCTAGAAGCTTCAGTGGGAAAAACCATGGAATTTTTGATTTGGTTCGTAGGTTCCTCGGTCGTTTATCATTACAGTAAGCCCGAAAATATAACCTAAACAAGTTTTTCTCATTGTTATCTCTATTTTAAAGTGTTATTCAGCTGTTTTGGGTTACACGTTTCTTTCACGCGTCGTCGGAGGCGATTTTTGGCGACCTTTATGGTTGTCCTTCAGTCTGGACTGGTCCGACCGATTATGGACCGGTCCAGCCTTGAACGAAGTTGATTGGGCTTACACTCAATCTGCTTGACACGATAATCGACCTGGCCCAAGCCCAGACTGACCCGTTGACTGAGTCAACCTGTCTGAATCAACTCAGTGAGCAACTCGCCCGAGTCAACTTGGTTGACCAATGACGTCAGCGTTGACCAGTGATGTCAGTGTTGACTTTAACTAAAGTCAAATTTTTTGAAAACCCCAATTTTATGTTTTTCAAGGTCATGAGTCTGTTTCGCGAAATTCTGACCCGAAAGCCTCTGAAACTAACCTTGAACCCGAGTATGCATTTGTATTTAATTATTCAGTTAAAAGCAATGTGAATAAAGACTGAATTTGGTATTTGTGTAATTGAAAGTATTCACGTTTCCTTGTATCCGAGATGTTGGAGGACGTCGAATTTTGGTTCGAGAGTGATCGAATAGAGTATCATGAATCGACCGATGTTGCTCAGAGCCGAGGTAATACATTACTACCTCTTGCATGCTTTATGAAACACGTTGATATTCGGTTAATGCATATATGATTATGATTGGGAAAATTTGGTAACTATGTTAAAGACAAGTCGATTACGAAATAAAATAATGGTGAACTAGTTAAGATCGAAATATTCAAATAAGAAGTTGATAGACTGAAAGGATTTGTGAGTTCAGTAAATTAAGTAATAAGATATTTTAATCTCCAAATTTTGATTATTCTTTTTATAGAGCCCTTAAATATGTGATTATGAAATGACAAAAATACCCTTGAGGTGTGAGAATAACTAAGATACCCTTGATAATGGAAAATGATCTGGAATCTGCATTTGACCTGATAAAACAACTAATTCATTTTAAATTCCCTATCTACTTGGAAAAATTCTGGTAACAAGATTTATCCCTCTGAAAATGTAAATACTTGGATTTTACTGAATCTTGAACAAGTCTCTAAAGATAAATTTACGGTAAGTTTTTCGTATGTCTAAATTAATGAAATAATAGAAAATACTAAAATGATTGAAATAAATAAAAGGACTCAAAATACTGATAAGACTGAATTGATCAAAATGATCGTAATGACCAAAAAGAATGAAGTATCCTCGAGCACCAAAATTTCCTAATTAACTTGAATGGTGGATAAACCCCCGAGTTTTGAAATGGGTGAATTGTTTGGAATGTTTGAAAGTGCCTGCATGACTAAAACACCATCGAGTGCTTAAATGATTGAAATATCTACGTGACTTGAGATAAGTGGAAGTTTGGAAAATCCTAAAATTTCGGATAGATTGCAAATGACTGTAATGCCCCTGCGGGTTTGAAGCCCGACTTATGTAAATCAGTCATTCTTAATACTGTTACAATATTGGAAGAATACTATGTGAAGACATGGTACATTCAGTGCGAAGGATTTAGTTCATGTGAAATGCACAGGTCCGAATACTTAGTAAGTACCGTGATAATGATGACTGTTCAGTTCTAGTGGACTTGGAGGATGGATAAGCCATTAGAAGTCTTGGTTACTATAATTCATTTTGCTACTCTTATTGATTAAATTGCAAAATTACCTTCAAAAGTTAAAATGACCAAAATACCCTTTTGAGCAAAAATAACTGGAACTCTCATGTTATATCCGAAATCTTGATTGACCCTGAACTATCTAAATTCCCAAAATCTATCCTGATATATCTAAATTCCTGTATAATCATGATATACTGGAAAATTCTGAATGATCTTGAGGTATAATTCTTGAATACCTTGATGAGTCTATATCTATCGAATTCCTTCGAATAAGGTTCTTGATTCTAAAATCAGTCTAGAATAAATTAAAGTTCAGTGTCTCATTTCTGTAATTAGCAAGGATCCTTGAATGATGGATTAAACCATCTAGTGTGTCTCATGTTTACATGAATTATCTCCCTTATTGGAAACCAGTTTATCATTTCTGACCCTGAGTGATCCTATTTTTTGTATGGTTCCTGATTTTTGATATAAGCATACCAGATTCATGGTTCATGATACTTTTGTTCTGCTGGTTAAACATTTGTTTGTATCCTGAATTCCTGACATACTTCTATTGAATACTGAATTGACTGTTACAGTTCAAAACTGTTTTATTGGGTACTGGATATTGATTGAAGGCTACATGTTCAGCCCTAATCAGGCTGGTAATTCTGCCCAGATTAGGTTCCTAGCTTCGGCTAGGGTAATTCTGCCCGTAGTAGGTTCTTACCTTCAGCTAGGGTAATTTTGCCCGGGATCTAAGGTAACCCCTTAGGTCGGTACCTACGCCCATTAGGCCTAGGTTAATGCCTGTATTTGGTTCCTATGCTTCGGCTAGGGTAATTCCGCCTGGGATCTAAGGTGACCCCTTAGGTCGGTACCCATTCCCATTAGGCATGGGTTAATTCTTGTATAGATGCAGTTATGGGGAACTGCATACTAGAGTACGGTTGGAGGGTGTTAAGCTAATACCAAAATTTTCATGTCTCCTTCTTTACCCGAGTAAAAATTCTTCTGTTGTCTGACACTTTCTACTGATCCTTCTTGATTTGCGTTTGTTGGGACACACCAAACCTCATAGCTTAATTCCTGTAAAATATATTTTTCTTTACGATTCTTTTGGATTGTAGAATGCTCACCTGATATTCATAAGTTCAAGTATTGAACAACCATGCTGCCCCTAAGTATGATGAAATACATGATTCTATATTGTAAAAGGACCTTGTAACCCTCTTGACCCAGCCTAGTCGCAAGACCGAACCGAGCGAGTCACATGGGGAATATTGAAGTAAACCGGGAAGATTTACCTCGATAAACGACTTTTTTCCTTTATCTTATATAGATGCAACATTATTAACCTATGTGTACATACAAGCAGCAAGTGAAATCTCAACTCAAATTGGCGTCAAATTGACATCCAATTTGCAATTAGGGACCAAATTACAAATCTGACAAATTTCAGGGGCTGAAGGTGAAATTGAAGTTACCAATATTCAATTAGTCAGGTTTCAAGCTCCCAGATTAAATTTCAACTCAAATTGATCATCCAAACTCATCCAATTGCATGCTTAACAAGCAGCGACTAAAACGTAACAAAGACAAACTTACAAATTCCTTTAACTAACAAAATGGCTAGGTGTATCGATACACCCAAGGCCATATCGGTATGCATTTTCCCAGTGACCTCCCAGATTTTCAAACCATAAAGCCCGTACCAATACGCCCTCGTGTATCGAAACAGATATCCCAAATTTGCTTTACCGTATCGAAACAGCACTAGGCGTATCAAAACGCCTTGCATAAAATGGCATTGCCGTATCGAAATGGCATCCCGTGTTTCGATACACCTGGGCCTGGAATGAAATTTTTAGGCCGATTGACTTACTTTGATGCATTCCAAACTACTTAAACATGCTTCTAATATATAACCAACATAAACAAGGATCGATCCTCAACCAAGAATCACAGAAACATTAACCACTCATAGCATCAAATGTCAAATGGTAACCTATAGGCATGCTTCCTGTAACCAAGCCAAGTAAAAACTCAAAAACCATATCAAAGCATAAACCAACCAATAAAGGACCATTACAAGTCTAAATCAGCAACTCAAGCTTGCTCAAACAGGGAGTTTAACATACATATACCAAAATCAACAACGGAACCCCCCATTTCCTTTACTAACTATAGTCTATTTCGAAAACATATTTTTGTAGCGAAGTTTTTCTGGATCCCTTGCTCTAACGCTGCCTTCGAACCTTTAACTCTCTGCATTGATGGACAAAGAGAGCGTAAGCACATAAGGCTTAGTGAGGAGTGCTCTAAAACAGCACACCATCAATGCATTTAAAACATTTTTTCCATTTACATTGGAAACATCATTTCAATTAACGTTTAAACACCGTTTAAACCATCACACCTTAAAAACCATGCACTTAACACATTTAAAAACCAGCATATCAAACCATATGCAACGTGTATCATGTACCAAAAGCAAATCTCATCGCTAACACTCAATATAAGCCGTCCCATGCATAACAACCATATACAAAGCTTAAAGAGTAAACATGTATAGATCACATTATACAACATAAAATTCCATATGATACATCAACAATTATATTGGCTTACAAGTGATTATTAACCAAGTTCCACTTCCAAAATATCATATCGGATACACGGATTCAAGAAGTGTTCACACAACACTTCAAGCCATCTCAACCGGAAACATGGGACAACAACCCAAAGCACAGGGACAACAACCCATAGGGGATAACAACCCCAAACATCGGTTAGACGTTTAACCTTCTAATGAGACACAGGACCACAACTTCCTCGTCCATTAGGGTATTTGGATGGAGACGAGACCACAACCTCCTCCACATCCAAGACGACTTATTTATAGTGTACTCAATCCTATAGCCGGCTAACTATATCCGATAACATTTTTTAAACCACATCACTTGCCAATATAATTCACATTTAGCCATGTACCTTATTGTTTTTATATGCATCATCATTAAACCATTTTCCAAAGCAACAACTCATGCTTTAAACACAAGTATAAAATGTATACTTATAAGGATCACTTACTATGTGCATCCTTCATCATCTCATGATTAAAAACAGTATATCACATACTCAAACATGCTTTAATAATAGGTATCATGTAATCAAAACCAAGTGCATAAAACATTTCGTAAAAGCACGAACGAGAGAGTAACCCACTTTATACTTACTTTCGAACTTAGACAAGCGTTTCAAGCTTAAATCTAAGTTCCCAAAACCACCTTTAAAAAATTTCAAAGCTGAAATCCACGTTCTCACTCACCGACACGCGAAACCTCAATTTGCTGACACAAAATCAAGCATCTGAAGCCTCCAAAGCTTCACCGTTAGCTACCGGATTGATCTTCCCTATTTTAACCACATAATAATAGAGGATTAATGAATTATAATGCATTCCGAATCCCATCAAATCATTCTTCAACACCGATATGCTAAAAGCTAACAATCGAATATCCAAAACAACCAAAAACCACATTGATTACCTTTCTAAACTTAACCCAACCAAAACCTAACACTTTGATCCATCAATTAACATCAAAGATTCAACTCAAAACATCCTTATACCTCCAACAACCATTAAACTCAAACAACTTCCCAAAAACTCAAATCTAGCAACCTAACAATTAGAGATTCACATAACTTCAGGATTCCAATGTTAAAACCATTCACATAGCATTAATAAACATCCAAATCATGATTGAAATCAATCCGTTAACCCTTAAAATATATCCATTTTGAAAATCACATAAATCAACCAATTAATCCTTGATTTAATCATATTTCTCAATTAAATCATAAAACCTCATTAGAAAACATAATCAAAGAGTCACGAACTTGGAAAATTTCAATAAAGAACCTTGATTAGAGGAGGAGAATGAAAATTACCTCTAATCCCTTGCTTTTCCCTTAATTGGCAAGATTAGATTGAAATCCTCAAGAAAATCAATGAAGCTTATTGTAGAAATCTAAGGTAATCATTTAGGAATCAAAGTGAGATGAAAAGGAAGTAATCTCTGGAAATTTTGGAAGATAAAGGATAGTTTGGATAATGAGAAAATAGAGAGAAAGTTTGGAGTTAAAGGAAGTTACGTAAGAAAATGTTTTAACCAAATAAACTCTTTTATCAAATATCCTTTTCATCCTTAATTATTAATTAATTAAAAGCATTTATTAAAATGGCCTAATTAAGGGAAATAGCTGATTAAAAAGAAATAGCTCCTTAAAGATTCGAAATTCTGACTCTTTATAAAATAGCCACTAATAAAACAGTTTTGCCAAAATTACATTTTAGTTACTAGTCCAAAATGTCACATTTCTGAATTGTATTTCCCAAAATTGATTTCACCATAAATCATTATATAATAAATAAGGATTTTTAAACATTTTCCCATATTTTTATCTCGCATAAAATGTTCAATCCCGAATTAGACTCGAATCTCTAACCCTGTCCATCGGATTGTCTAACTAGCCCACAAACCGCTAGGCCCAAAACCGAGGTGTTACAGACCATGTTAATGCCATGATCTTTATGTTTGTGCTATGATTTACGTTATACCTGCATGTGCTTACAACATCATTTGGTAGTTTTGTATTACTGAGCTTTTCCAAGCTCACATTGTTTTTACCATCGCTAGTTAGAAGAAATCTGTCATGGTATAGCGATCGACATCATTGTTTGGAGTTCTCTCGGCGTTTCTTTGGAGTACGGCACTGGTATAGTTAGTGGGCATTTATGTCGTGTATTGTTTTATGCCATAGTCTATGATAGGTTTTCTGAGTTTCTATTATATGTTTAAATGATTTCCTGAAATGGTATTCCAATTAGAAGTTTGTCTTTTTTTACTTTTAATGTGGTTAAAGAAAAACACTTTTAAGTGGATTTTTATTATGGGTCGCTCTTGTGACCCTAATGTGATCTCCTAGATTTAGGTGTGTCGCATAGCCGAGTCTAGGGGGTTACAAAATGAATTTTTTATGGGCTGGGTTAAGGTAACCAAAATGTAGTGTCTCAGATCTTGCGGGACTGGGGTGTTATAGAGTGAATATGAACAAATGGCTCGAATCCAAATAATCTTCGGATGAGTGAATATATAAGAAAAGGACTCGAACCCAGAAAATTGGCAGGGGGATAATATATAAGCAGAGGACTTGACCTTGAGAAATCATCAAGGGAATGCATATGAGAAAATGAATTGACTTCGAAGAATCATTGGATGAGTGAATATATAAGAAAATGACTCGAACCCAAAAAATCATTGGGGGAGTGAATATATAAGCGGGGGACACGACTTCGGGAAATCATCAGGGAGCGAATATAAGGGAATCACTAGTCTTTGTAGAATCTTTGGAAGAGTAGATAAATAAACAAATGACTTGAATCCAGAAAATCATCGAATGAGTAGATATATAAACAAACGACTTGAATTCAGAAAATCATCGAATGAGCAAATATATAAAAAAAGACTCGGCTCCGAGAAATAATCAAAGGAGTAGATATATAAGTAAATGAATCAACTCCAAAAATTCACCGAAGGAGTTCATCAATGGTATCATCTACATGAGCATGTGTCCATACTTTTTCGGATCATGTGTCATCCAAGACACAAAAGTGTGGGCATCTCAACGCCTTCGTAGAAGCATACACAACAATCCATATAAGTAGAGCATAAATTATTAGAGAATGCTTTATGTCTCGACACTTATTGGGGCGAATAATGTTTAAATATTTTGGCAGTGATTAAGAGAGAATATAAATATTCATTGAAATAGGGGCGACATATCTTAATGTCTTTGTAAATATGTCATAAGTTATTGAAGTTGGGTGCGAAGCTACGTGCAAGTTTTTCTCCACTCCTCTTGGGGCGGAGGAAAGTTTATGAACTAACCTTTATGTACACCTCTAAGGGTGGTGTATAGTTTGTAAGATAGTCCGTCTTAATGCTTATTCATAGTAGAAGGACTTGTAAAAATATTCTTAGAAGTTCTAGCTAAGGAGCATGATACTTTCAAAGCTTAGAAGCATGGTGGAGGGTCTCAATGCCTTTGTTCGTAGTGGCAACTCAAGTAGCTTAGCCTAAAGGCTTTCATTTATATGCTACCTAGCAACTTCTCTGAAGGTACGGAGGTTGTAATATTCCTTCATGAAACACTAAAATATATGTGTCAAATACCTCTGATAGTCACAAAAACTATCAACACTTTTGTAGATGATGGTGTTGTTGCCAGGGATTTCAGGGTAAACAACGTGTGATGGTTCTCCTTGAAGCACCCAAGAAAAAATGACAGATGGTGAAAATGCCTCATGGACCTGTAGAATGTAACCCTGACACTCTCTAGAGACGTTGACGGTAGGTGCCATTTGTATCTCCTTCTCAAGCCTAAGGAAGCCTCGAATCCACTCAGAGGAGTTTCGAGCTTTTGTCTCGCCATTACTAGCCAGAAAAATTGGGTACGCTGGATGGTTCATCCCTTGTAAATTTGGGGCTGAAAGCCGCAAGATAGAAAACTCGAGTGGTGGTGCCATGGTGGGAAAGATCATCATCCTCTTGAGGGTGGAAATGCCCACCCTTATATATAAGATTCTACGCCTTCCTTGAGAAAGAACTATAAGCCTTCCTTGAGAAGGAATTTCTTGGAGAGGAGATTAGTTGGTCCCATGCTATTAATTATTATGTGTATAACAAATTTCAAAAATATTTCAATTATAAATTTGATTGTGTTTTGTAATGGTAAATTTATATTATAATTTATTTAAATATTTATTAGTTATATATATGATTGTGTTTATAAATTAAAAAATACATTTAATACATTTTTTCTCTTGTAGCATTATTTGCACTTCATATTTATCAACATCATTGTAATCCTCTTTTAGAAAAAAATACCAATGTAATTAACATCACTATACACTTGTTGATATTTAATTACTACTTTGGATTTTGAACGGTACACTTTTAGACATATAATTTAATGGTTTATGGGTGTAAAAAGCTCTTGAACTTTTAAAATAAAAATCAATTAAGTCCTTAAACTTTTTTGCACCTAATTAAACTCTTGAACCAATAAAATTGAATCAATTAAGTTCTTTGACCATTAAATCTTGACAAATTTTTCTTTAGATATTAATGTCACATGATACACTATGTCATATCATATAGAATTTATAGATTTTAATATATATATTTTATAAGTGACGAGTGCATAAATGATCTATTTATTATGCCATTTTTACTTTTCTTTTGCATGTTTTCAAGCTCATATGGTTTGCATTTAGGTTAGATTATATATATTTTCATGTAGGTGGGGAGTTACACTGACTGTGCTTTAAATGTCATATATATTGCTGCTTTTCATAGGAAATGTGGTGCTTTGTGGTGTATGTGCAGGATGACTGGTGGATGCTGCAGGATTGTTGGAGCAGAAGCGGAGCAGATTGCATGGCTGGAGTCGACGAGGCATAAAGAGTTGGAGATGAATCTATTTCTACCCACGTGGACTTTCTCCCAGATACGCAACATTAAATGAAGAGGAAAACCAATGGCTTTCTTTAATGAAGTTGCACACACTTTAGGGTACTAAAACCCTAGTTTCACTGCCTATATAAGAGATACTTGGACGCTACCTCAAGGAGAGCGTGATTGCATGCAACAGTCCTAGTCTAAAGCTTGCGAAGAACCACCAGAGTGGAAGCTAGAGAATTCTTCTCACAACAGAGACATCAAGAGCGGTGATGAAGTGGGAGATCTGCAGCTTAGTTGGACTGCTTGAAGGGAGTTTGTCGAGGACACTCGACTCTTTTCTTACCTTGCTTGATAAACTGCCATACTTTAATAATTTTGTTATGGATGTCTTACGCTCATACATAAGCTAATTACTTTAAGTTGAGATTATTGTGTCCTAGGATTTTATGTTTTAATTGCCTTTTTGTAATGCTATAGTTGTTTTTCCCTTTATCTATTCTGTTTATCGTACTTCATGCGTAGTTTTTGTAAGAGCTATTGAGAGAGACCTTTTAACTATTAATTTGTGGCTTAATATAGAGAGAGTTAGGTTATACAAATGTGAACACTGGGCTAAGCTTGTAACTTAGTTCTAATCTGGCTTAAGACATAAGTTTAGGGTTTCAATGACTAAAAGGGAATTCTTAAACAAATAATAGGGTTGTTAGGGTTCACACGTACATGTATTACCTTAACATCAATGCTATTAACTTCTAAGCATCGAAAGATTCAAAAGTTCTTTAGAAAATCCTGTCGAGTAGATAAAGACTTCGATGGTTTACACAGACATGTATTGTCAGTCGCTATATCATTGTAAACGGTGATTAAGCATATATCCTTAGCAATAATCCAAACCTCCATAATTAAGTTCTAGTTGTTGCCAATGTTCGTCTTAGTCATAGCTATATTTAGTTTAATTATTTTAGTTTTAATCAAATCTACAATCACCAATACTTGCAAAACACACTCATAAGTTCAATAACTTCGTAGTTATTGATCCAATACTCATGGGTTCAACACTGTACTCATCACTTTATTACTTGATACGATGAGTATACTTGCTCTAACGTGTAACACTATTTGACAAGCATCAAGTTTTTGGCGCAGTTGTCGGGGATTGGCAATTGATAATTACGTTGTAATTGCGCTTAGGACTTTATTTTATTTTATTTGTATTTAATTTTTGTTTTTGTTTTTATTTTTCTTTCTCAGGTTTATTTCAGTGCATGAACAGAAGGTTCAACACAGAACCTATTCTTCCATACAATTCGGAGATCAAAAAAACTTTTCGGAGACTACTACGAGAGAATAAGAATATGGTGAATGGAAACCTAGTGGATGATCCTAAGAACGTGCATAATTGTAGACTCTCTAAGTGAAAGCTGGCAAAAAGGGCAGAATATATGTATTGGAAAAGTAATAAAAAAGTGCCAAGATGAGTCTTTTTCATGCAAGTATACACCGTTTGCAAGTAATACAACAGTTAAGCTGAGTATCGATCCCACAAAGATTGACTTGGAATTTGATTGTTTAATTGTTACTTGCCTTGGAAGAAAAGATGTTTGTTTTGAAGATTGTTTTGGAATTACTAAAAAGAAAATAAAAATAAAGTAAAACGTTGGCAAGGAAGGTCTTTTAATGAGTGATGAGCGTTGGCAGGGAATGCTTGGTTTCTACGTTTTTCATGTCTTACCAGCCTTTAATGTCAACCTATCTTGGCATTGTTTGCCGAGTAGATTCAAAATTAGCAAAGCCTATCTCGATGGTCATTGCCCTAAGTCGATCATATAAAAACCCCTTTATCTCTATAGTGCATGTTTTAAATAAACCGATTTGATTAAGAACCAATCTATACTCCTAAGGGTAGATATCACTCCTGAAGTAAGTTCATCTACTTAAATGACTTTTCTCAAAGCTTCTCTCCTTAGTATTTAACAACTCAATCGCTGTCACCCCAAGTCTGTTAAGATATTGAGGAGCAATAGGCCAAAAGTGCCAGCTCTCGCTTGGCAGAGTATTTAGGAAAGAGTCAAGTATGCCAAATAGAAAAACTTTGCTGAAATAGATTTATCATTAAAGAAACTAAAGCATCAAATCAATGTTTAAAGCAAACATTCCCCACCAACTATGAAATTATTTCATGGTGAGGATTTAACCAACAAAACCATAACCGTTTTCAAAATACATCATCATAAAAATAAAAATAAAACAACTTAAAACTAAGAGAATAGGCACGAGGGTTCTCTCGATGCAGCCCTCAAATCTAGGCTCTCAGCCAAGTGGTTGAACCACCTTCCTTGGTATAGTCGACTGTCACTCGTCGAGTACTCCAACACCTCACTTCGATCACTTTAAGTCTTCAAGATCCTCTCTCTCAAATGCTTGATCAGTTGGTTTTTAAATAAGCGTGCAAGAAAGCGAATAGCCTGGCTTATTCATTTGAATTTCAAACACTCAAAGGATAAGAGATACAGTCTTATCTAATCGGTGTGATAGCTTATCAAGCTAGGGCTGATGTCATCATGCCGATGTTGCCTTGGCATGTCATTGCCAACATAACTGGGCACCACCTTATCCGCTTTTTTTTTTTCAGAGATTGATCTATTTGTGATCTTTTAAGAGCCTGATCTTATCCTATTTTTTCGGGGTTCAACAGCCTCTTGGCGTGGCATCAAGTTCACTTCTATACCAACAGGTTCTTGACTCTGTCTAGTCCTTTTGTGCCAAAAACACTTGGCATTCTCCTTGGCAATCCTAACTATGTTGCTTTCCTGTGCCTAATCCTATGCCAAACCTGCAAAATAGCCACAAAACAACCATTCACACTAGTATAGACAGAATACTAAACTCCTTATGCAAATGCATGATTCTAACAACCTAATCCAACTAAATGTACCTAAAAACAAGCAAAAGCATTGTAAAATTGGAATTAAAAACAATACTTTTGGATAGGTAACAGACCCCAAACCTAACTCATTGCTTGTCCTCAAGTAATGCAAATAAAAACAAAAACTGTGAAAATGTTACCTCGACAAAATTTTAATTAGAATGCCAACAAGTGCTGGAAAGCAGAATTTGGCTCTATTTCTGTCCTCAATATCTTAGTGCAGTAATGCCAAGCATGTAATAATTAAAGTGCAACAATATAACTCTAGTCTAAGTTCATGAAGAGTGCATGATGTGTAGGCAATATGCATCAAGTATAATTTCACTCCCTTAGTCAATTTTACTACCTAAACTCAGATTCTTCTTTTTTTCCCTTTTTCTTTCTTACCAAGAGTTCTGTTGGCATTAATTTAAGCTTGCTTCGTGACACTGTTTAGTGTGAGTGATAAGATGGAGCATACCACAAATCCCTACCTTAATCCAGACATCACTAGGCTTTCTCTTTAACTCATACCCTAGGGTTTTGGACTTGAGAACTAAGAGGGAACAAACCACGAAGCCCCAAGTAACTTATTATCCCTAGGTAGAGGAGAGTTCTATTTTTTATTGCCTTGGCATGACATTGTTTCCTTATTAGTTTCTTTTTACCTTAGTATCATTTTTCAATTTTTTTTTCAATCTGAGCATAGTTTCAAATAATCTAAGTTTGCTAGCAAACTAGATACATATCACGTGTTAAGTGCAAATTCAATTCCCTAAACTAGGGATCAATTGCCAAGCTAACCTGGCATACTACTCTGCTGGCATGACATGACAACTAAAGATTAAAATTTCCTCATCGGGCAGACATCTAGATCAAATTAAACTTGGCTAACAAATGTTAACATTCTTCAAAATTAATCTGAGGTAATTTTTTTCCTTTTTAGTGGTTCAACATGAATCTATTCTAAATGAACTAAAATGGCATGGCAACAGAAATTAAACATAAAATGCATGGCATAATTATGAGGAAACGCACACCCCAAACCTAAGATGTACACTGTTCTCAATGCATGAAAACAACACATATACAATAAAAACAGAAAAAATAAAATGCATGATCCTGAAAAATGCAATGTAATGGAATGCAAAGGAGTTTAGGAAGAAGAGGACTCCCCTTTCAGATGAAAGTTCTTTTGTGTCTCAGGTTTTTCTCTTCACAAAGGTCCCACGATCGGGGGCTATTCTCTTTCTTCCCTTCATTGTTGGCTTTGTGGCAGTGGAGGATCCAACATCCTGGAAGACTTCCTTCACAATCTTGGCAAGGTCTAATACGGTAGGAGTAGCAGTGGCATTGGACTGAGCATGCGCCACTGGTGGCGTGGCAGGCTTCTTGGTAGACTTTACTTTGGCAGACTTGGGTTTGGGTTCCTTCGATTCAATCTCAGATTCAGAACTAGCAGATTTAACTTGGACTGGCGACAACGGGACTGTGGCATCAGATGGGGTATGAATTGAGTGAGGACTGATTGGCATGGCATCATTGCTAGTAAAGATCTCGACAGGGAAATCTGGGAAGTCTGGCGAGACACCCGAGGACAAGTCTTCAAGATTCTCTTTGGTGGCAACTTCCCTGGTATGAGCATAACGCCAGAACTTGAGTGTTCGCTCATCAACTGCCTCCAATTTTTGGAGAATAATCTCCTAGCGCTGGTAGATCTGAGAGAGCAATGCCACTGCATCAGTTGGCATAAGGAGCTGGCTCTGCCTTTGGCATATTGGGCTTTGGCGTTGGTACCTTTCCCTTCCCCTTGCCTTTTTCCTTGGCCTCGGTAGTAGTGAGGTTCTTCCAAATAGCAGTTGTGATTGTAGTTCCCTTGATCGTTTGGACCTTATCTGTATCAAGCTTGGGCACACCATGTTGCATGCAAATGTTAGAAATCAAAAGAGGGAAAAATAGACTACCATTACCTCTCACCGAACATTTATAAGTTTCTTCAATGATGAGCTGACCAATATTGATTTTCTGGACAACGATGATTGAATACAGCAATGTCAGCCTCTCCTCTGACACGTTTTCATTGTACGATGTGGTCATCAAATTTTCCTTTAAAAATGGTTCCAACTCCTCGGCTGAGGCTTCAATGCCATCCTTTTCACCATCTGATGTCTTTTCGGTGATATGAACCATACCGTGCCAGGCTTACACAAGTCAGTCAACAATTTCTTTCTATTAGTCGCACTCATTGAATCGACAATCTCAAAGTGTTCATCCCCTCCACCTTCCAACCCAAACAACGTGTTAATATACCTTTCATCGAAACGCACACACTTGCCTTGAATCATCAAGAAGGGCAAGTCTTTGGTCACAAGATAAGCGTAGAACTCTTGAACTAGGGTCGCATAAATCTCCCCTTTTATTGATAGAACTTGTTCCACTTGTGCAAGTTGACTAACACCATGAACTTTGGGGGGAAATCAACGACTATTTCGGTCTCAAAATCAAAGTGCTTCTCTTAGCAAAAGGATCTCGAAGCAAAGTTTGCTTCAAACTTCTTCCAGATCTCCTCGTTGAAAAACCTTTTCATAGTAGTCGATGAGAAAGCCATTGGAGCGAAAAGAAATCTTGGAATGGTTCGAACAAAGAAAGAAAAAGAAGGGGAAATATGATTTTTGGTTTCTTTCTTGAAAAAAAAAGGGAAAAGGAGAAAGATTTTGGTTCTTGAAATGGTAGGGGTAGGTAGAAAGTAAAGAGATTGAGTGGTTTAATTGGTGTAATAAAGGTGGCCGAATTTAATATGATAATGATGGAAAATAAATGCTTGATTTGATAAGGGGTAAAGTGATAAGGGTGATGTGATAAGGTGTAAGTGAGGGGATAAGTTTTAAAGATTGAAGTGATAAGGTGATTATGTTGAATTTAAATTCAACCTAATTTTGGGTTAAGTCTAAAAAAATACTCTCTCTAATGGGCTGGTATTAATTAAGCTATGGTAATATCTTCTTCAAATATTTCATTCCAACGCATGCCCAGCCTCAATACTGGCATTCTGCTTGGCACGCAGGTCTTGCTCAGTGTATTATTGTCTTATGCCAAGTCTGGCTTTAGCATTGTACCTGGCATACTAAATCTACACATTCTCAAAGAAAACCTCTCAACACAGTAAAGGAATAGAAATGAAAATTAAAAGAAAGAAAAAAAACTACTAAAAATCCTGAAACCTAAAAAAAAGAAAAACATCTAACCTAATATTTACAAAAACTCAAACCTGATGATGATGTTATGGTACCTCTGCCAAGAGGATAACCTCCTTGGTATTGTTTCGATTACCTTCCATGTAATGCTTTAGACGTTGGCCATTCACCTTGAAAAGTTCTCCCGTCCTTAAGTTCTTAATGTCCACAGCTCCATGGGCGTATGGTTTAACAACTTCATAAGGCCTCGTCCATCTTGATTTGAGTTTACCTAGAAACGATTTAAGTCGTGAATTAAACAATAAAACATGCTGGCCTACTTCAAATTGTCTTGTCATTATCCTACTGTCATGCCAACGTTTTGCCTTCTCCTTGTAGATCCTAGCATTTTCTTAGGCTTGTGTCATGAATTCCCCTAACTCATTGAGGTCAAGTAACCTCCTTTGTCCAGCAATTCTCCATGCCATATCAAGTGTTTTGATATCCCAAAAGGCTTTATGTTAAGCTCTACTGGCAAGTGGCATGGTTTTTCGAAAACGAGTTTAAATGGTGAAGTTCCTAAAGGAGTTTTAAACGCAGTTCTATAAGCACACAAGGATTCATCCAGTCTCAAAGACCAGTCATTCCTTGATGGATTTACAGTTTTCTCTAAAATGTTCTTAATCTCCTTGTTTGATATCTCAGCTTGCCCGTTTGTCTGTGGATGGTATGATATGGAAATTCTTTGTTGTATAACATAGTCAACAGCCACAAGTGTATATACATTACCGAATGATGGAGGAAAATGACCCATAAAGTCTATTCCCCATACATCAAATAAATCCACAGGCATAATATTCTGAAGTGGTAATTGGTGTCGATCGAAGATGTTTCCTGTTCGTTGGCATCAATCACATTCCTTGGCATACTTATGGGCATCCTTATATAGAGTCAGCCAAAAAAACCCAGACTACAACACCTTGCCAGTAGTCTTCCTCCCAGCAAAGTAACCTCCATATGGTGCGGCATGGCACAAATGCAATATGTTATGTTGTTCATCATCGGGCACACACCTACGTATCACTTGGTCGGCACATTGTTTAAACAATATTGGCTCATCCCAATAGTATTGCCTAACTTCTCACAAGAATCTTTTCTTGGTATTGTATGCCAAGTTTGGTGGAAGAATGCTGCTCACCAGGTAGTTGACAATGTCAGTGTACCATGACATATCAGGAAATTTATCTCTAATAACTTTAGTTTTACCATCTTCAATGTGCTGCTCTAAACATAAAAGGTGGTCAGCTACTAAGTTTTTTATGCCTTTCTTGTCTTTGATCTCTAGGTTAAATTCTTGAAGTAAGAGCGTCCATCGAATTAATCTGGGCTTGGCATCCTTTTTTGCCAAGAGATACTTCAATGTCGAATGATCTATATAAACCACAACCTTGTTACCAATTAAATAAGATCTAAATTTATCAAAAGCAAATACAACCACAAGAAATTCTTTCTCGGTTGTAGAGTAATTAAGTTTTGTTTCATTCAAGGTTCTACTGGCATAGTAGATGGCATGGAAAACCTTGCCATGTTGTTGTCCCAAAACTGTTCCAACGACATAGTCATTGGCATCGCACATGAGCTCAAAGGGCTCATTCCAATTCGGTGATATGACTATAGGGGCATTAATAAGTTTCTCTTTAAGTTCCTAAAATGCTCTCAAACAAGAATCGTCAAATGAAAAAGTGGCATTATGTTCCAACAACAAGCATAAAGGTTTAGCAATTTTTGAATTTTTTTTAATAAACCTCCGAAAAAAACCGGCATGACCTAAAAAACTCCTTATACCTTTAACACTCGTAGGAGGTGGCAATTGCTTGATTACCTCCACTTTTGCTTGATCAACTTCTAGTCCTCTCTTAGTTACCTTGTGACCGAGAACAATGCCCTCCTTCGCCATGAAGTGACATTTCTCCCAGTTCAATACTAGGTTTGTCTCGATGCATCTCTTTAAGACTTACTCCAAACTATGAATGCATTCCTTAAATGTTTTACCAAACACTGAGAAATCATCCATGAATACTTCCATGTTGTGCTCGATCATATCAGAAAAAATGGACATCATGCAATGTTGAAATGTTGCCAGTGCATTACATAGAGCAAATGACATCCTTCTAAAAGCAAACGTCCTGTAAGGGCATGTGAATGTGGTATTCTCTTGATCATCGGGGGAAATGGAAATCTGATTATAACCCGAATAACCATCTAAGAAACAATAGAAAGCTTTACCTGTCAATATGTCTAACATCTGGTCGATGAAAGGCAATGGGAAGTGGTCCTTCCTTGTAGCCTTATTCAGCCTTCTATAATCCATGCACACTCTCCATCCGGTGATGGTCCTGGAGGGAATCAATTCAGCTTCACTATTTTGTACCATATTCATGCCACATTTCTTTGGCACGCATTGCACCGGGCTAACCCATGAACTATCAGAAATGGGATAAATGATCCCGACATCTAGCCATTTTATGATCTCTTTCTTAACTACCTTTTTCATGCTCGGGTTTAGCCTTCTCTGACCTTCAATGGTCTTACCATGGTACTCCTCCAAAATGATTTTGTGCATGCAAATGGTTGGGCTAATACCTTAGATATCTGCCAAGGTCCAACCCAACGCTTGCTTGTAGTTTCTTAATATTGCCAACAATCTCTCCTCCTGATCATTAGTGAGATCAGTGGCAATGATCATTGGCAGAGTTGAGTGTTTACCTAGATAAGCATACTTCAAGTCATTTGGTAGTGGCTTTAGCTCCAACTCTGGTGGTTCCTCAATTGATTGTTTAGGTTCTTTTATCTCTCCGTCGACCAATTGTAGAGGCTCAAATAAATTACATCTTCAACCTCCAAGGCTGATTCCTCAAGTTCCTCAAACAGTTCAGCTATTCCATCAAGCATGCTGGCATCAAATTCTGTATCCTAACATAACTGTGCCATGTCCACAGTATAAATGGACTCTATCAGCTCCTCGACTTGACATTCATCAGGTTCATTTGCACATTTCAAAGCTTGAAACACATTAAAAGTAACATGCTAATCATTCATACGCATTGTTAGTTCCCCTTTATGAACATCAATAAAAGCCCTACCCGTAGAAAGGAATGGCCTTCCTAAATCAATCGGAACATTAAAACTAGCCTCGTAATCTAAAATGATAAAATCAACTAGAAAGATACATTTTTGTACCTTCACCAATACATCCTCAATCTTACCCTTGGGATTTTCATAGGATCGGTTTGCCAGCTAGAGTGTCACGGTGGTAGGTATTGTTTCTATGCCAAGCTTCCTGAAAACTGACATTGGCATCAATTTGATGCTGGCCCCCAAGTCATACAATGCCCTGCCCATAAATTTGTTGTCAATTGTGCAGGGAATAGTGAAACTTCCCGAATCTTTCAGCTTTGGTGGCAATCTATTTAGGATCATGGCACTGCATCCCTAAGTGAGAGGATAGTTTCAAAGTCTCCCAACTTTCTCTTTTTGGACATATTGTCCTTCATGAATTTTACATAGTTGGGCATTTGCTCAAGGGCTTCTACCAATGGAATGTTAATTTGCAACTGGTTAAGAACTTCCAATATGCCCTTAAATTGCTTGTCTTGTTTGTGCTTTTGAAGTCTTGCTGGAAATGGTGGCAGTGGATAAACATATGCTGGCACTACTGGCTTTGCTGAGGCAGTGTTGGCATCTATTTTGGTATCAGTATGCTGTTTGGCCTCAGTTTGTTTGTCATCAATGTTGGCACCGGTTATGGCATTGGTACTGGCATTACCACTGGCATCATCTGTTTTAATTTCCTCTTTCTCTGCTTCTCTAGGCTTGTCTGGCAGCAACGGCTTTTCACTTTGGCAGTTAACTAGCTGCTTGGTAGGCATCTCTGCCTCACACTGCTTACCACTTCGAAGGGTTATAGCCTTGCATTTCTCATTGTCTTTGTGTCGAGCATCTTCAGTGTCACTTGGCAAGGCTCCTTGGGGTCGATTGTTTAGTGCATTAGCAAGTTTTCCAATTTGAATTTCCAAGTTTATTAATGTTGTTGCCAAACTCTGGACTGTGACATCATTCTTTTCCATATAATCATTGGGAGGACCTCTTTGGTTGAATCTCTACACTTGCTGGTGATTGTTTTGAGCTCTCTGTGGCGCAGCATTTTGATAAAATGCTGGCATGGCATTGCCATTGAATACTGGCATGGCATTGTTATTCTGCCTCTAGGCATTCTGGCGTTGTACATAGTGCTGGTTACCTCCTTAATTTCCCCAAGCTAAGTTAGGGTGTTGTCTCCAACTTGCATTATAAGTATTGGAGTTAGGATTATAGTAACGATTAACATTGCAAACAAAATTTACTGACTCAGGGTTGACAGGGCATTCTTCCACATAATGGTTCTTTCCACAAGTTGAATAGAATGAGTCTAATGCTTTAACTTCTTGGGACTCTTTGTTCCTTTGCAACATTTTCACCATACTGGTGAGTTTGGAATTTTCAGCATAAATGGATGTTATTTCATCAACCTACAATTTTCCATTGGTTTTGGTTCCAATTCCAAGTCTGGCAACAGGATATTCAAAATCATTAATTGAAATCCTCTTTAGAATGTCAACAGCCTCCGAATACTTCTTGCCAAGTAATGATCCAGCTGCTGAAGCATCAACAACACTCCTCGTTTTTGTATCAATCCGTTGTAAAAGGTTTGAATTTGGGTTCAATTTAGGAATCCGTGCATAGGACACATTCTCAACAAATCTTTAAATCTCTCCTAGGCATCATAAAGAGTTTCATCCTCAACCTTCTTGAATGTAATAATCTCAGCCCATAGCTTGTGAGTGAGTGTTAGCAGCTGAAACCGTGTCAAGAACTTCTGGCATAGGTCTGTCCATGAAGTGATTGAGCCAGGTGGCAAAGAATTGAGCCAAGCCTTAGCTCTATCTAGCAAGGAAAAAGTGAATAACCTCAACTTCACAGTGTCTCCAGATACTCCAGTTTGTTGAAATAATTGACAAATCTCCATGAACTGCTTTAGATGTTGCCTCGGACTCTAGTAAGTGCTCCATCAAATTGGCCTACATTCAAAAGAGTTTGAATCATTACCGGCTTAAGTTCCAAATTTGGTTCATTTACCTCCATGCCAACAAGTCCTGGCATTAAATTATCAATGTTTGGTGCCGAATGTTCTCTAATAGGTCTCTCTTCACCGACAAGTGGGAAAACAAATGGTGGTGGCATCTCATTGTTACGTGGATTGCCTTCATTGTTCACCACATCATTCACTCGATTACCTTGATTACTCATCTCTCAGAATCTTCTCTTTAACCTCCTCAAGGTTCTCTCAATTTTTAGATAATATGGCCACTCGTCCACCATAGGGTGGCTTCTGGTCATACACCGAGTAAAAAAACAAAAGTAAAATAAAAGTAAAAAAAGACGAGTAAAAATTTAAAAACAATCAACTCCGTTGCACTTCTTGGCAACGGTGCCAAAAACTTGTAGACTCTCTAAGTAAATGCTGGCAAAAAGGGCAGAAGATAAGTATTGGAAAAGTAATAAAACAGTGCAAAAGATGATTCTTTTGCGTGCAAGTATACACGGTTTGAAAGTAATACAACAATTAAGCTATGTATCGATCCCATAGAGATTCACTTGGAATTCGATTGTTCGATTGTTACTTGCCTTGGAAGAAAAGATGTTTGTTTTGAAGATTATTTTGGAATTACTAAAAAGAAAATAAAAATGAAGCAAAAACGTTGGTAAGGAAGGTCTTTTAATGAGTGATGAGCGTTGGCAGGGAATGCCTGGTTTCTACACTTTTCATGTCGTGCCAGCCTTTAATGTCAACTTGTCTTGGCATTGTTTGCCGAGCAGATTCAAAATTAGCAAAACCTCTCTCGATGGTCATTGCCCTAAGTCGATCATATAAAAACCCCTATATCTCTATAGTGCATGTTTTTAATAAACCGATTTGATTAAGAACCAATATATACTCCTAAGGGATAGATATCACTCCTGAAGTAAGTTCATCTACTTAAATGACTTTTCTCAAAGCTTCTCTCCTTAGTATTTAACAACTCAGTCGTTGCCACCCCAAGTTTGTTAAGATATTGAGGAGAAATATGCCAAAAGTGCCAGCTCTCGCTTGGCAGAGTATTTAGGAAAAAGTTAAGTATACCAAATAAAAAAACTTTGCTGAAATAGATTTATCATTAAAGAAACTAAAACATAAAATCAACGTTTAAACCAAACATTCCCCACCAACTATGAGATTAGTTCATGGTGAGGGATTTAACAAACAAAACCATAACCATTTTCAAAATACATCATCATAAAAATAAAACAACATAAAACCAAGAGAATAGGCACGAGGGTTCTCTCGATGCAGCCCTCAAATCCAGGCTCTCGGCCAAGTGGTTGAACCACTTCCTTGGTGCAGTCGACCATCACTCGTTGAGCACTCCAACACCTCACACCGATCGCTTTATGTCTTCACAATCCTCTCTCTCAAATGCTTGATCGGTTGGTGTTTAAATAGGCATGCAAGGAAAGGAATAAGATAGCTTTTTCATTTGAATTTCAAACGCTCAAAGGATAAGAGATAGAGTATTATCTGATCGGTTTGATGGCTTATTAGGCTAGGGCTGACGTTATCATGCTGATGTTGCCTTGGCATGTCATTGCTAACATAACTGGGCACTACCTTATCCACTATTTTTTCAGAGATTGATCTATTTGCGATCTTTTAGGAGCCTGATCTTATCTTATTTTTTCGGGGTTCAACAGCCTCTTGGCATGGCATCAAGTTCAATTCTCTGCCAATAGGTGCTTGACACTGTCTAGTCCTTCTATGCCAACAACACTTGGCATTCTCCTTGGCAATCCTAACTATGTTGCTTTCTTGTGCCTAATCCTATGCCAAACTTGCAAAATAGCTACAAAAAACCATTCACATTGGTATAGACAGAATACTAAACTCCTTATGCAAATGCATGATTCTAACAACCTAATGCAACTAAATGTACTTAAAAACAAGCAAAAGCATTGTAAATATGGCATTAAAACAGTACTTTTGGAGAGGTAACAATAATCAAGGCATACCCTTATTCGATGGATAAGGCGTTGTCAGAGCGTGAAATAGTGGCCAGGAGGATCCATCACCTGCTAGGCCCAGAAGGCATATTAGAGACATCATTGAGTCCATTATCAACAATCTTAATCCACCTATTGTTGTTTCTGGCCTAGGGAAAGCTCACTTTGAGCTAAAGCCCGTTATGTTCAACAACATTGGACAATTTGGAGGATCAGCAAGAGAGGATGCTCGAGAGCACATTCAAGCTTTCTTGGAAGTCTGTGTTCGTTTCTGACAACCAGATATTCCTACTGACTCCTTACAACTCAAGCTATTCCCTTTCTCTCTGGGAGATTGAACCAGAGCATGGTTAAAAACTTGCTCATCAAGATCTATTACATCCTGGGATGACTTTTGCAGCAAGTTTCTGCATAGATATGATCCATCAAAAGTGCACAATCAAAAGTGAAGCGACATCGTCTCCTTCCAACAATATGATGACGAATCAATGTATGAAGCATGAGATAGATACAAAGATCTTCTATGCAAGTGCTCGATCATTGGATTTCATGATTGGCTACAAGTCATGAAGTTTTACGATGGCGTCAATACACCAACAAGGATGATGATCGACTAGTGAGCTAATGGTACCTTGCTCGATAGAGAACCATATGAGGTTTTCAAAATACTTAACAAGATAGCCAACACCGACTACCAGTTCCTACGAGGGAGATTGAAGCTTGGACTTAAAGTTTCTGGAACTGTAACACCCCTTCCAGTCTAGTAGAGAACCAGGTCAGAAAATGTTAACAATGAACAGTACGGTGAACGATGATATCTTTCAACAAGAATTCAATGCAAGACAATACAATTCAGTACAATATCAATACACAGAAGCCACATATCGATACGAAACTAAGATAATCAAATTAGGGCCAATTTCAAACTTTTATAACTTTTAGGGACTAAATTGTAAATTCTAGAAATTATGGGTCTTTATCTAAAATTAACCACACGAATATGTAATTCAATCAGTAAACAATATGTCTACAAATTTTCATGTTAATATGATTTCATTTACCTATCCAATTAGACCTACCAAGATTCAATTACCAATATGCAATGTTTCAATACTGTAATCAATGACTTATAACGGACTTAACCGCTCCTGTACCGAAACACTATAGGCTGTATCAGTACAGTACAATTGGATTATGCAATCCAGACTTCACTGCCCAAACTCGTTTTGATACGGTCGAGGACCGTATTGGTACAACATGCAATG
Organism: Hibiscus mutabilis; assembly: GCA_019671005.1. NCBI lineage: Eukaryota > Viridiplantae > Streptophyta > Magnoliopsida > Malvales > Malvaceae > Hibiscus > Hibiscus mutabilis. Next base: position 51,560,991 of record CM033721.1, on the reverse strand, counting down.
GTGATAACCCAATTTCTAGCAACTCAAGAACTCGTTTCGATGCTCAAGATGTACCGATACCCATTGACCTTCATTGACCCATTTCGATACGCCCCTAGGGCCGTACCGATGCGGTTAAAATTTTAAATTCTTCTGTGAGTTTTCGTATCAAAACACCTTTACACCGTTTCGATACGCCTAGGTTGACCTAAGCTTTGACTAACCAAATATGCACAGCCATATCGAAATAGGTGAGCCCGTATCGGTACGCCCTGCACTGTAATGATAGTTTTTATCTGGTTTTTAGCCAATTTAGCATGTTGAACGATGTCCAAATGCAATGAAATTTTACCAACAATATTCAATCACTGTAATCTACTAACATGTCAAATTTTAGGGCCATTTGAATCTGTTTACTAGGTTTTCACCTTTTTGTACCCAATATGTCATTTTAGTCATTTTTAAGCCAACTAAAAAACCATTTAGAGTGTTGACACTATTACAAGGCAAGCATAACTTATACACACCAAAAAGACCACATATTACTAGTCTAGCTACTTTGCCACCATCCTAGGAGTTCATAGAGTCAAGGTACATTACTTAGCCTTGCTTGTGACTTGCCAAAATCTTCAACTTCACTGATCTTCAACTACGAACTTCTTAACCTGAAATGTATGAAATGAAAAGCATTAGACACACTTTGCCTAGTGAGGTAGCCACAACTAAAAACATTATCAATGAAATGCATTCCAAATCATATCATGACAATAACAATGCAATGAATAAATAGTAGCAATGCAATGATCATGTTCCATAGCTATAAGTCCATATTTCAATTTTAACCCTTGGGTCGATTCAGGATAGTGGATATGCAAATTCCTACGCCTCGCCAAGATAATTAATGGTCTAGTCTCTCTGCCTCGCCAATGACCAATATCACAGCATCCCTTTGTCTCACCACAATAAAGGTCGTAGCGCAAGGACCGTAGTCCACCCGTACACTAAACTCATGAGTTCTATGGCATGCCAATTGTATCTAAAGTCCTTTCGAATCCAAGGTCTGGTGACAATATCAATAATCCATGTTCGATACTAATAAAAATATTCAATGTTCTTATCAATAAGTAATGTTCTGGTGCCAATGTTCAATGGCAATATCAATGATAGTGACAATGTTCAATAATCTCAATGACAATGATAATGACAATGACAATAATCGATGCTTCATATTCAATGTTTCAACGACAACAGCTATATTGATATCAATGTTCAATGAAAATGACAATGATGCTAGCAATAGCAATAACTATGCTCTATGTCCAATGTTCCATGCTTCCATATTTCAATGGCCATAACAGTGGCAAAACCAATGATGATGATCGGTAGCAATGACGATAGCAATATCAATGATCGGTATTCAATGCAATAACTTACCTTAACTTACCAATGGAGTCCATTAAGTGGTTCAATGCAATATTCATTGAAAATAATGTTAGCCATGCTATAATAAATGATAATGAAATCGGGAAAGGAACGTAGCCTAATCCTGAGACTCTGACTAAATCACCTTGATAATCTGATGCTTCTACGGCTCTCGGAGGACAATTCCTTTTTTCATAGCTTTTGTCGGTGATAGTGGATGATCTCTATCCAATTCTTGAACTAGGTTAAACAATAGGAATCGATTAGAATCGATAATACGATATCAAAGTTGTTATAACGACATCAAAATCAATATCTAAACTTGAATACTACCATTATCAAAATTATTATAACGATATAAAAGTCAATACAATATTTGGACCTTATTGATGTAGGGTTTTCGATCGCCGGAACCCAATTCCGACTAGACCAGTTTTTGGGATGTTACAACTCTCATCCTTAAGAAAAATTTGTCCTTGAATTTTACCTGGATCGAATAGATGAGGATATTGCTTCCTCATTGCCTCTTCTAGTTCCCATGTGGCTTCTTCCATGGAATGGCTCCTCTGGAGCACTTTAACTATGGGAATGGACTTGTTGCGAAGTCTCTTAACTTCCTTTGCAAGAATTTGAACCGTTCTTCCTCGTAAGACAAATTCGGTTGGATTTCCAAAGATTCAGGTTCAATGTATGCGAAGTGTCAGAAAGATATTTCCGAACCATGGATAGACGAAACACATCATGGATCTTACTAAGTTCTAAGGGCAATGATAAACGATAAGCCATAGGGCCAACTTTCTCAATAACCTCAAAAGGTTCGATAAATCGGGGACTCAACTTCCCCTTTTTGCCAAATCTTAGAACTTTCTTCCACGGTGAGACTTTAAGGAAGACTTTTCAGCAACTTCATACTATATATTCCTTCGCTTAAGATCAACATAGGCTTTCTGTCGGTCAAAGGCAGCTTTTAATCAGTCATGGATGATGGTAACCCATTCTTTAGTTTCCCGAAGTAAGGTGCCATCTTAATGAAAGCTTGATAACTGTTGTTGTAGGAAAACTCAATGAGAGGTAGGGATTTCTTCCAAGAGCTTCCAAAATCAATGATGCATGCTCGAAGCATGTCTTCCAAGATTTGGATTACCCTTTCTGACTAGCCATCAGACTGAGGGTGGAGAGCAGTATTAAGATTAACTCTGGTACCCAGAGCTCATTGCAACGACTTCCAGAATCAAGATGCAAATCATGGATCTCGATCGGAAATGATTGACTGAGACACCCTGTGAAGTCAAATAACTTCCTTTATATACAAGTTAGCTAACTTAGGAAGACTCTAATCTATCTGAACGGGCAAGAATGGGCTGACTTGGTGAAACGGTCTGCAATGACCCAAATGGCATCATGTTAGGTAGGAGTCAAAGGTAGACCACTAACAAAATCCATTGTGATCTTCTCCCACTTCCATTGCGGTAATTCAATAGGTTGCAATAACCCGGTAGGGACATGATGCTCAGCCTTGACACGTTGGCATGTGAGACATTTAGTCACAAAGTCGATTATGGCCTCCTTTATACCCGACCACCAATAGAGCTCACGAAGATCCTTGTACATCTTCACAGAACTTGGATGAACAGAGAATAAGCTCGAATGAGCTTCCTTAAGGATATACCATAAAGAGATTCATCATTGGGCACACATACCTGATCACAGAAGCATAAGAGTCCTTTAGAATTGATCCTGAAGATAGGGTTATCTTGAAGCTTAGAGACAATAGGTTGAAGTTCCGAGTCTTGCTCTTGGAATGCTTTAATTCTCGAAACAATAGTAGACCGAACATGAAGTTTAGCTATGAAATAATGATGCTTCCAAAGACGAAAGTGAGCATTGATTGCTCGAGAAGCTATAATACAATGATCTTACAATGAGTACCAATCAATGTATTGAGCTCAAAGATCAATAACGATACTTACCAGGCAGAGGTTTACGGCTGAGTGCATCAGCTACAACATTGGTCTTGCCCGGGTGGTAATCAATAACAAGGTCATAGTCCTTGAGGAGTTCCAACCATCTTCTTTGCCAAAGATTTAGCTCTTTTTGAGTCAATAGATACTTGAGACTTTTATGATCGGTAAATAGATAGCATTTCTCTTTGTAGAGACAATGTCTCCAGATTTTTATTGCAAAGACAACGGTAGCCAATTCTAGATCATGAGTGGGGTAATTCATATCATGTGGCTTTAGTTGCCTTGAAGCATAGGCAATGACTTTGCCTTCTTGCATCAACACACATCCTAACCCGAGATGCGAATCATCACTATAAACGGTATAGTCCTTTCAGACTTAGGTTGGGTTAGGACCGGTGCATGGGTTAACACTTGCTTCAATTGATCAAAGGTTCTTTATTGATCCACAGACAAAACGAATAGAATTTCCTTTCTCAACAACTTATTCAGAGGAGCTGCTATCATAGAGAATCATTTGATGAATCTTCTATAGTAGCCAGCGAGACCAAGAAAACTTCTCACTTCATCAATATTCTTCGGTTGTTTCCAATCAACAATGGCTTGGATTTTCTTAGGATCAACCTGGATGCTCGAAGCTGATACAATGTGCCCAAGGAAAGCAACTTTGGTGAGCCAAAACTCACATTTGGAGAACTTAGTAAACAACTACTTCTCTTGGAGGATATGAAGTACAATTCAAAGGTGATCTCGATGCTCGACAGGATTCTTAGAATAAATCAGAAGGTCATCAATGAATACCACTACGAATTTATCAAGGTAGGGCCTAAAAACCCGATTCATTAAATCCATAAAGGTTGATGGTGCATGGTTAGCCCAAAATGCATCACCAAGAATTCGTAGTGTCCGTATCTCGTTCGAAAAACAGTCTTGGGTACATCACATTCTTTGACTCTCATTTGATAATACCCAGACCTTAAATCGATCTTGGAAAACATGGAGGCATCTTTAAGCTGATCGAATAGGTCGTCTATCCTTGGCAAAGGATACTTATTCTTGGTGGTTACCTTGTTCAACTATCGATAATTGATACACAATCTCATGAAACCATCATTCATCTTAACAAAAAGAACCGGTGCTCCCCAAGGAGAGGAACTCAGTCAAATGAAACCTTTATTCAAAAGGTCTTGAATTTGAGCCTTTAGCTTATTGAGCTCAACAGCTGCCATGTGGTAAGGTGTAATAGAAACTGGGGCAGTACCAGTTTGCACTTCGATGCCAAATTTAACTTCATGGGTTGGAGGCAATCTTGGAAGTACATTAGGGAATTCACATACGGTGTCAACATCCATTAATCGAGGTTCATCCTTGGCTTCCAATGTCAAAGCATGTAGGGAAGGATTTCGTAAATTCATCAACACTATACTTTCCTTGCCAAGGCCTCGAAGGTATAGCTTCCTCTTACTACAATCTACCCACGCTTGATGTTCACTAAGCCAATCCAATCCCGGTATCACATCAAACTTGTGGATGAGTAGAGCCAACAAATTGGCTGGAAAAGGAATCCCTTGAATTAGTAAGGGATAGCTTTTAAACACAAAGCTTACGGTGACACAATCACCCAACGAATTGGTTACAGAAACTCTCAATACTATAGGTTTAGAAGACAATCTATGTTTCTTGACTAACATGACACTTATAAAAGAATGACTAGAACTAGGATCTACCAATGCATACAAAGGATATGAATACAATTCAATGATACTTGCGATGACATCAGGTTTATTCTCCTCTTCCATGCTCCTCGCATAGAACATCTGAGTGGAGCTCTTGATTCATGTCTACTCGGTGCTTTACTAGAGCCACTAGGCTTCCCTGTAGCTCCTGATGATCCCTGCTTTAACCCCTTTCCTCAGAAGGACTGAGTTGGGGTTACAACATTAGCCGGTGTAGTAGTAGACTTGGACGCATTCAGCGGACAATCACGGATAAAGTGGCCTTGCTCACTAGAAAAGAAACAAACTCCAGTCTTCTTACGACACGAGCCTACTAGATGCCTATTTTGACAGTAGTTACAAACTAGATGTTGTATACTCTGATTTGAGCCTCCAGTGCTTTCGACTGAAACGGTTCTAGCAAAAGATGAAGTCACGGACTGGGGCCTCTTAATATTCTTAGAATGGGGAGGCTGTGGGAATACATTCTGCTTAGGGCTAGAATACTTCCCTCTCTTAATCCACTTAGGAGGTTAAAAATCATATAAGAATCTTTTCTCGGACTTTCCTAACCCACCAGTCTTTTGGGCCTTCAGCGATGCTTCAGTGGCTTCGACCTGATTTACCAGGTCCTAGAAATCAGTGACGCTCAAAGAAGTAAACATGGGACGAAGCTCATCGCTAAGTCTAGCAATGAACATGCGACACTTTTCGTCCTCATTCTTAATGTATTTAGCACCATATCGGCAATACTTGCAGAAATTGTTGATGTATTGCTTGACAGGCCGCCCACCTTGCTTGAGGTGGAGGAAGATACTGTGTCTCTCTACGAGATAGAACTCGTTGATATACTTCTTTTAGAATTCTTGAAGAAAGAATTCCCAGGTCACAATGTCATCGGAGACAGTAAGAATAGGAGTCTCCCACCAATGTAGCGCCCCATTAGTAAGCAACGCGATGGCGCACTCTGATTTGTGTTCATCCACACACTACAACTGTTTATTCATGATTCTCAGGGTGTTATCCAGCCAATACTTGGCGACCTCAGGATTGTCATCATCCTGACCGATAAAAGTATAGGCCTGATACTGCAATAGCTTGCCAATAAGGGCCCGAGTTTATTGGACAGCAGGAGCATTATGCTGTGTAGTCTGCTCGACCCTCATAGCAGCCATAAACTGCTTAAACATATCAATCATGTTCCTATAACACTCGACCTGAGCAGTCAACACCTCAGGTCTGGTGCCTTACACAGGAGGATCCTGCCAAATTGGAGGATCTCCCCCTTATCTTCTCACCATGGGCCGAGGAGCCGGTAGCAGGCTCATTCATTTGAGCTTCATTCGTATCTGACATAACTATAACATAGAAAGATCAGATTAGTCGACAAGTCACAATATTTAGCTCCTACATGGCAAAGTAACATAACAACAATATTGTAAGCTTTGGTTTAGTACTAGAATCGACTAAACTCTAGCTTTGATACCATATTTGTAATATCCCCTTCCCGGTCTAGTAGAGAATTGGGTCAGAAAGTGTTAACGGTGAACAGTGCAATATCTTTCAACAATAATTTAATGCAAGGCAATATATTTCAATACTATATCAACACACTGAGGCCACGGACCGATACTAAACTAAGATAATCATATTAGATCCAATTTTAATCTTTTACAACTTTTAGGGACTAAACTATAAATTTTAGGAATTAGGGGTCTTTATCTAAAATTAACCACACGACTATGTAATTCAATCAGTAAATAGTAAGTCTACAAATTTTCATGTTAATCTGATGTCATTTACCCATCTAGTTAGACTTGCCAATATGTAATGTTTCAATATTATGATCAATGACTTATAACGGATTTAACCACTCTCGTACCAAAACACTGTATGTAATATCCCCCACTCAGCTTGGTCGAGAACCGGGTTAGAGAACGTTACCGGTGAACAAAATGGTGATCAGTGCGATACAATTTCAGTCAATGTTTATCACTTAGCTCGTGCTATGCTTTTTAAACCTTACTAAACATCAACATTAACCCAATTTATCTAATATAAATCTATAATTAATAGATTATGACTGATTCTCAACTTCTACAAGTTTTAGGAATAAATTGTAAATATAATAATTTCGGGGTCTTTTCTGTAATTCAAATTCTACATTGAAATTCAATGCAATAACAATATACTCTTAAATTTTCATGTCCTTCTGATAACATTTACCCATCCAATTAGACCATACAATATTCAAGGACCATTCTTTAAACTATTTAAAACTATGTTCAATGCCTTTTAACAGAATTAACTAACCTTGTATCGATACAGATGGATTTGTACTGATACGCGTTAACCAAGGTTGACCCATTTTGATACACCCTAAGGCTGTATCGATACAATTTATTTTCCAGACCTTACTGCCCAAGTTCGTATCGATACACCCCTTTTATGTATCGATACGCTCTATTTTACAAAGTCCAAATATGCAAGGCTGTATCGATACAGCTTGACCTATATCGATACAGATGTATTGTAATGATAGAATTTATCTGGTTTTTAGTCAAATTAACCTATTGAAAGATGTCCAAATGCAATGAAATTTTACCAACAAGTTTATATCCATTTAATCTACTAGCATGTTAAGTCTCATGTCAATATGAATCCATTTACTAGGTTTTCACCTTTTTAAGCCAAATATGCATATTAGGCCATTTTTAACCAAAACTAACAAACCATTTAGGGCCTTTAAGTCCTATACACAATATTTTAAGTCCTATACACAATATAGCCATTATACAAATAACCAAAAGACCTTAATAAACTAGTTTGACTACTTTGCCACCATTCTAGGAGTTCATAAGGACAAAACACATTACTCTAAGCTTGTGGTGACTTGCCGAACTTCCAACTAGCTCTAATCTCGATCCGCTATAATTCTTAACCTAAAATGTTGAAGATGAATGCATTAGACTTACATAGTCTAAATGAGGTAGCCATAAATAATGAATGAGCATGGTATGAAATTCAACTGCTTCAATACAATTCTAACCATGCTAAAAGAAGGCGTTTGATTCAACATGGCATAATAATCAAGCTCAACATATAACATGACATCAATAATCATCATAACAACAATAATCATAACATACCAATAATTTCATACCAATGATCAATAACAATACTCAATAGTTTCCTTGGATCAATCTCCCGGTATATGGATACACAAATTCCACCACTGCACCGATATAAATAATGGTCTAGTCATATTTGCTTTGCCGCACCAATGACCAATACACATCAACATCCCTCTGTCGCACCACAATCAAGGTTGTAGCCTATACCCGTACCAATAAGCTCATGAATTCTATGGCATGCCAATTGTATCCAATACTTTCGATCCAAGGTTCGATGATCAATGATCCAATATCAATGTTTCAATAACAATGGTTCAATAACAATGGTTCAATAGCAATGATTCATACAAAAAAATCAATAGCAATGATTCAATAACAATATTTCAATACGGTAATCCAATAGCAATGGGCATATATCAATGTTTCAATAGCAATATGCAATGTTCAATGTCCAATACTCAATGCTCCATGTAACAATGATTCAATGATTTCAATGGCAATAACAACAATGCTTCGGACATGAATTCAATGCACTATGGCCTTTCGGTAATGTTTTATGCAAAATTCCTTCAATACCATGGTTAGCAATGCAATAATCGATAATCAACAATTCGAGTTAGGCACTTAGCCAACTCTCGAGACTCCGACTACACTTACCTTGAATTCCAATGCTTTCAAGGCTCATGAATGGTAATCCCCTTATTCCTAGCTTTCATTGGAGACGATGGGCTAGCTTCCTCCAACCCTTGAGCTAGGAAATTCATGAAATAATTGTTATAACCAATATAACAACATCGATAATTGATTTTAAGCTTTAAATAGCCATTAGCTATTCGATAAGTTCACAGGTTAAAACTTGAAAAACAAGGGCTTAGCTTGAGAATCGTGACTTGAAATTGGGTAGTCAATAATCAATAAAATCAATCAATAGATTTAGGGTTTTTACTTACCCAAATGATAGCTATGGATTAAAGCTTTTGAAACAAAGGAAGCTTTAGCTTAAGGAGTTCAATTGGAGAGGTGTGTGCTTGAACTTGGTGAAGAAGACAACAATTGAGGTGTATGCTTATTTTCAAGACAAAGGGTGGAATTTGGCTACTGTGAAAGCAAAGCAAAGAAAGAGCTTTTCCTCTATTCATTTTAAGAAACTATAATCCCCAATCATGTCCCCACCTCACCAAGGACCAATGAGAAGCTTTTTTTAGGCTAAGGAAAGCTTAAACTATGAATTTCCATTTCCCCAAAATTGAATGAAAATTATCAAGGTGTCATCTTTTAGGATTAAAAGATGTTTAACATCACGTGGGATGACAACCAAAGAGATGACTCAGCCTCAAACTCCCAATTCCTTTAATTTGGTCACTAAATCAGATTTTAAAAAGGACCCATACCGATACACCTCTAACTGTATCGATACGGTTGGCTCAAGTTCGGTAAGTTAGTTAGGAAACAGTTGGACCATACCGATACAAGTCCTACTGTATCGATACACCTAGCCAAGTATCAAAATTTTCAACGAAACTCCTAACTATGAATGGACTCAATTAAGGCCGTTTAACAACAAAATTAATAAATCATCAATGTTGATGCAATATTTGAACTTCACGGTGTAGGGTTTCCGATCGTCAAAACCCTATTTTGATTAGGCCAATTTTTGGGGTGTTACACTATAGGTCGTACTCGTACGACACAATTAGATTATACAATCCAGACTTCACTACCCAAACTCATTTCGATAAGGTTGAGGACCGTATTGGTACAACATGCAAGGGTGATAACCCAATTTCTAGCAACTCAATAACTCGTTTTAGTATGGCTCAAGATGTACCGGTACTCATTGACCTTCATTGACCCGTTTTGAGACGCTCCTAAGGCCATATCGATGCAGTTAAAATTTTAAATGCTTCTGTGAGTTTTCGTATTGAAACACCGTTAGGCCGTTTCGATACGCCTAGGCTGACATGAGCTTTGACTGACCAAATATGCAAAGTCCTAACAAAACATGTGAGCCTATATCAGTACGCCCTACACTGTAATGACAGATTTTATCTGGTTTTTAGCCAATTTAACATGTTGAATGATGTCCAAATACAATGAAATTTTACTAGCAGTATTCAATCACAATAGTCTACTAGCATGTCAAATTTTAGGGCCATTTGAATCCGTTTACTAGGTTTTCACCTTTTTTACCCAATATGTCATTTTAGTCATTTTTAAGCCAACTAAAAAGCCATTTAGAGCCTTAGACACTATTACAAGGCAAGCATAACTTATACACGCCAAAAAGACCACATATGACTAGTCTAGCTACTTTGCCACCATCGTAGGAGTTCATAAAGACATGGTACATTACTTAGCCTTGCTTGTGACTTGCCAAAATCTTCAACTTCACTGATCTTCAACTAAAAACCTCTTAACCTGAAATGTATGAAATGAAATGCATTAGGCATACTTTGCCTAGTGAGGTAGTTAAAACCAAACACATTATCAATGAAATGCATTCCAAATCATATCTTGGCAATAACAATGCAATGAATCAATAGTAGCAATGAGATGATCATGTTCCATAGCGATAAGTCCATATTTCAATATTAACCCTTGGATCGATTTAGGATAGTGGATACGCAAATTGCTAGGCCTCGTCAAGACAATGAATGGTCTACTCCCTTCGCATCGCCAATGACCAATATCACAATATCCCTCCGCCTTACCACCATAAAGGCCGTAGCGCAAGGACCGTAGTCCACCTATACACTGAGCTCATGAACTCTATGGCATGCCAATTGTATCTAAAGCCCTTTTGAATCTAAGGTCCGATGACAATATCAATAATCCATGTTCAATAACAATAACAATATTCAATGTTCTTATCAATAAGCAATGTTCCGATGCCAATGTTCATTGGCAATATTAATGATAGTGACAATGTTCAATAATCTCAATGACAATGATCGATGCTTCATATTCAATGTTTCAATGACAACAAATATATCGATATTAATATTCAATTATAATGAAAATGACGCTAACAATAGCAATAACTATGCTCTATGTCCAATGTTCCATGCTTCCATATTTCAATGGCAATAACAATGGCGAAATCGATGACGATGATCAATAGCAATGACTATAGCAATATCAATGATGGTATTCAATGCAATAACTTACCTTAACTTACCAATGGAGTCCACTAAGTGGTTCAATGCAATATTTCTTGACAATAATGGTAGCCATGCTATAATCAATGATAATGAAATCGGGAAAGGCACCTAGTCTAATCCTGAGACTCTGGCTATACTCACCTTGATAATTCGATGCTCCTACGGCTCTCAAATGACAAGTTCTTAGTTTTTTTCGGTGATAGTGGATGATCTCTATCCAATTCATGAACTAGGTTAAACAATAAGAATCAGTTAGAATCGATAATGTGATATCAAAATCAATATCTAAACTTGAATATTGCCATTAGCTATGAATCTCCATGGATAGTCGAAACCCTAGCTTAAGATTAGACTTGTTTTATCCATGGATTCAATGATTGTTTGGGGTTTATAGCTTACCTGGTTGATAGCAATAATTTGATATCGATAAACTGAAGTACACCAGGTGGCCTTATATCGACCAAAAGGATCAAAATGACAGTTTTCCAGGTAAGTGCATAATACCAATGTACACCCAAGTGGCCCTACAGCAAGATGTCATTTTTAGATTCATAAGAAATGTGGGAGAGTCAATCAGTCTTTCCAAGAATATCGTAGTCAGAATAGATTCCTCGAGCCTCAAGATAGTTAGCATTAGAAGGAGATATTTCAAATTCTGATTGAGACTTGAAGTTACAGTTCAAAGTTATTCACGCGTCTTCGTGATGTTAGCCGATCTATTCAAGACCTAAACCAGTACAACATATTTTGACATTTCAATTGCAAGGGATAGCCCATAATGTGAAGACATCAACCGCAGAAGTCAAAGCACTTTATTTCTTTCATGGCCATGAGATGGAAGTGACATCAAGATCCTTTCGGCTACTCAAAGGCATTGAAGAATTAGAAGTTAGGCTCGAGACCTATTGGTGGAATATTTTTTTCTCTTTGCATCAATAACCTTTTTCAAGCCAATGAGAGTTGCTCTAGGGTGACCACCTAGGGAATCAATGCCTTTATTTGCATACATCCATGCATTTCATTTGTTCTATGCATTGCATAAAAGCACGTATCATGCAATAAGATTAATGGTAGGAGGATTTTGTGATAATAATCAAAGATTCTGCATTCATACTTCACCCGACCCTAGAAAAAACATATGGAAGACGGTTTTGCTGAAATGGAAGCCAACTTGAGAAAGGCATTCGTCTCAGAAAATAGGAAGAGCAGAGGAGTAACTTCTAGCCAATACAACTTCAGAAGTATGAATGACTTAGTGGCTAGGATGGATAAGCTCGAACAGCTTCAAGAACATTTGGTTTGGAATCAAAGAGAGTTAATATCATATGTGAAGAAGTTTCAGGATGAAATAAGGGGTCAAATTGATGAACTGATGGGTATAATAGCTACCATGACCAAATAGAAGGGTTTGACCGAACGTTTCTTCATACAAGAATAGATTGGAAAAATGAGAGAGAGTTGGGATGGCAAATTTGCGGCGGAAAAGATTTTGTCTGATGAAAACCAAGCCATCATCAACCAATACGAGGTCGTCTACACCATCTCTGAATGTCCCACCGAATTGGTGTTATATAAGATTGAAGATTCTCTCTTGAAAATCTTATCTTCGCCAGCAGACCGAGAACTAGTTCAAAAGCAAGACAAGAAAATAGATCAGGAGGTTAGCAATACGGACACCCATATGACCCCTAAGATGCTGATGGTCTCCTCACCCAGGCTATGTCCCAAAATGTGCAAGGCTCGAGTAGAAAAGAGGCTAAGGGTTCCAAAGAAGAGAGGAAGAAGAAATCATTTACCTCTTTACCAATTTCATATAAGGAGTTGTATTCACAGCTATACAAGGAATATTTGGTTCGGCCCTATTATGTAGCTCCCTTGGATCCACCCTACCCTTCTTGGTATGACGCCAATGCACACTGTGAGTATCATGCCGGAGTAGTAGGACACACGATAGAGAATTGCCTGAGATTCAAGAGAGTGGTGCAAAGCATGTTAAAGTCAGAGTCTTGAAGTGTGAAGGACCTAGTGTGGAAATTAATCCACCTTTAAACCATGAGGGCCAGGGCATGAATGCTCTTAAAGTGGTAGACGCAAAGGGGGTGAATATGGATTTGTCAAAAGTCAAGTCTCCTTTAAATCGTGAAGTTGAGCAGTTGTGCATGACAAGTTTGACTGAAGACCCTCTCATGAGTGAAGAGATGGAAAAGAAAAATGAGAGTCGAGACTATGGCTTTGTAGCAGAAAAGACCTTGTCAGATGAAGACCAAGCCATCATCAACCAGTACGAGATAGTATGTACTACTTTCAGGTGTCCCACCAAATTGGTTCTAGATAAGATCGAGGACACTTTTCTCAAATATCTTGTCTTTACTAGCAAGCAGAGAGCCATATAAGATAGAACTGCAAGATGAGGAAAGTACAAAGTGCAACAAGAGGATAAGGATATCAGCTGCATCAACATCGTAATTGTCACCCCCTTTTACACAAAGTCGGCCTTTTATATCAATGAATTCAGAATTTCATCAATTACCGGCCAATCAGTCTTCTAATGCTCTAGAGGAGAAAGAGGAATCGAAGGACATTCCTTTCACATACCAAGATTTGTTCTCTAAGTTGCTACACGCCTAACTAATTGCACCTTTCTTCGTTAAAGCTTAGTCACTTCCATATCCGAGATGGATCAATGAGAAAGATCATTGCGATTACCATGCTAAAATTCAAGGGCATTCCATCGACAGATGTGTGAGTTTTAAGCGTAAAGTTCAACGCTTACTAGATCTCGAGGTGGTAGAGTTTGAGACAACTAATCCAGGCTTGAAGATTAATTTCCTAACTGTGGTTAACACTATAAAATTTGGGAAAGATCGGGTCGCCATGATAAAAAAGGCGGATAAAGAAAAATTGCCAAAAATAAAGAAATCTGAAAATGTCAACAATTATCATGATCCCAACTATTCAATAGAAAGTTTTGTTTTGAACCCGCTTGAGAATTCAGAGCAGTTCTAGAAGAGTCCACAAAAGTGACAATGCTTGAGAATAGTGATGTTCTCAAAGAAGGAGGATTTAGTTTAAAGAAAAGGGGGAAAATGTTAAAAGGCATAACAAAGATGCGAAAGGGAGTAACACGAAGACGAAGATATTATTCCTGATGTTAATTCTGAGCTGCTACCCCTGTTAGTTCATAATAAACTCTTGAGGCCACCTCCCTTGAAGTGACATGCTTATTTCAATCCTAATGTGTTTGGTACCAGGGTTTCATGCAGATATCATCAAGGTGATTTCAGCCATACAATGGAAGAGAGTGTTTTTGAAAGGCAAGATCTATGAACTTATTAGGAAAGGGGTGCTTTCTTTTGAGAATGTGAGGCCTAATATCAACAAAGGGGTCGAGTTTTTGGGAAAGATTAAAGACTCGAGATGAATGACCAAGTGGTCGACGTTTTCTAATGCTTCCTCTCCATGTCTTTAAGTTTTATCTTTTTTGCATTTTATCGCATGCTTTTCTTGTTTTCCTTTTGATGTGTGTAATTAGCTTTGCTACTCTTTGACCAAAAGTAGCAAGGATCTTTTTTGTAAGGGCATATGTTATGTTTGCCTTTTTCATTTCAATGAAATGATGTATCTTTTAATTAAATATATATGTTTATATTCTTTATTACCCTAGTAGATCCCCGGATATCATGTGCATGATGTGGCATTAATTCTAATAAAAATAACAATTGAATGTTGTGATCACAATGAAGTAGGGTTTCTTGCATAGTACGTGTAACAACCCAAAATCCAAATTAGTGAATCATGTCTCAGGCCCGAGATTGGGCCTTTACTTTGAAGGATAAGTTAAGGGTTTTTAAGAGGGCCCATTAATTTTGGAGAAGATGGTTTTAAATTTTAAATAAGAGTGTTGGTGGAAAAAGAGGGGGAGTTATGATGGAAGAGAGAGAAATGAGAAAATTGTGAAAAGTAGATGAGAGAGAGAAAAGAGAAAAATGAGAGAAAAGTTGAGGGAGAAGATTTCAATCTTCGATCTATGGAGATCTAGTCGTTCGATGTCAACACCTTTACCGCCATTGTGTTTATCTCGTCGAAACGAGTTCACCGGTACCAGTGGCACCATTATTAGAGTCACCATTGGATGGGGTAAGAGAGAGGAAGTTTCAGGTTTTCCAGTTCAGGAGGTTAGAGAGCTCAAATTGAGAAATGGAGGCTACCAACGTGTTCAAAGGCTGGAGAACAGTCGATCTGGGCATTGACTGTTGTCGTCTGGCCACCAAAAGCCGTTGCACGCGGTGCCCCTGTGCGTGGGTGACGTCTAGATGTGTGGGTAGCTGTACTGGCTCGAGCTGAGTTGTTGGGCCAGCTCGATGAGCCGGCTTTCCAGCCAAGCCCAAGCCAACTTGAGTCAGCCTACTAGATGAGCTACGTTGCCAGCTGCCGTTAATCGTGGACCAGCATTGACTTTTTTTGGGGGACCATACCCTGGGGTTTCTCGTTGTTCTGGATCCAATAACTCAGTTTGTTTCACCAAATTCAAACCCATAAGCTGTTTTTACGCATTTGCCCTTCAGATTCCTTAGAGAATATGTTTAAGTGATACTTATGATATTAATTGGTGTACGAGGATTATTCGAGAGCAAATATCGGGTCAAGTGGAATATTTGGTAAGCTTGGATAAGGATTTTAGTGGTATCAGCATAAGGTTAGTACACCTCGAACTCCTATTGCTTCATGAACATCATAAATGTGATTACCTTGCTTGTTAGTGGTTATAAATGGGTTGATGATAAATAAGCATGAGTAGGGATCGGTATATTAAGATTCGATATTTATGAGACGCGTGATGATAATATGAATATGATGGGACTATTAGAGGCTTTAGAGACCGTGTAGGGTCGTCTGCCATGATTGTGTTATATTTGATGATTTGTTGATTGGTTTATAATTGCGATGTCTTGTATGCTCGTTTCGAATAGATTGATGTGATTCAGTGGGAACTGTGTGTTAGATGAATAATGATAATATTGGAATAAATAAGTATAAGCCGATAATTAATATTAATAAGATGAATGCATTAGCAAACCAACTCTAATGACTTTCATAATCTTTAGGGATTGTATAAGCTTGGTAATATCGTAATTCAAGGAAATTGTACGAACTCATGAATAGGGTATCGGTACGAGCTTTGGCCGTATCGGTACACGAATTAGGGGTCGTATCGGTACGGGTCGACCCGTACTGGTACTTGTGGAAATTAATGATTTCCAGTGAGCAGTTTCAGTATCAGTACGTGTGTGAGTACCGATACTCGAGGGTACCGTATCAATACTCATGATCGAGTATCGGTACCCGATACGCCAAATAATCAATAAATGCAAGTTAAGGATGGAAATCGATATGAATAATAAAAATGGAGCTAATGAATGGGAATAATTATATATGAGCATAATGACTAATAAATTGGTAACTGTTGGGTGACTTGTTTGGGATAGTAAACCATAAGGATACTTGGTGGATCATGGGTTGAGTCGTGCCAAGTTTGGGCACTCGTTTGGTTGAGTCATCGTTGGTTAGTAGGATCTAGATACCCAGTGGTATAGTGTGGCAACACATGAAGACCACTCGATGTGAGATCCTGAGTGATGATGGTCGATGCAAGATTCCAAGCCATTCCACTCGATGTGAGATTCTGAGTGATGATACTCGATGTGAGATTCTAAGTATTGATGCTCGATGTGAGATTTCGAGCATGAGTGTACACTCCCGAAGTTGTGTGACACCGGGCCTCACTCCAGGTTTGTGATTATGACATTTGTGTTTTACCCAGAAGATCCAGTGGGATCTCAAGTATGGTTGGGCCTTGTGGACCATGTATGATGATTGCTATGTTGAGAGCATGTGTTTAGGCAACTAGTGGTTGCGCCACCTATTTATTTATCTCTCATTTTTGCTCGTACTAGCTTGCATGCTTATGTTTATGATTAGCATGAAGTTTAGTAGAGTAGATGTGTACCACTGAGCTTTGTACTCCTTAAGGACTAGAATCCTGATGGTGCATCTAATGTTGTGACAATAAAATGGTTACAAACATGGCCGAGATGGCCGAGTTAAGTGTTGAGCTGCTCGTAGGAGAGGTTCTAGTTGCGAGTTCTCCATGGATTGTCGAGATACGAGTTAGTCAAACGATGTCGGAGTCGAGGATGTGTTCTTCTCCCACCACCTAAATGGTGTCTTCATTTCATGTTGTGTTCATTCCGAAGCCTTCAGATACGTTATGAGAGTTTGTAGTAAGGAAATTTTCATCGTTATGCGTAATTAATCATTGTGTTACGGATTTAGACAAACCACTTTTAGAATTGATCAGTGGGTGCATTTGGTTGGAGGACCCTTTGTTCGCTTTAAGGTGAGTCTTGTTGATAATGGGAGAGTATCACCACCCTTCTTGGAGGCATTTCTCGGAGATAGTGGATTGAGATCCACTAGTTTGTTAGAGTGTGTCAGACGTTGGAAGTTTTACCTGTTTGATGGAGCTACCTTCTTAGAAGTTGTTATACCTTTGGAATTGCTTTGGTTAATCGAGCACGATTCCAGTTAGCAATGTCAGAGTTATTCTCGAGGTTTGGGGACCCTGAGGGAACTCAACCTTTTGTAATAAGGATGTTTGGATTGTTGCCCATTTACCGTGACCTTTGTGGTGGTCGTTTTGAGAACGACATAACGGAGTTGTGAGACATGTTTAAATGGTGGGCATATGTCAATGAGTACGGTTTGATACTTGGGAGCTTTTAGGTTGTCTGAGCGCTGGTTTATGCTTCTTGAAGGAGTTGTCAAGACTTCCTCACTATCAAGAACATTAGTGCAGGTTGAGGAAAGATCGAGTTAGACATCGGTTCCTATAGCTGTTGTTAGAGGACACTAACCCAATTGAGAAAGTCAGAAGTTGAGTTGCGAAGGCACAACCCAAAATAGGTTTCTTTTGTCTAAGTGTTTCGCCCAAGGAAGACTCGAGCTTGTTCGCTAGTAAGAGGTTGGTTCGTTGAGGTGGTGCTTAAACTGTTGATAGCTTGTTAAGTAACAGTGAGTGATTGTTGCGTGTCTCCTAAAATGGATGACTCGTTTAATTGTTTATGAAGTACCGTTTGTTTCCTCAGATTGGTTCGAGATTAAAATGGTTATGGTTAAAGTATTGAAGGCTTGTAATTTCGTTGGATTTTGGAACGATGATTTCTCTCTTTAAAGTGGATTGTGATAATGGTTGATGTATGCAGTGATGTAAGAAATGTTTTAGCAATGATAGAGTGGGGACCACATTATCGTCTCTCGAATATAAGTTTGATGCTTTGCGTGATATGTGTGAATTTATAAGGAATATGAAAAGATGAGTGTTGGCAAGATGATTACCTTAATGACCTTGTGTGCGGGAAAGGTTAGTTACCGTGTAATCAGTTAAGGAATCAAGGGTTTGGGACCTCATAAATGTTTTTGATTGTATCACATTTTCTTGAGGCAAGCCAAGGACATTGGTGGAGATCCGAGCTATGTGAGACCGTTTTGTTGTGACACTGGTTTCGACTCAATTAAGGTTTAGTAAGGTTTTGGAATCTCTGAGGATGTTTTGTTGTATTATCAATGTGGTAATTTTTGTGCTTGAAAAGGGAAGATTGTGTTCATCCCAACCGTGTAAGTTTTGTGTACTCGACCCTTAAGGAATTTGAGATTGGGACAACAACGTGAGTTCAAGTAATTAAGACCTGTTGATCAATTATCACCTAAGTAAAGTGTGTTTGATAAGTGATGAATTGTACGAAGTTAGTTCGGGATTGAGTACCATGATGCCCATATGGGACGATCAAGGATTTTCAGTGATGGTCGTGTAAGGGAGTACCAATACTAGCTCTATGCGATATCAGTGCTTGTTTCTCAAATAGTTGTGTAAGCTTCGAGTTGTAATCAAGATGATACAATGTTGTGATCGATTTTGGGTTTGATGGTTTTTTGATGGGCTTGAGATCTTGTGTAGGTGTTAGGGAAAGACATGCTAAGGCAAGAGATTCTCCTTGTATAGTACAGTGGTCAGGATACAACAATTTTAGGAACGACAATTGAGCGTAACTTTTGTAGTGTGCTTGAGAGACAGTGTGAAGTCCTATGTTGAGATAGTGATAAATGGTAGACTTGCTGTCAATTGGGAGTCTAGCATTGAATTTGTCAGAATTCTTGTGATGCTTCGATGATAATCAGTGGGAATTAAATGGATGGCCGCAGGTTATGTAAAGGATTGTGAGCATAGAGTTTCAATGAATTTATTTGACTAATGATATAGTCCTTGGTAGGCATCGTTTGATATTTTCGGCAAGTGGGATCTAAATAAGAAGTCTGTTTGGTTTGTTTGCGGGTTAGTGGTATGACACTATGGTGTGTACATGCTACCTTTGACACCGAATACTGATGGATCTCTTTTAAGGAAGTGGCCAGTTGTTTTGGGTTTGTACCGAGTGATGATGGATTTCTTCTAAGAGAAAGAATCAGTTGAGATTATGTTTGTATCGTTGAAGTCAATGATTATTTTTGACAAGTGTTGTAAGAGATCAAAGTAGAGCAGCAGGTTATGTTGAGAAAGTTGGGAAGTTATAAAATTTTTAGCATCTTCTTTGGTCTACAAGCGTAAATTTCGAGGATGAAATTTCTTTTAAGGAGGGGAAAGTTTTAACGACCTGAAATCTGAATTAGTGAATCGGGTCTCGAGCCCGGGATTGGGCCATTACTTTGAAGGATAAGTTAAGGGCTTTTAATAGGGCCCTGGATGAGATCTAGCCCTTCAATGTCGACACCTCCACCACCATTATGTTCATCTCGTCGAGACGAGTTCACTTGTACTAGCGGTACCACCATCGGAGTCACCTTCGGACGAGGTTGGGAGAGAGAAAATTTCAGGTTTTCTAGTTGAGGAGATTAGAGAGCTCAAATCAAGAAATGGAGCCAGCCACCAAGCTCAGAGGTTAGAGCACAGTCGATCTAGGTGTCGATCGTTGCCGCCCAGCCACCGGAAGCTGTCGAACGCGCTGCCCATACGTGTGGGCAACGTCCAGATGCGTTCTAGCTATACCAACTCAAGTCGTTAGGCCAGCTAGATAAGCTGGCCTACAAGCCAAGCTGAGCCGCGCCACCAGCCACTGCCGTTGACCGGTATAAACTTTTTTGGAGGGACCTTACCCTAGGGTTTGTTTCACCAAATTCGAACCCGATAAGCTATTTGTACGCATTTGACACTTCAGATTCCTTAGAGAATATGTTTAAGTGATACTTATGATATTAATTGGTATACGAGGATTATTCGAGAGCGGATATCGGATTAAGTGGAATATTTGGTAAGCTTGGATGAGGATTTTAGTGGTATCAGCATAAGGTTAGTACACCTCGAACTTCTATTGCTTCATGAAAATCATAAATATGATTACCTTGCTTGCTAGTGGTTGCAAATGGGTTGATGATAGATAAGCATGAGTAGGGACCGGTATATTGAGATTCGATATTTATGAGACGCATGATGATAATAAGGATATGATGGGACTATTAGAGGCTTTAGAGACCGTGTAGGGTCGTCTGCCATGATTGTGTTATATTTGATGATTGGTTTATAATTGTGATGTCTTGTATGCTCGGTTCGAATGGATTGATTTGATTCAATGGGAACTGTGTGTTAGATGAATAATGACAATATTGGAATAAATGAGTATAAGTCGATAATTAATATTAATAAGATGAATGCATTAGCAAACCAACTCTAATGACTTTCATAATCTTTAGGGATCGTATAAGCTTGGTAATATCGTAATTCAAGGAAATTGTATTAACCCATAAATAGGGTATCAGTACGAGCTTTAGCCATATCGGAATGCGAATTATGGGTCGTATCGGTACAGGTCGACCCGTACCGGTACTTGTGGAAATTAATGATTTCCAATGAGTAGTTTCAGTATCAGTACGTGTGTGAGTATCGATACTCGAGGGAACCGTATCGATACTCGTGTTCGAGTATCGGTACCCAATATGCTAAATAATCAATAAATGCAAATTAAGTATGGAAATCGATATGAATAATAAAAATGGAGCTAATGAATTGGATTAATTATATATATGAGCATAATGAGTAATAAATCGGTAACTTTTGGGTGACTTGTTTGGGATAGTAAACCATAGGGATCCTTGGTGGATCGTGGGTTGAGTCGTGCCATGTTTGGGCACTTGTGTGGTTGAGTCACCATTGGTTAGTGGGATCCGGATGAGCATAATGAGTAATAAATCGGTAACATTTGCCTTAGCATTTAGTTATGAACAGATTTTTTCTATGGCATTTAGTGTGTATAATGACAGTTTTGTGAATAAGTTGATGATATCCGATTATGAGTATTTGAATTTTATGGCTGTGAATTGATTGAATACATGTGACTACTGAGATTGGTAGAATTACCTTTAGGGTTTGATGCTTCATGATGTGAGTGTTACATGATTGCATGCTCTCTATGTTAAAAACTGTTAGATGATTTTTGGTGAAAGAACTCTCGTATGCTTTAGTTTAAATGTGTAAAATGAACTTGAATGATAAATGAAAGCATAAAGGCTTAATTAGCTCCCTTTTTATTTGCGTTGAATTACGAATAAATGCTTCGGCATAGTTGTAGAGGGACACACCTCTATGCATTGCATTGCCTGGAAAACCCCCTTTAATAAATGGTAGCAATAGCATGAGTGAATGAAAGTAGTCATGGGATGAATTGCTAAATAGGCTAGGGCATGGGGTGTTTGCTCAACTTCATTTTCAAGTCTAGGAAAGTAGTTGTGATGAGCTCGATCCCCTCGTAGCATTACATAAAAAAAGAAAAAAGAGAGAAATTAGAATTACGTGAGTAACATGTTCTTAAAGGTCAACAAAAACTAGGGCAAACTTGAGAACTTAGTTAAAAATCTTCTAACTTTGTTAAGCATAGGGCGGGTGTAGTCACACACACGCACATTCGAAGGATCTTGACCTAAGGAAAAGTTCTTAAAATCTTTAAAATGTCTAGCATGTTAAAGCCTTTATTTTCTAAGGACTAAAATTTTGCCATAACTCTGCCTTGAACTGATTTAATGTTGTAGCATTCTTCTATTTTTTGATTAATTGCTTGAGGACAAGCAATGGCTTAAGTTTGAGGGTGTGTTAACCTTGTAAAAGCTTAAAATTTCGTTCCTCTTTACTTAGGTTATTGCGTGAAATTAAGCTCATTTCATAGCATATAGTTGCATTTAGCTCATGTAGTTGAATTTGGTGTTATTTGTTTGGTTATCTTTGTTTATTTATAAGAATGGTGTTACTTGGGAAGGTTGTTGTTTGGTGTTGTGATGTGTAGGGAAATGAGGAGTAGTGTAGGAGAAAAGGAAAAATGCCTTAGCATTTTGGATAGCATTTATGGGTGCGCTAGAGGATAACGAGCTGAAGATATTTCCCAGCCCCACACGTGAACCTGTCAGCCAGCTGTGTCCCCACATGTGTAGGGAATATTCCCTTGGAATTAAGGGTAGAAAACCCTAGGAGCTCCCACAATACAAAGAAAAGGATACCCACATTAAAGGCAGAGCCGAAAAAGTTACTTTGTGAGCTAAGAAAGAAAAAAGAAAGGTGGCTACCTTTCTTCATCTTCTCCATCATGGTGTCCTCCATTGTTGAAGCTCTAAGGGGTGTTCTTGCTAGCCTTTGAGAGAAGCAGCAAGCATAGAGCGGTTCACGGCAGTCCAAGGTGGCTTGGGAGTTTCCCTCTCTTTAGTTGCTTTTGTTGCTTCATTTCTTTATATTTAGATGGGTTGTCTTAAACGATTGATTGTGGATGATATTTTCCCAGCCATGAACTAATTTTAAGTTGCTTGGGCTTGTTTTGGGATACTTATGTTTTAAGTTTGAATGAATGTTTAGTTTGCTTTCTTGCCTTTTACATGCTTTATCCATTGTTTTTTATGCCTTAAGCTTGTAAGAGCTTTCGAGAGTTAGCCTTTACTTAGGTGTTGGATAGCTTAATATTCGAGAGTGTTAGGCTTAGATCTATATTGACAATGGGGTTTGATGCTGAGAGGCAAAATCCTAACTTACCTTAGAGATAAGTGTAGAGTTTCAACAACTAAAAGGAGTAGAACTTTAATGATAGTAGCTTGCTAGGGTTCACGCCGAGAGGTATTGCCATAGCATTCTGGATGTCAAGTTTCTTGCTAGAGATAGTTTAGAAACACCTTAGTAAACTCTATCGAGAATGATATGAGCAAGTTAGAGCTAAACATTCTTGAGACTTAGACATGGGAGTCCTTGATAATCCCAGCATGTCATCCCAATAGAGAGCTTCGTACACGTGAGAGGACTTTGAAGTATCCTTGTTTCAACCTAGTCTGTATTGCAGTTGTTTTCTACAGCATTTCTGAACCTGTTTCCTTTTTCTATTGCATTTATTTTCAAGTTGCAAATTTGTGTGATTTGACTAAGCTAGTTTGGCATCCAATCCCTGTGGAGTCGATACTCACTCATCACTTTATTACTTGTTCGATGTGTATACTTGCACTATTTGCGTATCATTTATAGTACGTCACAACACGCAACAAGTTTTTGGCATTGTTATCGGGGATTGGCAATTGGTTATTTAGAGTTTAGTCTTTGCACCAGTTTATTTCTTCATTTCATTTAGTTTTTTTGTTATTTTTGTTTACTATTTTTCCAGTGTTGTGCTATTGCATGACCCGAGGAAGACCCGAAGAACCATTAACTCCTATAGTGCCTAAAATCGAGCACTTGTTTCGCCAAAGAAGACGCATTCAAGAAGCCTTAAGAACCATGTATAGAGGTGGCAACCAAGGGAATTAAGTAGATGAAAATCTGGATGAACCTAATGCTGTAGCAAATCCTGGAGCGATAGTTCAACCTCAAGCTATTAGAGACCACTTGAATCCTATCTTGGATTATCTCAATCCTGGAATTGTAGCTCCCGAGATTCAAGCAACTCATTTTGAACTAAAACCTATGATGTTCATCATGTTTAACTCCATTGGGCAATTTGGTGGATCGGCTCATGAAGATGCAAGACAATACATTCGTTATTTCCTTAGACAGCAAGGTGTGCATGAAGATGTATTGAAGCTCAAGTTATTTCCTTATGCATTGCGTGATCGAGCATGAGCTTGGTTGAGTGGAGTATCAGCCGATTTTATGGAATCATGGACAGATCTGTGCAAAAGTTTTTTGAGATGGTATAATCCACCTAGCATGAACACCCAATTGCAGAATGACGTTGATTCCTTTCGTCAAGCTGATGACGAGTCAATGTACGATTGCTAGGATAGATATAAGAAACTGCTCCGCAAGTGTACAAATCATGGATTTCAAGACTGGACACAAGTCGTAATATTATACAATGGTGTCAATGCTCCAACAAGGACAATGCTGGATGCTTCAGCAAACGGAACTTTGTTGGACAAGTCACCTCAGTAAGCATTCGATTTCCTTGATAGGATCGCAAACAATGACTACCAATTTCCTACTTCGAGACTTAGTACGGGAAAGAGAACTCATGGGACACGTGAGCTTGACAATAATGAATCAGTTTTAGCCTAGTTGTCGACCATCACTTTTATGTTGAAGAATCTCCAACAGCCTAATGAAGTGAAGGAAGTGAAGGTAGCAAACACTTGTGTCCGTGTGATGGACACCATCATGTGAGCGAGTGCCCTAAAAATCACGAGTCTACCAACTATGTGGGGAACTTAAATAGGAACAACCACAACCCCTACTCAAACACTTATAATCTAGGATGGTATCAGTATCCTAATCTTGCTTGGGGGAATCAAGGAACCCACAATTTTGGCAGCTCAAAACGGCAACAAAATCAGACTAAGTCTTAAGGTTTCCAGCAGAATATGCCTTGGCAAAATGATAACAATGGTTCAACCTCTTCATCGAACAATAACTCTTTGGAAGCTACTTTCCAAGATTTTATGACAACCACGAAGGCTTTATTTCAAGACCATGCAACATCTATCAAGAGTCAAGGTACACTACTTTAGAGTCATAGCTAGTCTTTGAGGGCTTTGGAAACCCAAGTAGGAAAAATCGTGCAAGCTTTGCATGCTCGACCTCAAGGTAGTTTGCCTAGTGATCCTGAAGTCACTAAAAATCATGGCAAAGAGTAGTGTAGTGCACTCACTTTAAGAAGTGGCACCCAACTTAACAAGGAAGATAAGTTTGGGGGGAAGAAAGTAGAAGACCCCAACCCTGAATCTATGGTTAAAGAACTAGCTTTGCATGAGGAGTTAACTCTAGAGGGAAAGAGAATGATGGCTCGACAAACGAACCTACTAATGGAAAATAGAACATTACTACAGGAAAAGAGAAAACCCCACCAGTAGAGGAAGAAATCAGGCCCCTACCACCCTTCCCTCAAAGGTTGAAGAAGCAAAAAGATGACCTTCAGTTCAAAAAATTTGTAGATATTCTTGACCAGTTGCATATCAATATCCCATTTCTAGAGGCCATTGATCAAATGCCTACATATGCTAAGTTTCTCAAGGATATTGTCACCAAGAAAAAGAAAGTTGAGAAGTATGAGACTGCTGCTACAACAAAAGAATACTATTCTATATTGAGCAACTTGCCACCTAAAAGAAATGATCCAGGTAGCTTCATCATTCCATGTCCATAGGAGATAATCATGTGGGAAAAGTCTTATGCGACCTTGGGTCTAGTGTTAATCTAATACCTAAGTCAGTCTTTATGAAGCTTGGAATGGAAGATGCAAGACCCACCATAGTGATTTTGCAACAAGCAAATCGATCTCATGTCTGACTAGAAGGAAAGATAGAAGACGTTGTGGTTAAGGTGGACAAATTTGTCTTCCCAGCTGACTTCCTTATCCTTGATTGTGATGTAGATGACAAAGCACCCATCATTTTGGGGTGACCATTCTTAGCAACCGGTCGAATCTTGATTGACTGTGAGAAGGGTGAGTTCACCATGAGAGTGGCTAATCAAAAGGTGACAATAAAAGTCTTCAACTCCCTCAAATATGTGGATGAATATGAGGAGGAGTGCCAGCACTTAGATGCTATGATAGAATAGGAAGCTGTAGAATTATGTTACAACAATTTCGTGCAAATTAAGGATTATGTGAAGCTCAATGAGGAGGACAAT
Source organism: Hibiscus mutabilis (assembly GCA_019671005.1). Classification (NCBI taxonomy): domain Eukaryota; kingdom Viridiplantae; phylum Streptophyta; class Magnoliopsida; order Malvales; family Malvaceae; genus Hibiscus; species Hibiscus mutabilis. The sequence goes on along the minus strand of CM033721.1, from coordinate 51,534,423 downwards.
GAAAAGCTTGAGGAACTCCCATCGGAGGTGCAGCAATCTATCTTGCTCATTGCTAGACCAGGTACGCATTTCAAACCTTTAGATTTTACTGAATTTGTCCCTCCTAAACCCTCACTTGAGCATGCACCCACGTTAGACTTGAAGCCATTACATTCACACCTTAAATATGCTTATTTGGGTAGTAATGAGACTTTACCTGTGATAATCTCTTCTAGTCTAACACCTAAGCAAGAATGTAGCTTGATAAATATGTTTTCTCAACATAAAAAACTCTAGGGTGGGCTATGGCTGATTTGAAGGGTGTAAGCCCTACTATTTATATGCACAAAATTTTTCTTGATGATTGTCACAACAATTCTGTTGAACCCCAAAGAAGGCTCAATTCAATCATGAAGAAGATGGTGATGAAGGAGATAATTAAGTTGCTCGATGCTGGAGTTATCTACTCAATATCCAATAGTTCATGTGTCAGCCTGGTGCAATGTGTACCGAAGAAGGGAGGCATGACCGTGGTGAGCAATGAAGACAATGAATTTTTACCCACAAGGACTGTCACAAGGTGGAGAATTTGCGTAGACTATCGAAAGCTCAACAAGGCAACCAAGAAGGACTATTTTCCCCTCCCATTCATTGATCAAATGCTAGATCAATTGGCGGGAAAATCCTTCTACTGTTTCCTTGATGGATATTCAGGGTACAACCAGATTGCTATAGCACCAAAAGATCAAGATAATACAACTTTCACATGTCCTTATGGTACTTACGCATTTCTAAGGATGCTATTTGGGCTTTGGAATGCTCCATCTACTTTTCAAAGATGCATGTTGGACATCTTCTCTGACATGGTTGAAGAATTTTTGGCGATCTTCATGGATGATTTTTCAGTCTCTGTTGATACTTTCGAATCGTTTTTAGAGAACTTGGCCAAGGTACTCAAGAGATGCGAAGAAGCAGGCCTAGTGCTCAACTGGGAGAAATGCCATTTAATGATGGTTGAAGGGACTGTTCTATGCCACAAAATCTGGCAAAAAAGGGATAGAGGTGGATAAGGCTAAGGTTGAAGTGATCGAGAAACTACCACCCCCACCACCGTGAAAGGAATCTGAACCTTCTTGGGCCATGTCGGCTTCTATAAGAGGTTCATCAAGGACTTCTCCAAGATCTCCAAGCCATTATGCACTTTGCTATAGCAAAACCAGCCCTTCATTTTTGATGCAGAATGCTACAGTGCGTTTAAGTAACTCAAGGAGACGCTCATCTCAGCACCCATAATTGTTCCCCCTAATTGGACGTAACCATTCGAGTTAATGTGTGATGCTAGTGACTACGCACTGGGGGCAGCACTTGGCCAACTTAAAGGTAAACTTTTCCATGTTATTTATTATGCTAGTCGCACCTTGAATGATGCACAAATAAATTACACAACCACGGAAAAAGAACTGCATGTATTTTGTTTGCCTTTGATGAGTTTAGAGCATACTTGATAGGCACTAAGTTCATCGTACACACCGATCATTCTCCTATAAAGTGCGTAGCGACTAAGAAGGATGCTAAACCTAGACTTATTAGGAGGATACTTCTTTTGCAAGAATTTGACATGGAAGTTAAGAATAGAAAGGGTTGTGATAATCATGTTGGTGACCATCTTTCTAGGATAGAAAATAAGGTTGAAAACAATGAGAAATTAGAGATTAAGGAAGAATTCCCTGATGAGAAAATATTATATGCTACAACAATTCCATGGTATGCTGATATTGTTAACTTTCTTGTTAGTGGTATTTTTCCTCCTGATCTGAATAGCCAGGGCAAAAAGAAGTTCAAGCATGATATGCGAATCTCCTTTTAGGATGAGCCCTATTTGTTCAAGCAATGCCCCGACCAAATGATTCGAAGATGTGTCCTCAAAGAAGAGCAAAAGAATGTCATATTCCATTGCCATTAATCTTCCTGTGGAAGCCATTTTGGAGGAACTAGGACTGCTGCAAAGGTCCTACAATTAGGATTCTATTGTCCCACACTTTTCAAGGATGCACATGAATTTGGCAAGGCATGCGATATATGCCAAAGGACAGGGAATATTTTTCGAAGGCATGAAATGTCATTTCAATGCATTCTGGAGGTGGAACTCTTTGATGTATGGGGAATAAATTTCATGGGTCCCTTTCTATCATCTTTCGGATATCTCTACATCCTATTAGTCGTTGACTATGGGTCGAAATGGGTTGAAATAATAGCTACACCAAAGAATGAATCCAAGACTATTTTGAAGTTCCTTCACAAGAACATCTTTACAAGATTTGGATCCCCAAGAGCCATCATTAGTGATGAAGGTACCCACTTTGACAACAAACTCATTGCTAAGGCATTGCAGAGATATGAAGTGAGGCATAAAATTGCTACAGCATATCTCCTCAGACCAATGGCCAAGCTAAAATTTTGAATCAAAAAATCAAGCAGATTTTAGAAAATGTAGTCAATCCCAAAAGGAAGGATTGGTCTCCAAAGCTTGATGAAGCCTTATAGGCTTATCGAACAGCTTTCAAGACACCCTTGGGAATGTCTCCCTTCAAGCTTGTCTATGGCAAGGCATGTCACCTTCCCGTTGAGCTCGAACACAAAGCCTATTGGGCAATCAAGAAGCTCAATCTAGATACCCAGTTAGCATGAGAGAAAATGCTTTTGGAGCTAAATGAGATGGAGGAATTTAGGGCCCAAACTTATGAGAATGCACGCCTATATAAGGATAATACCAAGAAGTGACACGACAAACATCTTTTGTCACGGCATTTTTCGGAAGGCCAACAAGTCCTCCTATACAACTCTCGACTTAAACTCTTCCCTGGCAAGCTATCAGGCCCCTTTATTGTGCACAAAATTTACCCTCATGGTACAGTGACATCAAGAAGCTTGATTATGACACCATCTTCAAGGTAAATGGAAAAAGATTGAAGGTCTACAATGGAGCTCCAATCATGCGCGACAAGTCTGCCATGCTTCTCAACGATCCATAAGAGTTTGCACCCTCTTCTCCTTTCTATTTTGCTCTAGCATCTTCTGTTTGTAATATTCATAAATAAATTTGTTTGTACTTTTGACTCTTTCCCCTTTTGTCTTTTATGTTATCTTGTGTTTTATTTCTTTAATATGTTTTGTCAGAATTGCTCCTATGGCTGCAGGTGGCAGGATAAGGTTTATTACAAGGCTTGAGTAACTTTCTTATTAGGGCTAGCTTTTGTGTTTTTCCACTAAGGGAAGTTATAAAGCCAAAAAATTTCCTATGTTTTGGGGGTGGCATTAAAAAGTTAAAAAGTGAGGGATTTTATTCTCTTTCAACTTTAAAAAAACCCTAGTTCATCATTACATTTCCAACCCTCTCTCCTCCTTTTCAATTTTCATTAAAAGCTTGTCTCATCCTTTCTCTTCCCCACAACTCAAAACTACCACACTCACCATCTCTCTCCACTTACTTGTGGCAGTTACCTTTCACTTAAACTTCCAGACTCATAACTCTTTCCTCTTTCATTTTATTTCCTTTAAACTCCATTTCTTCATCTTCTTTACCGAACCTGTGTAAACCTTCCGCAAAACCCAAATCGTTCTAGCAATTTTTGACTTACTTCGCAAGCATGGCTAGTTGCAAAAATGTTACTGCCGCTTCCAGTAGTACCCAAGCCCAACCCCCGTCAAAATCAAGAAGTTCTTAGACTAAGGAGCAAAGGAACGCTTCCAACTGATAAAAGAGCGCAAGGTTTTTCCAGAGCAAGGCTTGAAATCACCCGTGGAAGGGGAAGGCGGCTTCATCAAGGACATTACAGATTTCATCGCAGAGCACAACTGGGGGACCTTTGTGCAGCATCCAGGCAATATCTCAGTATCCTTGGTTAGGGAGTTTTACGCCCATCTAGCGAGTCCCGCCCAATCTGTCATCTATGTGTGAGGGGACCAAATAAAGTTCACCGCCGTGGTGATCAACAAAGTTTACGGGCTAAAGAATATGATGGACCAGCATTCCTCATTCGTCAAATCTGTTGATGCTCAGACGCATAAAGAGGATTTGGACGATTTATGCTTCAATGAAATGGAGCTAGATCCGATGAGTAAGGTTGTCGAGAGTAGCCGCCTCAAGCCAAAAGCAAAAGTCTAGAACCACTACCTAAAGACCCCGCCTAATGCCCAACTCTCACACCTCTACGGTGCACATTAATCGGCTCTTGTTGCTACACTCCATTCTTAATGGCCGACCAATTGATGTGGGTAGGCTTATAGTGGATGAAGTATATTCCTGCCTAAAGTGGAAGTTGAGCCCTTTGATTTTCCCCAAACTCATCATAGGACTCTGCCGAAAAAAACAAGTCTTTGAGAACCCTGAAGAGGATGAGATAGAGAAGGGCAAGGGTGCGTTAACCCCAGGCCACATCCTTGGGCTGAGGGGATTTGATGAGGATGATCCAGTAGAGATGTTGAAAGGTGGAGCCAGAACCATTGATGTAGCAAGAATAGCATCTGCCGTCGCCTCTACCAAACGCATGCAAGAAGAAATGGATGAAATGATGGGCACCTTGACAACTTATTTCAAGTATGTCATGGAAGGGATGCTGCACTAAACTTATATTTCAAGGACATGCTCCCACACATAGAGATAGATTTCCCTCCCTTCCCTAATGAATTGCTCGTGCCCAAGAAGGACAAACCAGCCCCGCAAGCCACACCAGCTTCGAAAGCAACCGCAGTGCAACCACCACCACCTGTTCCACGAAGAGACCCTTCTTTAACTCTAACACCTACACCAGAAGCAACAACCACTGCCAGCGTCAGACAAAGTCCTCGAACAGTAAGGCAAAAGAAAGGAAAAGCTCCCCTAAGTACCTCGCCACCACCAGAACCACCTGTTGAGGATCTTGTCAATATTGACAGTGAATAAGAAGAGATGTCTGAAGATGCTCTATACCCTCACCTGCCCCAACTCTAGTTGCTACGACAAAAGTAAGGAGTGGCCTCAACTGAACGATAGGGCGTGCATGGAATGCTCCCTCCGATGATGATGATGACGAAACTATTGATGACTAGCTGACTCAAGAGGATCCCGAAGAATGAACCACTCAACAAGATGAGGCCGAGGAGTCTATCGCAACACTCAAGAAGAAGAGAAGAATTAAGAACCAAGTACACAAACCAAAAACACCAAAATAAATTTTTTAGGAGGTAACCGACATTTGCATTTTAGCTTAGTTCATTTTATTTTCATGCATTGAGGAAACTGCATCCTTCAAGTTTGGGGGTGTTGGTGTTCATAGTTGATCGTTTGCATTAGCATTTAGTTATGAACAGATTTTTGCTATGGCATTTAATGAGTATAATGATAGTTTTGTGAATAAGTTGATGATGTGCGATGATGAGTATTTGAATTTTATGGTTGTGAATTAATTGAATATATGTGACTACTGAGATTGGTAGAACCGCCTTTAAGGTTTGATGCTTCATGATGTGAGTGTTACATGATTGCATGCTCTCTATATTTAAAACTGTTAGATGATTTTTGGTGAAAGCACTTTCATATGCTTTAGTTTAAATGTGGAGAATGAACTTGAATGATAAATGAAAGCGTAAAGGCTTAATTAGCTCCCTTTTTGTTTGCGTTGAATTACAAATAAATGCTTCGGCATAGCTGTAGAGGGACACTTCTCTATGCATTGCATTGCCTGGAAAAATCCCTTTAATAAATGGCAGCAATAGCATATGAGTGAATGAAAGTAGTCGCTGGATAACTCTGCTAAATAGGCTAGGGATTGGGGTGTTTGCTCCACTTTATTTTCATGTCTAGGAATGTAGTTTTGATGAGCTGACTCCCCTCGTAGCAGTACATAAAAAAAGAAGTTAGAATTAAAGGAGTAACTTGTGCTTAAAGGTCAACAAAAACTAGGAAAAACTTGAGAACATAGTTAAAAATCTTCTAACTTTGTTAAGCATAGGGTGGGTGTAATCACACACACGCACATTAAAGGATCTTGACCTAAGGAAAAGTTCTTAAAATCTTAAAACTGTCTAGCATGTTGAAGCCTTTATTTTCTGAGGACTGAAATTTTGCCATAGCTCTATCTTGAACTGATTTAATGTTGTAGCATTCTTCTGTTTATTTCTATTCATTGCTTGAGGGCAAGCAATGTCTTAAGTTTGGGAGTGTGTTAAAGTTGTAAAAGATTAAGATTTCATGCCGCTTTACTTAGGTTATTGCGTGAAATTAAGCTCATTTCATAGCATATAGTTGCATTTAGCTCATGTAGTTGAATTTGGTGTTATTTGTTTGGTTATCTTTGTTTATTTATAAAAATGGTGTTTCTTGGGAAGGTTGTTGTTTGGTGTTGTGATGTCCATGGAAATGAGGAGTAGTGCAGGAGAAAAGGAAAACGCCTTAGCATTTTGGATAGCATTTATGGGCACGCTAGAGGACAACGAACTAAAGATATTTTGTATCCCCACATATGAACCGGCCAGCCAGCTGTATCCCCACATGTGAAGGGAATATTCCCTTAGAATCAAGGGCACAAAACCCTAGGAGCTCCCACTATATAAAGAAAAGGACACCCACATTAAAGGCAGAGCCGAAAAAGTTAATTTGTGAGCTAAGAAAGAGAAAAGAAATGCGGCTACCTTTCTTCATCTTCTCCATCGTGGTGTCCTCCATTGTTGAAGCTCCAAGGGGTGTTCTTGCTGGCAATTGAGAGAAGCAGCAAGCTTAGAGAGGTTCACGGCAGTCCAAGGTGGTTTGGGAGTTTCCCTCTCTTTAGTTGCTTTTGTTGTTTCATTTCTTTATATTTGGATGGGTTGTCTTAAACGATTGATTGTGGATGATATTTTCCCAGCCATGAACTGATTTTAAGTTGCTTGGGCTTGTTTTAGGATACTTATGTTTTAAGTTTGAATGAATGTTTGGTTTGCTTTCTTGCCCTTTACATGCATTGTCCATTGTTTTGTATGCCTTAAGCTTGTAAGAGCTTTCGAGAGTTAGCCTTTACTTAGGTGTTGGATAGCTTAATATTCGAGAGAGTTAGGCTTAGATCTACATGGATAATGGGGTTTGATGCTGAGAGGCAAAATCCTAACTCACCTTAGAGATAAGTGTAGAGTTTTAACGACTAAAAGGAGTAGAACTTCAAGGATAGTAGCTTGCTAGGGTTCACGCCGAGAGGTATTGCCATAGCATTCTGGCTGTCAGGTTTCTTGCTAGAGATAGTTTAGAAACACATTAGTAAACTTTGTCGAGCATGATATGAGCAAGTTAGAGCTAAATATTCTTGAGACTTAGACATAGGAGTCCTTGATAAGCCCAGCATATCAATCCAATAGAGAGCTTCGTACACGTGAGAGGACTTTGAAGTATCCTTGTTTCAACCTAGTCTATATTGCAGTTGTTTTCTACAACATTTCTAAACTTGTTTCCTTTTGCTATTGCATTTATTTTCAAGTTGCAAATTTGTGTGTTTTGACTAAGCTAGTCTGACATTCAATCCCTATGGAGACGATACTCACTCATCACTTTATTACTTATTCAATGTGTATACTTGCACTATTTGCGTATCATTTATAGTGCATCACAACACGCAACAAGTTTTTGGCGCCCTTTTCGGGGATTGGCAATTGGTTATTTAGAGTTTAGTCTTTGCAACAGTTTATTTCTTCTTTTTGTTTAGTTTTTGTTGTTGTTTTTGTTTACTCTTTTCCAGGTGTTGTGCTGTTGCATGATCCAAGGAAGACCCGAAGAAACATTAACACCTATAGTGCCTAAAATCGAGCACTTGTTTTTCCAAAGAAGACACATTCAAGAATCCTTAAGAACCATGTATAGATGTTGCAACCAAGGGAATCAAGTAGATGAAAATCTGGATGAACCTAAAGCTGCAGCAAATCCTGGAGTGATAGTTTGACCTCAAGCTATTAGAGACCACTTGAATCCTATCTTGGATGATCTCAACCCTGGAATTGTAGCTCCCGAGATTCAAGCTGCTCATTTTGAACTAAAACATGTGATGTTCAATATGTTGATGTCCATTGTGCAATTTGGTGGATCGCCTCATGAAGATGCAAGACAACACATTCGTGCATTCTTGGAAGTATGTGACTCTTTTAGACAGCAAGGTATGCATGAAGATGTGTAGAAGCATAAGTTATTTCCTTATTCATTGTGTGATCGAGCACGAGCTTGGTTGAGTTGAGTATCAGCCGGTTCTATAGAATCATGGACAGATCTGTGAAAAAGCTTTTTGCTACGGTATAATCCACCTAACATGAACACCCAATTAGGGAATGACATGGCTTCCTTTTGTCAAGCTGATGACGAGTCAATGTACGAGTGTTGGGATAGATATAAGGGACTGTTCCGCAAGTGTACAAATCATGGATTTCAAGACTGGACGCAAATCGTAATGTTCTACAATGGTGTCAATGTTCCCACAAGAAAGATGCTGGATCCTTCAGCAAACAGCACTTTGCTGGACAAGTCACCTCAACAGGCATTTGATATCCTTGATAGGATCGCAAACAATGACTACCAATTTCCTACTTCGAGACTTAGTACAGGAAGAAGAACTCATGGGACACATGAGCTTGACAACAATGAATCAGTTTCAGCCTAGTTGTCGGGCCATCACTACTATGTTGAAGAATCTCCAACGGCCTAATGAAGTGAAAAGGAAATGAAGGTAGCAAACACTTGTTTCCTATGTGATTTACACCATCATGTAAGTGACTACCCTGAAAATCACGAGTTTACCAACTATGTGGGGAACTTTTAGAGGAACAACCACAAATCCTACTCAAACACTTATAATCTAGGATGGCGTTAGCATCCTAATCTTCCTTGGGGGAATCAATGAACACACAATGCTGGCAGCTCGAATCGGCAACAAAATCAGAGTCTCAAGGTTTCCAGCAGAATATGCCTTGGCAAAATGATAACAACGGTTCAGCCTCTTCATCGAACAATAACTCTTTCTAAGCTACTTTCCAAGATTTTATGACAACCACGAAGGCTTTATTTTAATACCATGCAGTGTCTATCAAGAGTCAAGGTACACTGCTTTAGAGTCATAGCTCGTCTTTGAGGGCTTTGGAAACCCAAGTAGGAAAAATTGCGCAAACTTTGCATGCTCGACCTCAAGGTAGTTTGCCTAGTGATGCTGAAGTCACTAAAAATCATGGCAAAGAGCAGTGTAGTGCACTCACTTTAAGAAGTGGCACCCAACTTAACAAGAAAGATAAGTTTGGGGGGAAGAAAGTAGAAGACCCCAACCCTGAATCTATGGTTAAAGAACCAGCTTTACAAGAGGAGTTAACTCTAGAAGGGAAAAAGAATGATGGCTCGACAAACGAACCTACTGATGGAGAACAGAACATTGCTACAACAAAAGAGAAAACCCCACTAGTAGAGGAAGAAGTTAGGCCCCTACCACCCTTCCTTCAAAGGTTGAAGAAGAAAAACGATGACCTTCAGTTCAAATAATTTGTACATATTCTTGCCCAACTGCATATCAATGTCCCATTTCCAGAGGTTATTGATCAAATGCCTATATATGCTAAGTTTCTCAAGGATATTGTCACCAAGAAAAGGAAAGTTGAGAAGTACGAGACTGCTGCTACAGTAAAAGAATGCTATTCTATATTAAGCAACTTGCCACCTAAAAGAAATGATCCGAGTAGATAACAATGTGGGAAAAGCCTTATGCGACCTTGGGTCTAGTGTTAATCTAATGCCCAAGTCAGTCTTTATGAAGCTTGGAATGGGAGATGCAAGACCCACTACGGTAATTTTGCAACTAGCAGACCGATCTAATGTCCGTTCGGAAGGAAATATAGAAGATGTTGTGGTCAAAGTGGGCAGATTTGTCTTCCCATATGATTTCATTATCCATGGTTGTGAGGTCGATGACAAAGCACCCATCATTTTTGCGGCGACCATTCTTAGCAAACGGTCGAATCTTGATTAACTGTGAGAAGGGTGAGTTCACCATGAGAGTGGCTGATCAAAAGGTGACTATAAATGTCTTCAACACTCTCAAATATGTGGATGAATAAGAGGAGTGTCAACACATAAATGCTACGACAGATGAGGAAGATGCAGAATTATGCTGCAGCAATTTCGTGCAAATTGATGATTATGTGAAGCTCAATGAGAACAACAACGAGAAGCTTGAGGAGTTCCCATTTGAGGTGTAGCAGTCTAGCTTGCTCATTGCTAGACCAGGTACGCATTTTGAACCTTTAGATTTTGCTGAATTTATCCCTCCCAAACCATCACTTGAGCACACACCCACATTAGAGTTGAAGCCATTACCTTCACATATTAAATATGTTTATTTGGGTATTAATGAGACTTTACTTGTGATAATCCCTTCTATTCTAACCCCTAAGCAAGAATGTAGCTTGATAAGTATGTCATCTCAACATAAGAAAACTATAGGGTGGACTATGGCTGATTTGAACGGTATAAGCCCTACTACTATTTGTATGCACAGAATTTTGCTTGATGATTGTCACAACAATTTTGTTGAACCCCAAAGAAGGCTCAATTCAATCATGAAGAAGATGGTGATGAAGGAGATAATTAAGTTGCTCGATGCTGGAGTTATCTACTCAATATCCAACAGTTCATGTGTCAGCCCAGTGCAATATGTACCGAAGAAGGGAGGCATGACCGTGGTGAGCAATGAAGACAATGATTTTTTACCCACAAGGATTGTCACAAGGTGGAGAATTTACGTAAACTATCGGAAGATCAACAAGGCAACCAAGAAGGACTGTTTTCCCCTCCCATTCATTGATCAAATGCTAGATCAATTGGCGGGAAAATCCTTCTATTGTTTCCTTGATGGATATTCAGGGTACAACCAGATTGCTATAGCACCAAAAGATCAAGAGAAGACAACTTTCACATGTCCTTATGGTACTTACGCATTTCTAAGGATGTTATTTGGGCTTTGGAATGCTCCAGCTACTTTTCAAAGGTGCATGTTGGACATCTTCTCTGACATGGTTGAAGAATTTTTGGAGATCTTTCGAATCGTGTTTAGGGAACTTGGCCAAGGTACTCAAGAGATACGAAGAAGCAAGCCTAGTGCTCAACTGGGAGAAATGCCATTTAATGATGGTTGAAGGGACTATTCTATGCCACAAAATCTCGCAAAAAAAGGATAGAGGTGGATAAGGCTAAGGTTGAAGTGATCGAGAAACTACCACCCCCCACCACCGTGAAGGGAATCTGAACCTTCTTGGGCCATGTCGTCTTCTATAAGAGGTTCATCAAGGACTTCTCCAAGATCTCCAGCCATTATGCACTTTGCTATAACAAAACCAGCCCTTCATGTTTGATGCAGAATGCTACAGTGCATTTAAGTAACTCAAGGAGAACCTCATCTCAGCACCCATAATTGTTCCCCCTAATTGGACGTAACCTTTCGAGTTGATGTGTGATGCTAGTGACTACGCACTGGGGGCAGCACTTGGCCAACTTAAAGGTAAAGTTTTCCATGTTTTTTATTATGCTAGCCGCACCTTGAATGGTGCACAAATAAATTACACAACCACTAAAAAAGAACTGCTAGATGTTGTGTTTGCCTTTGATAAGTTTAGATCATACTTGATAGGCACTAAGTTCATCGTACACACCGATCATTCTCCTATAAAGTACTTAGCGAATAAGAAGGATGCTAAACCTAGACTTATTAGGTGGATACTTCTTTTGCAAGAATTTGACTTGGAAGTTAAGAATAGAAAGGGTTGTGAGAATCAAGTTGCTGACCATTTTTCTAGGATAGAAAATAAGGCTGAAACAATGAGAAATTAGAGATTAAGGAAGAATTCCCTGATGAGAAAATATTATATGCTACAGCAATTCCATGGTATTCTAGTATTGTTAACTTTCTTGTTAGTGGTATTTTTGTAAGCTTTAAGCTTGTAAGAGCTTTCGAGAGTTAGCATTTGCTTAGGTGTTGGATAGCTTAATATTCGAGAGAGTTAGGCTTAGATCTACATGGACAATAGGGTTTGATGCTAAGAGGTAAAATCCTAACTCACCTTAGAGATAAGTGTAGAGTTTCAACGACTAAAGGGAGTAGAACTTCAAGGATAGTAGCTTGTTAGGGTTCACGCCAAGAGGTATTGCCATAGCATTATGGCTGTCAGGTTTCTTGCTAGAGATAGTTTAAAAACACCTTAGTGAACTCTGTCGAGCATGATATGAGCAAGTTAGAGCTAAACATTCTTGAGACTTAGACATAGGAGTCCTTGATAAGCCCATCATATCATCCCAATAGAGAGCTTCGTACACGTGAAAGGACATTTGAAGTATCCTTGTTTCAACCTTGTCTATATTGCAGTTGTTTGCTAGAGCATTTTGGACCTGTTTCCTTTTGCTATTGCATTTATTTCCAAGTTGAAAATTTGTGTGTTTTGACTAAGATAGTTTGGCCTCTAATCCCTGTGGAGACGATACTCACTCATCACTTTATTACTTGTTCGATGTGTATACTTGCACTATTTACGTATCATTTATTGTACATCACAACACGCAACAAACCTTATCTTTTTGTGGGATTTTCATACGATGACAGATCTGAGTGTTGGTAATGATGGACTACTAGCCAGACACGAGATAGTTTAGAGTTGACTCTCGTGTGAGCTGAGTTTTTGAGAGCTGCTATAGTTGCCGACATAAGTTATCATGCCAAGCTTAAGGTAATCATTGGGGCGAGTGGGGACGTCGTTCATTTTTAGAAGTCTTGCACCGGGAAAGCAATGATTTTAGGTAAGGGGTGCCATCTGAGTTAGGGTCTCCTTCAGAGAGTCGTTATGTGTTGAACCGCTTCGTTTTGGTTACAACGGTTGTGTAAACTCATGTTCTTTCAGATCGTGTAGAGTTGTGGAAAGATTTTGTGGTGCATCAATCTTTTGGGTTCTACAACATAAGTTATATTTCCTTGATTACGTATGTGTGTGATAATTGCTCAAGCTACCGTTAGATTTTCTCCATGGCTTTAGTTATACACCGAATAGTGATGGATCTCTTTTAAGGAAGTGGCCAGTTGTTTTGGGTTTGTACCGAGTGATGATGGATTTCTTCTAAGAGAAAGAATCAGTTGAGATTATGTTTGTATCGTTAAAGTCAATGATTAATTTTGACAAGTGTTGTAAGAGATCAGAGTAGCGCAACGGGTTATGTTGAGAACGTTGGGAAGTTATAAAAGTTTTAGCATCTTCTTTGGTCTACCAGTGTAAATTTTGAGGGCGAAATTTTTTTTAATGAGGGGAGAGTTGTAACAACTTGAAATCTGGATTAGTGAATCGGGTCTCGGGCCCGAGATTGGATCTTTACTTTGAAGGATAAGTTAAGGGCTTTTAAGAGGCCCCATTAATTTTGGAGCAGAGGGTTTTGAACTTTAAATAAGAGTGTTGGTGGAAAAAGAGGGGGACTTAAGATGAAAGAGAGAAAATGAGAAAAATGTGAAAAGTAGATGAGAGAGAGAGAAGAGAAAATGGGAGAAAAGTTGAGGGAGAAGATTTCAATCTCTGATCTACGGAGATCTAGCCATTCGATGTCGACACCTCCACTGCTATTGTGTTCATCTCGTCGAGACGAGTTCACCGATACTAGCAGCACCACCATCGGATGGGTGAGAGAGACGAAGTTTTAGGTTTTCTAGTCGAGGAGGTTAGAGAGCTAAAATCGAGACACGGAGGCAACCACTGTGTTCAGAGGCTGGAGAACAATCGATCTGGGCGTCGACCGTTGCCGTTCGACCATTGAAAGCCGTCGCAGGTGCCGCCCCTACGCGTGGGTGACGTCCAGACGCGTGGGCAGCTGTACCAGCTCGAGCTGTTGGGCCAACTGGATAAACCGACCTACCAGCCAAGCCCAAGCCGACCCGAGCTGAGCGCGCGCGCCGTGCCGCCCGACGCCAAGCCGCACCGCTGTTGACCACCACCGCGCGACATTGACTAGCATTGACTTTTTTGAGGGACTTTACCCTGGGGTTTCTCGATGTTCCGGATCTAATAGCATAGTTCTTTTTGCAAAATTTGAACCCGGTAAGCTATTTTTACACATTTGACCCTTTAGATTCCTTAGAGAATATGATTAAGTGATACTTATGATATTAATTGGTATACAAGGATTATTCGAGAGCGGATATCGGGTCAAGTGGAATATTCGGGAAGCTTGGATGAGGATTTTAGCGGTATCAGCATAAGGTTAGTACACCCCAAATTCCTATTGCTTCATGAACATCACAAATGTGATTGTCTTGCTTGCTAGTGGTTGCAAATGGGTTGATGATAGATAAGCATGAGTAGGGACCGATATATTGAGATTCAATATTCATGAGACGTGTTGCGCGTAATAAGTGCTCCGCAATTGTGCAAGTGTACACGTGGCAAGTTATAGTATAAAAGATATCGTCTCCACAGGGATTAGTGCCACTTCAAGAATCTAATCTCTTGCACTATAAAAAGTAAAAACACAAATAGAAGATTATAGGAGTTTAAACTAATAACTAAACTAGAAAGCAATAAAGTAAAAGAATAGATGAGATCAAATGAGAGAGATAGGCCAGGTTATCGTGAGTTGAGGTGTGATAGCTGATTGGATCGTCATGGTAAAAGAGTGCAAGGGCAACTCAGTTGCCGTGGCAACTTGCACAACGGGGTTGCCTTGGCAACTAATCGATGGTTGCCTGGGCGACTAGTTCGGCAACTACTTGGGCGTCTGGGCAGCAACCTTCAAGGCTCGGCAGAGCGTTCTTCAATGGTTTCTTCTTATCCCTAAGTCGAAACTCTAGCTACTTGTGCATGCCTTGATAATACATCCCTGCGTGAATCAAGGGTGAACAACAACCAATCTTGCGCTCCTTTTAGCCGTTGAAATCTTTAACTTATTCCTAAACCGGATTCATCTTCACCATCAATAGATTGAATAAAGATCATATTCATTCGTTTCTTGAATCTAACTCTCCCGATATTATATAAATAGATGAAGTTACGAGATCCTCTCCCAATTCACTCGCAAACAAGAATAAGAACCAAGAATGAATAAACCTTGAATAGAAAAGTGTAAAATCTTATTACCTAAACAAAATCCAAAAGTTTCTCACAACCACAAGACACAATAACCTTAGCCAAATAGATTTAGTTCATGGCTAGGTTCCAAAGAAACACAAGATAAAGAATCCCTAGCATGAACCTAATTGAACAAGAAAGAAAAAGATGAAGAATGGATAGAGCTTTGTCGAAATCCTCATTGCCCTTGATGTTGTCGAAAATTCTCTCTTCTCCCCCCTTTGGAATTGACGGCATGGCCTCTAATTTATAGGGCTAGGTCAAAGTCCTTCTTTGAGAAGGAAGTTAAGTTGGAGTTAAATTATCTTTAAAGAATATAATTCTTTATTATAATTATATTCCTTCTAGAACTTTTCCTATCTTCTTGGAATTTAATTCTTCTTTAACCTCTTCATGGAGATCAAACTCCTTTGGGATTTAGCTTTGCTCCACGTCATCTTGGGCTTGTCTAGTCATCAATTTCGACTACCATATCACCTTATTCTTTGTCGACGATTGCCCTGGAAACTGGCTTTGGCGTCTCCTTCATGCATTGCCCTGGCAACTAGCTCGGCATCTCTTTCATGCATTCCCTGGAAACTAGCTCTAGCCTTGCTTTGGCAAGTGATCCTGCACATACACACAAAATACACCAAAGCAACATCTTTTTCCCACAAAAACAACCAAGTTATGCAATCAAGCTCAACGATGGAAGGAAACATGGATTAATGCATGAATGACTAATTATGTAACTAATATGAGCCTAAGTCTAGCAATAATATGAGTAAAAAGGGTAAGAAAAATAGTACTTTTGAACACTTATCACACCCCCAAACTCGAACTATTACTTGTCCTCAAGCCATGCAAACTAATAATTACCTGCCAAGACTTCAATTTTCATAAACTTAGCTTTGAACTTGATTTCAATTCTCAGAACCGGGGCACAAAGTATGATTGGCTTTTCATTTTTCATAAAACTTAGGAGTTACTCGGAATCAAACTATAATGATTGTGAGTGTGTGCGGAGTTGTGTGCAAGTTGATTTTTTGGATTCTATGCAAACAAGAGGTTTTCAAATTACTTCATTGGGTTCTTTTTAACATGTTTTAACTAGAGTCGGTTTCGGGCACCTCTAGTGTTTTTTTTTAGTTTTCTTAAGTTAAATAATTTATTCGACTAGAGCCAGTTTCGGGCACATCTAGTGATCATTTTTTAGCACATACTAGAGTCGGTTTCGGGCACCTCTGGCAATCAATTTTTTAGCACATGCTAGAGCCAATTTCGGGCACCTCTAGCATTCATCCAATTTTTATTCTAATCCCCCAATTTTTTAATTATCAACCTAAGTTCACTAGAATTCCTTAAACCAATCAAACCACAACAGTGTTTCATCAAATTTAGCATCATAGTAAAATTCTAAGTTTTTCCATGGTTATCCTAGAATAAAAATTCTATCAATTAAGTGCATTGGAAAAGTCATCATCGGATATTCATCAAATCTAGGCAATTCTTGTTCCAACTAAAGGCATGGCAAGCAATTTATGTATCCTAAATGCAATACTTAAGATGAATGCAACTAAACATGGTAAATAACTACTAACAATCCCCCCAAACTCGAGTGAGGCATTGTCCTCAATGCATGCATTAAAGAAAAATAAAAATAACGAAAAATAAAATGCAAACGAGGACTTACTCCGAGAGTTTGTCGTCGTGGATGATTAGTTTCCTTTTGGTCGGTGTCTTGATTCTCTTGCTTGAACGCGATGGATGTTTTCTTGTTGCCGATGGTGGAATCGATCCTTGTACGGGGTTGTCCTCATTGTCCTCTTCATCAATGTCATTGGCTTTTCACTTGGAGGATTCAATTGGTGCGGTCTTTGTTGGTGCAATGGAGGACTCGTCCGAATATGAAAAATCAAACAATGATCCGTACGAGTTGATTCGGGCATAGGTGTTTTACCTTTGGCTTTTGCAGTGGTTGCGGGGATGTCTTTAGCTTTGGTTGCCGTGGCATTATCTGTTGCGGTTGTCGTGGCGACTGCTTCATAGGTTGTCGGGGCAAGGATCTCGACAGAAAAGATTAGGAACGGCACGCGGCTGTCCGGGTACTTTTCTAGGATGACTTGGGTGATGGCATTGTTGTGCTCCTTCATGTACCGCATGAACATTAGTTTCCGGTCTTCAATTTGCCTTAGGTGGCTCGCCAATGGTTACAAGAGTGCTTCAAAGTGTCCCGGGGTTGATGGCCGAGTTGCCCGGGCGTTAGGTGCTTGGGCATTAGGGATTGCTGGTGCCTCTCCCATTAGCTTTGAGGATTTTTGCTTGATTCCAACTGGACTTTGGTAGGGCCTTTTCATCGGTGAATACACTTGGGACATGCATCTCTTGCAAAGATTATAAATTAAGCAAGGTAACAAAAGAGAACCCTTATCTTTTGAGCTACATACAAAAATCTCATCACAAATAATTTTTCCAATGTTAATGATGTGATTATGCAAAATAGGATGTATGATCAAAAGACGTGGTATATCAACGGTAGTATTATGTGTGGTGGGCATTAAAGAAGTTTTAACAAACTTATTCCATAGTTTTGCCTCGGGTTTAAGCCGAAGGCGATTTACCGTGCCCTTGTATTTACCGTCGTTCCAATGAGTTCCTGGTAGAGTGAGTTCTTGAAGCACCTTGTCGAGTTGCTTGGGCGTGATTTGATCACAAAGGCTTGATGCTCGTCATTCTCAATGTAGAGCCCGTAAAAGGTGTTGACATTTTCGGGGCTTATGAGTATGGCCTTGTCACGAACAAAAACATAAGGATTATCCGGGTTAGGTGAGTGAGCATAGAATTCTCTTACCTATGAGATGTTACCTGGTTCCGATTGATGGCAAAAGATTTGTCACTTTTGATGTGCAATCTTCTCGAATATGAATGGTTCAAGGCCGAAATCTTGATGAG
Source organism: Hibiscus mutabilis (assembly GCA_019671005.1). Lineage (NCBI taxonomy): Eukaryota > Viridiplantae > Streptophyta > Magnoliopsida > Malvales > Malvaceae > Hibiscus > Hibiscus mutabilis. The sequence continues at coordinate 51,516,390 of CM033721.1, read as the reverse complement.
AGTTGGAGTATTTAAAGCCTTGTTCTTCGTAAATATTTCGGCTTTCAAACTTGGAGTGAAATCTTTCTTGAACCACCGGTGTAGCAAACTTCTTGTATCTTGGTTCTTTGGAGGAACTTGGATGAACCAAAAAAATTAATTTTGGATGCCATGGATGATCTTGGTTGTGAGTTTTGTAAAAACAAAGAAAATAAAATAAAATAAAATAAAAGAAACTAAAGAGTTGCAAGATGAAAAGTAGGAATAGGTTTCTTGGAAGTTAAGGGTGATGGGTTATATAGAAAAGATAGGTAGTAAATATGGTGGGTGGGATTAATTTTGGATAGAGAATAAAGGGGGTTTCGATTTAGGGGAAGGGTGACGGCAAGGGGGTTTAACTAGGGTAAGTTGGAGGCTTTATATAAGCCTTAGATTCAGCCCATTAATTTCCTTGTTGAAGATGTTTTCCTTCTTGGATCAAAATTTCTCTTTATCTTGAACTCTTTTCCTACAATTCAAAGACAAATCAAATAAGGATTAAAATTAAAGATAAACTAATAAAAGAAAATAAATAAAGATGTGTAAAGGGATTCTTAAACTTAAAAAGATAAAAAAAATCTATCCTAAAAATATAATAATAATCGAAAATAAAAAAATAGTTCGAAAAAAACTAAAAAAATAAAATAAAAAAAGTAATCGAAAATAATAAAAATAAAAATAAAATATCGAAGGGAGAGCATGCTCATACATCTCCTAAGGTGACTACTTCTTTGTTACGTTCCACATAGGCACCATTGTAGTGCTTTAATCTTTGTCCATTAACTTTGAATTCATGTTTGTCAGTGATGGACTTGATTATCACGGCACCATGGGAGAATGGTTTGACAACTTCGAATGGTCCCGACCATCTTGATTTCAGCTTTCCCGGGAAAAGTTTTAGCCAAGAATTGAATAAGAGAACTAGTTGCCCTGGCGTGAATTGCCGAGGCAATAGTTTCTTGTCATGCCATTGCTTTGTTTTCTTCTTGTAGAGTCGTGCATTGTTATAGGCGAGTGCACGAAATTCTTCTATCTCGTTGAGGTCCAACAAACGCTTTTGTCCGGCACTTTCCCAATCCATATTCACGGTCTTGATTGCCCAATATGCCTTGTGTTCGATTTCCACCGGTAGATGGCATGTTTTGCCATAGACAAGTCGGAAGGGGGACATACCTAAGGGTGTTTTGAATGCAGTGTGATATGCCCAAAGTGCGTCATCTAGTCTTAATGACCAATCCTTCCTAGAGGGATTTACAACTTTCTCAAGTATACCCTTCAATTCTCGGTTGGAAATTTCTGCTTGCCCGTTGGTTTGTGGGTGATATGCCGTGGCAATCTTGTGTGATACGCCGAAGCGTTGCAACATCTTGGCAATAAGTCTGTTGTCAAAATGCTTGCCTTCGTTACTGATAATTGCTCTCGGCATCCCAAACCGTGTAAATATGTTTTTCTGCAAGAATCGTTGCACGATCTTGGAATTGTTGTTGGGAACTGCAGCTGCCTCAACCCATTTAGACACGTAGTCGGCGGCAAGTAGAATGTAGAGGTTGCCGAATGAAGATGGGAAAGGTCTCATAAAATCGATCCCTCATACATCGAACAATTCCACCTCGATGATGTTTTGGAGCGGCATCTCATGTCGTCTAGAGATATTGCCCGTCCTCTGGCAACGATCACATTGCTTGTAAAAGTCTTGGGCATCTTTGTACAATTTTGGCCAATACAAACCAGATTGCAAAACTTTGGCCGCGGTACGAGTTCCTCTAAAATGTCCTCCATAGGGTGAAGAATGGCATTGTCGGAGTACATTCTGCTGCTCCTCTTTAGGGACACATCGGCGTATAACCTGATTTGTACATTGTTTAAACAAAAGAGGCTCGTCCCAAAAGTAATGCTTAGCATCATGGCGGAACCTCTTCTTCCCTTGGTGAGTAAGACCATAAGGAAAAATACCACAAAAAAGAAATTAACTAAATCCGCGTACCAGGGTATTGTTGAGGCATGTGCTGCCATGGCAACTACTCCCAAAATTGCCGAGACGTGCGCGTCAAAGGTTGCCGAAGCGTCGAGGGTTGCCAAGGCAACTAAAAGTTGCTCATCCATGAATACATCGCATATCTCTATATCTGCGTCCTCCTCCCTATTGCGTTCTAAACGTGATAAGTGATCGGCCACTTGATTTTCTGTTCCTTTTCTGTCCTTAATTCCAATATCAAATTCTTGTAAAAGTAATATCCAACGAATCAAACGAGGTTTGGCATCCTTTTTAGCAAATAGATATTTGATTGATGAATGATCCGTATGAACAATTACCTTTGTACCAATCAAATAGGATCAGAACTTGTCAAATGTGAAAACTACAGCTAGTAACTCTTTCTCCGTTGTTGTGTAATTCACTTGAGCACTATTAAGAGTTTTACTAGCGTAGTATATCACATGGAAGGTCTTACCTGTGTGTTGGCCTAGAACTGCTCCTACTGCAAAATCACTTGCATCACACATGAGCTCAAAAGGTAGCGTCCAATCTGGTGGAATGATAATAGATGCCGAGGCAAGCTTTTCCTTTAGGGTTTCGAATGCTTGGGTGCAAGAATCATCAAAATCGAAGACTTTATCCTGTTTAAGCAAATTGCACAAGGGCTTAGTGATTTTAGAAAAATTATGAATGAACCTCTTGTAAAAACCTGCATGTCCAAGAAAGCTTCGAATTCTTTTAACCGAACTTGGTGGGGATAATCTCTCGATCACGTCCACCTTGGCTTTGTCTACTTCAATTCCCTTGGATGAAATCTTGTGGCCAAGCACTATTCCTTCATCTACCATAAAATGGCATTTCTTCCGATTGATGACTAAATCAGTTTCTTCACATCTTGCCAACACCTTCTCTAAATTGCTGAGGCAGCTGTCGAAGTCATTACCAAAAACAGAAAAATCATCCATGAAGATCTCAAGGAAGTCTTCGACCATGTCTGAAAAGAGTGTCATTATGCATCTTTGGAAGGTTGTCGAGGCGTTACACAATCCGAACGGCATCCTTTGGAAAGCATAAGTATCGTATGGGCATGTGAAGGTTGTCTTTTCTTGATCTTCTGGTGCTATGGCAATTTGATTGTAACCTGAATAACCATCAAGAAAACAATAAAAGGGTTTACCTGCAAGACGATCAAGCATTTGATCAATAAAGGGTAATGGGAAGTGATCTTTCCTAGTGGCTTTGTTTAGCTTTCGATAATCCATACAAACCCTCCAACCGGTCACAGTCATGATTGGAATGAGTTCATTGTTTTCATTACTTACCACTGTTATACCTCCCTTTTTCGGTATACATTGTACCGGACTTACCCATGTACTATCAGAGATAGGGTATATAATGCCGGCGTCAAGCCACTTGATGATTTCTTTCATTACAACCCCTTTCATGGCATGATTCAATCTCCTTTGGGCCTCAATTGAAGGTTTGTGATAATCTTCCAACAAAATCTTGTGCATGCACATTGCCGAGCTAATTCCCTTCAAGTTGGCAATTGTCCACCCTATTGCCTTCTTGTGTAGCATCAACATTTTGATCAGCTTCTTTTCCTGCTCAGGTTGCAACTTAGAAGAAATAATTACAGGCAATGTATTATCGGTTCCTAAGTATGCATATTTTAGTTGCTCTGGCAACTGTTTCAACTCAAGAATCGGTGGTCGTTCAATAGAGGGCTTTTCGAGCTTACCTTCCTTACCTGAGTAATCCAGTGGTTCAAAGTATGTACCTGGTCGATTGACTATCCAATTTTCCTCTTCTTGTTGTTCCTCATCGACCGGTTCTTCATGCTCCTTAGGTTCCTATTGATCAGCAATGTAGTTGCCGAGGCAACTAAATTCCTCGTCGAAGTTAAACTCTGCTGTGGCATGAAGAAGTTGGCATTCTTCTGGATCATCGGCATGCCTTAGTGTTTGGAAAACATTTAGTTTAACTTGCTGGTCATTCACCCTCATTGTGAGTTCTCCCTTTTCAACATCGATCAAGGTTCTCCATGTTGCTAGGAATGGTCTCCCGAGAATGATAGGTGCATGCTCATCTGCTTCACAATCCAAAACAATAAAGTCAGCGGGAAAAATAAATTTATCAACTTTTACCAGTATGTCTTCGATTTTTCCCTCTGGATGCACATAGGATCTGTCGGCTAGCTGTAGCATAACTGTTGTAGGTTTTGCCTTCCCGATTCCTAGTTTCTAGAAAACCGATTTAGGCATCAAGTTTATGCTAGCCCCAAGGTCGCATAATGCTTTCCCAACATAGTGTTTTCTAATAGAACAGGGCATTGTGAAACTTTCGAGATCCTTCAACTTAGGTGGCATACGATTGTGCAACATGGCCATGCATCCCTCTGTTGCGGCAACTGTTTCAAACTCTCCTAGCCTTGTTCTTTTGGACACAATGTCTTTAAAAAACTTGGCATAGTTCGGCATTTGTTCAATTGCTTCCACCAATGGCAAGTTGATGTGGACTTGCTTTAGGATATCAAGAAACTTCTTGAATTGATATTCTTGCTTTTGTCACTTCAACCTTTGTGGGAATGGTGGTGGAAGTCGGATATCTTCGATCCTTTTATTGGTTTGGAACCTGATTGACGGCATTGTCGGGACAACTGGAGTTGCTGAGGCATTATCAACTGGGTTGCCGAGGCATGCTTATCAAAAGTTGCCGAGGCATCCTTATCGTTGGTTGTCGAGGCATGATTATTTCCGGTTGCCGCGGCAATTCCTGGTTCAGCATCTAAGGCTTTACCGCTAGGTTCGTCTTGATCTTTTTGTGGAGTTTTGTTTGATGAGCGGGCTTGAGCCTATTTAAGTTGTTGGCCACTTCTAGTGGTGATCGCCTTACATTGCTCATGGCCAGTTCCTCTTGCGACTTCAGTATCGCCAGGTAAACCTCCTTGCGGTCTAGTATTCAGGTTTTGTTTGATGAACGGGCTTGAGCCTATTTATGAAGTTACTATTCTCAGCCATATAAGATTCAGTTTTCATCATAAAAGCATTTAGAGAATTTTTCAAAGAACTAGATGTTGTCGGTTATTGCTGCGGTAACTGTTGTCGTGGCATATTCTGTTGGAATCCCGATGCTTGTGCATTCTGATTGTTCTGGTTTAAAGCATTGTTGGGATTACTCTATGAAAAATCCAGGTGCTTCTTCCAAGCTGGATTGTATGTATTGGACATCACATTGTTGTTCCGGTTGTAATTCCCCACATAGAAGCTGGATTCCAGATTTTACATACATTCAGAAGAATCATGGTTACCACCACATAACTCACAAAAAGAATCCATTACCTTGACCTCATGTGTGTTGTTTGGTTTCTGCATGTTTTGGACCATCTTGGTTAAAGTGGTCAATTGTGCCGAAATTGAGTCTGATGATCCTAGTTCATGTATTGTGGCTTGGCGTCTAACTCCTCCTCGTCTAGTAGAGGGGAATTGATAATCATTCTTGGCAAACTTGTTTAGAATTTGCATTGCTTCCTCCGGCGACTTATCTAGGAGTATGTTGTTTGTCGAGGCATCTAGCATCATCCTTGTTGGTGTATTCACGGCGTTGTAAAACATTGTTACTTGTGTCCACACTGGGAATCCATATAGGGGGCATTTGTGTAGAAGTTCTCTATATCGCTCCCAAGCCTCGTACATGGATTCATCATCTGCCTGCCGAAAAGAAGTAATGTCGTTACGAAGCTTATCAATCAAATTTGAAGGATTAAACCGAGTAAGGAAATCATGACAAAGATCGGTCCAAGATCTTATTGATCCGGCAGGAATGTTGTTCAACCATGCTTTCGCCCTATCCCTCAGTGAATAGGGGAATAATCTTAATCGTAAAACATCAGGGCTGACTCCATATATTTTTAACGAGTTACAAATCTCGAGGAAAGATTTAAGATGTTGTCGTGCATCTTCAGTTGTTGAGCCGCCAAATTGACCAATTGTGTTGATCATATTAAACATCACCAGTTTCAACTCAAATTGGTCGGCTTCAATTTCAGGTGCGACAACTCCTGGATTAAGTCCATCACGATCTTCTTCAAGATAGTCTCGAATAGTTCTGTTTCGTGCAAGAATCACTCCTCCTCCAGCTGGAACATCTTGATTCATATTGCCGTCTTGAATAGCCATTGCTACTCTTAACTTTCGTCTAAGACTTTGTAAGGTTCGTTCGATTTCTGGATCAAAGGGATATTCTGGTGTAATCGGTCTCGCCCTGGTCATATACCAATGCAAAACCAAAGTTTGTTAGCCCTTTGAATCTTAAACAAGAAAAATAAAAAGAAAGTGCAAGAAAATAAAAGCAAAGTCGCTATTGCCAATCCCCGGCAACGGCGCCAAAAACTTGTTGCGCGTAATAAGTGCTCTGTAATTGTGCAAGTGTACACGTTGCAAGTTATAGTATAAAAGATATCGTCTCCAGAGGATTGGTGCCACTTCAAGAATCTAATCTCTTGCACTATAAAAAGTAAAAACACAAATAGAAGATTATAGGAGTTTAAACTAATAACTAAACTAGAAAGCAATAAAGTAAAAGAATAGATGAGATCAAATGAGAGAGATAGGCCAGGTTATCGTGAGTTGAGGTGTGATTGCCGATTGGATCGTCTTGGTAAAAGAGTGCAAGGGAAACTCAGTTGCCGTGGCAACTTGCACAACGGGGTTGCCTTGGCAACTAATCGATGGTTCCCTGGGCTACTAGTTGGGCAACTACTTGGGCGTCTGGGCAGCAACCTTCAAGGTTCGGCAGAGCGTTCTTCAATGGTTTCTTCTTATCCCTAAGTCAAAACTCTAGCTACTTGTGCATGCCTTGATAATACATCCCTGCGTGAATCAAGGGTGAACAACAACCAATCTTGCGCTCCTTTTAGCCGTTGAAATCCTTAACTTATTCCTAAGATGGATTAATCTTCACCATCAATAGATTGAATAAAGATCATATTCATTCATTTCTTGAATCTAACTCTCTCGATATTAGATAAATAGATGAAGTTACGAGATCCTCTCCCAATTCACTCGCAAACAAGAATAAGAACCAAGAATGAATAAACTTTGAATAGAAAAGTGCAAACTCTTATTACCTAAACAAATCCAATAGTTTCTCGCAACCACAAGACACAATAACCTAAGCCAAATAGATTTAGTTCATGGCTAGGTTCCAAAGAAACACAAGATAAAGAATCCCTAGCATGAACCTAATTGAACAAGAAAGAAAAAGATGAATAATGGATGGAGCTTTGTCGAAATCCTCCTTGCCCTTGATGTTGTCAAAAATTCTCTATTCTTTCCCCTTTGGAGTTGACGGCATGGCCTCTAATTTATAGGGCTAGGTCAAAGTCCTTCTTTGAGGAGAAAGTTAAGTTGGAGTTAAATTATCTTTAAAGAATATAATTCTTTATTATAATTATATTCCTTCTAGAACTTCTCCTATCCTCTTGGAATTTAATTCTTCTTTAACCTCTTCATGGAAATCAAACTCCTTTGGGATTTAGCTTTGCTCCACGTCATCTTGGGCTTGTCTAGTCATCAATTTCGACTACCATATCACATTATTCTTTGTCGACAATTGCCCTGGCAACTGGCTCGGTGTCTCCTTCATTCATTGCCCTGGCAACTGGCTCGGCATCTCCTTCATGCATGCCCTGGCAACTAGCTCTAGCCTTGCTTTGGCAAGTGATCCTGCACATACACACAAAACACACCAAAGCAGCATATTTTCCCACAAAAACAACCAAGTTATGCAATCAAGCTCAACGATGAAAGGAAACATGGATTAATGCATGAATGACTAATTATGTAACTAATATGAGCCTAAGTCTAACAATAATATGAATAAAAAGAGTAAGAAAAATAGTACTTTTGAACACTTATCAAGACGCATGATGATAATACGGATATATTGGGACTGTTAGAGGCTTTAGAGACCGTGTAGGGTCGTCTACCATGATTGTGTGCTATTTGATGATTTGTCGATTGTTTGATAACTATGACGTCTTGTATGCTCATTTCGAATGGATTGATGTGATTCGATGGGAATTTTGTGTTAGATGAATAATGATAATATTTGAATAAATGAGTATAAGCCGGTAATTAATATTAATGGGATTAATGCGTTAGCAAACCAACTCTAATGACTTCTATAATCTTTAGGGATCGTATAAACTTGGTAATATCGTAATTCGAGGAAATTGTACGAACCTGTGAATAAGCATCCTACATCTGGTATTTGAGACATTATATTCTTTTTCTATTGATTTTATTTTGTATATTAACCCAAAAAGCATCCTCTGTTGAAATGATAGTCAGCAAACAGACATATAGATGGAAAAAAAGAAAAGAAAAATAAAGAAAAAATAAAAGAAAGAAAAAAAAAAAAAAAGAAGAAAAAGAGAGAGAAATAGAAAGAATAAGCTATTGTTGTAAGAACAGAGTTTAGAGTGCAAGGTCAAGGGCGTACATGATCGACCTAATACAAAACTTGGCAATAATTCTAAAGAGAATAATAGCAAAACTTCGTATGCTACACAATTCGAAGGCTAGAAGAGAGTGTTTGCCACAATACCTCAGTTGGGTCAGAAAATTAAAGATTGGATCTTATGGAAGAAATGAAATTTTGGAAACTTAGGGGGCATGTTTTCAGCCTACCGTTGAGATAGAAGAAAGGTTATCCCGATGGGACAGAAAAATGAGAGATAAGAAACTACCAAGGTAAAGAAAGAGAAGAATATTTCTCTACAAGGCCCTGTGGTTGGATTTTCAAGTCAAGGAAATATATGGTTGACCTAGCATGAATGACTAATGATAGCAAAGATTTTATATGCCAGACAGTTCAGAGATTTGAAATGATTTTTCTGCCTTAATATGTTTTAAATGGTCCAAAATATTGAAGATTTGAAACCTTATTAAAATACGGAAAATTTGGGGATTTGAGGGGCATGTGTTCACCCTAATGTTGAGGTAGAAGGAGGTTCATCATGAAGAGTCATAGAAAATGTAATAGTTAAGCCCAAGTTAAGTTATGGTAATGTTATGAATTTGGAATTTAGCAAATAATAGATTCAATTCTGATCGGTGTAAGCCAGCACCTCCTTTCAAGATGAGACGACGAAGGAAGATTCAGTAAAGAAAAAATGAAGATTGGACCTTATGGAAGTAAAAAGGGTTCAAAAGATTTAGGGGCATGTGTTCACCCTAATGTTGAGATTGAAGAGGACTCGTCATGAAGAGTCAATGAAGAGGCGACAACTAAGCCTGAGTTGAGTGGGAAGACATTTTGAAAGTGGACTTCGGGAGGTGATAGATTTTAGCCAAACCATAATACGTCAGCAATATCCTATCAAAATGAGATAAAAATGAAGACTCAACAAAGACAGAAAGCTCGTGGGAGTTAAGGGTGATTGACCAGAAAGTAAGGGTTTTTCCCCAGCAGCTCCAAAATGACTCCATGCATTATTGGTATCTAGATATCTTTGTGTTAGGAGCATGCTAACTCATACCACCACAACATTTCATCTCTTTTACAAGTATTTGAAGGTTAGATCAGGTACTTCCTGAGAAGAAAAGAAAACAACAAAGTGAAAACCCATAAAGGATTTCAAGCGAGGAGTTTCAAACTCGCAACATCAGGATTTCAAAGTAAAGGGGAAGACACCCGTAGCTCAAGGATTTCAGGCGAGGATTTTTAAACTCGCTATATCATAATTTTAGAGCGAAAGGGGCAGATACCCGTAGCTCAAGGATTTTAGGTGAGGATTTTCAAACTCACAACATTAGGAGTTCAGAGAAAATGAGGTAGATATTCATAGCCCAAGGGTTTCAAGTGAGGATTTTTTAAACTTGCAATATCAGGATTTTCAGGGCGAAAGGGGTAGATACCCCAAAGCTCAAGGATTTCAGGCGAGGAGTTTCAAACTTGTCGCATCAGGGTTTCAGAGAAAATGAGGCAGATACTCGTAGCTTAAGGATTTTAGGCGAGGAGTTTCAAACTCGCAATGTTAGGGTTTTAGAGCAAAATAGGCAGATACTCGTAGCTCAAGGATTTCAGGCGAGGAGTTTTAAACTCGCAATGTCGGGATTTCAAAGCAAAAGAGGCAAATACTCATTGCTCAAGGATTTCAGATGAGGAATTTCAAACTCGCAATGTTAGGATTACAGAGTGAAGGAGGTAGATACTCATAGCTCAAGGATTTCAGGCAAAGGATTTTAGACTCGCAACATCAGGATTTTAGAGCGAATGAGGCAGATACTCATAGCTCAGGAATTTTCAAACAGGAAAGTCAGAAAGCCTATCTGTTGAGGCTCATGGGTAATGGAAACCCTTATTTTAATCATACTAGCCCATCCATTTAAGCCTAAGAAGAATGGAACCTTGTTTGAAGAACTGCTATTCGGTTTGTTCACTACCGCTTTAGAGGGATATAGCAGTTCTACCCGATTTGTTTCCGCTGCTCCGGGGAAATAATTTCTACTATTTAAGATCATTTGGACTTGTTCGCTGCCACTGCAGAGGAATAAGTCGTTTGAAGAATTACTATCTGGTTCGTCCATTGCCACTCCGGGAGGACATGCAGCGCTACCCAGTTTGTTTTCGCCGTTCCAGGAAAACAATTTATTTGGATTTGTTCATTGCCGCTTTGGGGGAGCAAGTTGTCTAACAGGAAAGTCGGATAAAATTAGCACTTATGGTCTTTGCTTTATCCTTGTTCCACAAGAATAAGCAAAAAAGGGCAGCTGTAATCACTAATTTTATCTAGGGTGTTAACCCGTTTTTTTTATTTTGCAATAAAGGGTTGTGTTTATATGTTATATTATCACTACATACTAATTATGTGTAATTATCCTTAAAATTCAAAGAAACAAAAAAAGATTACGATTAGTAAGGTATTGTTAGTGTTTGGATCAGTAATGTATCCTAAATACTATGGGTGGTTGTTATTGTTATAGTTATATTATTATTTTAAAAAACAAAAAACATTATTAGTATTAGTAGTATAGTACTTATTATCTATCGCATTATTATGGGAGTATAGTTATTATTATGGCATACTTGATAGTATTTTAGCCTTTTTTTAGTATTAGTAGTATTACTATTACAATTATTATTAAACTAACTTAAAAAGAAGAAGGGAAAAGAGACTAATTAAGATAAATGTAGCCCAATTAAAATAATAAAGCAGCCCAAGTTTATTAATATAGTCAAACTTCAAAACCCAAAAAATATTACATTAAATGGCCCGTTTTAGGCCTGATAACCAGAAACCCTAATCTGATAATAAAAAAGAATAAACCCTAATTGTCCTCTTCTATTCTTGTGCAGTCGCCTCAGATATGAGCAAGGACGCCGCTTCAGCTACCCACGTGCGCGTGGAGCACACGCACGGTGCTTCGGTCTCCCCAGACCCTTCATCTTCCCAGCCGCATGGAGCTCATTGCCTTACTCCTCGGCTCCTCGCAGATAACCCATGCGCGTTTGTTTCTCTTCCTCTCCATGTGGGTAAGGAGAACCAATGGCCACCAGAGCCTTACTCCCTAAATCGGTTCTCCCTCTAGTCCCCTCCTCCATCGAGCAGCCACAATATGCAAAGAGGCAAAAGGATAATGTCAGACCGTGCAACCATAAAAAAACAAAGATTCAAAGACAAGCCAACAAGAATCAGAGTTACATATGAATACATCCAAATTACAAAGAATAACGAATAGCAAATTTCTAGGGTATTTTTTTACTTTTCCTAAATCTATGTAATTTCAAGGGGATATAAGAGAAAAACCCTAACAATTGTAAGAGAAAACCGATTCAAGAATTTGGAAGCAATAGAGAAAAAGTAACAACTTTCAAAGGTATTCCTCATTTCTTTCTCTTTCAAATCATTATCACCACAAACACAAAAATTAGGTTTTTTTTTTTTTTACCTCTGTTTCGTTCTTCCTTCTTTACATCGATCAATCTCCCTCGTGTTTGTTGCCCTTCTTCGCCGGTGACAAGCCCATCGGCCTCTTCGAGGCCACGCAGGGTGAATCAGTGAAGAGGCAGACATGCAAAGGTTTTTTTGCTTCATTTTCGAAAAGAGGTTCTGGGTTTTTAAAGGAAAAGGGATTTTGGGTTTAGGTTTTCACAAAAGGGGTTTTTTGTGGTTTTTAAGAGAAATAAGGGTTAGATTTGGGTTTGAAAAAGAAAAAGGACCCGTTTTGGTTCATTTTTTGGTTTACCGGCCGCCGTCGAGTGGCGGAAGCGCCGTCGGAACTTGAGAATAGCGGCCGAATTCTGGAGTTCACGACGGTAAGAATGAATACCACGGCGGTGTTCATTCGAATTTTAGAAGAAGAAAAAAGAGAGAGTTAGACCCTTTTTTGGTTTTTTTTTTAGCAAAAACCTGAATTTATACGTGTTTTAATAAAAACAAATGGGTTATTCTCTTTTTAAATCCCTCCGTGTTTTCAAAATCACGCCCGTGGTCCTTCTGCCTTTTTAAACCACAGTCGTAGTCCTTGTCTTTTTTAAATCTTTGTCGTTTTGCCCTTTTCTTTATGCATATTTGATTTTTACTCTGTAATTATTTTACTTATATTTCAGTCTTATATATTGCCTTTTTTGTATTATCATGATTTACATGTGTAATGTGGCATTGATATATGTATGTGTTATGTTAATATGATCTGTGTTGTTATCATTTATGTTCTTTTAAATGTATAATATATGTTTCGATATGTGGTATGTATTATACATATATATATATGTGTGTATGTTTTATAATGTAGTATATGGTATTAATGTATATTTTTTACATGTAATATTTAAATATATGGTTTTCATATATAAATACATGACATTGGGTTATATATATAAATATATGTATATATTATTTCTTTTATATATATTACGTAACATATAATATATGTATATGTGGCTACTGCCACTTCCCTTTAAATATATATATATATATACCCTATTACATAATGTGATGCTAATGTAGGATATTTTGAACCTTTTACTTTGTATTTACTTCATGTCTTGATTAATGTTTGTCGTATTCATGTTATTTGCCATGTTGTTAAGTATTGCATCCGAGATATTAACTGTCAATGTGGCGCCCTTCTATTCGAGAGTAAGCGCGGCTAGTACCAGTCGTAGTGGTGGTGGTTCTGTCTTTTACTCTCGAATAGCGAGGCCCTTAAAATTATCTTGCATGTATAATTGAATTTCGGCTTAATTGTCACTTTAATTCACAAAAATCTTATATTAGCAAGGCAGTAATTAATTGGGTACCGATCTTCGGGCTAGTGGGGTGCGAAACCTTCCTCCCTCGTAACCGACTCCCGAATCTGAAATCTCTGATTTTATTTTCAGTGTCCGGTATACCTAATCCAAGTGACTGGTGGCGACTCTAAGTCTTTTATTTTTAAAAATAAAATCTCATGTTTAAGTAAACGTTTTCAGAAAGAGGGATGCATAGAACCAATTCGGGTTAACGATTTGAATTTTCAAAAACGTCGCTACAATTTATATTTAAATAGATTATCAGTTTTTGGCGTAGTTTTTTAATTTATTTGTATTAAATGTGATTTTCAAATTTAGAAAAAAAATTAATGTGACATTTTAATTGTCGAAAACGACGGTTGACCGTTATGGTACTAATGTGACGATCTATTGTGAACGACGATAAGATAAAAAGATTTAATTGATTTTTAAAAAGTTTGAGGGTTTAATTAATCTCTGAGAAAAAAAATAAAAACTAAGAAATATTTAAAATTTAAAATATTAAAATATTTTAAAAATTAGCATTAAAAATAATTAAAAATAAAACACTAATAAAAATTTCAAATAATTAAATAAAATTTAAAAAAAAATATCATAAAGCAAATTATTAAAAAATTAAAAATATTTAAAAATTATTAGCAAATTTTTAAAAATATTTGTCAAAAAAATTGAATGTAATGATAATGACTTTTAGGCCCACATTATATTTTCGTAGTTTGAGCAAAATAAGTTCACAAGTCACATTTGATTTTTCAAAAGTATTAAGGCTTCAAGGACGTAATAATCCTATTTAAATAAATTAAATCTTTGCAATATTTTAAAATTCTCTTCAAAATAGAGATGTCTTATATTTTCATTTCGATATTCTAATTCATTCAAGATGAAATAATATGAGCATCTTTAGCTACTAAATCAATTAGTGAATCTATTTAAATATATGTTTTAAACTTATTTCTTTAATATTAATCTATCTTACAAGCTAAAGCTTTAAGTCTTTAACATTGTTAATAACAAATTTTCTTTATATATATATTTAATCTATTTCACGGATGTTTTTATTTCAATATTTTCTTTTTTACTTATTTCTTAAATTGGGAAATCAAAATTTTATCATTCCTCTAAATTTTTGGATAAACACTTTTAAGTTCATAATTTCTTTTACAAACAGAGGCAAACTTTTATTATTTGTTCTCAATCTCTTAGAATTTTGGATAAATCTAATTTTTGGTACTTAACTTTAGCATTTATGTGTAATGTAGTACCCAACTTCTTTGGGTGCAATTATGTATCTAACTTTTATTAATGGTGCAATTAGGTACTTAACATTTTTTAAATTATACATGTTCAATTATGATTGATTATACTTATAGTTTTTTAATACTTTATAAATTCTAAATTTTATGACATTTTTTTACGGAGAAGGGATATTTTTTTACAGAAATATTTTTTTGAATAGTCTTAAGGTGATTACAATATAATATCTATTCATAGATATTCTTAACACTTTTACAATGCACATACACCTTGCAAACAAAGCAATTTGAACTCGAGTCTCCTAGGATAAACATCGTCCGTTTTTACAAAAATTGATTTTAAAGTATTTATAAATTACAAATCGATTTATACTTATAATTTTATGGTATTTTTAATCTTTATAAATATTTAAAAATTATGTATCTAAATTTCATGACATGTGTGATAGATTCAAAAGTTAGGCATTAAATATCTAAGAATGAACACGTGTAATTAAAAAACTAAGATACTTAATTACACTAAAAAAATAAAAGTTAGATACTTAATTGTGTACCAGAAAAGTTAGGTACCTCATGGGACATAAATACAAAAGTTAGGTACCAAAAGTTATTTACTGAAGAAATATCATAAGAGATACTATGGTCAAATTTTTGTGTTATATACGTATATAATAGATAAGTATATAATTCCCCGAGAGATTATAGTCAAATTTTTGTGTTATATACATATATAATAGATATATAATACCCCTTCTCCGTAAAAAAAATATCTAATCTATAGTTGGTCCACCTAAAATCCAGCGTCAAGATTTTTCTCCGGAATAAGTTAATTAACTTGTTTTGGTTTAACCGATTCGATTTGTTTAGTTATTTTCAATCAAAATGATTTTTCTCACCCATATTCCTTAATTCATATGTGTTTAAAGAATGAATGGTGCTGAGATCCGTAGTTAAGGATACTCATATTTCCTTATTTTTGTATAAGTTTGAATTTCGACATAAAAATATAATATCTCTCTATTTAATAAAAAAAGAATGAATGGTGCTTAATTGAAGTTGATATTTAACACAAACTATTGACGACTACACTGATGAAAGGACCTGATTGAAACAATATTTTAGTTTCAGAATAATCAGATCGTTTTGAGATTTAGGAGCTAATTTAAAATTTTCCTCATAGTTTGAGGACTTGTGGTACAATTAACCAATAATGAAAACAAACTCGAAAATTGCACATCTTTCCCTTACCGATATTTTTTTTTAAAAAAAGAAGGGAAAATGTTAACCGGTGTTATCATGTATATTGATTAAGATGATATTCATTTAACAAAATAAAAGCGTATTAATTAATTGTTTTTCTTGAATTTAATAAAAGACAATTAAATTAAAAATGATCTATTTGTTCTACAAAAAACTTGTAACAAAGAAATACATTTATCACCAATAATCTTTACAAGAGCACTGCCCATTTCGAAAGCAATGAAATCCCGATGCATCCCTCAACAAGATCTCTCTCTTTGTGATGATTGAAACGGATTTCATGAACGTACGGCAGTCTCCACATACATGGATGTTCTTCACAATCCTTATCGTTTCCCCGCGCCTGGTCATCAAAAGCCCGTATGTCGTTGCTAGTTTTGCACTATGATACAGCAAGAAATCCTTCTTTTGATGCTCCCCCACCTCATGAAGAACAAAGCTGGTGTCCGGGACATACCCGACTTTTTTGCATTCCAAATCTAGTATTTCCAGCCCTCGATAGATGTCTTTCGTTTGGTGATGCGATTTGTCTCTTGCTAGAATGAGTGTATGCTGTTCTGATGAATGATCCAACTTCGAGCCGGGTTTTTCCTGAAACCCTTTTGTCTCATATCCTCTCTGACCATTTCCGAGCAATGCCATCTCCCAGATGCAGAGTATAGATTTGAAATGAGTATGTATGTAGAGGGATCTTGTGGCTTCATTGCAAGTATGTGCTTTGCCACTCGTTTCCCAATCTTTGTGTTCAAATGAATTCTGCACCTGTCGAGCAAAGCACGCCAAACAGATGCCTTTGGCTCGACAGTCATCTTCTCGATCATTTCCTCTGCTTCTTCAAGAAAACCCCAGTGTCCTAAAACATCAACAAAGGAAGCATAATGCTTTGAAGTAGGCTCAATGTCATAATTGGTTCTCATGGAGAGAAATAGCCTACGGCAGTCATCCACTAAATCCAAGTTAGTGTGTCGATAGGCAGAAATAACTAAAAGCAAAGTAATTGTATCAGGCTGTATGCCCGCCACCTCCATCTCCGACCAAACAGATAGTGCCTCCTCACCCTGCCTATGAAGAATAGTTTTCCTCTATCGCGGTGCTAGTAGCTCGAAAATATTTCTCAATATCAAATAGGAATTCTCAAGCTCTTTAGCACCCTTGTTCCATTCATATAATTGAGGTTCAAGAACCCTGGTCCTTTGGCCTCTCTCACTTGTGACGGAATTACCCACAACCAAATGAATCAAATTAACTTGAGCCTTGATTTCATCTAACTCATACTTTATGTCACTTATCACCTCTTTTGCCTTATCAGTAAGATGCTTCAAAGTTTAGGCCAACTCTTGCTGGGCCACTTCAATTGCCCGGACTCGGTCATTTCGTCACCATGTAAGCCCTTAGGTCTGCCACTGTGGCCTTCATCTCCTTAAATTTATTGGGGTCTATTGCCCCACCCCGCTTTGAAGTTTCTATTCCTTATTGCACCTCAAATCTAGGGACGTTTCTCAACCCATAATTACGTGTAGTCACCATCTTGGTCGACTCACAACATTGCTACGCCTGCACATAAAAAATAAGCAACACAATGAATATTAGAAAACCAACACCATTGTGCCTCAAAGAAGTCATAAGCATCGATGTGCTTACGGTAAAGAAATAAGCACCATTGTGCTTTAACAATAAGAAGCACGTGTTTTAATAACAAAAAAGAACCTCTATGCTTATGTAGGAATTGAGCACCAATGTGCTTCAATTATCGAAGAGCACCTATGTGCTTTCAAAATAATAACCAAGCACCACAGTAGCTTGAATTTAGAATGAAAGCTTGGCTCTAATACCACGTGTCACAGACTTGGCCTTTAGTTCATTCGGTTACTAAGCTGTGTGACTAGGGATGGCAACAAGGCAGGGCGGGGTGGATTTTTGGCCGCTCTGAACCTGCCCCGATTTATAGATTTCTAAACTCGACCCTGCCCCTCCCTGGATATAAATATTAATGTATCCATCTCGCCCTGATATATCAACTTATAAACCTGACCCTGACCCAAAAATTTTAAAAAAATATTAATTTTCATCAACGATAAATGTTAGATCCAACTAAAGCACTATCATAATCACAAACTATAGGTTTCAAAGGACTTTAAACCTATATAAAAATAAAATAAAATAAATTAAATTACCGATATGAAAAAATACATATTTAAAAGAAAAAACTTAAACCATTTACCATCAGAATCGGATATGTTAAAACTCGAAAAACATCTAACAAAACTTTACGATAAGCACAAACTAAAAAAACAAAAAAATATCTTAAAACCCCTAAAAGTGTTCATAAATGGTGGTATTTTCATAAATATGATAAAAATATAAATATATAATTAAAAATATATCAGGCAAAGAATTTCTATCTTATACCTGAACCCGCCTCACCCCAACTCAATATTTTTCAAAACCTACCTCGCCCCGCCCCAATCCCTGAAATTCAATAAGAAAAACTCGATCAGGTCGGGTCAAGGTCGAGTAATTTTGCCATCCCTACGTGAGACACTTGAAAGGGATGCTTCCCAACCAAGTCAGGCTTTCTCTTGATAGATCTGCTCAAAATAAGCAAACAATGCATTAGTCTCACGCCAAAATATGATCCTTCAAACAATAAGTTGAAATCGTAGAGCATAGCGGATACATATGATTGACTTCTACCATCCTTGAAGGAAAAATATTAGTTTATTATTATTAAAATAAAAGTATCGAGTTAAATAAGAAAACTCACCCACGCCATCGATTGGGGTGGTAGGGCCGCCCTCGATGGTGTTCCTAAGACACAAACCTTTACACGTGGATCAACACAACGAATGTCAATTGTACACCCCCTACATATATGCGAAAAAACATTACTGAAATCACGCGAGTAAACTTTAAAATGCTTGAAACTATGACACTTTCCCCTAACTATAAAAATAATTGAAAATGAAGACATTTTTTCCTAAACATTACAATGTTTAAATTGAGGACACTTTATTTTATACCCGCCACAAGGCCTTATAGGGTCTGGCCATGGCATAACTACCTGGTTGTGGCCCTATACAAAGGGGTGGCCACAACACAACACACCCCTCAACTCAGCACTCAGCACTTAGAACCAAGATGCCCTATCAACACATCCCTTTACCAACACATTGGCTACACTATTTGCTTCCTACCAAGGATGGCGATTCCAATGCAACACCCAAGAGACTCATCATCATTGAAATCCATAACACCAAGGGGGCAAAAATAGAGTTAGAATGTGACTGAGTGGTCACCCTAAACACCACCGCAACCCTCGACCCCAATTTATACTTATTCGACCAGGCTAACAAAATTGTCTACAAGACCGAAGAGTAACCTACCAACCATCTATGTCTCAACACACGTACAAGTGTCATAAAAACATTATTGCATAAAACTCGAAATCAAGGCCGATGCACCAACACACCACCACTGAAATTTTGTACATTGTTTCATCTTTGTTTCATGAAAAAGAACCATCTCACAACGATATTGTCGTAACAGTTTTTGTCTTGTCGCAACCCCCAACCCACAGACGTTCCACGGCCATACCCTCATTGAGCGCTACTACCCTTTCGCAATATTATTATTCAAACT
The DNA here is from genome assembly GCA_019671005.1 of Hibiscus mutabilis. Lineage (NCBI taxonomy): Eukaryota > Viridiplantae > Streptophyta > Magnoliopsida > Malvales > Malvaceae > Hibiscus > Hibiscus mutabilis. The sequence continues at coordinate 51,496,944 of CM033721.1, read as the reverse complement.
TTAGATATTGTTTATATTTTTAATTATTATATGGTAGATTACAAATTCTATCATCAAATTTTAATTAACTTCTATTAAAAGGGAAAATTAAAACCCATAAAATAAATGAATCTATGAAAATATGAAAAAATAAATATTTGAATTAAAACAATAAACAACAACTTATAAGAATTATCAGCAACAGTATGGGACTTAAAAAAACAAATAAACAAAACCGCTTCATTTACATCACGTGATTTTTTTAATCATTTGGCCAATCATTAATTCGTTGTTAGTTAATGAAAGGTGATTAAAATAACGTTTTATGAGAAAATTAATGATTAAATCAATTTTATAACCGTAGGGATTAAAATAATATTTACACTGCATCCAAAATGAATTACTATATAATTTTGATTAAAATAAAGAAAAAATGAAGTCGGTAATTAATTAGTTAATAATTCGTCATTTTCAAAGTAATTTCAAAATCCAACTTGGATGGGCACCTCTTGTTTCATGCCGGCGACCGACCTTTCCATGTTATTGAAATTAATTGGTTGCTTCCAATTTTTTGTCTACTTCTAAATTAATCTGATTTTTTTTCTTTTAAAAAATGCAACTATCTAAATATATTTATCAATTTATGAAATATCTATTTCATATATAGTGATGTTTCATTCCAACAAATTAAATGAGCAGATCCTTGTGAATTAATATGGTATCATTTCGTTGTCTTTGTTTAATTAAGTGGTTTTATTTCTATATCACCATTATAAATATCACACTCCAAAACATATGATTACAAAGTTAGCTTAGTTGGTGTATCTCGAACTGAAAAAAAAAAATCCGAATTCAATTATTTGAATAGATTTATTCGATTTGAGATTCGATATAGATCTAAACATGATGACCCAAACTTGATTTGAAATCTAGAATAAATCTTACTGAATCAAAATGACTCGAATATTAGCTGGATCGATATGGACTTGTACTCAATTTGGCTCGAATGGAAAACAAACCGACTTTAATACCCAAATCTGATCCGAACCGGACAACAACTCGATTTTAACTAGATAATTGAGTCGAAGTGAACAAATAGTTTGTTTTTATTATTATCTATTTTTTTAGGAATGTGATAAATAGAAAAATGATGTATGTTTTATTATGCTTTTGTATTATACTACTAGTTAACTATCACCTTTGTTAATATTGTAACGATTTAATATCATATTTCTCCTTTAAAAGGTCATCTCCATACCCTACTCACATAGAATTGACCTGAAGATCCAAAGAGTTGACCATAATAAAAAAATCGATAGATCTAATATTGTCTCGATACCCGATTCGACCTGATTGACTTACCATAAACTTGAACTATATACAAACCAAATCTTATTGTCCCGAATTAAACTTAAACTGAATGCAATATGAATTTAAAATAATCGATCTAAACCCGATCCGAACGACTTGATTACCGCCACAAATGTATCATTTCTCGCAAAAGAAAACCCTTATTTTGATTTAATACAAATGCAATGAGAAACAGCAAAGATAAGAGGACCACTATTTCCAATTTGAGTTACCCCACTCTCATTTGCATGTATTATTATTATTATTATTATTATTATTATTATTATTATTATTATTATTATTATTATTATTATTATTATTGCAAGTAGAAATATTGTATTCATTTTCCCTTTAAATTACATGGCGTTTATAATTAATTAATTTTGTCAGTTTCTACTCTCACGTACATAAAGTAACTCCCAAGCGGTGGCTTCTATATATATCTACAACAAAGAAGTATGCCTACTTTTTGTCATCTTCTTCCCATTTGCAATATATGTATGTATATACACGGATGGATCGAGGGAACCGGAGGAGTGGTCGTCCCATTAAAAATTTAAAATTTGTATATAATTTAAATATTTTTACTTAAAAAATATATTTTCGTCTCCTCTAAAATTTTATAAGCCCGTTCTCTAATATTTTATAGATTTGTTCTCTAACATCGAATTTTGTGTCGTTCTTATATATATATAAAATATATTGGTCTTGTCTGTTGTATACGAAATTGTAGTATGTGTATATGTATACTAAGAGAATGGAATAGAAATATAAATCAAATAAAATTTTTTTATAAATGACTTTTCTTTAACTAAAGAAACCGCGTTTCGGAAAGAGAATATGAATTTTAGTCTTGCTACTTTTCACAAGGTTAAGCTTGGAACAGTTTGCAGAGGTTTGTAACTTTGAGCAAAGGTTCGCGTGTACGAACCTGCAGCCCATTTGCTAAATCTTTAGTTTATTATGCATTTTTAGGCAAAGGAAGAAAAGGGACATATGCAGATTTGGTCCTTTAACTTTAAAAAGATTTACAATTAATCTTTTAAATTTTAAGGTTTAAGAATTCGAAATTTCTCAAATGTTAGGATTTTAAAATTTAGTAATTTAAAAGCTAGAGTTCTTAATTAAGGCTATATTGGGTTGTTACATGTACTATTTTATGCTTTAGCAATTAGTTTGTCCACTTTAATAGTTTTAGTAAAAAATATTGGTTTATGTAATTCGTCTGCTCTAATTTTGTAGACATTTATTATAACTTTATTATATTTTCTCTTTATTCACTAATATTAACAACTAGTTATTATTTGTTAAAAAAATGTAATGAAGAGACGCAAATTGACTAACTGAACCCTTTTATCACATCAAAAGCAACCCTTTCCAGCCAATTAAACCACCTCATTGGGGCCGGGGATTTAGCTGGTTGAAGGAACGACAAAGAATAGAGAACACAAGAAATTGTATAAAAAGACAAAAAAAAAGGGGTGGGGGTGGGGGAGAAGCATGTGTTTGTTGAAGATGAATGCCATAAATGATGGTTTGAAATAGATAAAATTGAAGGTCGGGTCATCGGTTTGTCGGAAGATGAATGTTGATTTTGACCCACCATTAAGCCGACCGTTTTGTAGTGCTTTCTCATCATACGCGTGCGTGCCCAATGGAATGGATATCAGTTTCAGATTTCATCTTTTATTCATCCATTAACCAAGATATTATTAAAAAATATTCTACGTCGATTGAGTATTAATTTGGTTAGTACGAATATTGTTGTAACATATAAGAGTACATGCACTTAAGTGTGAATTATCCCATATAAAAGTTTTGGAGAGAGGCAGATCAAATAGTAATTTGTAGACATTGTATAAAATAGAGTGATTTTCTTTCTGAGAAGTATTTCTTGTCTTAAGAGTAGACTAACCCATATATCATAAAATGAGTAATTTAATCCTTTGTATTGAAAACGAAGAAAAAAAAAGAAACAAGCCCTCCAACTATAGTTAGTGGCAGTGCATTGGCAAGCTAATGAGTTTGTGATTAGAAGAATGATCAGTCATTTTCCATTACCTAAATTATTGTTATATGTATTACGGTGGAGTTGCCGTTACATGTTGGGCAAAATTACGTGTAACATTAAGAGGATATCGTCATCTCTCAAATAACTTGGACTAGGTTGCATGATCATGTTGTTCCATTTATTAGGACCACTATTTTTTTCTCTCTTAATGTTGGTTTAAACGTAAACTATATATATATATATATATATATATATATATATATATATATATATACCAACAATCAGTTGGTCTAGCGCGATAAAGTGTTAGGTCCCTTAAGTAAGTTTAGGATTTCGAATTTTTGACATTGTGGATGAAAAAAATGGGTTAAGAGGGATGTCGTCATATTGAGCCTTTGCAAAATCAAATCCAAATTAACCGGCCAATAAATCGGATACCATAATTAAAAAACACAAACTATATATATGTGTGGGTTGTGACAGAAACCTTGATAATATTATTTAGTATTTTTTAAAAGTGGGGATGAAAAGTGAAAACTATGAAAGTCAAATTAATAAATTAAGATGTGGAGATGGGGATGAATAAGATAAGATGGTATTTGGGTATGGCATGGGAGTATATCATCTGTATATTAATGAAACGGTTGTTAGGTCAAGATTAAGAAAGGAGTCTACCGTGAGGAGCATATTCCTACTATGGACTATAGAAAATATCCCACAACTCTTAAGTTTCGGCCCACCCCACCATACAAGAACAGTTTTTCTTCTTTGGAATAAAGTTCGTAACGCATCAATTTCTTTTACCAACAATCAGTTAGTCAAACGAAATAAAACGTCAGATCCTTTAAATAAGATTCAAGATTTGGATTCTGACGTTGTTGTAACATCCCTCACCTGGCCTAGAAGAAAACTGGGTCAGAGAACGCTACCAGTGAACAAAACAGTGATCGAAGCGATGAATTTCAATCAATGATCGACAATTAAACAATATTATGCTTTACAAATATCACCAAATATAAACATTTATCCAATTTATCCAATGTGAAACGACAATTCATCATTTAGGACTAATTTATAACTTTTACAAGTTTTAGGGACTAAACAATTCATCATTTAGGACTAATTTATAACTTTTACAAGTTTTAGGGACTAATCTATAAATTTAGAAATTTAGGGGTCCTTTCATGCAATTGACTATAAAACAACGAAATTCAATACGATAACAGTAAGTCTGCAAATTTTCATGTCGTTTCGGTATCATTTACCCATCTGATTAGACTGTACAATATTCAGTGACCATTTTGCCAACAATGTATAACTATAATCTCAAGGCCGTATCGATACCATTATTTCATCAAACCTTACCACGTCCAAATATGCTTAGCCGTATCGATACGCCTCCACCCGTACCGATACACCTGCATTGCAATGACATATTTTATCTGGTTTTTCATCATTTTAACCCGTTGACCGATGTCCAAATGCAATGAAATTTTACCCACAAGTTTATAACCAACTAATCTACTAGCATGCCAAATTTTAAGGCTATCCGAATCCATTTACTAATTTTTTACATATTAGGCCAAATATTCAAATTTGTCACATTTTACCAAAACACTTAACATACCATTTTGAGCATTTACACCTTTTCAACATAGAGGTCAATACATACATGCAAAATGGGACCAAACTAACTTGTTTAGGCCCTACGCCACCATTCTAGGAGTTCAAGAGCTAGATTAACATTACATATAGGTTTGTGACTTGCTCCAAAAATGCTCCTTGGTCTGATCCTCGATCCAACTATACTTTAACCTGAAAATGCATGAAAATGAAATGCATTGGGCTTACTTAGCCTAGTGAGGTAGTCCAAGACATTCGTATGTGAATCAATGGAATTCATAGCAAGTATAACAATTAAAAATGCATATTAAAACATGATTTAACAATTCTTGCAACACTTGTACACATATTTTTCTCCTTGGTTTGACATGTAATGGATACACGAATTCACAACCAACATCTCCAACAATGAATGGTCAATATCTACCAACATCACCAATAGGACCAACACAATCACATCCCGCCAACATCACCAATGTGAGCCTTAGCTCAAGGACCGTAGTCCACTCCTTACTATTGAGCTCATGAATTCTATGGTATGCCAATTGTATCTCATGTCCGTTCGTTTCCAAGGATTCGATACTTACCAGTAACAACATCAATAGCAATAACATTAACCAATGTGATGTCAATAATAATACAATGCCAATGACAATAATTCAAAACATGCCCAATGCTCTTTTTTGGTATTTTCATTTTAACAATGATCATGTAGAGACTTCTATAGTAGTTTTAGCTATAACATAAGCTTACCAAGGCTTACCAATGGTGTCACCAACAAGGCTTAATTGCACACATACCTTGGCCAAAGACAATAATGCAATAATTTAACTTCAATGAAATCGGGAAGGCACCTAGCCATTATTTTGACTCCGACTACACTCAATGATGATTCTGAGGCTTTCAAGGCTCCCGGATAACGACTCTCTTGTTCTTGAACTTGGTGGAATTGAGGGGATTTGGTGATTCTTCACCTTGGTTGTCTTGAGCTACACAAAATCGAGATTGCAAGGTTTTCAATATCGATAACGAAATCGTAGCAACTCAATAGCTATAATAAACGATAATAAACAAGTTTTAACATCTCCAAGGAATCTTTAAGGTTTAACCTAATCAGTATACTCAAGATTAAGCATGATTAATCCATGGATTCGGTAAACCAATAGAGGAAAACTACTTACCCGATCGATAGCTATGATTTAGAATCGATAAACTTAAGAAAAGCAAAGCTTGATCTCACCTTCAATGGAGGTATGTGCTTAAGGTGGCTAGAGGAGGAAGATGGGGAGGTGCTTGCTTGAGCTAAAAATCGGGCAAGTTTTCTTTCTTTTCTTTTTACTATAGATTTAAATTGAGCTTTCCTTCAATTGAAGGAACTCAATTTCCTCATCCCACGTATGTGGTGATTAGGCTTGAAGAGGGGCTAATCGCAAGATTAGTCCCTCAACTTTTATTTCCTATACATTTACTACCCTAACTTTCAATTTTCTCAATTTGGCCACTAAACTATGTTTCAAAGTTCACAATATCAATGCTTAATTGGGGCTCAATTATTCAATAATTGACCACTCAGTCAAAGTTAACTTTATAATTTGACTTTTCGAATTGAAATTTCCAGTCATTGGAATCAAATCCCGCCTAGGCCCGATTTTGGGATGTTATAGTTGTGAATAGAGCAATCGGTTTGGAAGGATTGTCCCATAACAGACATCTACAATCAGGGATGGACCGAGAGGGGGCTGGAGGTGACGATCGCTCCCTCTAAAAATTTGAAATTCTTATATAATTTAGATTTTTTTTTATAGAATTTTTCTATGTATTTTGTATTGAAAATTTCACCCCCTAACATAAAGTTCTGCGTCTATCCCTGTCTAGAGTACCTTATTCGAATTAGTCAATCAATAAATTGAATATTGATGTTTATTTTATAACCATTTTCGTATTATCTAATTATAATATTTTAAATCTATTACAAATTTTTCTAATAAATTAATTTACATTTTTAACTTTATAAAACATTTTTGATTCAATTTTAAAAAATAATATAATTTATATCCATAAGAGTTAATAGAATGCAAATGCATTGTGATACATAAGTAAAATCTAAGAATTCATTTGAGGGTTAGACTGATGTTGTGTCTCAAGTTAAGATTATTTTGTACTCAGATTAGTTTAAGTTGAACAGATTTAGACATATTCAAATAATTTTAAGGTTATATAAGTTATGATATATGTTAGGAGCTATCAAAGAATCTGGAATTTTAAGAAGGAGAAGAATATAGAGAAAGAAAGGCAGCACTCTCCAGTTATTTTATTGATAACCAACTATAATATCTTTAAATATGAAGACCAGTTATATATATACAAGAGGAATAGAGGGAACAGTTAAGAATCATTCTAACAAACTTACCAGATTCTCAACTGACCTCAGGAGACGGGAGAATGATGTAGTACAAGCAAACCTATCTACTTTCACTCAGAGAAACTACTAGAAATACATTGAGTAAACCTAAATCATATAAACTATCTCTAATATTCCCCATGCTACTAAAAACTTGATTCTTGAAACACCATGACAAAAGCATGCACCTGAAAAAACAAACAAACAACAAAAAACACAATTGTAAAAAAATAATCTAGGCCTAACAACACTATCAGCAATACTAGTGGAGGATATTAGCATAGGAAAAACAGCCAGCCTTGACCGATGCCTTTGAAACGAAGGAGCTGAAAAGGATTTGGTGAAGATGTCTACTATTTGCTCCTAAGCTGAAATCTCATTAATATGAAGCTTTTTAGCTGCTCATGAACAAAATACAAGTCTAATTCCACATGTTCAAACTTCGAGTGCATAAATGGGTTAGCTGAAACAGCTACAACACTCGCGTTATCACAACACAAAACACGCGTACCTTCAACATTAACATGCAATTCTGATAATAGAAATTGCAGCCACATTACCTTAGTTGTAGCACAAGCAACACTTCAAAATTCTACCTCTGCAATAGATCGAGCAACCACTTATTGCTTGCGAGAACCACAAGCAACATGATTTCCAGGAAAAAACACACAAAAACCTGTTGTGGAACTTCGATCATCGGAATTAGTTCCCCAATTGGCATCAACAAACCCTATGATAGCCAAGCAATTTCGAGGAGAGAACCTTAACCCAAAATCAATAGTACCCTACAAATATCGAAGAATACGTTTGACAACATGTAGATGAACATCACTAGGAGTTTGCATAAATTGACAAACCGCAAAGGCAATATCAGGCTTGGTGATTACTATGTACTGGAGAGCACTAACTATGCTTCTAAACTCAGTTGCATTTTCAATAGAACTCCCATCATGAAGAGAAAGCTTATAGTGAGCAATCATAAGATTAAGTAAACTCTTTGCATTGACTTAACAATAGTCCTCCATTTGAAGCATAATGAACCTCTACCCCAAGAAAATACCTGAGTAGACCTAGATTTTTGAGAGAGAAAACTTTATTAAGCTTGGTGACAACTTCCTCAATATCATCATTATTATCTCCCGTAATGATAATATCATCAACATACCCTAACAAATAACATATATTGGAATTAACCTTCTTGATAAACAATGAAGAATCTGACTTAGTCAATTTTAATCCAGTAGAAAGCAAACATTCTCAAAGTTTCTCAAACCATACCCTTGGGGCCTGTTTAAGACCATAGATGGCCTTGTGAAGTTTCCACACTAAGTTACCATTTATACTTTTCTCTTCAAACCTAGGAGGCTGGGACATGTACACATCTTCCGCCAAATCTCCATTTAGAAACACATTGTTGATGTCAACCTGCCTTAGAGACCATCCTCTTGTTACAGCTAAGGACAAGATTGTTCTGACAGTGACTGGCTTCACAACAGGACTGAATACCTCATTAAATTAATCATTGTTTCTTGCATCCAAATTTCTTTCGGTCTTAAACAACCATTTACAGCTCACAACTCTTCTATTTTCTGGTAATTGAACAACTGTCTATGTCTTGTTTCTCAAGAGATCATTATACTCTTCTTGAACCGCAGCCCTCCAATATGGACACTTCATTGCTTCTCGAAAACTCCTTGGTTCTTCATTGGGTGACACTGCTTGAACATGAAAAATCTTTGGTTTCTTGATGCCATTTTTACTCCTAGTTGTCATAGGATGCACATTCTCACTTGCTAATAGAGGCAGTGACAAAATCATACGAGACTCAACATCAGGCTGTATATGATCCCTTGAGAAATAAATTTCTTGGTCCTCTGGTGCCTCAGATCCTTGAGGGTCGAAACCTTGCCTCTCAAAGTTATGACACACCCCTCTTGACCTAGCATCATCCAAATTTTGATCAAGCATATCAGCAGAATTTTGATCAAGTATATCAGCAGGTATATCTACATTCTGTAGATATCCTGAATCTGGAGTAGAAGTAAACTCTGTATTTGTTGGAACACCACTTGAGTCACTTGACTGGAAAACATCATTGTTACCTTCTGACTGATGCACACCATCAACAAAAACTTGACACTGTACATGAACCTCACTAACAACATCTTGCTATTGTACATCACTGTCACTTTCTCTTATAGGACAGTGGAGATCATTGTTACCTTCTGACTGATGCACATCATCAGCAAAAACTTGACACTGTATAGGGACCTCACTTGCAATATCTTGCTGTTGAACACCACTATCACTCTCTCTTATAGGAGAGTGGGAATTTACAGTACTTCTGATTATTGTATTCTGCTATGACCCTATAGGAGTTGTAGGATGTTGCTGGGAAGTAGCACCACCCTGTTGTTGCAAACCTCTGACAGCTGAATCCAATGATTCTTTTCCTATGAAAGCTAATTGATTTGTACACCCTACTTCTGAACCAGCACCAGACACATTTTGTTGCATCCTTGGTGCAAAAACCAAAGGTAAATCTACAACAACTGAAGTAACTGAAGAACTAGGGCCAGAGTTAATCTTTTCAATTGAAGGAAAAACATGTTCATCAAAGATAACATGCCTTGAGACAAACTATAAAACCTAAGTTTGATTTTAATATAACAAATTATTTGAGGATTTAATTGCAAAATAAAATAAATTTTAAGTACTTTAAAGTCTCACAATTGACAAGGATTTTAAACTTAAAAATTATTTCTAAGTCAAAACTTAAACCCCATAAATCTTTCTAAGTGTTTTCAAAGCAAAATTGAACAATTTCACCCAGGCATTTTGATACGCCTCTCAGGTGCTTCGATACGGCCTCGAAGTATAATGCCACTGTAAGAATCTGTTTCGATACAGGTGAACCTGTTTCAATACGGTTCCATCTGTTTTGATATGGCCTTCATCAGGGCTTAAGGTTTAAGAGTAGCATACCGATACGGATACAACCGTATCGATACAGGGTTAAGATTTTCAAATCTTCACATTTATTATTTTACTGTTGCCTTGTCAGTTATGGGGAATCAGAATTTTTGAAAAGTGGTTAAACAACTTCGATATGCCTTCGATGCGTATTGAAACATGTTTTGACAGTTTCTCAAGCGAGCAAAACGGTATCGATACAGCCATGTCTGTTTCGATACGCCCTTCTTATTGTGTTTCGATACGCCTTCCCGCCTATCAATATGCCCTTTTTATTTTAGCACAACGACTCTTTCTATTTTGGAACATGTATCGATATGACCTCTCGTGTACCGATATGGTCAGTTGCAGTTGAGCATTTATTGCGGGAAAAATGCAGCCCAACGACAATATTGATGATGCCAACCAACCAAATGGTTAGGAATCAATGAAGGGGTATAAAAGCAAGCCTCCAAAGCTACAACAACAACTAATGATCAAGTCAAAAACATCAAAGCAAAAATCCAACCTCTTTGTGCCTTTTAGAGTCAAATCCATTGTACCCACTTGTGTTATTTCATTGTATCCATTTTATTTCAAGTTGGGTTGAGTGATCTTGTAATTTTGGGCAAAATATCTACCTTTGAGAGACTATTTTCTAGTTTTCATCTTTCTTGTATAAAAGAGTGTTCTTGATTGAGCTTTGGGTAGAAAGCTTAATCGGTTTGTAAGGTTTCCTCCTAATTCGAGAAAAAAGGAAGAATTTCTAGTGAAATTGGTTCAAAATCCTTTGTGGGAGCTAAGGTAGTGGATGTAGAGCTTGTTTGAAGCTTGAAACACTATAAATCGTTTTCCTTTCATTCTTATCATTTCAATTTTCTCCCTCCAAAATTTTTATTTCCAATTCACCCGCTCTTGGCTAATTGTCATCGATTGATCAACAAAATAATTGGTATCAGAGCCTAACTCTTTGAGGAATTAAAATATACAAGAGGTGATCCTTGAAGTGTTTCAATCGACCATCATTAAAGCCATGGCTTCTACCTCCGGCAACAATATGTATGAGAGCCAATCCATCACCAAACCACCCTTCTTCAATGGGACAACTACCTATATTGGAAGAACTGGATTAGGCTATTCATTAAATCCCGCGATTACGTTCTTTGGGATGTAATCGAAGACGGTCCTTCTATTCTAATGAAGCAAGAAGGTGATAGACAAGTTCCCAAGGCCAAGCACAAGATGACGAATGAAGAAAGAAGAAAGCTACAAGTAAACGACAAGGTTTTGCACATGCTCTTTTGTGCACTTGGACCGAATATGTACTCGAAGATGTCTTCGTGTACAAGTGCAAAAAAGGTGTGGGACACGCTCGAGACCACCTATGAGGGTACCAACTACGTAAAGGAGACCAAGATTGGACTCCTCAACTTAAGTTATGAGAATTTCAAGATGTAACCCAATGAGAATGTCACGAAGATGTTCGATCAGTTCTCCATTATCGTCAACGGTCTCAAAGGCTTCAGAGAGGTTATCCCCAAAGATAAGCTTTTTCGGAAACTACTCTATTCTTTTCCCGAGTCATGGGATGGGAAAAGAACTGCCATCATCGAGGTAAAAGATTTGAAGATTTTGAAGCTCGATGGTCTCATGGGTTCTCTTCTTACTCATGAGATCATGAAGCAAGGAAGAGAAACAGAGAAGAGAAGAGAAGAAAATAAGGTCAAAAAGAAAGAGGTAGAGAAGAAGAAACTCGTAATTGCTCTCAAAGCTTCTTTTGAATAGAGTGATTCAAGTGAGGAGGAAGATGAAGAAATGGCTATGCTAGCCAAAAGATTCTCTTGGTTCATGATGTCCAATAGAGGAAGAAAGTTCAACCGAAAAGGAGACTTCAAGAACAAGAACAAAGAGGAAGAGAAAGATCAACTCATATGCTATGAGTGTAAGAAGCCGAGACACATACGAACCGAATGATCCCAACTCAAAATGAAGAGCTTCGGGAAGAAGAAGAAGCTCAAGGGAAATGTGGCTACTTGGAGCGATTCAGAGTCATTCGATGAAGAATATCAAGAAGTCGCCAACCTTTTCCTCATGGCTTTTGAGGAGGATCCAAATGTAACCTTTAACTCATCATCTTTTGATTTTACTTTCGATGAGCTTCAAGAAGCTTATGATGAATTGCAAGAGGTTTATGATGAATTGGTTGAGAAGTATAAGGAATCAATTTTGAAAAACAAGAAAATTATCTTTGATTTAAAAACTCAAAATGATTCCTTATCTAAAACCAATTCGGAACTTGAAAAGAAGGTTTTGGATTTACAAGATGAAAAAAATATTTTGAAAAAGAAAATATTGTTTTGAACAATATTCTCTTAAAGTTTCATGATGATCACCACAAGGCGGTGAATGATCTCAAAGCTTCCTTGAGCAAAGTTAGGACAAATAGTTTTGGAAAATGACAATCTTCAAAACCCAACTATGTGAAAAAGAAATTTAATGGTTACAAACAAAGAGGCTTCCAAAGACCCTGTAGAGGTAAGAGAATTAGAAGTGTGTGGGTTCCTAAGGACCTAATTGCTTCTAATAATGTTCATGCTTTGTCTTCTTGGATTCCTAAGGGGACCAAGATTTTTGGGAGCTAATTCTCATGGACCCAAAATTATTTGGGTACCAAAAGTCAAGACCTAATCTTTGTTTGTAGGGGGAACATTGCTACAAGGCCAAAGCTCCAAGTCAAAACACTTGGTACCTTGATAGTGGATACCCAAGACACATGACTGGAGACAAGAGTCGATTTGTGGAACTAAAGGCAAAGAGTAGTAACCTAATGTGACAACTCCAAAGGCCACATTGAATGAATTGGTTCCATTGGTAATCACTCTTCCATACTCATTGATAATGTTTTATATGTCAACGGTCTAAAACACAATTTATTGAGCATTAGTCAATTATGTGATAAATGTTTTAATGTTCTCTTTGATGTTAATGGTTGGGAAATTTTGAACATTGAAACAAATTATATTGTGCTCATTGGTCATCGTATAGGAAACATATACATGATGCATCTAGATGACATTCATACATCCAATGCATGTTTAGTAGCTAAAGATGAACATGACTCATGATAATGACATAGAAAACTAGGGCATGCAAACATGAGTGTTTTAGAAAAATTGGTTTCCAAAAATCTAGTTAGAGGTTTGCCTAAAATTAAATTTTCTCATGATCAAATTTGTGATGCTTGTGCTAAAGGCAAACAAAAATGAGTTTCTTTCAAATCCATTAATGATGTCTCAACTAGTAGAGTATTACAATTGATCCATATGGATCTCTTCGGTCATATTAAAACCGTTACCTTGGGTGGAAAATCATATGCCTATGTGCTAGTGGATGATTACTCTAGATACACTTGGGGTTCTATTTTTAAGTACCAAAGATGAGGCTTTAGAAAAGTTCATCACATTTTCAAAAATTTCTCAAAATGATCTTGGTCAAACTATTTCTCATATTCGAAGTGACAATGGTATCGAATTTCAAAATCTAGGTTTTGAGAATTTTTGCAACTCTAATGGTATAAGCCATAATTTTTCCGCTCCTCGCACTCCTTAACAAAATGGGGTTGTTGAGAGGAAAAATTGAACTTTAGAAGAAATGGCTAGAACCATGCTTTGTGAAAACAACTTGCTAAAATATTTTTGGGCGAAAGCCACTAATACCGCTTGCTACATTATTAACCGAGTAATGATTAGGCCAATTTTAAAGAAAACTCCTTATGAGATTTTAAAATCAAAGAAGTCTAACATTAGTTATTTTCATCCATTTGGATGCAAGTGTTTTGTTTTGAATAACGGAAAAGAAAATTTGGGCAAGTTTGATGCTAAAAGTGATGAAGCTATATTCTTAGGATATTCTTTAAACTCTAAAGCTTATCATGTATTTAACAAAAGAACTTTAGTTGTAGAAGAATCTATTCATGTGGTTTTCAATGATAACCTCATTCTGAGGAAGGATTATTGTGATGATGATGATGTAGGAATCATTGAAGCCATTGATGGAGGATAAACATCAAAGGTGGACAAGGTTTAATCCAAAGAAGAAGCACAAGATCCACCTCCAGAAGCCTTGAAGGACATGACTCTAGAGGAAAAGAAAGTGAGCTACCCAAGGAAGTTCAACTATGTCAAAGGTGGTGAGATTTTGGGTGATCCATCCAATAGGGTAATCACTAGACTTTCTCTTAAAAATGCTTGTAATGTTGCATTCATCTCATGCATAAAGCCTAAAAATATCAAAGAAACATTAAATGATGACTATTGGATATTGGCTATGCAAAAGGAATTAAACCAATTTGAGAGGAGTCAAGTTTGGACATTAGTTGATAGACCTAGTAATAAATCTACTATAGGAACTAAATGGGTTTATAGAAACAAACTAGATGAGAATGGTAACATAGTGAGAAACAAGGCTAGACTTGTTGCTCAAGGTTACACTCAAGAAGAGGGAATTGATTTTGATAAAACCTATGCACCTGTAGCTAGGATAGAAGCTATTAGGATGCTTTTTGCATTTGCATGTTTTCATGAATTCAAGATTTTTCAAATGGATGTCAAAAGTACATTTTTAAATTGTTTTATTAATAAAAAAGTGTATGTAGAACAACCACACGATTTTGAAGATCCAAAATACCCAAACCACGTTTTCAAACTTTCAAAAGCTTTATATGGTTTGAAACAGAGCTTGGTATGAAAGATTATCAAGTTTTTTAATTGAAAAAGGTTTTGATAAAGGAAAGGTGGATACTACACTCTTCATTAAAAGAAAAGGCAAAGACATTTTAGTAGTTCAAATCTATGTTGATATTATCATTTTTGGTTCTACTAATGAATTGCTTTGCTAAGTTGATCAATTAAATCATTTGGAAAAAGATCAATTAAATCAAAGGGTTAAAACAAGATTAAACCAGCTTTTCAAAATAGATTTAAACTCCCTTAAACCACCTTTTAAACCATTTCAAATCTGTAAAACACGTTCTCACTCACCGACATGCGAAACCTCAATTCGTCAACGAGCAATCAAGCGTTCGAAGCCTCTAAAGCTTCACCGGTAGCTTCTGAAACGTTCTCCCCTATTTTAACCACATTATAATAGAGAATTAATGCATCATAATGCATTCAAAACCCCCAAAAGCAATCCCTCAACATTGCCTTGCTTAAAACCATCAGAACACCTATCTAAAACAACCGAAACAACTTCGATTCATATCCAAAACTTAACCTAGCCATAACCTAACACTTCCAAGCAGCAATCAACATCAAAAGACATCTAAAAGCCATCTCATAACATCCTTATACCTCTAGCAACAAATAAACACCCACAACACCTCAAAACTCATAACTAGCAACTCAAACAACTAAAGATTCATTTGACTTCGGGATTCCATTGATAAAACTAACCCATTAACATTATAAGATATCAAAATCATGATATAATCTCATCATAAACTCAGCAAAATAGATCCGAAACAAAGATCTCTCAATTTCATCAATAAGATATTAATTAAACCAATTTTCCTCAATTAACTCAACAAAACTTATTAGAAAACATTTATAGAAGGATCAAGAATGTGAAAATTTCAGTAAATAACCTTTCATCAGAGGAGAAGAACGAAACCTTACATCCAAGGGATGTTTTCCCCTTATTTGGATGGTTTTACATGAGAAAACAAGATTAAAACAATAAGATTTTGATAGAAATTCATTAAGAAATCATTTGGAAAAAGATCAATTAAATCAAAAGATTACCTGAAGGCTTTGAAGAAGAAATTGTTTTTTGGCTGAAGAGAATTTGAGAGAAGAAGTTACGTAAAATTTATTTTAAAGTAATAACTTCCAACTAAACCCTCTCCATTAATTATATCTAATTAAAAACACTTTAGAATAATCCAATTAAGGGATAAAGTCTGTTATTAGACTTTAGGATCAATAGCTCCTTAAAAATTAAAAGTTCTCATCTTTTTACAAAACAGTCACTAAAACAGTTTTATAAAGTTTATAATTTATTCACTAAATCGAAATGTTTAACTCCCAAACACCATTTTCCAAAATTGACTTTACCAAACTCTTATATATATATATATATATATATATTAAAATGATTTTAGACTATTTTTCTATATTTTTATCACCTTTGAAAATATTAAAACTTAATTTAATCCTAAAACCGACTCGAGTCTATAATTCCGGTCCATCGGACCCTTAAACCAGTCTAAAGACCTTTAGGCCCAAAACCGGGGTGTTGCAGAACCAATTAGAGGATCTATTTACCAAACCATTGGATAAGGAAAGCTTTTGGACTCTTAAGAGAGAGTTAGGTCTTATTAGCCTTTCTTGAACCTTTAGAGCCCTTTTTAGTTAAAAAACTTGCTTGAATTTGATTGATTGCCATACTCTTCTAATTTTGTTCCTTTTTGCATCTATGCTTGTTGCTAGGGGGAGTATGTATCTATTTTTGTCCATACATGTTGCTTATATGTCTTATACATACATTTAGATTCGACCAAAATTTAATTTTTGGGCACCTTGTGCCCAAAATGCAATTTCTGGCACAAGGATCGAAAAGGCTCTAGGCATTTCGATACGTGTTCAAGAACAGGTTTCGTTACAGGAAACCCTATACCGGTACGATGATTTCTGTGGTCAAAATGCATTTTTTGGCACAGACGTATCGAAACAGTTCTATGCGTATCAAACGGTTCCATGCGTTTCGATATGTGTTCTTGAACAGGTTTCGGTACAGATAACTTTGTACCGGCATAGTCTCGTATTTCGGTACAGCTTCGAAAGCGTTCCAATACACATGTTTTGATACGCCATGTGGTGTATCGGTACGCGATGTCGTATGCGTATTAATGAGTCTTTAAAGGGTTTTTTCTTTACCTAAATTTTCTCTAAAGAAGCCCTAGCCAATTTTTACCTATAAAAACACACCAAATCCTTTAATTTTTCACACAAACTCTTCAAATCTTTTGAGGGTTCTTGCTCTTCACATCAAATCAAAGCTATTTCATCAAGCTAGTGCATCATATCATCCTCATTCATCCATAATCCATTATCAAAGTATAAAATTCTTTTTCTAATTCGTTTTGAATTCTTTTTTATTTTTACTTCGAATTTATGTTTTTAGTACATATATTTTATGGGTTTTAAAGTTTTTGTAAAAAAAAATCAAACTAAAAATTATTTGATTCGAATATAAAATTATATTGTATATTTTCCTATACCATTTTTCAAAATTCTTTTTACCAATTTTTTTATATTTATATATATTTTTAAACTATATTATATAAGTTTTTTTAATTATACCTTGAATTGTTGGATTGAATATTAGACTGAATTTGATGATTTATGCATACATCGCTTTTGTGCCTTGTTTTCTGAATTTCAAGTTTTTATAATGGCACCTAAAAAAAACCAAGATAGAGTAAAATTGAAGAATCATCCAACAATAATGATGTCACTCGTCTTAACCTCACCTTTATCTACCAAAAGAGTTTTACCAATCCGTCGGCTACGGCTCACTTCAAACAATACCAGAATTATCGAATTCATCGTGAGCGTGTCATCTCTATCCCTTTTTTGAATTCCGACCGTTTTCAATTCAGATATCTTCCCTTATTAAGATGATGGAATTTCATGCAATTTTTTGCCGTACTCGGTATTTTGTATCGCAACCTTGTTCTCATATTTTTTTTCTAATGCCCTGTGTATTCCTAGTCACGATCGAAGCACGGTCATTGCTATTGAGTCTTATTTAATGGGAAAGAAGATTCAGATTGATCCAACTAC
This sequence comes from Hibiscus mutabilis, assembly GCA_019671005.1. NCBI lineage: Eukaryota > Viridiplantae > Streptophyta > Magnoliopsida > Malvales > Malvaceae > Hibiscus > Hibiscus mutabilis. The sequence continues at coordinate 51,478,784 of CM033721.1, read as the reverse complement.
TTTAACCAATGTTTTCGGGTTTGAAAATAAGGGTATAGTTGATGAAGACTCTTTAGGGCATGTTCTTAGCGGCTTCGTGACCGTTCTTGATGCCCATGATCGCATCCTTCACTTGTTGATCACTTGGTGGTTCCGCCCATCCGATGGAAAATTTTCAACGATCTGACAAGTCGACGACTTTTGGATCTGATGCTTTCGTGAAGAAAAACAACCAAATCTTGCTCAAATTATGTTTGCGAAGCTTGTTTATCTTGTTCAACATCGCCATACTCCTCTTGTCTCATCTTTCACTTATAGCACCACTTTAAGTCAATTGTTCTTAGAGTTGGAAATTGATTGCTCACATGATCTTGCCGAGCCTCTCGCTAATCATATTGACGAACGTTCTCTCCACCGTTCAAAGTTCCAATATCACAATGGAGAATGGCTTCGTATCATGGATCTTCCTCAAGGAGTTGCACCTAAACTCGAAGTGCAGCCCCTCAAGCTTCGGTAGCCCAACCATCGATGGATGCTCTTATGGCCTACCTCAATGAGCAGCTCACTTTATTGCATACCACTATGAATTCAGGGTTTGCTAACATTGACACTCGGTTCACTTCCTTGGAGGAGAGAGTTTACCTTCATTGAAAGCCAACAATCTTTTATGGATATTTCTCTCACGGCCTTTCATGGAGAATTGAGACAATCCCAAGAAAATCAAGCCAATGATAAAGATGAAGATAGTGAAGATGATGAAAATGCTCCTTAGTTTTGCATTGCACATCATGGCATAACATCTTAGGATTTCTTATTTTGCACCTATGTTTATTGTTTCATGAACTTATGCTTTGAATATCTATGTTTTTAGGAATTAAGTTTGGATTTTAATGTTGCTTTGAATCTTTATGCTTAATGGTATTCAAGTTATTTGCTTTATCTTGCTTATATTCTATTGCCTTTGAATTATTTTATTGATTTTGATCTAACAAAAAGGGGAGAACTAAAGTAAAGAGCCAAAATAAAAATCTATCTCAAAGTAAGGGAGAGTTTTTCAAACTACTTAAAAATTTAAATTTAGTTTTGTTATATCAAAAAGGAAGAGATTGTAAAATCTAATTTTAATTTTGATATAGCAAATTATTAGAGGATTTAATTGCAAAAGAAAATAAAATTTTAAGTACTTTAAAGTCTCACAATTGACAAGAATTTTAAACAAAAAAATTATTTCTAAGTCAAAACTTAAATCCCATAAATCTTTCTAAGTGTTTTCAAGTGTTTTTTTAAAAAAATTGAACAATTTTGCCCAGGCATTTCGATATGCCTTTCAGGTGTTTAGATACACCCTCGAAGTATAAGGTCACTGTAAGAATTCGTTTCGATACAGGTGAGCCTGTTTCGATACGAGTGTTTAGATACGGTTCCATCTGTTTCAATACGGTCTTTGTCGGGCTTAAGGTTTAAGAGTAGCCTTCCCGCGTATCGATACACCCTTTGTTATTTCAGCACAACGACTCTTTCTATTTTGGAACAGATATCAATACGGCCTCCAGTGTACCGATACGTCGGTTGTAGTTGAGCATTTATTGAGGGAAAAATGCAGCCCAACGGCTATATTGATGATGCCAACAAACCAAACAGTTAGAAATCAATGAAAGGGTATAAAAACAAACCTCCAAAGCTACAACAACAACTAGTGATTAAGTGAAAAATATCAAAGCAAAAATCCAACCTCTTTGTGCCTTTTAGAGTCAAATCCATTGTACCCACTTGTGTTATTTCATTGTATCCATTTTATTTCAAGTTGGGTTGAGTGATCTTGTAATTTTGGGAAAAATATCTACCTTTGAGAGGTTATTTTCTATTTGCCATCTTTCTTGTATAAAAGAGTGTTCTTTATTAAGCTTTGGGTAGAAAGCCTAATCAGTTTGTAAGGTTTCCTTCTAATATGAGAAAAGGGGAAGAATTTCTAGTGAAATTGGTTCAAAATTCTTAGTGGGAGCTAAGGTAGTAGATGTAGAGCTTGTTCGAAGCTTGAACCACTATAAATCGTTTGTCCTTTCATTCTTATCATTTCAATTTCCTCCCTCCAAAATTTTTATTGCCAATTCACCCCCTCTTGGCTAATTATCATCGATTGATCAACACAACACAAACACTCTACCATTCTCATCTAAACATTTATACCCCACACTATAGCCAAAGAAAATACATTGTTTAGACCTAAAATCCAACTTATGTCGATTGAAAGGCATCAAAAAAGGATAAAAGGCACAACCAAAAATCCTCATAAACAAATAATTTGGTGCCTGTTGAAACAACTGCTCAAAGGGAGACTTACCTTTTAGCACCTCAGTAGGGAGTCTATTTATGAGGAAGACAGCTGTGGTAAAGGCATGATTCCAATATTTTAGAGACAGACCAGCTTGAGCCAAAAGGTAAGTCTTATTTCTACTATGTGACGATGTTTTCGCTCAGCTTGGCCATTTTGTTCAGATGTATATGGACATGAAATCCTATGTTGAATACCATGAGTAAGTAGCCAAGTCGACAACCCTTAATACACAGAACCACCATTCATTTGCAAAGCTTTAATTTGATAGCCAAATTAAACTTCTACCATCTTCTAAAAATTGAGAAAACACAGAACAACCTCTAACTTTCTCTTAACCAAGTATAGCCAGGTATGCCTGCTATAAACATCTACAAAATATACATAGTACAAGAAACCATCTAATGTAATGGGTGCAGGTCCCCAAAGATCAGACACTACAAGATCAAAAGCAGATTTGTATTTAGTTTCTAAATTTACAAAGGGAAGTTTGTGTGCTTTCCCTTACAAACAAGTAGACACAGGAGAATCTTTATTTTCAGTAGCAACAACATTATAATTATTTAAAACCTGCCTAAGAACATTCTTAGAGGGGTGCCCAAGGCGTTTATGCCATAAATCAAAAACATTAGAAGAGGAAACAACGCTATAAACTGCAGCACCATCAGTCTTGAAAGTAGCCCTAAAATCACTCATCCTAGAAGAAGGGAACAACTCATACAAGCCTTCATGAGTGAGCTTCTCTCGAAGAAGAACACCTTGAGTTTGAGAGTTTCTCACACAACAATCAGTAGCATTAAATTCTACAACAATATTGTTATCTTTAGCAAGTTGTGACACAGACAGTAAATTCTTTCTTAGATTAGGAACATGCAACAAACTATTCAAAATTAAAGGTTTACTAGAAGTAGATAATACACCCCGACTAATATGAGAAATTCGAACAGCAGCACCATTACCCATAAGGAGTTTGTTTGTACCTATGTAAGGAGCACCAGATTGCAGATTTGCCTGGTCATGGGTGATATGATGTGTAGCTCCTGAATCAGGACACCACACACCATCTCCTGCAGTAGGCCATGGCGAGGCTGTTACATTGAATAAACCAGAGGCAGAAGGAGTAGAAGATGGATGACCACTAGTAGAAGAAGGATCAACAGACAACCCATTACCTACAAAATGAACAACAAGACTACCCATATCATGCGTGTAAACTCCATGTATAGTTGGAGATGGTGAAAAATTTCCATAGGAAGCTGAAAAAGGTGGATAAGCCCCAAAATGTGTCCCAGACAGAGTAGAGTAGGACCCCTGAAAAAGTCTATACTATGGTGTTAGAGTGTGATTATAAACTTGAACAGCTGGAGCATCTGAATTTGCACTAAATTGAATACAACCTTCACTAGAATTGTCACCGTTGTTAGAGTTAAGGCCCTGAAAATTTTTGTCAAACCTATACCAACACTTAAGAGCCACATGCCCATAGCGAACACAAACTTGACATTGTGGCCGATTCTGAGTATACCTTCCACGACCTCTGCCTCTATAAGTATCTCCACCTCGTCGGCCTCTAGAGTCTGAGAATTGCATGTCATCATGATTGCCCTGCGGTCCTTGCGTAACTCCAACTTCAGATGCTGGACTCCTTTGTTGTACAACCATATTTGCATGAAAAAGCAAAGTTTCTTGAAAAAATAGCTTTTGGCGAGCCTCACAATCCAAAAGCATGTTAGTAAGGGCTTTAAGAGACATCACCTCGCCAGAGGCAATAGCTATAAATGACTCAAACTCTACGGATAAACCAACAAGAACAACACTCACTTGTTCTTGCTTAGTGACCACACTCCCTGGAGTATTAAGAGAATCACAAATCAGTTTTATCTTAGCTAAATACTCATGTATCGTCAGACCACCTTTCTTCTGAGTGTGCAAACTGTGCCTAAGAGCAGAGGTTTTAGCACTAGATCGAGCAGAAAACATTCTAGTGATCGTACTCCAAATAGCTTTTGTAGTATTACAGCTGGTAAGATGAGGTAAGACATCTGCACAAACCGTAGAGAGCAACCAAGAAGATAGAAGTTTGTCTTGCCTTTGATACAAAACAAACTCTGGATTTACAACTCTAGCCCCTGCAGAGCTTGTTACAAACTGAGTTGGAGGATTATTATTATCGGAAATAAAATTTGTAAGACCATAGCCATCGATAAAAAAATGTTATGTGATGCTTCCACAAAATATATGTAGACTCAGCAAGTTTAACATCTTGTTTGGGAATCTGCTGAAACGACATAACACTAGAAGAGCTAGCATCAGACTGACTTGAAGCAATATGCGTATCTTGAGTCATTCTAACAAATGAACAGATTTCAAAACCACGGACACCTAACACAGTTCAAGATAGCTCAACACTACAGCCAAACAAAAGAAGGTTCAAGTTGACACACGCCAGAAAGCAAGCAAACACGATAAAGAGCAAAAGAACAGAGATCCAGGCTGAAACGTTGATGCAGACAATATCACAAACAGATAGAGGGCAGAAATAGCAGAGAACAAGAGAGCGAAGAACCAAGCTGATGCAGTGCTACAAGAATCTCTAAAACAAATTCAAGACAGCTCAATTCTAGATCTAAAAATACGCAACATGAATCACTGGTTTGATTCTTCAAAACTATGAGTTACCACGAATCAAACGTCCTTGCAATCTAAAGCATATTTTGAGAAGTAAGAAGCTAGAATCAAAACAGAATCACTAATTGATAAACGATAAGACACATCAATCGAACGTCACTATCTAATTTGAAGCCAAATCCTTTCAACAATTAGAATTCTAATGACAAAAAGAACCTGATTGAAGTGAAAATCCAAATCATTTGAGTCTTGATTCTGAAACTGCATCAGTTACGGATCACAAGAAAGAAGAAAGCGAACATCAATGCTCGAAGCAAACAAGAGAAATCAGCGGAAGTAAAGAATCCAGGATCTTCAACGGCGAATGATACCATGTTAGGAACTATCAAAGAATCTGGAATTTTAAGAAGGAGAAGAATATAGAGAAAGAAAGGCAGCACTCTCCAGTTATTTTATTGATAACCAACTATAATATCTTTAAATATGAAGACCAGTTATATATATACAAGAGGAATAGAGGGAACAGTTAAGAATCATTCTAACAAACTTACCAGATTCTCAACTGACCTCAGGAGACGGGAGAATGATGTAGTACAAGCAAACCTATCTACATTCACTCACAGAAACTGCCAGAAACCTAAATCATATCAACTATCTCTAATTATTATATATGTATTAATTATTACCATCTAGTTTTCTTCGTCATGTGTACACATACTTTTATTTTTATTTGATGCAAAAATAATTTAAATTTATTAAATATAAAATATTCTAAAAGTTAACGATTTCATATTTACAATGTTTATTTTTTTTACGGCCATCATGTTTCCTATGTTTTTTAAGAGATGTTTTTTGTGTTTAGAAGACAATATGTAAATGTTACAATATACCTAAATAATTATAAAATTATAACAGTGAATGATAAAAATTTATCCTAAAATAATAGTAACTAAAATAGCTTAGAGTAATAGTAACTTGTCGTAAAATTATTAGAAGTACAATTATTATTGTAAATGTTACAATATACCTAAATAATTATAAAATTATAATAGTGAATAATAAAAATTTATCCTAAAATAATAGTAACTAAAATAGCTTAAAGTAATAGTAACTTGTCGTAAAATTATTAGAAGTACAATTATTATTGTAAGTAACTAAAATATCATAAAATAAAATTAAAATTATAATAACATATGGAATCTTTTGCCTTGGATGATGTAACGATCATGTTTAACATTTTTATTTAAAACATACTCATAGTATGAGATCTAATTGGTCTAGTGACAAAGGATGTTCATATTGCCCTATCTTATATGAGTTCAAATCTCGCTATGAGAATATAAAATATCTCTATTTAATAAAAAAATATACCCATAGTTTTAACATTAAAAAAATTAATATATAAATCAAACTAACGTTATAGGCCCTAAAATAATAAGGATATTTTTATAAATAAAGATATTTTAATAATTTTACAAAATTCAGACGTGACCTCCATAGAATAGGCCCTTATTGATTATGGAGGAGATTGTGGTCCGGGCCTGTTAATATGAGTTTGTTGGGCCATACTCTTACCAATTAGAGGGTTCTGTAATCAAACTTTGAAAACATTATGGGTTTAACCAAAAGTTGTGGAAGCATTTCCAAGCTTGTATTGGGCATTGACATACGTAAATGGAGCGATTGCACATGACCCTTTAAAAAAAGTGACTAAAAATAATGATCAAACATAAATTAAATATTTATGAATTTTTATATTTAATAATTAACAATTTACGAATAGCTTGCACTATTCTTTAAATTAATTGTAAAATTCGAACAAAATATTAAAATAAATTTTTAGCACCTTATTATAATTCTTATATATCAAAATTAATAAAGATAATACTTAATATTTTAAAACGTTTGAATCTTATTAAGTATTACTATTATTGTTGTTGCTTCTGCAGAACAAAGTTTTTCAGAATTAAAGTTGTTGAAGTCATTCTTGCAGAAATTAAATCGCAAGAAATGTTAAATGGACTTGCTTTTATGGCAATCTAGAATAATTTTTTGGAAGAAGTTTATATTAAAAATGTTGTAGATGATTTTGCTTCAAAGCATGCAAAAATAACAGCACTTTTTAAGTGAAAATGTTAGATTTATAGATGCTTATTAGTGAAAATGTGTTGTTCAAGTAATTAAACAATTTTTTGTATTAAGGTAATTTTATTTTGAAAAATGTTATTTCTTACAAAGTATATATTAAGGGTCTCATTCTAATAAATTCTAATAAATAGCACAAGTTCCCTAAATCTGTGAACCGCCCTGCTTATAATGCAATATGAATAATTATGATTTTTCTTCTCATCTCAAAATTGAAATGCTTATTGTTTTGCAATTTTGTTAATATGCAACTGAACCCCCCTCTGTTATATGGTATCAAATTTCTATAAGTTGAAAGCAAATTGATTATTTCAGTAAAAAAGAGAAGCAAATTTATTATTTTAGTAAAAAAAGAAGAAGCAAATTTATTAATCTGCAAAGGCACAACAAGAGTGCAGCAGCAGCACACTGAAACTTTGGCCACTGGCTTACAAAAAGATACTAAACAAAACAACACATTAGTATGACAAACAAGAGAAGGGAATAGGACTCACCCTCCAGCCTTGCAAAGCAAAGCAGTGCAATGAAGTGAAGAGAGAGGAAGCCACAATGCCAAAGGATCCAAGTTGCCCTATTAACTGAACCGAACCACCCTTGAAATGAAGGCCATTCAGATTCACACAATCTCCATTAAAACCCCACTAGTTACCGCAGCCCTCGGAAGCAATGAAAGAAACTTCACCATCAGCAAGAAACAAGGAGCTTCGGCCACCCTTGCTCGGCTATGAAACCAGCTGAGCAAGGGTCTCCTGGCCATGATGGTGCAGAGTAAGAGGGTTTGATATTGAAGCTTTGTACGGGTTAATATAGGCTTCAGATTTTGTTGGTCATAAGGGCAATTAAAGGGGAAGTTTCAGTATCTTCCAAGGGATATGCCATTGCGTCACCCACCAGCTCTATATGATATCAACATCTCTTTCCTTTTCCTTTTTCTTTTTTCAAGGCTCTAAAATTTTATATTGTGAATGACTTACCTTTCCTTTTAATCACATGGAGGCTCATAGCTCTTTCTTTTCTGGTATAAATAACGTTTATATTTATAATCCCTGGTGGTTTTTGATAGGTGTAATAAGAACAATCTCACATTGTGTTGAAAAAAGGACAGCTAAAAATGAGTTAAATTAAATGTTTACAAAGAAAAAAATAAAAGATTAGATCTGGACCCGTAGTAAAACACATGGATAAAATAAAATATCGCTGTATTCAGTAGGTTTTGAATCTTATTATACTTATTTTTATTTAAAAATCAGCCTACCACGCACATAACATATCAGCAAATAATTATTTATTTTTAAATTGAACGTCTCATTTTAATAAATTGTATGACCTCTAAATTTTTAAACCGCTCTATTTTTAATTTTAAAGTTGATTTTGATAAATATTGAAGTTCTGATTTTACATTCAGAATGAATCCTTGGCATACCTTAATTGAATATAGAGTGAGCCATTGGGCGGGTGCTAGAGTTACTTATTATTATATCCTCATTATTGACTTGTAGAATGTGTTTGAATTGAAGAAAAAGGTGAAAGAGTGATATTTAATGGAGTTCGGTCATTTTCTTTAGGATTTCCATGTTGTTTTCATGACATCAGCGGTATCATTCTTTTGTTCTCTCAAGCTCATAACTTTGATTCTCATTTTTATTTGCTGATGGCGTAATGTTTTGGGTGAGTTGGGTACAATAAAATGATTTAAGATTAAAAAATAATGCAATATAAAATATTAGAAAACGCACAACTTAAAATGTTACCATACAACTTACAATGTTATAGTTTTAGACAATATTTTAGGTTGATAAATTGTTTTTGAAAAATTTTAAAATTTGATTTGTTGTTTTATGACAAGTTTGAAATTTCTCGTGAAAATGCGAAACCTAAAATGTTATAAAAAAATATAACATTTTAGTTGTGTGATAATATTTTAAATTGCGTATTTTCTAACATTTTAACTTGAGCTTTTTTTAATCTTAAATTAAGGCCCACACTCTAGAATCACCCTAGTGCCTTTGTATTTTTTTTTTTTGCTGAAAAGAGGTGTGATTCCAATGATCAATAAAACATCTACTATGTTAGTATATGTCTCGTTAAAAACCTCCTTAACCTAGGTTGAGGAAAATAGTACATATGCTAACATTTCAAACAAGACAAACTGTTGGATCACGCTGGTACACCCCACGGCGCAGCAAAAAAATTATCCGGTGATTACCACCAGAGATCCATGTACGAGGAACGAATCAGGGTGAATAAGGGTGAAGAATTACTTGTTTAAAATCTGGAATTCTGAATTTGGAGAAGATAGATATCCAATCACGATTTCATGATGTCGATTCCTAAGTCGCAACAATAACGCTCCGACCTCTACGTAGTTCACCCAATTGAAACGAGAATATAAAACTCTCTAAACTATTTAGATGTTTTTTTTTCCAAAAGCATTAATGATTGCTAGATCTCTCATGTCTTTATATAGCAGTTGAAATCCTAATTCAACTCATATTAAGATTTCAATATATATATTAATGTATATAATCCTAATTTAACTTTAATTAGAATTTCAATATATATATTAAATATATATAATTCCAATTCAACTTTAATTAGGATTTCAATATATATATATATTAAATATATATAATCTGTATTCAACTTTAATTAGGATTTCAATATATATATATTAAATATATATAATCCCAATTTAACTTAATTAGAATTTCAGTATATATTAATAAATATAATCCCAATTCAACTAATTAGGATTTTAATATATATATATATATATATTAATATATATATATATAATATCAATTCAATTTTAATTAGGATTTCAATATATATATATTAATTTAAATCCAATTATATTATTTATATATATATATATATTAAAATAGTCATAATTACAGTAATTATTTTATTTTAATATTTATCTAATAGTTAAATTATATATATATATATATCAAATATATATTAATTTAACTAAATTCTTGTACAACAAACTTGTATATATATAATTCATTTAATATATGCTCATTTCAACCGTGTGTGTAACCATGTAGGTTCATGTAACGTTAGTAGTAAATATTAGAACATTTATAATATTACAAACAATGAATGACATCTAGCAATATGTCATTGTCACCTAAGTTACAAGAAATCATGATTCGACAAAACTTTTTTCGTGATTAACTCTTTTTCATGTATTACATCCTTTTGTCCTTTATATCTAGATTGGACACAAGTCATGGAACAATCACACTTGTATAGTTCAACTAATATTTCTTGATATCTTGAGTAGACTATTATAAACGAATATGATATCTCATATCAACTTATTCGAGCATGGCCATGCATTTCTAGTTTCACTCAATCAAGTGGCCTACGATATTACTCCTATTATGTAGGAGGGAAAATCCTATCTTGATCAACCATATCCTACTACATAGATTGTGATATATCCAATATCAGTCTTTATAGAGTAGTCAGTTATGACACACGTTTGACTGTATCAAATATGTCACTTACAATGTTGAAATAATAATGATCTCAAGTATGAGGATCATACATGTAGTTATCACTATGAGCAATATTGTGACTGTCGCATAATAATCCAAGAAACATGCTCATAGCGGGTCAGTCCAGTATGTCGTTCTCTAACACATACTTATTTATTGATTTTGACATCTCCATGTCAATGACAAGACTTTGTCATCAATCAACTACATATTAGTCTTAATGCATTATTGTTGTCTATTCCCACAATAATAATCGACTAAGAACATTTAAGAGTAATCATATTATTCTAAGGACTTTATTATAATTCAGTTTATTTATGCATGCAGAATTGTAACTGAAAATAATAATAGCGATGCCTCTTTATGAATGAACAAGGTAAAAACAAATGTCATTTACAATCATGTTATGATTGGTCTTTGGACATACTCTAACAATCTCCCACTAGCACTAAGACCTTTTCGAGGATCGATGACCTTTTCGATTAGTTGAAGGATGCTTCTGTCTTCTCAAAGATAGACCTACGATCTGGGTATTATCAAATGTTAGTGAAGGAGTCTGATGTTCCAAAGACTGCCTTCCGAACTAGATATGGCCACTCTGAGTTTCTAGTAATGCCTTTCGGGCTTATGAATGCACCTGCAGCCTTTATGGACTTAATGAATCATGTATTCCGGCCCTATCTAGACAAATTCGTGGTTGTGTTTATAGAGACATCTTGATCTATTCTAAGGACACTACCACTCATGAAGAATATCTCCAGATTGTGCTACAGACTCTCTGGGAGAAACAGTTGTACCTAAGTTTAGTAAATATGAATTTTGGCTATCTGAAGTATCCTTTCTGGGACATGCGATCTCTTCTGCGGGAATTCAAGTTGATCCAAAGAAGATTCAAGTGGTTCTTGATTGGACCCCTCCGAAGAATGTTGGAGAAGTTCGTACTTTTCTGGGCCTTGCAGGCTACTACCATAGATTCATTAAGGGATTCTTGATGATCGCTACACCATTGACAAAACTTCTCCTGTAATACCCCAAATCATGGCCTAGTAACATGTCATAAACTAATTAGAACTTAATTGTACAAACAATCTTCAAATTAGAAGAATTAAGTAAACCTAGTGACTAAATTAAATGGATTGATAAAGAAGTGGCCGAATCATGAAGGATCAAATAGTAACAAATTGTAAATGTAGAATTGAATGCAATAAGGATATGTAATTAAGGATTTATGAAGCAATTAGACCATAATTTGCCAAGTGGAGGCAAATAGTCAAGCCATGTGATAACAACATGGCCAAGTGGCCATCTTTCTATCATCTTCTCCATCTTGGCCGAAAATTACTCTCATCCATCTAAGAAAAAGAAAACCACCATTGTAGATGAAAGAAGCTTGCATGTGATAACAATTGCATGAAAATTGAATAGCTAGGAAGATTGTAAGTGGATTCTAAATCCTTCCTCCCTAGCAACTTGTTTGAATAAGTAATTGATGATGTTCTTGTTGTATAAATTGAATTGAATGATTGTTATGTATGTTAGGATCATGCTAGCTTTTAATTGAACTTGAAATTGTGATTGCTAGTAGCTAAATTGCAAAAGGAACTTGTTGTCACTGAATTTTCACATAACTTCTTTACTTTAACTATTTTTTTTGTTTAGGTAGCCTTATATTGCAATTAATATTAGGATTATTTGAATGTAACATTGCTAATATACTTAAGGTATTATAAGATTAATGTAGTATTAGAATAGATTAGGTCTCATACAATGTATTATAATTAGTATAATTGTTAGTTAGAATTATTAAATGTGCCGTATGTTTTAATTAAGTATATAGTTGTTTATGTAGAATTAACATAGGATATATACACTAGATACTAAAACCCAAAAACATAGAATACATAACCCAATTGTAATTAAAAATAAATAAAAGGTCCATTTAATTCAAATCAGAACCTATTAATAAAAATACAAAAAGTCCAATATACAAAGGCCCGTCTGGCCTGTTTATAACCCAAGAAGAAAACCCTAACTCTCGTATTCTTCCTTTATGCGCAGCTGAAGCAGGACCGTTGGATCAAGGGGCAGATCCAATGACGTAGATCATGCCAGCTGGGGATGATATAACGCCTCAACTCCTCAACCGTTCGATCAAGATGCTATCCAACGACCCAGACTGCTTCGGGGTATAGCACGTGGATCACCACTCGCGCGTGGCAGCCATGCGTATGACGTTTCAGCTCTGGCCAATCACTTCATCTTCTCCGACGCTTCACTCGCTTCGTTTGTTCCTCGCAGGCGTCGTTCGAGTCATCAAAAACATACAAATAGAAGAAAAAAAGGGTTAAATCCCTAAATCGGGGCAGAAACAGGTCAAGATAAAATCAATAGGGATTAAAATCCCTAATTCAAAGCCCTAGCTGGAAAAATCAGAAGCAAAACAGGAAGGGATAATCCCTAATTCAAAGCCCTGGGGAGAATCAAGCTACGATTACATATGCAAAAGGCAATTCAAAACCAAAGCAATCAGAGGGGAAGAAATCATGGATTTAGGCTTAGGATTTAGGCAACTCTTGTACTATAAATAACACTGTAAATCATTGTAAAAAAGAACGATTCAAGAAAGAAATTAAACATAGCAATAGCATTCAAAATTCATAGGAGTAAGCAGTTTATAATCATCGTTCGGAAACAATAAAGAGAAGCAAGTTCTGGTAATTTTCCTATCCATTTACTTTCAATCTCAGTTTAAATAAAGAAGAAAAGAATTATTTTTACCTTTTTTCTATTCGAAACGTTGCCAGAATCTGGAAACTTTGTCGGAATCTAAAAAATCTAGTTTTTTTTTCGGGAAATTCACCACCGGTGGAAGGCGGCCGGCATGACGGACCACCACTGTGTTCTTCAATTCATGAAGAACACGATGAACATCTTCAGAGGATTTCAATAGAGCCGTTTTTGATCCATTTTGGGGGGAGGTTATAAAATGAAATCTATTGTAACATTTGGAATATATACTAACCCGTTTGACCTGACCCGAACCCAAGTATAACCCGCGCCTTTCTTTCCCGGATCTCACGCGGCAGCTCTCCAGTTTTCAATTGTTTCAATTTCGTCCTTTTTCCTTTCAATTTGGCACCTATTTTAAAATTGTTTTCAAATTAATCTTCACCTTTTACTTTCTTTTAATTTAGTCCCTGATTCATATTTCTTTTTTAAATAAAGTAAAAAAATGCTTTCTTTATTTAATTTTAAGTAATTACTTATTTATTTAATTAATTATTTCTTCTATGCCTTTTATGTATATATTTGTATGTATGCTAAACTTTAAGATTAGGGACTTAAAACATAGATTAGTGACATGTATGTTGTAAAATATTCTTCATTTTCAATAAAATACACTTAATTATATTTAAATCTTAATAATTAAAAGGAATATAGACATTTCTTTAGGACTATTCACTATTTAGACTTTAATTAAAATTCATTAACACATTTAATTTTCCTGTTGATTTGTTAAAAAAGTGAAAACCTAATTAATGCGGTGTTTTATCAAACGGGAATGACGGATTAGCGCCAAGAGTGTTGGCGATGATTAAAGTTCATTTCTCGGGCGATAAGGCCTTTAAAATAGATTTACATTCATTTTGCGGACAAATAAATCGAAATTTTGTGAACTTACAAATTCCAGTTTTAAAAATGCATTTTGGAAATCAATTAAGGTAGCAATTTTTGGGCGTTGTGGGGGTGCTAATCCTCCCCCACACGTAATCGACCTCGAACATGTTTTCTCTTGTTTTCGTGGACCAAAATGTAATTTTGATAAATAAAACGTTTTATCAAAATACCCTAATTTTCAAAGTGATCCAATCACACTTTTTTTCAAAAAAGATTGGTGGCGACTCCATGATTTTAAATTTTTTTCCAAAATGTCAAAACCTTCCTAAAAAAGGGTTGTGACAGAAATGTATATAAATTAAGAAATGTGTATATGATTGGAAACAGTGTTGAATTTGGACTGTTTTGGTAGTGAAAATGTTTAAGCATGTTAATTGACTATAGAACCCTGTTTTGATCATGTTGGTAGATAAATTGAGAATTGATTTGAGTAAATAAGTTGCTGGAAATGTGAAAGCACCTAATTGGATTAGTTAAATTTGGTAATGGAATGCTCAATTGGTAAATTGGATGTACAATGTTGATCAAATAGATCAAATTGGGTTCAACATGATAATGCCCTGTTTTAAGCTCATTGCAAGGTGAATTAGATTGACCTAGACATGTAAGAACATGAAAATGAATTGAATTTCCATGTTAGAACCTTGTTAAAATGAGTTAAGAAGCTAGAAACTCAACCTAGTGTAATCTGCCCAGAATGCTCTGTTCTGGGCAGTAATTTTGAAAATTCACTATAAATTTTATAAAATGAATTTAAGGCTGAAATTTTTATGGACAATACCTTGATATGTCTAAATTCATTAGGAGAAAACAAAACTGAATTCTGGATTGTATACTGAATTGAAGAGAATAAACACTAGGGACAGTGCAAACTGTCCAGTGTAGCAACTTACCCTGTCTTTAAGTTAAAAACTGTATTAATTGGAAAATAATTAAAATGCAAGCCTTGTATGGTTATAAACAAAATTACGTTATCTTTCCAACGGTGTAAACCAATTGAAATTCTGACGTACGGAATGAAAATTATGCATGATTAAGTGAATAGAGTGCAAGCTGTCGGGCAGCAGCAGTATAGGTAATTGTACACTGTTTTGTGGCAATTTGTAAGCTGTTTTGTAAACAGTTTTAGGACATTGATTCTGCCCTGTTTTACATGAACTAGAGTATAGATAAGTGTAGTTAAGTGTAGTGGAGAATGTATATGAACATGCTGCCAAATTTGTGAATGTTGTATACTTGTAACCTTGCCTTGATTGAATGACTTTGTGAACTTGTTTTGATATGTGTTTGCTTGTAATGTGTTAGAACCAGGATTGAACTTGGTGGAAGAGGAAAGATTGGACTAATATAAAGCTAGGAACAAAGGAGTGTGGATCCAAGACTAGTTAAGCTTGGAGTATTGTGAGTGTATTATTTCTAGGGTTAGGACTAGGTGTTAACCAATGCATTCTTGTTTACATTCTTGAAATGCTTAAATGAACCTAATAAGGACTTGACTTAATAAGGGAAGAATGACTAGTAATGCATGAAATTTGATCACATCTTGAATACATGTTTTATTTCGAATGCTAAGCATGTTTAAATGGTACATTGGTGCTTGTATGTGTCATGATGCATGTGATCAAATGTTAAAGAAATTGCTTGAGATATCATCTCATCTTGATGAAATGAAACATGAAAATTACATGATATGTGAGATATGGCTCAATTGGCCTAAGGGCCTAAAATGAAATGAACTTGCTTGACATGATCTTGAACTTGATAACCTTGTATAAATGGTAAATCGAACAAACTTGGTAGCTAGTTGGACTAGGTAGAAGGGCATGCCTTAGAGTCTAGAGCTCATTGTGTCAGGGTAGACTACGGTCCAGGGCTAAGGCCCCTATTTGGTGACAGACGGAGGGTACGTATGTGGTCTTTGGTGACAGTAGGAGGGTTGACCAGCACTACGGTGCATCTTGTGGCGACAGTTGGTTGGAGACTCGATTACCTATACAAACTAAGTATCAAGGGGTTGTTTAATTGATAACAAATGTAATAACATTCCTAAAACACATGTGACTTGTCTTGAAAGCTATGAATAGTATGTTACTTGACATGAAAGCCATGAATTGTATGTTACTTGTCTTGTAAGTATGACTTTCTTGATTACTTATTTTGTAAGCATGGTGTGCTTGATTTTTGATATGAATACACGAAGTATGATTCCATGTTCTTGTTCCTTGATAGCCGAATGTTTGAAATCCTTAGCTAGGATTATCTTGATGCTTGAAAGCCTTAGTTAGGATCATTCTAATGCTTGAAACCCCTAGCTAGGTTCATTCTTGTTTAAATGACACAAAAATTGATATAATAAATGGTTAGAACTAGTTACTACCTCACTAAGTACATTCTTGTACTTATCACTCTTGTTTCATTCTTCCCAACTACAGGATAAAGGATTCAAGTGTTGCTTGATCTTGAAGCCTGATTACTTGAGCTCGAAGCAATTCACAAGAATTGTCTAATTATGGTTTCATACTTGTTTTGTATATCTCCTAGATTGGTGGCACTAGATTGTATAGAGTTTAGCTTGATCATGCATTTTGGTACTTGTATTTATTGTTCTTGTATGGGCCTATTATGTCATGATCTTGGATGACATTATGAAACATGTAATGAACTTAAATTTCATGTAATGGAATGTTGTTTGCTGCGCATATGATGAATTTGTATTGGAATGATCAAATGTTTGATTTAGATTACCTTGGAGCATTCGAATGACTCACTTAGTGTACATGTATAAGATTGAATGAGTAGCATGAAATGCTTCATGTTTTGTTTGAATTGAAAGTAGAATAAGATGAACCATTCTACTTGACTCACCAATCGAATGCTTTATAGGATGTTAGGGTCATTTGTGTGTGTGAATAAACCATGTTGTATGTATATTGTATGTTTGAATAGGATTGCCGAATGGTCTATATGTTTGAAATAAGTTACACTAAATTGTATGTTAACATGGTCATGTATATTGAATTTAGGTATGACATTAGTACATGCAACAAATTAAGGAACATTGAAATGAAATGGAATTATGTTGCACACTAGGGTCATTCGAATGATTAAGGTATAAGATGAACTTAAGTGAACCATGAAAGTAGTAACTTATAGTGTAAGCAATGAAAGAAATCATTTAAATTGCCTAATGATCTAATCGAATACCTTCATGTTTGGAAATCAAAATTTGGTTGCTTGTTTGTTAAGTAGTGAATGTTTGGTTGCTTACTAGTTAAGTAACTCATCTAATAGGGATGAGTTATCAAATCTTGCATTGCCTTGATCCTTGCCTTGTATTGTATTGCTTGTATTGCTTGCCTTGTCCTTGCTTGGTAACGCTCCCGAGCCGATTTGCTACTAGCCCGGGGTAGGGGGTGTTACATCTCCGTAAAGAAATTCCTTTTGTATGGACAGTGTAGCATCAAATGAGCTTTGATCAACTTAAGCAAGTCCTGACGCATGCCTCGGTCTTGGTGCAACCTGAATCATGCAAGGACTTCACTATGTACAGTGATGCCTCCCACTTGAGATTAGGTTGTGTATTGATGCAAGAGGGAAAAGTCATAGCCTATGCCTCACGTTAGCTTAAACCACACGAGCTAAACTATCTGACTCATGATCTGGAGCTAGTTACTGTTGTGTTTGCCTTAAAGATTTGGAGGAACTATCTTTACGTCAAGAAGTGTTACTAGTACACTAATAACAAGAGCCTAAAATATCTTTTGACTCAGAAAGAGTTGAACCTCCATCAAATTTAGTGGATGGAACTTTTGAAGGACTACGACTTGGTCATTGATTACCATCCCGGTAAGGCCAATGTTATGGCTGACGCTCTTAGTCGGAAGCCCACTCCATCCCCGAGATGTTTAAATGCTCATTTTCAGCTTAAAAGTATGGCAAGTTGTTGGCTGAATTGAGAGTTCAGTCAACCATCGTGTCCTGAATCAAAGTACTCCAAGAATCTGACGATGAGTTGCAAGCTCTTATTGCTAAGATCAAGGATAAGCTAGATCATGACTTTGCCATGAATTCCGAAGGTTTATTGTGCTTTTGAAGTCGTATTTATCCCTGGCAATGATGATATTCGGAACCAAATTCTGAGTGAAGCTCATTCAAGTCATTTTTCTGTTCATCTTTGGGCTATCAAGATGTATAAGGACTTAAAGGAGCTATATTGGTGGTCTGGTATGAAAGGTTAAATTACAAACTTTGTGGCTAGATGTTTGACCTGCCAATGGGTTAAAGCCGAACACAAGGTGCCTACTGGTCTTTTGCAACCTATTGAGCTTCCATAATGGAAATGGAAACGTATTACGATGGATTTTGTAAGTGGTCTACCAATGAAACCTTAAAAAATGATGCTATTTGAGTTATTGTAGATCGATTCACCAAGTCTGCTTATTTTCTTCTGGTGAGAATGGACTTTAGCTTGCCTAGACTTGTTGACTTGTATATTTGTGAAGTCATCCGTTTTCACGAAGTTTCTGTACCCATCATCCTTGACCGCGATCCGTGTTTTGCATCCCGGTTTTGGAGAACCTTACATGAAGTTCTGGGAACTTGAGTGCACCTAAGCACTACTTTCCACCCTCAAACCGATGGCCAATTTGAAAAGGTTATTCAGGTAACCTTATATCTCTTCTATCCATATGTATAAATGTTTTGTACCAATCCCGATTCTTCCTTGTAGATTCTGGAAGATATAATACGAGCCCGTGTTATTGATTTCGGACATATGTGGGAGAAATCCTTACCGTTAGTGGAGTTTTCATACAACAACAGTTACCAAGTTTCGACTAAAATGGATCCGTATAAAGCTCTTTATAGAAGAAGATGTAGAACCCCTCTTTGTTGGACCGAGCTTGGTGAAGGCAAGGTGTTAGGCCCTGACTTACTTTGGGAAACTAAAGAAAGGGTAACCATCATTCATGACCGGCTCAAGGATGCGTTTGACAAGCAAAAAGCTTATACTAATTTGAAAAGAAGGGACATTCAGTATGATGTTGGTGAGAAAGCTTTCCTTAAAGTGTCTCCATGAAAGAAGATCCTTCGTTTTGGCAAAAAGGGGAAGCTCAATCCTCGTTCCATCGGCCCATTTGAGGTAATCGAGAGAGTTGGACCTGTTGCCTACCAACTGGCTCTTCCTGAAGAGTTAAGTCATATACATAATATCTTTCACGTGTCTATGCTACGAAAGTATCGGTCCGGTCCTTCCTATATGATCGAGCCAGAGTTTGTGGAGATTTAGTCCAACTTGACGTACGAGGAGGAACCAGTGGAGATCCTTGCACGAGAAGTTAAGAGATTTTGAAACAAGTCTGTGCCCTTAGTGAAAGTCCTTTGGAGAAGTCACTCAGTGGAAGAAGCAATGTGGGAGCCAGAGGAGACGATATAGAAGCAGTATCCTCATCTTTTCGGTTAAAGTGAAAATTCAAGGATGAATTTTCTTAAGGGGGTGAGTTGTCACACCCCAAAAACTGATCTAGTCAGAATTAGGTTCCAGTGATCAGAAATTTTGTACCGATTATGCCCGAATAATGCAATTGCTTAATCATTGTAATCAATTTTGATGTAATGAAAGTCATTTGGGGCTTAATCAAATTTTTTGGATATTTTTGTAAGGAATGGAGGTGAATGGTTTCATTGAAAATGCTGAAAAAGTTGGATTTAAGCTAGGCGTATCGGTACGGTAGGACCTGTATCGAATGACCCAACTGTTTCTAACTAACTTACCCAATTCAGTCTAGCCGTATTGATATGGCCATATGGTGTATCGATACGGGTCCTTGTCAAAATTATTTTAGTGACTAAATTGAAGGGATTGGAAATAAGGGATGACTCACCTACTTGCTTGCCATCCTTTCACATGGGATAGCTAAAAAAAAGATGACAGTCAATTGTCAATTGCCAAAAGAATTGTAAAAAGATATGATGGGATGAAAACAATTGTTTAGGCTTTCCTTTGCACAAGGGAAAGCTTTTGATTTGTTCTCTTGGGAGGTAAGAAATAATTAGAGTTTAAAATTGTTACTAAAAAGAATTAGAAAAGCCATCATCTTTGTTTTGCTTCCCCGAAACCATTTGTACCCTTGTTTGAAAAAGAATAAGCGCACACCTCCATTGTCATCTTCTACGTCAAGCTCAAGCAAGCACCTCAATTTGATCTTTGACCCTTGTGTGATTTCAATACACCGATTGAAAGCTTGTAATTGGGTAAGTCTTGTAATACGAGTCAAGCTGTATCGATATGGCCTTGCATATTTGGACTTGGTAAAACAAAGCGTATGAATATACAATAGGGGGTGTATCGATATGTATCTTGGCAGTAAGGTCTGGAAAATAAATTTTATCGATACGAGTTTAGGGCGTATCGAAACGGGTCAACCTGTACTGATACGGGTGATGGCGTATCGATACAAGATTTGGGTAGAGTCGAATGAAGATGTGATTTGTGTGTACCCTTATCGATACGACCCCAAAGGTATCAATACAGAGGTAGTTAATTCTGTTAAAAGACTTAATCTATAGTTTTAAATAGTTTACAGATTGGTCACTAAACTTTAAATGGTCTAATTGGATAAGTAAATGACCTCCGTTAGTAACGAAACTTCATAAGCCAGTATTTGGAAGGTTAGATTTTAAATTAATAACATGAATTTCAGTTAAGGTCCTTTAACTTGTAAAATTTACAGTTCAGTCCCTAAGTTCAGAAAAGTTTAAAATTGACCCCAAATTGAGTAAGCTATTAATAAGTTAGTTCGATAAGTCGTAAAAGAGATTAATAAGACATTCCGAATAAGATTTTGATCTCTGTTTAAGCTTTCGATATTCAAATATGTTTTTCGGTAACACTTTCCGATCCGGCTCTATACCAGGCCGGGAAAGGGGTGTTATAGTAGACCCAAAGACCAAGGTATGAAACCTTAACCCTTTTTGTTTTTTTTCAATTCGAGTAGCAAAAATAAGAAATGAGATTTTTACCTCTGAAGGTTTCTTTTTTTAATGATGTTGAATCTCAATATATGGATTGATTACATTCCTTTTATATTCGATTATTTTTTACAAAATAAGCAACATTTAAAAGATAATCTTGTTGATGTTTTTTGATATGATGTTCCCTATTTTTTCTAATATTTTTCTCTACACGATGGTTGGAAGAGGATGGTGACCGTACGGTGGCGACGTGATCTCTGATAGTGACGCCACGTAGATTGGAAAGATGAAGCAGTTGGCGCGTCGAGGAAGCTGAGTAGTCCCAGCGGTGTGCTGCACGCGTGTGTAGGGAAGCTGGCCGGTCACCTCTACTTCATCTAGACCATTTGATCAGATTTGATCCAACGGCCAGATCTTGGCTGCGCAAATGGAGGGATGACGAAATCATGTTTTAGGGTTTTTAGGTTATCAAAATTGGGCTTAAGCGGGCCTGATACAATATGTAATATTATGGGTTTTATATGTAATGGACAATTATTAATTAAAACGAGCTTGTTTTATTACTATTATGATCTATTTTATTTTGTTTTTTATAATAACAATAATAATATTTAAACATTGATAATAATAATAATAATATACCCAGATAAAAATTAGTGATTACAGGTGGCCTTTTTTGCTCATTCTTGTGAAACGAGAATACAACAAAGATCATAAGCACTAATTTTTATCCTACTTCCTTGTCTGTAGCCTCAGAATCACGAGTTATTATGGAACTTTTTGCTTTTTCTCGGTTGATTCTTCAAGCTGCGAGTTCTTCGATGACTCGATATCTGTCGTGTTGGCACAAGAAGAACTCTTAACGTCATGTCCGAAGGTTATACTAATGGCCTAAAGGAATTAAGAAATGGATTAACGCCAAAAAGGCTACCAAAATCCCTTAAAATGGTGCCCCATTTCTACCTATTTTGACATCAAACAAAGGTTTAACATCATGCCCGAAGGACTTATCATCATGCCTGAAAGACTTACTGGTGGCCTAAAGGACTTAACATCATGCCCGAAGGACTTACTAATGGCCCGAAGGACTTAAGAAATGAATTCATGCCAAAAAGGCTACCAACATCCCTTAAAATGATGCCCTAATTTCTAATCTTAACATCAAAAGAAGGCTTAACATCATGCCTGAAGGACTTACTGATGGCCCAAAGGACTTAAGAAATGGATTCACACCAAAAAGGCTACCAAATGGAAATCTTTAATAGGATCTACCTCTTCAACATGAAGCCATAGATCAAAGTCTTCAAATACCTGTTTAAAATAAGCAAAATGTTTTAAGTTAGCATGTAAGGATTAAGAGATCTTCATATAAGCTTCCGTCCCTTGAAAGGTCATCCCCAAATTTCTTTTATTTGCTTCTTTGTTATATACTCTTAAATCTTCATCTTGTCAATTGGACATTCGTCTCAAATCTGATTTAGCAACATGTGTCACATCCCTAAAACTGACCTAGTCTAAATTTGGTTCCGATGACTGGAAATTTTGAATTCGATGTGAAAAATGTTGTAATAATTGACCTTTGTACCCTTTCTTTATAATGAAATCACATCTTGGTCTCATTTGAATAGTTTAAGTCTTCCTTGTATGAAATTCAAAGCCAAATTGCAAATTCTGAGCTAGGCGTATCGATACGGTCAAGCCAGTATCGATACAACCCAACTGCCAATAACTAATTTATCTATTTGGGCATGAGCGTATCGATATGGGTTCCTTGCTTCGAATATGTTTGAAGCCCAAACTAAAGGGAGTTGAAGCAAGGTGCTTACTCACCTCCTTGCTTAGCTTTCCCCACATGAAAGTCATAAGAAGGGATGACTAAGTGTCATCCAATTGACAATTGAATGATAGGATGAAAATTGATTTAATTGGGTTTAGCAAACCCTTGGGGAAGGGTAAGCTTCTTATTGGTTTATAGGTTGGTGGGAAAATGATTAAGGGTGGTGTAGTTTAAATCAGAAATAAGACTTCCTCCCTTGCCTTTGAATTCTCCGAAAGCAAATTCACCTTGTCATGTTCATCTTTAACTCTTAAGCTAGCACCACCATTTCCATCTTCAAGCTTAAGCTAAGCTGGCACCTCGCTGGCCTACGACTCGAAGAGTAAAACCCCTATATCGATTTATTAATTCCATCATCTGTTAAGGTTTAATTTCGAAAGTAGGTTCCTTATATTCAAAAGGAAACCCATGAACTAGGGAGTTAATTTCGATATTCTGATATTGCCTACAAGTTTTGGTAAGCTTGAAATATGTTTCCGAATCCTTAAATCGAATTCTAATGCAACTCCTAATTTTGTACTAGGTCCAATAGTGGAGAAGGATCCCTTGTCATATCCAAAGGAAGCTAGGCACAACAGAGTTGTAATCCAAGAACCTCGTAATCAAGGTGAGTGTAGTTGTGTCAAGGGATAGGCGAGGAGCCATCCCGTTGCATTCGTTTATGTTATAATTGCATTTTGTTTAAAGGCTCACATAGAGCAAACATGTGTGGATGCTAACAACTAGCATAGTAAGTCTTTGTTACGGTTGATATAGGTAAGTTCATGTACTATGTTTGAAATATGCTATATGTGAATCCAATATGAATATGCTATGAATATGCTATATGTGAATATGCTATGAATATGCTATATGTGAATCCGATACGAATATGCTATGAATACGTATATGATATGATCCGTTATATGGAGCTAAGGCTCAATTTCGATTCCAGTATGCTATGGCCTACGAGCATAAAGGTAAGTTATATGATGAAACATGTATAACCTTGGACATTTGTGAGTTTTGGATACAATTGGCATGCCATAAGGTTATTTGAGTTCGTATAAGTAAGGGATTGAACTACAGTCCGGGACTACAGCCTATATGTGGGGGAGATAAGGATGGATTGTGTAAGGGATGCTATGCAGAGCTACGGCTCAAGGCTACGGCCTATTTTCTGTTATCTGTGGTTACGGCCTATTTTCCGATATATGTGTGGTGTAAAGGGGAATCCGCGTATCCGTTTGTTACATTGTCTAAGAGGAATGATATGTTTATATGATTGATAATTGTTATGCGGAAATATGATTTCGGCTTAAATGTATATGTTGATGTATGACCAAGGGAATTAATAAGTGTTATGTTTTGCTATGATTATGTGAAAGTATGATAAATGAATTAAGCTTGAGACTTATGTGATTAATAGTGTAATTATGATATTTGAGAATGATGTTATGTTATTCATGTCCATAGTATGCCATTTATGTCATTTAATTGCTTTACGCTTATTATGACTACCTCACTAGGATATGTAAGCCTAACATATGTATGTCTCATGCATTTCAGGATCCTAAAGCTTTTCAGACATCGATCGTGTATTTTGCGGTTGCAAGTCACTCACTCTGCAAGCATATGTATGTTCACTTTCGTTTCCGAACTCCTAGTAAGGTGGCATAAGGCTAGATAAGTTGTAATGACCTATTTTTGTACATTTGTATAAGCTAGTAGTGTTTAGGTGACGTATGTGTATGTTGGTGTGCTTTGGACTTAGTAAACTAGTTAAAATGGGCATTAATGCACTAAATGGTAAAATCCTAGTAAACGAATTCGAAATGCTTTAAAAATTCGCATACTATTAGAATTATCGTTTATTGGTCTGCTGGTAAAATCTGGTAATATTTGGACAACGTTTGCTAGGTTGATTCGATTAAAAACTAGTAAAAATCTGTCATTACAGGTCAGGGAGTATTGATACGGGTGATGGCGTAACAATATGGCCCTTGCATAATTGGTTTGGTCAACCTTAGTCAAACAGGGTGTATCGATACGGTTTGGGTATATCGGTACAAAATTTGGTCACTGGAATTTGGGATGAAAAATGGTATCGATACGGTTTTAGAGCGTACCAGTTGGGGTCAACGCAGTCAACTGGTATCGATACGGTCTTAGCTGTATCGGTACGGGCTTGACATCCTTTGAAACTAGAAATCTGGAATTAGGCTTAACGTATCGATACGGCCCTTAGTGTATCGATACGGTGTTTGTTAAATCTGCTATAAGTCATAAAAACAATATTTAGACAGTTTACAAATTGGTCACTAATAACTATATGGCCTAATTGATTAGGTTAACGACATCCGATAGTAACGAAACTTCACAGATTGGTAAGTTTAATTACAAGTTGGTAATAAAGAATTTAAATTAGGATCGCTAATTTATGAATTTTGCAATTTAGTCTCTAAGTTTGTAAAAGTTTAAAATTGACCCCATATTGAGTCAGTAATTGGTAATTAGGTCCACTAAGCCTTAAATAAGATTATTAGAACTTCTGAATGAATTTCTGACTCCGATTAAGCATCCGAATTCCAAATATGTTTTCTGATAACACTTTTTAACCTGATTTTCTACCAGACCGGGAAATGGGTGTTACAGTTGTGGTATCAAAGCATAGGTTTAGTCGATTCTAGGACTAAACCAAAGCATATTACGAGTCCGTATGTAGTTATGCCACCTTGGAGTTATTTGTTTATGATATCTGTAACTTGCAACTTACACGATTCAATTTTTCTGTATAATTAGATCCGAATATGTCTGCGCCTACTGATAGACACGCTGTGAATAAACCGAATCCTAGTTCCTCCTTGACTCAAGGGGATAATCTGAGGCCCGAAGCAAGGCCTGAACAAGTGCGGCAGAATGTCCCATCTCATCCTCCGCCAATGTCTCCGGCTCAACATGAGTATTTGCTGTCGATGGCTGACATGATTGTTGCGCGTAATAAGTGCTATGCAAATGTGCAAGTATACACGTCGCAAGTTATAGTATAAAATATATCGTCTCCATAGGGATTGGTGCCACTTCAAGAATCTAGTCTCTTGCACTGTAAAAAGTAAAAACACAAATAAAGGATTATAGGAGTTTAACTAATAAATAAACTAGAAAGCAATAAAGTAATAGAAAAGATGAGATCAAATGAGAGAGAGATACGCCAGGTTATCGTGAGTTGAGGTGTGATAGCCGATTGGATCGTCTTGGTAAAAGAGTGCACGGGCAACTCAGTTGCCGTGGCAACTTGGACAACGGGGTTTCCTTGGCAACAAATCGATGGTTGCCTGGGCAACTAGTTGGGCAACTACTTGGGCGTCTGGGCAGCAACCTTCAAGGTTCGGCAGAGCATTCTTCAATGGTTTCTTCTTATCCCTAAGTCGAAACTCTAGCTACTTGTACATGCCTTGATAATACATCCCTGCGTGAATCAATGGTGAACAACAACCAATCTTGCGCTCCTCTTAGCTGTTGAAATCCTTAACTTATTCCTAAGCCGGATTAATCTTCACCATCAATAGATTGAATAAAGATCATATTAATTCGTTTTTTGAATCTAACTCTCCCGATATTAGATAAATAGATGAAGTTACGAGATCCTCTCCCAATTCACTCGCAAACAAGAATAAGAACCAAGAATGAATAAACCTTGAATTAGAAAAGTGCAAACTCTTATTACCTAAACAAAAACTAATAGTTTTTCACAACCACAAAACACAATAACCATAGCCAAATGATTTAGTTCATGGCTAGGTTCCAAAGAAACACAAGATAAATAATCCCTAGCATGAACCCAATCGAACAAGAAAGAAAAGGATGAAGAAGGAGGCTTGTCGAAATCCTCCTTGCCCTAGATGCTTGTAAAAAATTCTCTCATCTTGCCTTCCTTGATGCTTGTCGAAATTCCCCTCTCTTGCTCTCTATGGATTGTCAAAATCTCCATCTTATTTATAGGGCTAGGCCAAAGTCCTTCTTTGAGGAGGAAGTTAAGTTGGAATTAAATTATCTTTAAAGAATATAAATCTTTATTATAATTATATTCCTACTAGAACTTCTCCTATCTTCTTGGAATTTAATTATTCTTTAATCTCTGCATGGAAATCAAATTCCTTTGGGTTTGGGCTTTGCTCCACGTCATCTTGGGCTTGTCTAGTCATCAATTTCGACTACCCTATCACCTTTGCTCTTGTCGACAATTGCCATGGCAACTAGCTCGGCGTCTCCTTCATGCATTGCCCTGGCAACTAGCTCTAGCCTTGTTTTGGCAAGTGATCCTGCACATACACACAAAACACACCAAAGCATCATCTTTTCCCACAAAAAACTACCAAGTTATGTAATCAAGCTCAACGATGGAAGGAAACATGGATTAATGCATGACTGGCTAATTATGCAACTAATATGGGTCTAAGTCTAACAATAATATGAGTAAAAAGGGTAAGAAAAATAGTACTTTTGAACACTTATTAATGATTAAACAAGTGGTTGTGTCTCTCCGACAAGAACCGCTCCTTCAACCCACTAAAGCATCTCAATTTGCTTCGAGAGCCTCTATTGATAAACTCAAATAGTACCCAGTTTACACATTCACCGGCCAAGACTTGGATAATCCCGAGATCACGGAATATTGGCTGTAGAATACTCTGAAAGTGCTGAACAAGAAAATGAGGTGCCCCGAGGAGTACAAGCTAGAGTGTGCCTTGGCATTGATTGCTGAAGAAGCACAGAGTTGGTGGGACACCGTGATGCTCACTGTGCCTGAACATCGAGTTACATAGGACTTCTTCCTTCAGGTGTTTCGTAAGAAGTACGTCAGTGACCATAATATCACTGAGAGGCATAAGAAGTTCCTCCATCTGAGACAAGAGGGAAGACTTGTGGAGAAGTATATCCACGACTTCTGCAAATATGCTTGATATAGTTCCGAGATCATCTGTACAGAGAAGAAGAAGTACTGAATGTTCATAGACGGCCTGTGTGACGAATTGCGTCCTTTCTTCGTTGCTTTGGAGATAGAGAACTTCCAGACCCTAGTCAATCGGGTGACTGCTACTGAAGCCTCTCAAAAGGCTTACGAGAAAAGAAAGGGAAATCAAGCCCGATCTGATAAGAGATTCTGTGATGATTCAAAGCCTTCGATGCCATAGAAGAAGGGAAAGCAGTAGGACTAGAAGTCTGCCACATTTCAGCAGTTGCCACGATCTAGGACGTGCCACAGTTCCAGTCTGCAGGAACATCTGTTACTTGTACAACTTCAGTGGATAGTACGAGTGGTTCCACGAAGGGTTCTTAGATTTCCCTGTGTAACTTCTGCTAGAAGAGGCACCCAGGGCATTGTCGTAGACAATCTGGATCGTGTTATCTCTATAGTGAATCTGGCCACTTTATCAGGTAGTGTCTGGAAAATCCAAATGCCCCTACTACCGTGGCTTCTCAGAATAATCCTAGTAAGGGAAGAGGAGCGAAGTAGATGCAGTCTGGATCCGCAGGGAGACCTCACAACACCAATGCCCCTCCAGCTAATCGTGACCCTCAGACTTCGGCCCAGATGTACCATGTTAGGGGTGTGAATATGAGGATGATCCTGATGTGATTGCAGGTATGGTGGAATTATGTTCTGATCTCGTTTATGCTTTAATAGATCCGGGCTCTATGCACTCTCTCATTAGAGCACCTTTGATTGCTAAGTATGCTTTAGAATCTGAACCTGTTGCTTTCGAGATGGTCGTCTCTAATCCGTTAGGAGATAGTGTGGTTATTCGGTTGATCTATAAAGCTTGCCCTATAAGGATCCAAGGGATCCCATTTCCGGCCAACTTGATGGAATTACCCTTTCAGAAATTCTATCTCATCCTAGGCCTTGATTGGCTAGCTAAACATCAAGGCTGGGTGGATTGCTCGAAGAAGAAGTTATATCTCCGTAGACTCGGTAAAGAGAGTATAACCTTGATGAAGTCCAAACCCGAGCCTAAGAAGACTCTTATGTGTGCCATAGAGTTTAAAGAATATCCAAAGCTCGAGAATGTGCCTATAGTGAAAGAGTTTTTGGATGCGTTCCCCGATGAACTTTTGAGACTCCCTCCCACCCGTAAAGTGGAATTCGGGATAGAAGTGTAACATGGGACTACTTCAGTTTCTATTACTCTGTATAGAATGGCCCCGGTGGAGTTAAGAGAACTAAAGGCCCAAATATAAGACCTTTTGGATAAAGGGTTCATCTGACCAAGCTTCTCACCCTGAGGAGCACTAGTTTTGTTTGTAAAGAAGAAAGATGGATTAATGCGCTTGTGCATTGACTATTGTCAGTTGAACAAGGTGACAATCAAGAACAAGTATCTGTTACCAAGGATCAATGATCTCTTTGATCAATTGAAAGATGCTTCTATCTTCTCAAAGATAGACCTTCGATCCGGGTACTATCAAATGCAAGTGAAGGAGTCTGACATTCCAAAGACTGCCTTCCGAACTAGATATGGCCACTATGAATTCCTAGTAATGCCATTTAGGCTTATGAATGCACTTGTAGCCTTCATGAACTTGATGAACCGTTTGTTTCGACCTTATCTCGATAAGTTTATAGTGGTGTTCATAGATGATATTCTGATCTATTCAAAAGATGCCACAACTCATGAAGAACATTTCTGAATTGTGCTTCAGACTCTCCGAGAAAAGAAAATATATGCCAAGTTCAGCAAATATGAATTTTGGCTATCCGAAGAATCCTTCCTAGGCCATGTGATCTCTTTTGTGGGAATTCAAGTTGACCCAAAGAAGATTCAAGCAATCCTTGATTATATTCCTCCGAAGAATGTTGGAGAAGTTCGTAGTTTTTTGGGCCTTGCAAGCTACTACCGTAGATTCGTTAAAGGGTTCTCACAGATTGTTGTACCCTTGACGAAGCTTCTCCGTAAGGTCACTCCTTTTGTATGGACAGTAGATCAGTGAAAGAATTTTTGATCAGCTTAAGCAAGCCCTTACTCATGCTCCTATTTTGGTGCAACCTGAGTCGGGTAAAGACTTCACTGTGTACAGTGATGCATCCCACCTGGGATTAGGCTATGTATTGATGCAATGATAGTTTTAATCAGTTTGTTCTTAATTTCAATATGAATGAAATTAACAAATCGTTGCCCCAGTTTCTTGGTCTGTTAAGAACAACAGAGAACAACATGAAAAGGGTTGGCTGCAAACCTATTCTGATGGTCCAAAAATATAGTAGAAAGGAAAGCCCAACACCAAGGCAAAGCCAAAGCCCAACAAAGGAAAGGATGCATTGAAACCCAAAGGAGGAGTTGCAAAAGAAGGAAAGTGTTTCCATTGCAACAATGATGGATATTGGAAGAGAAACTGCCTTGTCTATCTTGAGGACATCAAGAAGGAAAGAGAAAATGGATAGTCCGGATTAGATATTTATGTTATTGACATTAATGTATCAACATCTACTTCTTGGGTATTAGATACCGGTTGTGGTTCTCACATTTGTACTTCTGTACAGGGACTAAAAAAGAGTAAAAAATTGGCAAAATGAGATGTGGACCTACGAGTTGGAAATGGAGCAAGAGTTGCTGCATTAGCAATAGGAACATATACTTTGTCATTACCTAGTGGACTTGTTTTAGATTTAGAGGATTGTTATTTCGTACCTAGTTTGACTAAAAACATTATTTCAATTTCATGTTTGGACAAGATTGGTTTTGAGATTATTATTAAGAATAATAGTTGTTCTTTTTCCCTCAATAATGTTTTTATGGTACAACTCAATTAATCAATGGCCTCTATATCTTAGATCAAGACAATTCCACATATAACATAAATACGAAAAGATCAAAAACAAATGACTTTAATCAATCTTATCTCTGGCATTGTCGCTTGGGTCATATAAGTGAGAAACACATATCAAAACTTCATAATGATGGATTTTTGGATTCTTTTGTTTTCGACCAATTAGATATTTGTGAACCTTGCTTAATGGGGAAAATGATCAAATCACTGTTTAACGGTAAAAACGAACAAGCAAGTGATTTATTAGGTCTAATACATAGTGATGTATGTGGATCGATGAATACACAAGCCAGAGGAGGGTTTCAATACTTCATTACTTTCACTGGAGACTTCAGTAGATATGGGTAGGTTTACCTAATGCATCATAAATCTGAAGCCCTTGAAAAGTTTAAGGAATTTAAGAATGAAGTACAGAACCAATTAGGAAAGCGTATCAAAGCTCTTCGATCAGATCGAGAAGGAGAATACTTAAGCCTAGAGTTTGATGAACTTCTTAAAGAATGTGGGATTGTCTCACAACTTACACCTCCAAGTACTCCATAACACAACGGAGTCTCTGAAGGAGAATTCGAACATTTTTAGACATGGTTCGGTCAATGATGAGTCATACTGATCTTTCAACTTCTTTTTGGGGACATGCGCTAGAAACAACTTCTTTCACACTAAATCGTGTTCCATCTAAATTGGTTCAAAAGACATCATAAGAAATATGGATTAGGAAACGTCCTAGTATGTCTTTTATGAAAATTTGGGGATGCGAAGTTTATGTTAAACATCAGATGTCTACAAATCTCGAACCTAAATCTCATAAGTGTAATTTTGAAGGGTATCCTAAAGAAACAAAAGGATACTATTTCTTCAATCCATCTGAGAGCAAAGTGTTTGCTGCTCGAACGAGAGTCTTCCTCGAAAGAGAATTTATTTTTAGAAAAGGAAGTGGGA
This sequence comes from Hibiscus mutabilis, assembly GCA_019671005.1. Lineage (NCBI taxonomy): Eukaryota > Viridiplantae > Streptophyta > Magnoliopsida > Malvales > Malvaceae > Hibiscus > Hibiscus mutabilis. Next base: position 51,446,956 of record CM033721.1, on the reverse strand, counting down.
GAAATATTAAACTTGAGGAAATTCAAGATCAACCACAGATCAATGAACTAGAGATTGAACAACAACAACTTCCACAAATAGTTGAGGAACATCTAATCATTCTTGAAACACAACCACTGCGAAGGTATATGAGAGAACGCAATGCGCCTGAGAGTTATGGATTTCTTGTCACATTGCATTGAGATGTTCTTCTCATGGACCAAGATAAGCCTAGGACTTATCGGGAAGCAGTGGAGAGCCCAGACTCTAAAAAATGGCTAGAAGCCATGAAATCCGATATGGATTCCATGTTAGAAAACCAAGTATGGACTTTGGTTAACCCACCCGAAGGAATTAAGCCCATAGGGTGCAAATGGGTTTTCAAAAAGAAAACCGACATGGATGGCAATATACAAACATACAAAGGGTGATTGGTCGCTAAGGGATTTCGTCAAATTCATGGTATAGACTATGATGAAACCTTTTCCCCTGTTGCTATGTTTAAATCTATCCGAATATTGCTTGCAATAGTTGCATAATATGATTATGAAATCTGGCAAATGGATGTCAAAACCGCTTTCCTTAATGGAAAACTAGATGAGAATGTGTACATGACACAACTTGAGGGTTTTGTCAATCCAAAAGATTCCCTAAAAGTATACAAGCTACAAAGATCCATTTATGGGTTGAAGCAAGCTTCTCGAAGTTGGAATCTTCGTTTTAATGAGGCAATCAAAGAGTTTGGTTTCATTAAAAATGACGATGAGCCATGTGTTTTCAAGAAAACTAATTATGGAAATGACATACCTACCTTACAGTCTCCAAAGACTTGATTAGGAAAATGTTTTATACGAAAGACTTGGGTGAAGCAACCTACATATTAGGAGTCAAGATCTATAGAGATAGATCAAGATGACTTCTAGGACTAAGTCAAAATACATACATAGATAAAGTACTAAAAGATTCAGTATGGAAGAATCTGAAAGAGGATTCTTACCTATGAGACATGGTATTTCGCTCCCGAAGAAAATGCGTTCTTCAACACCTCAAGAGAGAGATAGAGCACATGAGTAAGATTCTATATGCTTCGGCCATTGGATTTATCATGCTATGTACACGTCCAGATGTATCATATACACTAAGTATGACAAGTCGATACCAAGTAGAACCCAATGAAGGTTATTGGGTTGCAGTAAAAAACATCCTTAAGTACTTAAGAAGAACTAAGGATACATTCCTTATGTATGGAGGTGAGGAAGAGCTAAGTATAAAAGGTTATATTGACGCAAGCTTCCGAACTGATAAGGATGATTCTCGATCGCAATTGGGTTTTGTGTTTTGCCTTAAATAGAGGTGCTGTAAGCTGGAAAAGTTTCAAAGCAAGATATAGTAGCAGATTCTACAATAGAAGCCGAGTATATTGCAGGAAGTGATGTTGCAAAAGAGGCTATTTGGATAAAAAAAGTTCATATCTAAACTAGGGGTCGTGCCTAGCATATCAAATGACATAGATCTACGTTGTGACAACAACGGAGCCATTGTACAAGAAAAAGAACCTAGATCTCACTAGCGATCCAAATGCATACTTAGGCTTTACCATCTCATTCGTGAAAACAATGATCGAGGAGGTGTAGAAATATGCAAAGTACCAACATATGACAATATCACCGATCCACTGACACAGCAGAAGCATGAACGTCACACTAAGTCTCTTGGTATTAGATACATGAGTGATTGGTCTTAGTGCTAGTGGGAGATTATTGGAGTATGCCCAAAGACCAATCATGATATGGTTGTAAAAAACATACTTATTTTATCTTGTTTATTAATACAAAGCCATTATTATTATTTCAATCTTATTCTGTGTATCTATAAATAAAATGAATTATAATAAAGTCCTTAGAATAATATAGTTATTCTTGAATGTCCTTAGTCAAGAATTATTGTGGGCTTGGACAACAATAATGTATTAAGACTAATATGTAGTTGATTGATGACAAAGTGTTGTCATTGACATGGAGATGTCAAAAGCAATACATAAGTATGCGTTAGGGAACAACATACTGGACTGACCCGGTATGAGCATGTTTCTTGGATTATTATGTGATAGTCACAATATTGCTTATGGTGATAACTACATGTATGATCCTCAGACTTGAGATCATCATTATTTCAACATCGTGAGTGACATATTTTGATACGGTTAAACGTGTGTCATAACTGACTACACTATAAAGACTGATATTGGTTATGTCAAAATCCATGTAGTGAAATATGGTTGATCAAGATAGGATTTGTCCCTCATACATAATAAGAGTAATATCATAGGCCACTTGATTGAGTGAAACTAGAAAATACATGGCCATGCTCGAATAAATTGATATGGGATATCATAATTATTCGTTTATAATAGTCTACTCAAAATATCAAGAAACATTAGATGGACTATACAAGTGTGACTAATCTATGACTTGTTTCCGATCTAGATATGAGGACAAAAGGATGAAATACATAAAAGAAGTTAATCACGGAAAAGAGGTTAAATCGAACCACGATTTCATGTAACTTAGGTAGCAATGATGTATTGCTAGATGCCACTCATTGCTTGTAATATTAGAATTGTTCTGGATATTACTGCTAACGTTACATGAACCTACAAGGGTCACACCCTATGATTGAAATGAACAAATATCGATTAGATAGCATATGTACAAACTTGTTGTACACGTAATTAGTGAGAAGCTGAAATTGTTATAATTATTGTAATTATGAATAATTTCATTATATATATGTTAATATTTGATAAGTTATTGTAATTATCAAATATTATTAAAGTCTATATATATCTCTCTAAAAGAAACCTAATTAAAGTAGAATCAGATTCTACGTATTTAATTATATTCAGTTAAATATATTGTATATTTATGAATCTGAATTTAATTAGAATTAGGTTTTTAAATGCTATATAAAGGCATAAGGTCTAGCAGCCATTTATTTCTATTTTTGAAAAACCTCTCTAATAGTTAGAGAAGAGAAAATATTGTTCGTTTCATTTGGGTGGACTGCGTAGAGGTCGAAATGCTATTTTGACGACTCGTATTCAATTTGGTTATTCCGAATTCCCTACAGATTTCTAGATTCCAGATTTATTAAGGTAACGTTTCATCCTTTATCACCCCAAATTCATCCCTTGTACATGGATCACTGGTGGATTACGCCGGATAATTTTTTCGTTGTGCCATTGGATGTACCGAAATTTCCCAACACTTTGTGACTGGGTGTTTGACTTGCCAACGAGTCAAAGCCGAGCACAAAGTGCCTACTGGTCTTCTGCAGCCTATCGAGCTTCCACAGTGGAAATGGGTATCACGATGGACTTTGTATATGGTCTACCTGTGACTCCAAAGAGGAATGATGCTATTTGGGTCATTGTGGACCAACTCATTAAGTCTGCCTATTTTCTCCCAGTGAGAATGGACCTCAGTTTGCCTAAGCTTGTGGAGCTATACATCCGTGAAGTCATCTGTTTACACGAAGTTCCAATATCTATCATTTTCGACCGTGATCCACGCTTTGCATCTCAGTTTTGGAGAACCCTATAAGAGGCTTTGGGAACTCGAGTGCACCTAAGCACCGCTTTCCATCCTCAGACTGACAGTTAATCTAAAAGGGTTATTCAGGTAACCTTATATCTTCCTTCGATTCATGAGTATAAGTAACCCATATGAATTCCCTTCCTTGTAGATTTTGGAAGATATGCTCCGAGCCTGTGTTATCGACTTTGGGGATACGTGGGAGAAATCCCTACCCTTGGTTCAATTTGCTTACAACAACAGTTACCAAGCTTCAATCCAAATGGCTTCGTACGAAGTTCTATATGGAAGGAGATGTAGAACTCCTCTTTGCTGGACCGAACTCGGTGAAGGCAAAGTTCTAGGTCCTGACTTAATTCAGGAAACCAAAAAAGGATGACCATTATTCGTGATCGACTTAAGGTTGCCTTCGTCCGGCAGAAGTCCTATGCTGACCTGAAGAGAAGAGATATCTAGTACGAGGATGGTGAGAAGACCTTCCTCAAAGTGTCTTCATAGAAGAAGATCCTTCGTTTTGGCAAAAAGGGGAAGTTAAGTCCTCGTTTCATTGACCCGTTCGAAGTGATCAAAAAGGTTAGGCCTATTGCGTACTGATTAGCCCTCCCTGAGGAGTTAAGTTAGATTTACGACGTCTTCCATGTATCTATGTTACGCAAGTACCGGTCGTATCCTTCCCACGTGATCGAGCCGAAATATGTGGAAATTCAACCCAATCTGACGTACGAGGAAAAACCTGTGCAGATCCTTGCATGAGAGGTCAATAGACTTCGTAACAAATCTGTGCCCTTAGTGAAGGTTCTTTGGAGAAGCCACTCGGTTGAAAAGGCAACATGGGAACCTGAAGAAACCATACAAAATCAGTATCCTTACCTCTTTTCTTGATGTGAAAATTTGAGGAAGAATTTTTTAAGGGGGAGAGTTGTCATATCCCTAAAACTGGCCTAGTCAAAATTTGGTTTTGATGACCGGAAATTTTGAATTCGATGTGCAAAATGTTGTAATAATTGACCTTTGTACCTTTCCTTTATAATGAAATCACATCTTGGTCTCATTTGAATAGTTTAAGTCTTCCTTGTATGAAATTCAAAGCCAAATTTCAAATTCTGAGCTAGGCGTACTGATTTGGTCAAGCCAATATTGATACGGCCCAACTGCCAATAACTAATTATCTGTTTGGGCATGAGCGTATTGATACGATCACGAGTGTATCGATAAGGGTCCCCTATTTCGAATTTGTTTGAAGGACAAACTAAAGGGAATTGAAGCAAGGTGCTTACTCACCTCCTTGCTTGGCTTTCCCTACGTGAAAATCATAAGAAGAGATGACTAAGTGTCATCCAATTGAAAATTGAATGATAGGAAGAAAAGTGATTTAATTGGGTTTAGCAAATCCTTGGGGAAGGGTAAGCTTCCTATTGGTTTATAGGTTGGTGGGACAATGATTAAGGGTGGTGTAGTTTAAATTAGAAATAAGACTTCCTCCCTTGCCTTTGAATTCTCTAAAAGGAAATTCACCTTCTCATCTTCATCTTTAACTCTTAAGCTAGCACCACCGTTTCTATCTTCAAGCTTAAGCTAAGCTAACACCTCGGTGCAATCTTTGATCTCCGTTCGAATCTGATATACCGTTGGAAAGCCTATGACTTGGTGAGTAAAATCCCTATATCTATTTGTTGATTCTATCATCCGTTAAGGTTTAATTTTGAAAGTAGGTTCCCTATGTTCAAAAGGAAACCCATGAACTAGGGAGTTAATTTCGATATTTCCTACAAGTTTTGGTAAGCTTGAAATATGTTTCCGAATCCTTAAATCAAATTCTAATGCAACTCCTAATTTTGTGCTAGCTCAAGTAGTGGAGAAGGATCCCTTGTCATCTCTAAAGGAAGCTAGGCACAACGGAGTTGTAATCTGAGAACCTCATAATCAAGGTGAGTGTAGTCGTTTCAAGGGATAGGCAAGGAGCCATCCTGCTGCATTCATTTATGTTATAATTGCGTTTTATTTAAAGTCTCACATAGAGAAAACATGCGTGGATGCTATCGGCTAGCATAGTAAGTCTTCGATACGGTTGATATGGGTAAGTTCATGTACTATGTTTGAAATATGCTATATGTGAATCTGATATGAATATGCTATGAATATGCTATATGCGAATCCGATATGAATATGCTATGTAACATCCTAAAACCAGCCTAGAAGAAAACCGAAGTTTAAGATGTTACCTTACAGAAAAAAACACCAGATAGACACTTCTAACTTATTGAAACTTTTCATGTTAAACAAGCAAGCTAACAAAAATTTTCATAATTAATTTATTAGCTAAGATAACATCCATTGATCTCAAAAGAAATTTAACTTGTTTCACAAGTTAGAACTTGGTACAATTAAGGTATAATGAGAACTTATTATCTTTGATTCCATGTTTACAGAAATTTACCTTATCGTTACAATTGTTTGATCCTTCCCCTGAGTCATCGATTTCTTACTTAAGAAGTACACAAGCATTTAAACAATTAACAACATAATCCAATTCAAGTAACAATCTCAAGGAAATATTATGATTCGATTACCAATTAATCAAGCTAACTTCAATTACCACATATATATTAAGCAAACCAATTAACATTCGAACAAGACATAGTCTTAGACTTTCATTTATCAACCAATTTCCATCCAATTTATTATCCATATAAGTTCGGTCCTTACTCACCATGCTTTACTAAGCCCTTTAAGAATTCTCTTTACAAACCAGGAAAATGATCATTAATTAATCATATTTGCATGTTCATAATCTTGTCTAGTTAATAGTTAACTTGTGACTTCCAAAACAACTTAACTCAAGACCCAAATAAGGAACATGAGTATATTAACTAAGAGAGTCCAAATGATACTAGATAGATTATTATCTCAACGTGATATAACATTTTTGATAAATTTAGATTCTCCTTAGCTAAATACTTACTTAATCTATGATCAAATCAAAATTACCCATTATTCTATTCATACATCTGGTATAAGGAAATGCACTCTGGTTAATATCATATACATTTCAAGGTACAATTGATTTAATGGGAAGAGTTTCAAACATCTAACATACAAGCCTTCTAAGATCATTCCTTCAACTATACGATCATTAAGATTTGCATATTCATCAACTAAATTCATGACAACACTTGTAAAATAGGCCCAAAAGATAAATTATAACCGCATATAGTCATCAATAATTTTGTTAACATTTTACAATTCCCACTACTCTTTCAAACATACACCCAACTAAAATAATCTAATTAACATTAACAATCTTTCAAATCCGTGATCCACTAAACTATTTAGTTTATATCCACTAAGACATAAGCATGCCTTTACAATAAGAATTATATACTTATAACCAAACACATCCATTTCGAGAATTTAACTAAATGCTTTATACATTAATATCTATTTGGTGCCACCATCCTAGGAGTACACTAACTAAGAAAGAATCCAACACTACTTGGATCTTGAATAAAGGCTTGCAATCCATGTCCATACTTGAGACACATGAGCTTTAATCATCATGCAATGCATGATTATGAAATGCATTAGGCTTTTATAGCCTAAGTGAGGTAGTGACAACAATTATTAACAAAGCATTTAATACATAAATTACAATGGAACATACATCCAAACATACTATCGTATGTTAGCATTTGTTATTTTTTGTCTTAACTTATCTTTGTAATATTTATTGTGTTCAATAGCTTATCCAAGCTTCATTTTAGAACATATCGATCTTATCTAAGATCGACTCATCACATTGAAGTTTTCTTGAGACTTTTCGAATACTCGATAACTTTTGGATTCCTTATTAGCTTATCAATAATTTATCAATGATTCAATTCAATGTTTGTTGCCCTGTACAATAGGGGCACTATTTCATCTTTTGTAAAACTTATAACATATGCTCACCAAGATCCAATCATACCATATGCTCACCATGAGCCAACTATCATTTCACAACATATTCACATCTTTCTTAGAATTCTTATTTAGCCTCATTTGGAGTTCATGTCTTTTATAAGGTTTGCCTTGGATTACATTTGATCATAAATGACATTGGTCTGTGTTTGACCATATAGGTCCAAGCGATACTTAGCTCAAAGCACATAGCAATGGCTAATTCGAAAACATAGCAATCCTAATCTTCTCACTATCCAACCAAACTGTCGCTAGTCTTCGTACAACTCCGCTGTTACCTCCTACTGTCGCCAATTAACATATCACATATAAATGGGGCATCCCCCGAGCCGCAGATCATGGACTGTAGTCCCAATATACCATGCATCATATCAATGTATCCAAGGACTTCCATTTTAGGCAACTTAAGTATCTTCTCTTATATTTGAGAATTTGGGGAGTATCTTGTTACAAGTAACTTTGCTTGTTTCTTCTTTTCAATAGCTTATTGCATAAGTCGAGCTTTCTTGCTCCTTGAGTCATTAGAATTCAAGGTACTTATAACTTTAGATTGTAGTCTTTTGTAGGAGTCTCATTGTTTTATTGGTTAGTAAACAACTTCAAGCTTTATAGCAAAGTGTTCAAAATCACCATCACATGTATATAATAGCAAGGCATAAAACATTCATGTAATACATACATAACTAAGATGCTTATCAATGATGCCATGCTATGAATTCTTCACATGTCTTGCTCTAAATGAGCTATATGCATATGCTTATGCAAAAAATCAAATCATATCATATAACAAGAATAAGGATGACACCGTGTCACCCAAGACAAAATCGACTACACTCACCTTATATTCCAAAGTTATGGAATACCTGAATCCACTATACACAATCTACCTCTCATCAACTTCCTTCCTTAGCCATCATTCCTTATCATTTCATGTACCTCAGTCAAAAATAACAAGTTATTATTAAGCAATTTGATCCCTTTATCCCACAACAAAACCTCAATTTTTGCATACATATATACTCCATACTCAAGACTGCACTTTCAAGCTAATCAAACTATGCTTATTAAACTAGACAAACTGCATCAACTTCACACAAGACTGCACTAAATCAGCATACTAAACTGCACCAAACTGCATACTAAAACAGCACCAAACTGCATGCAAAAACTGCACCAATTATCTCAAATCTGCACCTTTTTATCTTTACAAGACTGCACAGATTTTAAGTTACAAATCAGTCCAATATTTCACCATGTAATCTAGTCCAGTTTTTCCAGCAAAACAATTTTGTTTTAGTCACAAAACAGTTCAATAGTTTACCATGTAATGCAGTCCAGTTTTCCAACATTTCCTCATGATTTCTACTTATTTAAAACAGTCTTCTAGCATTCGAAAATCATCAAAAACAGTTCCATTTTTATATCTTTACTGGTTATATTTAAACAGTCCCTAAATGCATGAAATCTTCATTTATAAAATCAAACAATTTCAATTGTGTCAATGCCGATACAGAACAGTTTCTTTAACTCATAACAATGCATCTACATGCTTCAATTTAACTCTCAAAGACTCCCAAAGTTTGTTTCCAAACTGCCCGGTTAATCTATATACGTTTTCTATCTCATTACAGCAATCCTATAACTTCTATTAACAATACTAAAATAGCCCCTTAATTGAGTTTGATTACACTCAAATCAGTCCTTTAAGGTCATAAACTAAACAACCCTTCCTTGTTTTTCATAATCAAAAACAGTTTTGAAATCAATTTTCTTAAATTCAAATATGTCCAAATTAACCTTCTAATCGATCTATAATTCAATTTTAGTCATTCTACTCATTATCAACTATGTATATATCATTGTCAATCAAAGTGTTGATATAGCCTCAATGTGATCAAGAAATCAATTTCACAAGACACCTAAAAGAACTTGATCAATTCAAATAGCCATTCATTTATCTGACCGATTATTAATTAATCCAAATTTCAACAATTTAAACATAGAAAAATCCAGCACATGGTTTAATCGAATAGACCAATTTCATAGACAAACAAAAAATCACATTCTAACCACATCTTCTATTCGAAATACATTGCTTTAAGACTACCCTTAGTTCGATTTAATAAGAATTTCACCATACCATAATATCAATTTCAAGTGAATTTCACATGCTTCTTTAATTTGCCAAACATATATGGATATTGAAACTTCAAGGGAGTATCTTAACAAAACAGTTTTGAAAGAGTTTAACAAGTGAGATTATTACCTTAATGTGAGATAAGCCAATTTGAGGCACCAACAACCACTTCTAAATTTCTTAGCTTAACCGATTTCCATGGAGTTTTCTCCATTTCTCCCTTTCTCTTTTAGAATCGGTAAACACCAAGGAGGGGAATGATTTTCTCCCAAGCATACACATGGCCGATCACCATCTTACTCCCCTCCACCTAGCATGAAATTAGGTGACAAGTGTATATGTCCCTAGAGTTTAGGGATTCATAACATGCAATTACAAACTTTTAGTTATTAATCAAGTTGGTCCTTAACCATTCAAGCATCTCAATTCTCAATTTGTCCAATTCGGTCCTAGTCCAATTAATTACCTTTTACAAGATCAAATTACTCCTTAAGAATAAAAAATGGTAACATTCTACTAGGCCTAGTTTAGGGATATTACATGCTATGAATATGCTATATGCGAATCCGATATAAATATGTTATGTTATGATACGTATATGATATGGTCCGTTATATGGAGCTAAGCCTCAATTCTGATTCCGGTATGCTATGGCCTACGGGCATAAAGGTAAGTTATATGATGAAACATGTATAACCTTAGACATTTGTGAGTTTTGGATACAGTTGGCATGCCATAGGGTTATTTGAGCTCGTATAAGTAAGGGATTGGACTACGGTCTGGGGCTACGGCCTATATGTGGGGGGAGATAAGGATGGATTGTGTAAGGGATGCTATTCGAAGCTACGGCTCAAGGCTACAGCCTATTTTCTGTTATATGTGGCTACGACCTATTTTCTGATATATGTGTGGTGTAAAGGGGAATCCGCGTATCCATTTGTTACATTGTCCAAGGGGAATGATATGTTTATATGATTGATAATTGTTATGAGAAAATATGATTTTGGCTTAAATGTATATGTTGGTGTATTACCAAGGGAATTAATATGTGTTAAGTTTTGCTATGATCATGTGAAAGTATGATAAATGACTTAAGCATGAGACTTATGTGATTAATAGTGTAATTATGATATTTGAGAATGATGTTATGTTATTCATGTCTATAGTATGCCATTCTTGTCATTTAATTGCTCTACATTTGTTATGACTACCTCACTAGGCTATGTAAGCCTAACATAATGTGTCTCATGCATTTCAGGATCCTAAAGCTTTCTGGACATTGATCGTGTATTTTTCGGTTGCAAGTCACTCACTCTGCAAGCATATGTATGTTCACTTTTGTTTCTAAATTCCTAGTTAGGTGGCATAAGGCTAGATAAGTTGTAATGACCTATTTTGGTATGTTTGTATAAGCCGGTAGTGTCTAGGTGACGTATGTGTATGTTGGTGTGTTTTGCACTTAGCAAACTAGTTCATCTACACGGCTGATGAATAAATAGTGAATTGATGCTATGAACTAGTTAAGAAGTTCAATTGATTGATCAATCCATGAATTGATAGTGTCATTCGAATGAGTAGTAGAAATTGAGGTTGTCAATAGCCAAATTGATGGTGAAATGCTATGCTAGAAGCTGGAAAATTTGAATGATGATTGGAATGGACGATTGAAATGTAAATTGAAACTGTAGATGCTGGAAATTCTAGTGGATTGATGTCCTAATGAATTAAATTGAAAATTTTGCTCAAAAGCCCTATTTTGATCATGTTAGTAGATGAATTGAGGATTGAATAGAGTATATAACTTTCTGGAAAATGAATACACTAAATTGGATTAGTTAAAACTAGGTAATGGACTGCACAAATGGTGAATTGGATGAATGATGTTGATCAAATAGATCAAATTGAATTTAACATGATAATGCCCTATTTTAAGCTCATTGCTAGGTGAATTAGACTGACCTATACATGTAAAAACATGAAAATAAATTGAATTACAATGATAGAACCTTGTTAAAATGAGTTATGAAACTAGAAACTCAACCTAGTGTAATTTGCCCAAAATACTCTGTTCTGGGCAGTGACTTTGAAAACTCACCATAAATTATATAAAAGGAATTTAAGGCTGAAAATTTTATGAATAATGCCTTAACATGTATAAATTCATTTGGAGAAAATAGAACTGAATTTGGGATTGCAGAATGAATTGTAGATAAGAAACACTAAGGACAGTGCAAACTGTCCAGTGTTGTAAGTTATCCTGTCTTTATGTTAAAAACTGTATTAATTGGCAAAGAAATAAAATGCAAGGCCTATATGGTTAGAAGGAAAATTAAGTTATCTTTTCAACGGTGTAAACGTTTCAAAATTCCGACGTACGAAATAAAATATATGAATATTTAAGTAAGCAGTGCCCATGCTGCCAAGCAGCAACAGTCTAGATGTTTATATTGAATTGTATGCTTAAGTATGGAGTCACATAATGACTCAATTGATTGCTGGATTGTATTTAATACCCTATGTATTGTATGAATGTTAGATCAAGTGGAAATCGAGGATAAAGGGGCTCACTTAGATCAACAAGCTAGTAGAGGAAAAGGGATTACAATCTGGGATCGACAGTAGCTCGGAAAATTCTTGTGAGTGTAGTTTAAAGTTTGGAGAGGGCGGTAACCTCTCCAAGTCTGTTTTTGATTTGTAATTTTTATTGAATCTTAAGTATAAATTGTATAATGAGCTTTCTATGGAGCATTCGCAAGGTAAGCACTCTCTTTATTGGTTACTTGATTGTGAAGCATGCTTGAATTGCCATTGATTGTAATGTTGTGCTTATTACCTAATTGAACTATATTGAAATGAAGCATGATGTTATAGATAGAAGTACACAATTCATTGTTGAATGACATATTGATTGATACTCCTACATTGGCTATGGAAACATTGATATTGGATTGGATTGAGCCCCATTCGACTAAAAGGAAATATTGGAACAAATTGTGCATATTGAATTGAATCATTCTTCTAATTGATTGAAAGTGATAACTATTGTAAGCCTTGGTCTCTAGTTAGTCTTAGATATAGTTCGCATGCCATGGAGTCTATAGAGCTCATTATTGGGGTGGACTACGGTCTGGGACATTGGTCCCTATTTGGCGACAGTAGGAGGGAAGTATTGTTATTGGTCATTGGCAACAATATGAGGGATTGACCAGGTACTTGGTACCATATTGATTAATTCTATTGGCGACATTTTGGTTTGAGACTCGAGTATCTAGACTGAGTAATCGATTCTCAAGGCTATACTTAAAAGGAACTTATACATCACATACATTGAATCTATTGTCATATTGAATTGCATTAATTGATTGTAACATTGAAACATTGAGACATTGTAACATTGAAACATTGAAGCATTGCTTGAACATTGTTTATATGAGATTACTTGATGGTAAAGGAATATCAAATGCCATGAAATATTGACATGGAAACATTTCTTGAACATTGTTTATATGAGATTACTTGATGGTAAAGGAAATTCGAATGCCATGAAATATTGATATTGAAACATTGATTGAACATTGCTTATGAGATTGCTTGATTGTAAAGAAAACATCAAATGCCATGAACTATTGAACATTGCTTAGGAGATTGCTTGATATTGAAACATTGATTGTGTTCAAAGGATATGTGAAGCCTAAAGAAATCGAATTGAATGATTAAGCATGTCTAAGCTTCAAGCCTTGTATTGATATTGGATTGAAAATTTAAGCAATGCACCTAGTATTGTTTGCCTAGTTCGAATGGTTCCTTATTGATGGGGGAACCATACCATCTATTGATGGTTCATAATTGAGACTTTTTTTAATGATTGCATTGTAACTTTAACTCACTCACTAAGCTTTGCTTATTCAAGTCTCATTTTCACGATACAGGTTGATATTGGGTACTATCTTGAAGTCTAAGCTCGTACAAGTCACTTTTTGCTCAAAAGAGTATGTTTCCATTTTGTTATAGTTCTCCTAGGATGGTAGCACCTAAGGCATGCATATTCATGATCATTTAGCTATGGTTTGTATAAATTAATTTGATCTATGACTTATAATGAATATGGTATATATATAATCGTGTAGGCACTTTATCGAGTTTAATTGCTAGTTAGTATAATGTTTAATTTCCATGGTTGAATTATATATGTATTTGTTGAATAGATCTATTGGACATGTTTAGACATGAATCACATTGATCACCTAAGGAACTAGTCATATTGTGTAGATCATATTAGAAGCATGTGTGATTGATTATGGTAACTTAAGTAAATGATGTGATCACCTATTGGTATGCTTATTAGCTTCATAGGAAACTTGAAATTTCTTATTCGTGTTATTCATCTAGCCGAATGCTTGCTCGATGGACAACTAAGTCCTAATTGGTGTTGAACATGATATCTAATTGCTTTATGGGTCCTAATATATCTAGTAAATGCTTCATACATCGTCTAAAATATCCTTACATATTCGAATGGTAACTTGAAGTGCAAGAAAAACCTTAAATGAAAAGTATTCACTACCAACAATTGATTGAATTGTTGATTGTAATTGTAGTAACTTACCTAATCCTACTAGGGTGGTTAGAGTATGTTAAACTAGTAAACGAATTTGAAATGAATTAAAAATTCGCATACTATTAGATTTATTGTTTATTGGACTATTCGTAAAATTTGGTAATACTTGGACAACGTTTGCTAGGTTGATTCGATTAAAAACCAGTAAAAATCTGTCATTACAAGTCAAAGAGTATCGATATGGGTGATGGCGTATTGATACAGCCCTTGCATAATTGGTCTGGTCAACCTTAGTCAAACAAGGCGTATCGATACGGTTTGGGCATATCGGTACAGAATTTGGTCACTAGAATTTGGGATGAAAAATGGTATCGATACGGTTTTAGAGCGTATCGGTACGGTGTCAACGCAGTCAACTAGTATCGATACAGTCTTAGCTGTATCGATGCGGTCTTGACATCCTTTGAAACTAGAAATCTGGAATTAGGCTTAGCGTATCGATACGGCCCTTAGGGTATCGATACGGTGTTAGTTAAATCTGTTATAAGGCATAAAAACAGAATTTGGACAGTTTACAAATTGGTCACTAATAACTATACAGCCTAATTGATTAGGATAACGGCATCCGATAGTAACGAAACTTCACATATTGGTAAGTTTAATTACAAGTTGTTAATAAAGAATTTGGATTAGGATCGCTAATTTATGAAATTTGCAATTTAGTCTCTAAGTTTGTAAAAGTTTAAAATTAACCCCATATTGAGTCCGTAATCGGTAATTAGGTCCACTAAGCCTTAAATAGGAACATTAGAACTTCCGAATGCATTTTGACTCTGATTAAGCATCTGACTTCTGAATATGTTTTTCGATAATGCTTTCCAACCCGGTTTTCTACCAAACCAGGAAGGGGGTGTTACAACATACTTTCAAATCTTTCATGCATGTATTCTTCTTGTCTTCCAAGGTTACCACACTTCTTTGTAACCAATCTACTTATGGTCCATATACTATTCTTATATAGGAACGCTTATCATCAACCTTCCGTCATTTAATATTAGGGTTCGGTTATTTTCTTGTTTTTGACCCAACATGCAGAGTCTTCAATCTATCTCAAAATTAGGGCAGCGAAAAGCCTCAATTTCCTAACTCATCCTTAGGTTCAATCTTCTTTGTTGACCTTAATCGAAGCATCTTGGGAGGAACCAATTATATGTCCCTATGCTTTAAATCCTTTTTACAGTAATGCAAAAAAAATGTCATTTACTTTTGTTTATCTTGATAACAACATTTTTTGAAAAGATGACAGCCATTTTGAAAATAAAACTTGGAAAGAATGCCAAACATTTTGAAAACTAATGTTTGAAAAAAACTATAGATATCTTAAAAAACAAAATTTGAAGAAAAAAAATACCAAACATTTTTGAAAATTGATGTTTGAAGGAAATGATAAATATTAAAAAAATCAAAATTTCAAGAAAAATGCCAAACATTTTTGAAAACTAATGTTTGGAAAAAAATCAAAATCGAAGTAAATGCCAAACATTTTTGAAAACTAATGTTCAGCCTCGAAATATCAAATGCAGTAGCATATTTGCTTCAAATTGACAAAGATCAACCCAGATGTAGCATATGTTTAGAATATCTTG
The DNA here is from genome assembly GCA_019671005.1 of Hibiscus mutabilis. NCBI lineage: Eukaryota > Viridiplantae > Streptophyta > Magnoliopsida > Malvales > Malvaceae > Hibiscus > Hibiscus mutabilis. The sequence continues at coordinate 51,431,086 of CM033721.1, read as the reverse complement.
ATTGTTTGTGGAGATATGTGCATATGTGTAGTCTCTTTTTGTCTATTAGGCTTTTGAGAGGAGCAATTCTCATACTTAAATTCTATTCCATTTAAGGTGGCTCTCTTAATCTCACTAACTCACCATGCCCCATCCTTTCCTCATTTTGGTGTCGATTAGACACTTGAAGTTTGATGTTCATCGAAGAAAGGTTAACTCTTATAGGCGGAATGTAATCTGAAGACAAACTCATCTAAAATTAGATATTCTTGTATGATCAAAATGGTCTTTGTAGGCTTGTATTGTAGTCCATGGGTCACGGTTAAGCGAAACCACATTTCTGTACTTGTTTAACCTGGATATGCTTGTATGAAATATTTTCTTTTTTTTTCATTATTTGGATCGCTCTAGACTGCCCATTTTTTGGGTTTTCACCCTAGAGTTCATTTCCTTCTTTTGATTTGGGAATATGCATCTTTGGACCAATTTGTGTCTTGACTCAACATTGACGCGCGCTTCTATTGAAAGGTGATCAACCTTCAATGTCTTAAAATTGATATTTAATTGAATGGAGGATTACGTCGAAGTCGCTTACTTATTTCTTCAAGTTAAAGCCCCATTCTTGCATGTTTCCGCTCGAACTTTATTAGTTCTCTTTGTCTCTTTTGGTTAAATGGTAGATTCCTCATATCTCTTTTGCTTTCTTTTCATTGTATTGTTCAATTTAGCGCTTTCATTCTTGATTGCTTCGGCCTTCTAGTTGGCATTTTACAACTTGATTTGGCTGTCTCCATGAGCATAAGTTTTCTTTCAACCGTTTCTTTTTATGATTCCCTAGCTCTTGTATCCAATGTATCTGGTCTCATTTCTTTCTCATTGGAAAGTGATTTAATGCCATTCGTCGTCCCATTCATAGACATCCAAAGAAGTCTTTAGGGTAGAAGTTTAGGGTAAACACTCGAATCAAGGATCTTAAACAAAAAATGTACGAGAGGGAATTCACTAAATAAGATATGCCCATTACCTGAACACTTGTTTTGTTCCCCTGTTGGCCTAAATGGATCATCAGATGCTCACATTTGCAACATCCTCACAAAATTCAATTCCTTTTAAACATAAACAACTTGAAATTGATCTTTGGATTTGAATCAAAGATACTCTTGCAATTGAAATTCAAGGTCCTGATAAAATGATATATACATATGTATGTCCTTTTCAAAAAAATAAGTGTTTATGTGTATGGGAGAACAAAAACTACCCCACAACAATGAATGAAATTTTTAAAGAGTCAAAGAATGCAAAAGTGTTTTCTAAACAAGAACAAAGAAAATGTGATTTTCATTCTGAAAAAAAAATAAATAGACACATGTCTTTACAAAATATTCTTATTGCTTTAAGGCTTAAGCCGCCGGGTTTGTTATGTGCATTGTTCTCAAAAAGCATAAACCAAGATGTGGGGGGAATCAAACTAACATCTTCATGAAAAGACGAGAAACCCAAGCATAGGGACTTCAAGTCATCCTCGAAGTGACAAATCATTCATTCTGGCTTTTCGGTACGGTGTAAGCTTGTCCTATTTCCTTTGTTTACCATTGCTTTATTAATTATCGTGTCAAGATTCCCCCACTAATTAACTTTTTAATTTTTTCCAGTAATGACCTACACTTCTTGGTGGAATTCCCTAACGCCTCATATGAAAAACAAAAGCACTATCTTGGTCAAAATTGTGGGCAGATAAGTCCTAGGATAGCTAGTGTCATTATGCTTCTCAAAATCGGGGTCCTTGAAATTAGGTGAGATAACTATATCTAGGACCAGGCAGAGTTCCTTTACATTGAAAGCGTCAGCTCCTCCTCTTTTCCTAACGTCTTTCTCAAATCTATCTTATAACTGCTCGAGTCTTGATCTCTGAGTATGTTCGATTCTTTCCAAACTTTTTCCATGATAGACATCAATGGATTCTCAGGTTACTGCCATTGAACCCCAATAATTTTAGATCAAGAAAGGTAATGTAATGTTTGTTTAAATGATAACGTCATGTTAAATATGCAAAGAATGTGCAGTGCAATATAATGCTAAAATATAAACATGTAAGCAACAAGGTATTGATTTCAAAAGTGATCCCTATAGAAAAACTTTCATTAAGACTAAAGGTTTCGTTACATCAGATATTAAATGTTTACAATTAACGGTGAGCTGTATCTCCTAACTTTCTAATTTCTCCCAAAAGCACGGCCAACTTCCCTCTATGGTCCAGTGCCGGATTAATATTCTGACTTAATGGCATTGCTGCGTCGGCCAAGTTTGCCACTTGTTGAGCCACTTCGCGTGCTTGAGTGATAGAAATCTTCATGTCATTTTTCCTCTTTTTTATTTCTTGCTTAGCCTCTCACAACTTATAAGTCAGCTCTACAGTGTTTTTATATGAAACTTGCTTGATTGCTTCAACACGAATTTGACACATGTGTAAAGAACTTCTAAGCTCATTAGTTTGCTCTTTCAATGATAAATTTTCCAACTAGAGGTTATTGGATTGGTTCTTATGCTATTGTATACTTGTATTCAAGATCTCGTTACTATCTTGTAACTCTTTCCCGAGAATGTTGCACCGGCTTTCGACTTCTTTCAAATTTTACGACAACAACCTGGCTTGATTTTCACTTGTCCTACAACTCTTCTTCCAATACTATGAGTCTTTCTTCAGCTGAATGACACCATTGTTCTATTCCTCAAGAGTATATCCCAAACTAGTAGCCTTGAATACCTAAGAAAGCTTTTGATAATTATCCTGCAAATATTTCAGTTCTTCGATCAAATCATTTCTTTCTTGCCCGAGCTTGTTCACTTGGGTGTTATTTTTGAGCGAATGCCCCTCTTCTGGAGTACTTCCATCCTTAGCCTCAAATTCTAATCCCACTGAGCAGCCCACTATTGTACTAGGCTGACCCCTTGTTTCGAATTTCCACTTTCTATTTTCCAAAAGTGCTTGAACTCTTCATTTAAAGACGATGCAATTCTCGATGGTATGCCCCTGAATTTTGGGATGACACTCGCAACTAGCATTAATTTCATACCAATTTGGATACGAGGGTTGCATGGGTGTTAGGAAGACCAGACCCACCAACTAGGCTTCCAAGAGCTGAGGATTATGGGTGGGGAATATTCAAAAACTGTGGGGATCCGAACTAATGGGAATGGGGAATAATCGAAATCTCTACCCATGGGGATGGGGACGGGGGAAGTTTTATCATCGAAGCTTAAATGGGGATGGGGACGGGGATTGCTATATTCGAACCGCAACCTCATAAATAACCACGGGGATCCCAAAAAAATATCCACAAGCATCTCAAATATTTTACAAAATTTTAAAATATATATATAATTAACTCTTATTTACATGTATAACATATCTTATTATCAATACTCCAATCCATCTATATATTTGTGCCTTTTTTTTAAACCTTATTAAGTTTGAGTGACCTCTCTAGTAGTTTACCATTTTAGTTTCTACTTATTTTTTGTATTATTGATGCATATGAATCTATGATATTTACATTTCATATTATTTGATGCATACGATATTTATTTTTCATATTATAGGTTGATGACAAGAAGGATCAAAACAAGAATACAAGAACATCATCAAGTACCACATGCTAGATTGATTTGGCTAAAAAAATTGTTACATGCTAAGTTGTTATTATGGCTTTCAAATAGTTTATTTATTGGTTGTAAAACTAAATTTATCATTAATATTTGTAAATTTGGAGATTTTATATTGGGTTTTTAACGTTGAGTATATGTTTAATATATTAAGATTTTAAATTTTTTTTGAATATATGACTTGTAAATTGAAATTGACCATATATTTTGGTCGGTAAATTAGTAAATTTTGTTTAATTTTTTTTGGGTATGAGGATTCATCGAAAACCGTAGGGATCTGATGAGTATGGGGATGAGGATGAAAAAAATCCCTGTAGCATGTAATGGGGATTCCCTAAAACCGTCCCCAAAAATGTTAGGGACTAAGTGGGGAATGCAAAACTATCCCCGCCCCGCCCAATTCCCACCCCTAATGAGGACATAACTCTCCATATAATATGGGTATCGAATCGAAATGAGGACCTTTAATTCTTGCCTTCTGACCATCAGTTGAGAAGTAGACATCGGGATCTGAACCTTGTCTTGTGTACTGTCTCTTTTTCAACTTTACCTCTCAGGTGATTGTTGGCTGAGTGTAGAATCTAGGATCCCATCTTCGAAACCCAACACTCCCATCTTGATAAGATCTTGAACCTTGTTCTTCAAAGCCCCACAATTCTCGGTAGTGTGACTCAAACTTCCTAAGTGATAATTACATCTGGCATCAGTGTTGTAACCTTTCGGGTAAGGAGGTTCCTTTGGCATAGACTGAACTGGGGTGATGAGATTCCTTTCGACAAGCATTTGGAGCAACTTAACGTACTTCATAGGAATTAGAACATTTTTCTTCACATCACTTACTTCTCGCGTTTCTTCTGGACCTACCACCACCTTCTTGTAGATTGACTCAAATATTCCTTCTACTAGTTTATTGATGCGAATCATGAATGGGTTTGAGCTATGGTATTTGTTAGAGTCACCTTGTTCAGGGGTAGAGTTTTGACCATCAAGCTTCACGTCCTGATTCTTGACCAATTGTTCTTTCGATTTGACATTTCTTTTCTCTTTAGCCATAGTGGTTATCAGGTTCGTCAACTCAGCCATTTGCTTCTTCAGTTCTTGCATCTCAATTCGGTCATCACTAGTGTAAGTATGGTTTGCCATGTCTGATTCAAAGCCTTCGAATGAGTTATCTCCTATTGTCTCTAGAGAATCTTTAGGATATAACCTCGAGTTTACACTATTTTCTATCTAATCACAAAACCTTCTATCCATTATGAACAATTTCTAATTTGGCGAGCACTCATGAACCAACACTTTAAAAATGCCAAGAAGATGCAAAAAATACAAAAAAAAGCAAAGAAATAAATTAGTATCGAATATAAATAAATGATAAAATGATGATGCAATAAAAGGAAATAAAAAGAGCAAACAAAGCATGAAAAGATGCAACCATATCTACATGCTATCTAATAACCTTAGGTTATCCACATGGCTCAAACGGGATGGGTTTTCTATGTTATCTAAATGCAGCTTTGTTACGAAAAGGGTGCCAAATTGTCCTCGCTGTACCATACTAAGGGTAGCAAGCGCCCTGATCATCACCCATTATAGGCTCCTTTCAATCGAGTTTAATTTAGGGGGACCCATTCGCTACGTTCATACGGGGAAACAATATTCCCAAGAAAACATAGGGTACTCGAGCCCTGAAGGTACTTGCTAGGCCCATACAGAGGAACAATATCACCACGAAAGCATTAGCATTTTCCCCACTTAGACGAATGACTTTATATGCAAGTAGTAGTAGTAGTAGTAACAATATCACCACGAAAGCACTAGCGTTTTCCCCCACTTAGACGAACGAGTTTATATGAAAGTAGTAGTAGTAGTAGTAGTAGTAGTAGTAGTAGTAGTAGTAGTAGTAGTAGTAGTAGTAGTAGTAGTAGTAGTAGTAGCAAGAGTAGTAGTAGGAGTAGTAGTAGCAGTAGTAGTAGTAGTAGGAGTAGTAGCAGGAGTAGTACTAGCAGTAACAATAGCAGTAGTAGTAGGAGGAGGAGGAAGAGCAGTAGTAGTAGCAGTAGCAGTAGTAGTAGTAGTAGGAGGAGGAGTAGTAGGAGTAGAAGTAGTAGTAAGGGGAGTAGTAGAAGTAGTAGTAGTAGTAGTAGTAGTAGTAGTAGTAGTAGTAGTAGTAGTAGTAGTAGTAGTAGTAGTAGTAGTAGAAGTAGCAGGAGTAGTAGCAGGAGTAGTAGTAGCAGTAGCAGTAGCAGGAGTAGTAGTAATAGCAGTAGCATGAGCAAGAGTAGTAAGCGATGTGATGGGGGAGTAGCGAGCGATGGTGATAGTAGTAGTAGAAGTAGAAGCGATGTGATGGTAGTAGTAGGAGGAGGAGTAGGATTCGTAGTAGTAGTAGTAGTAGTGGTAGAAGTAGGAGTTGGAGTAGCAGTAGTAGTAGAAGTAGTAGTAGTAGTAGTAGAAGTAGTAGTAGTAGAAGTAGTAGTAGGAGGAGGAGGAGGAGGAGGAGTAGTAGTAGTAGTAGTAATCGTAGCAGTAGCAGAAGCATTAGTAGTAGCAGTAGTGGTAATAGTAGTAGCAGTAGCAGCAGTAGTTGTAGCAGCAGTAGCTGTAGCAGTAGCATTAGTAGTAGGAAGAGGAGGAGTAGCAGTAGCTGTAGTAGTAGTAGTAGCTGTAGCAGTAGCAACAACACTAGCAGCAGTAGTAGTATGAGTAGTAGTAGTAGCAATAGCAGTAGTGGTAGTACGAGTAGTAGCAGTAGCAGTAGTAGTAGCAGGAGCAGAAGTAGCAGGAGTAGTAGTAGCAAGAGAAGTAGCAGGATGAGTAGGAGTAGTAGTAGTAGCAGTAGCAGTAACAGTAACAATAGCAGTAGCAGTAGTAGTAGTAGCAATAGTAGTAGCAGTAGTAGTAGTAGTAGCAGTAGTAGGAGTAGCAGTAGCAGTAGCAGGAGCAGGAGTAGTAGTAGCAGCAGGAAATGGACAAAGAATGAGATTCGTCGATGTAGCCCTTCAATGGATCTAGAGCTCTCGGTCACAACCTGGCCGAACCACGGTTTGCCCTCTACTTTCTTTCCTTACCACGATGTAGCTTCTTTGGCTCGTCAATGGGCTTTCTTTATATAGGCACTTGTGGAAACCCTAGGTTGGGTTTGATTTTTGAAAGTTTGTTACGCACCAATGTAGGTGTGTTATCTTCTTATCCTCTTTTTGAATTAGGGCTGACTTGGCCTTGACTAATGGTAACTGACTGGGCATCAGACTTCCTTCTTTTGTCAACCGAGTTTGGCAAACTTTGTCCTACTTTTGCCAACGACACTCGACATTTCTCTTATTCTCTTCATGCTCCTAACTTGCTTACCACAACAAGAAAATACCCCATCACTCTGGCAATAAAAAATATGCATCCCTTAACTCCTAGATGCAAATGCATGAATCTACTTACTAAATGTACAAATATGTGCTCAAAGTTAAGCAATAGCATAACAATATATACGTGAAAAGTACAACTTTTGGGGAGTTAACACCATGGCAGATAGCTTTCAACCTCTTTTGCTCGATGAGATTCAGCTGATCAGACCTAGCCCCTCACCGTCGTCCAACCTTACTTCATTCATAATTCGAAGTGATGGGATCTCAACCTCAATGGTCAGTACTATTTCTATGCCATAGACCATAGAGTATGGCGTTGCCCCTATCGATGCAAGTATAAACGTTTGATAGGCGAATAGAGAAAACGGTAGTTTCTCATGCCAATCCTTAATGGTGTATGTTGTTTTCGATATAATCTTCTTGATGTTATTGTTTGTTGCTTCCATTCCCCTATTCATCTTAGGACGATAGGTGGTGCAATTATGGTACGTTATTTTGAGTTGATCACACACCTTAATCATTATTTTACTGTTCAAATTGGAACCATGGTTGGTGATGATCATTTCTGGAAACCCATACCGGCAAATGATCTCTTTCTTTAAGAACTTGTAAATTGTCGCCCTTGTGACGCTAGTATAGGAGGGTGATTATGCCTATTTATTGAAGTAGTCAATGACAACTAGAATGAAACGATGCCCATTGGAAGCCTATGGATGAATCTGTCCAATAACTTCCATGCCTCATACTACGAAAGGCCATGGTGAATTCATGGTATGCAAAAATGGCGGTGGAAAATGGATCTTGTTGGCATATATCTGGTATTTGTTAGCGTAGTCGATACAATCCCCCTCTATGGTTGACCAAAAATAGCCATATCTCATAATTTTTTGGGCCATTTAGAAGCCATTGGCATATGTCTCACACAACCTATCATGTACTTCTGCGAGAATATTTCTAGCCTCTTAGGCATCAACACACCTCAACAGTACTTGGTCTTTAATCCATTTGTATAAGATCTCACCATCTATGACAATCTAGCTGCCATTCTTCTAATAGTTCTCTTATTGTTCTCATTTTCTTCCTTAAGGTAGGCTTGGAAATTGATATACTACAAGATATAATGGTACCATGGGTTTCCATCCAATTCTTCTATTTTTTAGACAAAAATGCCAAGAGAGAGCATACCCCGAACCCCCACATTAATCCATACGTCAGCACTAGCTAACCCATTACACTCATACCCTAAAGTTTTGTTAGCTTGAGAACTAAGAGGGAGTAAACCACGAAGCCCCAAGTTACTTATTGTCTCTACGGCAGATGAGTGTTCTAATAATTTTTCTTGCTTTTGGCATAACATTGTTGCCTTATTCTTTATTTTTAACCTGACAATTTTTTCCTTATTTTGACTTCAGTTTCAAGAATCCTAAGTTTTTCTTGGGAACTAGATGCATACTACGTGTTTAAGTGAGACTAAAGTTCCCTAACCTAGAGATCAATTGCCAAGCTACCTGACGTTATTAATCTCCAGGCTCATGCAAACTAGAGATTCTAATTTCATCATCGAACAGGGCATACTAGTGCAAATTCTAACTATGCTAACAAATGAGTTGGTAAAATTATCAGTTCAAAATTAAGCCGTGGCAAAAAAAACTTTTAATGGTTTGGTATGCATCGTTCTACCTAATCTATATGGCAACCAAATGCAAACAAAAACATAGACATGAATGAATGTCATGTCAATAAATGTAAGGCAACATACCCCCAAACCAAAGGTGTGCATTTCCTCAATGCATGAAAACACATATATACAAATGCAATGAATGATAATAAATGACAAAAATATGAAATTAAGGAGTTAAGGGAAGAATACTCCCCTTTGGAATGTTCAGGCCGAGAGACACGGGTCTCTCTTAATGAAGCTCCTTCGATTTGGTGCCAAGGATTTGTTCTTTTTTACCTGGGGTTTTGAGGCAGCAGTGGAAGCCTTTACGTCCTGCAGGACCTCCTCAATGACCCTTGCCAGCTCAAATAAGACATGGGCTATAGGGGCGGGGGATGAGCCTGTAGCAACGGGTGGTACGTCGATCATCATCAGACTCTTACGGAGTCTCAATTCTGGTAGATTCAACATGGACAGATGAGACAAGTACTGTGGCATCAGATTACTGGGTCAGAGTGTGAACAGACTGGGGGCTGGATGGCATTCCTTCGGGCTCATGATGCTAAGTTGGGAACTCCAAAATGTTGGCAAAGGACTGGTGGCGATGCCCTCAAGAGTCATCTTTAGGGCTTGATCCATGGCTCCAGTATATTGCTAGAGCACCAAATTTCGCTCTTCAGCCTTCTCTAAATTTTTCAAAATAAGCTCCCAGCATTGATAGATCTGGTACAACAATGCCATTGTGCCACTTGGAATTGGTGTGGAAGGTTCCGCCTTGGGTATTTTGGAAGTAAATATCGATTGGGCAACCTTTCCTTTGTCCTTCTCTTTTGCATCCATGGCAATCAATTGCTTCCAAAGAGCCAGAGTAATGGTTCCCTTGCATTTCTGGACGTTGTCGAAGTTAAGATTTGGCACCTTATGCTGCATGCAAATTTTGGTTAATGTAGGGTTTAGGAAAGTAGGAGCTGACAGGGCGAGAAATAAATCTTGGTTAATGTAGGGTGAAATTTTCATGTTTGAAAATTTTCAACCTATGCAGCGGCTAGGGTTTTCCTGCTTAGCAAAAATAACTCACTCTTGGGCATGATTTTTAGTGTGTCCATGTGTTACCACCCCTCGTGATGATGGGTATCCAAATGCCATCATGTCCTAATATACTACATTGGCTAAATTTCCTGCACTAACATTCACAAAAACCTTTCAAGACAAAAAAAAACTTAAATAAATAAACCAAAATACCAAAAGAAAAATAAATATCCTAACTATTTACAATGATCAAACGATGATGGTAAAATTTACTGAATCTCTGCCAGGAGAATATTCCCCTTGGCATTACTCTGACTTTCTTCCCAATAATACTTCAATCTCTTGTCATTAACTTTGAATATTGTCCCCGTTTTTGAGTCTTTGATGTCTACCACTCCATGAGCATAAGGCTTGACAACCTCAAAGGGTCCTGACCATATGGATTTGAGTTTACTTGGAAATAAATTAAGTCTTGAATTGAACAATATAACTTTTTTCCCCACTTTAAATCGTCTTGGTAAACTTTTGTTGTCATGCCACCTTTTTGTTCTTTCTTTGTAAAGCTTAGCATTTTCATAGGCTTGTGCTCAAAATTCCTCCAACTCATTCATGTCTAACAAACGCTTCTCACATATAGCCCTCCATTCCATATTCAACTGTTTGGTTGCCTAATAGACTCGATGCTCTAATTCCAACAAAATATGGCATGACTTCCCAAATACAAGCTTGCATGGGGAAGTTCCTAATGGTGTTTTGAAGGATGTTCTTTATGCCCACAAGGAATCATCTAGCCTCAAAGACCAGTCCTTCCTAGTTGGGTTCACAGTCTTTCCAGTATTTTTTGCCTGGCCATTTGTTTGCGGATGGTAGGTAGTGACAATTCTTTATTGTATTTCGTACCTGCACAAAACTTTAGTGATTAAATGACATTTAAAATGGGTACCTTCATCATGAATAATAGCTCTGGGGCTCCAAATTTGGTAAATATGTGCTTGTGTAGGAACTTAGCAACTACCTTGGCATTGTTTGTTGGGAGAGCAACAACTTCAATTCACTTTGAGACATAATCTACTGCCACAAGTATATATAAATTTCCAAACGATGGGGGAAAGGCCCCATAAAGTCTATCCCCCACACATCAAACAGTTCCACAGGCAAGATATTTTGTAGTGGCAATCGATGTCTGCTGGAAATGTTTCTACTATGATGGCTTCTGTCGCATGCCTTGGCAAAATAATGGGCGTCCTTGAATAGTGTTAGCCAGAAAAATCCTGACTACAACACCTTGGTTGCTGTCTTCATCCAGCAAAGTGTCCTCCATATGGTGCTGCATGGAAAAGTTGAAGGATGTTTTGTTGTTCGTCCACTGGCACACAACGACGAATGATTTGGTCAGCATAATGTTTAAACAAGAATAACTTATCCCAGTAATATTGCTTATTATCCCTCAGAAATCGCTTCTTTGCATTACTTGAAAATTTCAGTAGCAATATTTTGCTGACCAGGTAGTTGACTATGTCAGCATACCATGGGATGCTAGTTGTCACCAGCAAGTATTCATTAGGGAAATCTTATTTAATGTAAGCGACATTATCATCTTCAATGTGGTGCTCTAAATGAGACAAATGATCAGCCACCATTTTGTTATTTCCCTTTTTATCTCGTATCTCGAGATCAAACTCTTGTAGCAAAAGTGTCCATCTAATCAAGCAAGGCTTGGCATCTTTCTTGACCAGAAGATATTTGATTTTCGAGTGGTCTGTGTATACCACAACTTTACTACTCACTAGATAAGATCTAAATTTTTCGAATGCTAAGGCAACTGCAAGAAATTCCTTCTCAATTGTTGTGTAGTTAAGTTGGGCTTCATTCAGTGTGCAGGTGGCATAATAGATGGTATATAAAATTTTTCCACTCCTTTGTCCTAACACATCTCCAACGGCATAATTGCTGGCATCACACATAAGCTCGAATGGCTCATTCCAATCTAGTGCCACGACTATTGGCGCACTGATCAGCCTGTCATTCAATTCATTGAAAGCTTTCAAACAAGAATCATTAAACGCAAAAGTGGTATTCTATTCCAAAAGTAAGCTTAAAGGTTTAGAGATTTTTGAGATATCTTTAATAAAGCGGAAATAAAAACATGAATATCCCAAGAAACTTCTAATACATTTGCCATTTGTGGGTGGTGGCAATTGTTTGATTACGTCTACCTTTGCATTGTCTACTTCCAGTCCTTTCTTGGTTACTTTATGTCCTAGAACTATGCCCTCGTTCACCATGAAGTGGCATTTTTCCCAGTTCAGGACCAGGTTAGTTTCCATGCATCTCTGTAGAACAAGTTCCAAACTATGAAGGCATTATTCAAAAGTTTTATCAAAGACGGAGAAGTCATCCATGAAACTTCTAGGTTGTGCTCAATCATATCCGAGAAAATTGACATCATGCAATGCTGGAACGTTGTTAGGGCATTACACACTCCAAAGGGCATTCTTCTAAAAGAAAATGTTCCATATAAACAGGTGAACGTAGTCTTCTCCTGATCTTCTAGAGCAATGGCAATCTGATTATAGCTTGAGTAGCCATCCAAGAAGCAATAAAATGCCTTCCTTGTCAATCTGTCCAACATCTAATCGATGAAGGGTAGTGGAAAGTGAACTTTTTGAGTGGCATTATTTAGCTTCCTATAATCCATGCACACACTCTAGCCTCTCACGGTCCTTGGGGGTATCAATTCATCTTTTTTGTTTTGAACCACGACTATCCCACTCTTTTTTGGTGCACACTACACTAGGCTGACCCACGAGCTATCAGAGATGGATAAGTTATCCCATCATCCAGCCACTTAATGACTTATTTCTTGACTAACTCATTCATGCTAGGATTCGGTCTCCTCTAAGCCTCGATTGTTTTGCCATGACAATCCTCCATGATGATTATCTGCATGCAAAGGGTTGGGCTTATGCCTCGGATATTAGCTAGGGTCTACTCCAAGGCTTGCTTGTGATTGCCCAATGTCTCCAACAATCTTTCCTCATGATCTCCAGTCAAATCAGAAGTAATGATCACTGGAAAAGTTGAGTTGTCTCCTAGGTAAGTATATTTGATGTGGCTTAGAAAAGGTTTGAGCTCCAATTCTGGTGGCTCCTCAATAGATGGTTTGGGTGCCTTGATTTCTCTGCCAGCAAACTCGAGTAGCTCAAATCTACTAAAATAACTTATGACCTCGTTCAACATGATTGATTCTTCAAATTCCTGACTCATCATATCTTCATCATCCTACTCCATGGCATCAAAATCTATGCTCTGGCAAATCTGCACTATGTCTACATTAAGAATAGACTCCATCAACTCAACAACTTGGCATTCCTGAGGTTCATCTACACACTTAAGAGCTTGAAATACATTAAACGTAACATGTTGATCATTCATACACATAGTAAGCTCACTGTTTTGAATATCAATTAAAGCCCTACCTATGGCAATAAATGGTCTTCCCAATATTAATGGGACATTGACATCAGCCTCATACTCTAAAATAATAAAATTAGCTGGGAATATAAATTTGTCTACCTTTACCAACACATCCTCAATCTTACCCTTGGGATGTGCATAAGATCGATCTACCAGTTGGAGTGTTATTATTGGTAGGCCTTGCTTCAATACAAAGTTTCCTAAAAATTGACATTGGCATTAGATTGATGATGTTGGCTCCCAGGTCACATAGTGCTTTACCCATGAATTTATTGCCAATCGTGCAGGGAATAGTGAAACTTACCGAATCTTTTAGTTTTGGTGGCAATATGTTGGTTATCATTGCATTGCATCCTTTAGTAAGTGTGACCATCTCGAAATCACCTATCTTCCTCTTTTTGGACAACATGTACTTCATGAATTTGATGTAATTAGGCATTTTTTCGAGAGCTTCCACTAATGGTATGTTGATCTGCAGTTGTTTAAGGACGTCTAAGAAGCGCTTAAAATGTTTTTCTTGTTTGTGTTTCTAGAGCCTTTGTGGAAAAGGTGGTGGTGGATAGGCAAATGTGGGCTCCGCTAGTTTTGCCAAAGTGGTAGTGGCATCAAATTGAGGTCTGGCATTGTTAGTGCTTGCCTCTTTTTTCTCTTCTTCCTTAGGCTCATCTGCTAGCACCATCTTTTTGTCCTTGCATATAATTGGCTATTTGACAGATGTCTCATTCTCGCATGGTTTTCCACTTCGGAGAGTGATTGTTGCATGATTTAAGTGCAACGCAAACGGTGCAAGTGAACATGTCGCGAAGTAATAGTATAGGTTAAGATCATATCAATAGGGATTGGTGAAACTCTGACTTCTAGCTTCTTGCACTAAAAGAGAATAATATTGAAAGATATAGGTGGTGATAAATAACGAGTAAAATAAACTAAGCAATGTAAAACAAATAGAAAGAAGTAATCATCATGAGAGAGTAGGATGGGTTATCATGAGTATTGGTGCGATTGGCGAATAAATTGTCGTGGCTTGTAATTGCTGAGGCAAGTCAATTTTTGTGGCAACTGGGTTTAGTAGAATGTCATGGAAACTAGGTTTCCTAGAATGCCGCAGCAATTGGGTTTTCTCTTTTAATGTTCGGTGGTGTGTTCTTCAATGTCTTCATGTTATCCTTAATTGAAGGACTAATGTTTGCACAAGCCTTGGTGATACATCACTGCATTAACCTTGGGTGAGCAACATCGACCTTGCACTTTTCTTAGCCACTAAAATCCAATCCTTATCCCTAAGGCAAATTACTTCTCACCAATGGTTGTTTAAATGGAAACTCTGTCCACTCATTTCGTGAATCTAGCTCTCCCAAGCCTATATAAATGGATTCATTCAAGTTCCTTTCCCAATAAAGTGAAAATCAAGAGGCAAGAATAGACAAACAATGAAATTTATTGAATTAAAAACCAAAACCATTCATTTTTCTTTACACACCAACAAAACTCGATAACCCAAGATAAATTAAACTAGTTCATGGCTGGATAAAAAGAAAATACAAAGGAATAAAACCTAGACATGCGATCACACGATTCAAGATGAAAGACAAAAGATTGTGCGAGAATTCTCTTATGATCCGATCTCCCCCAAATCGACTCCCTTGTTTGTGTGTTGCAATCTCCTTAAATAGGTGAGGAAAGAGAGTCCAAATACATGTAGATTCTGTGTAATCAGACCCCTAATTGATTGGAGATTTGAATTTTGAATATGGGATAATTATCATTTTCGTTTGAATTAAATCTGTAGATAATGAAATTTATCATGACTTGTTGCTGCATCCCTCGGTAAGTGGTTCGACAAGTCCTCCATCCTCATCCTAAATTTCCACGACATCCTTCGACAAGTGGTTCGGCAAGTCAACCTAAAAAAAATAAGGCAAACCAACAAAGATTTCTCCACAAAGACCATTAAAACATAAGGCCAAGCTCGATAATGGGGAAACTATAAAACTATGCATGAATGACTAAGAATGCAACAAAAATGAGCCTAAGTCTAACAATAATATGAGTAAAAACGGTATAAAATATAGTACTTTTACACACTTAACACACCCCCAAACTGGAACTATTCATTGTCCTCAAGCAATGCAAAACACTAACAATTACCTACCAAGGCATTTACCACCAAAAACATGCTTCTTACTTGACTTTAATCCTCAGAACCGTGGCACGAAGAATTGATTATCTTTCGATCATTGGAAAGAACAGAGGATTACTCAAAGTTAAACTACAATGCTAGTGAAAATGTGCGTGTGGAGTTGTGTACAAGTCAATCAATAGGATTCCATGCAAACCTTAGGTTTTATTATTAACTTGTCGAGACAAGTAATTCTGCTAGAGCCAGTTTTAGGCACCTCTGGCAATTTATTTTCAATTAAATCAACTAGAGCCAAATGGGCACCTTAGCAATTCTCGATGTGTGAAAACTAGAGTCAAATGGGCACCTCTAATAAGAAATTATCTTTATTTTATTTTATTTTGGCTAGAGCCAATTAGGCACCTCTAGCACATTTTCCAATTTAATAACCTATAGTTTACTAGGTCTCCCCCGATCAACAAGTCACAACAATGTCAATATAAGTAGCATCATAGCAAAATTTCAAGTAAACTTCGTGCTCAACCTAAAATCTAAGGTTTTCTCATCTAAGCGCAGTGGCAAAACTCATCATAGGATACCATAGTAAGTTTCGGTAGTTTTATCAGATAATTGTCATGGCGAGTAACATATGCAAACTAACATGAGATAAACAAAATGAATGCAAATAACCATGAGACAAACAAAAACCAAACCCCCTATACTGGAGAGAAGCATTGTCCTCAATGCATGTAATACGAAACAAATATAAAAACAAAATGAAAATTAACTAATTAGAGAGGTCGTCGCCTCGAATTAGGAGTTTCCTTCGAGCCATTTTTCTTGGTTTATTTTCTAGCTCATGGTGGTTGCTATCGTGAAACTAGTGCAGGGTCATGAACCGTAGTTTCCTCTACCTCTTCAACTAGCTCACCCTTCTTCTTGGCCTCCTCTTGTTTAGAAGATTTATGCTTCAACATTAACTTTGATGACATAGCTGGAGGTGGGGACTTTAACGGTGCAAAAGTGGTGTCGTCAGAATCTGAAAAACCATATAAAGATTTAGTACATTCTGGTTCATTAACAGGTTCCTTACCTTTTCGTGGGAAAGTGGTTGGCAATGTCACTTGTAACATGTGCAGCTTCAGTTGCTGGGGCAAGTAACTCGGCAAGGAACATTGGGAAGGGTACATTACTATTGGGATAATTCTCCAAGATAACTCGTGTGAGGGAAATATCTCAGTTCTTCATATATCACCTAAGTAGTAGCTCTCGTGCCTTCATTCGATCCAATCATGATATCTCCGTCCTTCATACTTGTCGTGGCATGCGCACTTGCCAGGGCATGCTCTAGTGCTGGGGCAGAATTGGGAATAGAGGATTTCTGCATTATTGGTGCTTTTGGTGGCCCATCTTGCATCATTCGCATATACTGAGTCTTTTTCCACCCAGTTTTCTAGGGTAGCCTCTTGCCCGTAGCCTCGATCGGCATGTTCTCCTTCTCGCAAAAGATGGAAATCAGATCGAGAAAATAAAGTGCCCCCAAATCCTTCTTGCTACAAGCATAAATCTCATCAACGGTAATATGTCCAATGTTAATAGTACGATTATGCAAAATAGAATGTATCAACAATATACGAGAGTAAGAAATAGTAGTGTTATGAGCTGTAGGCATCAAACGAGTTTTGACGAAGTTATTCAACAACTTGGCCGTGGGTTTCAATAAGGCTCGATTCACCGTGCCTTTTATTTCTCCATCATTCTATTTGGTGCCCTCAACGATGAAATCCTTGAGGACTTTATCCAACTCGTCCACGGTAATATTATTTACAAACTCGGTATATTCGTCACGTGTGGAAAACAACCCATAGTATGTGTTGATAGCAGAGGCATCAAGAAGAATAGCCCTACCACGCATATAGGCACAAGGATTATCTGGATTAGAAACATGAGAATAAAACTCCCTTACCCATGAGATGTTCCCCGATGTCGACTGTTCGCAAAAGATTGGCCACTTATGATCCGCAATAATGGTGTAAACGAAATATTCAAGACCATATTTGGGTTTGGAGAGATCATAGGCGAACCCTTGCTCTTCCCAAACCTTTCTAGTGAAAAACTTCTCCTTGAATCTTTGCTCAATAGCCGATGAAGCAAAATGACGAAAAGATGGCTCAATTGCTTGTAAAGAACTTGCT
Source organism: Hibiscus mutabilis (assembly GCA_019671005.1). Lineage (NCBI taxonomy): Eukaryota > Viridiplantae > Streptophyta > Magnoliopsida > Malvales > Malvaceae > Hibiscus > Hibiscus mutabilis. Next base: position 51,413,605 of record CM033721.1, on the reverse strand, counting down.
CAGGGCATGGTTTTCAAATTTTTGGCCATGGTGTTTGGTTCTTGTTGAAAAAGAAAAGAAAACAAGAAAAGCTAAAAGAGTTTCAAGAGATGGAGAAGAAAAAAGTAAATGAAGAAGACAAAGTAGATGGGTGATAATGGAGTTTAAAGGTGGAGTGAAAGGTTGGTAAAGATGATGGATTGATGTATCACCAATGGGGAAAAAGAAAAAATAATGATGGGTGAAAGGTGGGTGTGCAACTAGGGTTAGAAAATGAAGGAAATAAAATTTGGGTGAAAATTTTCAAAGGGGCTGTTTAAATCCCCTAAAAACTGTCGACTTTCCACCTTCTTAGGGATAGATTTTCATTCAAATGAAATTCTATCTCCTCATAGCCCAGCTTCTTCTCTTTTGAAACTTTTATCCTAAAATTAAAAAACAAAACAAAAACAAAAGGATAATATTAAATAAAAATAAAGATAAAAACTGAATCAAACTAAAAAATAAAAAAGGAAAGGATAAAAGATGAAATTCAAAGAAAAATAATAAAATAAAACAAAAATAAAAATGGAGATAAAAGAACTAAACAATAAAATTAAAAACACTTAGAAAGAGCATTCTCATGCATCTTCTAAGGATATCGTTGTCTTATCACTCTCAATATGAGTACCAACGTAGTGATTCAATCTCTGTCCATTGACTTTAAAATCCCGTCCATCCATGGTTGATTTGATCACAACAGCCCCATGAGAATAAGGTTTAACTACCTCAAATGGCCCAAATCATCTTGACTTCAGTTTGTCCGAAAATAGTATAAGACAAGAATTATATAGAAGCACCAGTTGCCATGACAATGGTTTTAATTCTAAGATAGGAGGTTGCTCAATGGAAGGTTTGTTAGTTTTACATTCCTTACTTGTATAATAAAGAGATTTGAAACTTTTACCCGATTTACTTACAATCCAATTTGCTTCCTCTTGTACCTCATTGTCCGGCTTCTCAAGTTATTTAGGCTCGGCAAGGAAATTTCCATGGAAACACTCCTCCATGTTGAAGTTAAATTCAGTGGTGGCCTAAATAATCTGCATTCTTCTGGGTCATCAATATACTTTAGGGTTTTGAAAACATTGAGTGTGACTTGCTGCTCATTCACTCGCATAGTGAGCTCTCCTCTCTCAACATCGATCAAGATCCTCCCGTTGCTAAGAACGGTCTACCAAGAATAATGGGCACGAACTCACCTGCTTCACAATCCAAAATAATAAAGTTAGCGGGAAAAATAAATGTTTCCACTCTTACCAAAATGTCTTTGATTTTTCCCTCTAAATGCACATAAGATTTGTCCCCAAGTTGTAGCATGACTGTAGTGTGTCTCACCTTCCCTATGCCTAATCTTTGAAAAATAGATTTGAGCCTAAGGTTTATGCTCACTCCAAGGTCGCATAGTGCCTTCCCAACATAGTGATTTCCGATGGCACAAGGTATTGTAAAACTACATGGAGCTTTTAGTTTGGGTAGCAGTCGATTGTGCAACATATCCATACATCCCTCTGTCAAGGCAACTATCTCAAACTCGCTAAGCCTAGTTCACTTAGAGACAATGTCTTTAAGTAACTTATCATAATTAGGAATCTCCTCTATTACCCCAACAAGTGGCAAGTTGATGTGAACTTCTTCAACTGTCGCAAAGAAACTTCTTAAACTGCTATTCATGCTTCTGCCTCTTCAGCCTCTATGGGAATGGTGGTGACAATCTTATCTTATTGCCTTTACTCGTCTCATCTGGCTTGACATTGTTGAATGAACTTGCAGCGAAAGGTGGACTTGTCATGGCAACTGCTGAAGGCTCATTATCTATGATTGTCGTGGCATTGTTGCTAGGTACATCTTTCTGAACTGAGGACTGCCATGCTGGCTGATTACTATCCTCATAAGATCTGTATGTGATACTATTTAAGCATGATTTTTCCCTATCCCTCAGTGGATAGGGTAATAATTTCAGCCTCATGGACTTCTTGTTGCTTGAATGAATTGCAAATTTCTAAGAATGATTTGGCATCTTCAGTTGCTGAGCTGGCAAACTGGCGAAATGAATTAAGCATATTAAACATCACTAACTTTAATTTAAAATGTGCAGCTTAAATCTCAAGAGTGAAAATTCATGGGTTGAGATCACCAAGGTCTGGAACTAAGTGATCTCGGATGAGTCTATTCCGTACACGAACAGGTTGCTCAGCTAGAGCTGCCTCTCCTCCTGCCACATCATTCTAATTGCCTTGGGCATTCTGCTTGTCGATTGGATGAACAAGATCTATCATTGTTTCTCTTATCTCTCTTCTTCTTCAGTGAAGAACTTGTTCAATCTCATATTCAAGTCAGTAGTCTTGTGATGTCAGTCTCGCTCTGGTCATACACAGAAGCAAAACCAAAATTGTTAGCCCCTTGAAACCAAATACAAAAATAAAATAAAAAGAAACAAGGTGCAAGAAATTAAAAACAAACTCACTATTGCCAATCCCCAGCAACGGTGCTAAAAACTTGTTGCGTGATTCAAGCGCAAAGCAAACGGTACAAGTGAACACATACAAGTAATAGTATAGATTAAGATCGTCTCTATAGGGATTGGTGGAACTCTGACTTCTAGCTTCTTGCACTATAAGAGGATAATATTGAAAGTGATAGGCGGTGATAAATAACGAGTAAAATAAACTAAGCAAAGTAAAACAAATAGAAATGAGTAATCGATATGAGAGAGTAGGCTAGGTTATCGTAACTAGTGGTGCAATTGCTAAATGAATTGTCGTGGTTTCTAATTCTTGAGGCAAGTCAATTGTCGTGGCAACTGGGTTTAGTAGAATACAGTGGCAACTGGGTTTCCTTGAATGCCGTAGCAACTGGGTTTCCTCCTTCAATGTTATGCAGAGTGTTCTTCAATGTCTTCGTGTTATCCCTAACCGAAGAACTGATGTTTGCAAAATCCTTGGTGATACATCCCTGTGTTAACCTTGGGTGAGAAACATCGATCTTGGAATCTTCTTAGCCATTGAAATCCCATCCTTATCCCTAAGGGAATTACTTCCCACCAACAGTTGTTTAAATGGAAACCGTGTCCACTCATTTCATAAATCTAGCTCTCCCGAGCCTAGATAAATGGATTCACTCAAGTTCTTTTCCCAATTCCCTAAAAGTGAAAATTAAGAGCCAAGAATGGACAAACAATAAAATTTATTGAATTAAAAACCAAAACCATTCACATTCATTCGTCTTTGCACACCAACAAAACCCGATAACCCAAGCAAAATTAAACTAGTTCATGGCTGGGTAAAATGAAAATACAAAGGAATAAAACCCAGACATGGGATCACACAATACAAGTTGAAAAAGAAAAGGTTGTGCGAGAATTATCTTGTGATCTAATCTCCCCCAAATCGACTCTCTTTTTTGTGTGTTGCGATCTTCTTAAATAAGTGAGGAAAGAGAGTCCAAATGCGTCTAGAATTTGTGTAATAAGATCCCTAACTGATTGGAGATTTGAATTTTGAATCTGGAATAATTCTTCTTTGTGTTTGAATTAAATCTGCAGATAATGGCTTTTATCGTAACTTACCGCGGCATCCCTCAGCAAGTGGTTGGCAAGTCCATCCTCATCCTAACTTGCCACGGCATCCTTCAACAAGTGGTCCGGCAAGTCAACCTGTACAAAATAAGGCAAACCAATAGCGATTTCTCTACGAAGACCATCAAAACATAAAGCCAAGCTCGATAGACGAGGAAACTATGAAACTATGCATGAATGACAAGAATGCAACTAAAATGAGCCTAACTTTAACAATAATATGATTAAAAAGGGTAGAAATATAGTACTTTTGCATACTTAACAGTGATTGCTTTTTATTTTTTATTCTCTTTCTGTCGAGCATCTTTTGTATCACTTGGCAAAGTTCCCTAGGGTCTGTTATTGAGTCATTGGCAATCTGTCCTAGCTAGACTTTCAAGTTTTGCATAGATACTGCTAAAATTTGGACAATCGCATCATTCTGCTCCATGTACTTGTTAAAGTGTTCCCCTAATTAGATCTCTACCCTAGATGGAAATTATTTTGTGCTCTCTGCAGCATCACATTATGGTTGAATCTTGGTAGTGCATTGTTGTTTTTGACGTTAGGCATTAAATTGGTTACCTCACTGATTCACCCAAGAGAAATTCAGATGCTGCTTCCAACATGCATCATAAGTATTTGAATGTGGTTTAAAATTACAATTGAAATTGCCAATAAAATTTACTGATTTAGGATTTGCTGGGCATTCTTCCACATTATGATCCTCTCCACAAATAGTGCATAATGGTTCTAGTGTCTTTACTTCTCGAATTTTAGTAGACTTTTGCATTGTTTTCACTATATTAGTGAGGTTACAATTTTTGTTTCGGTTCCCAGTCTAGCAGTACGATACTCGATATCATTGGTGGAAATCCTTTCAAGGATGTCAATGCCTCCGTATAATTATTTTCTAGCAACGAACCATTTGTCGAAGCATCAACCACAATCCTGGTATGGGTGTTGAGTCTGTTATAAAATGTCTCCTTCTTGGTCCAAGTAGGAAATCCATGCATGGGGCATCTCCTCAAAGAGAATGATTTCACTTCATAGCTTGGCATTAAGTTTAGGTGGCATAATTCTACCCACGAAGTAGCTAAACCAGGTGGCAAAGAACTTAGCCACATTTTTGCTCTAACTCTCAAAGAGAATGAAAATAGTCTCAACTTCACTGTCTCCTCAGCTACACCAGGTTGCTGAAATAGTTGGCACACTTTCATGAACTGCTTTAAGTGTTGCCTTGGGTCTTCAGTGTGTGATCAATCAAATTGACATACATTCAATAACCTCTTAATCATTATCAGTTTAAGTTCAAAATTAGTTGTATTTACCTCTGGACCAATCAGTCTTGGCATCAAGTTATCAATATTTGGTGTCAAGTGTTCTCTAATAGGTCATTCTTCTTTCATAACAACAACAGTAGCGGGCGGTATCTCTTCATGTATTACTGGATTTTCTTGATTGTTCCTTACACCTTCTACTCCACCATTTAGAGACATTTTTATAAGTCTTCTCCTCAACTTGCGTAGGGTTCTTTCAATCTCTGGATTGTATAATAGATCTTCCTTCACATTACGGCTCATGGTCATACACAAGACAAATCAGAATAAGTAAAACAAACAAAATAAGTAAAAATTAAAACAATAAATTCCGTTGCAATCTCCGGCAATTGTGCCAAAAACTTGTCAACTGACTAACATTGGCAAACAATTGATGAATTAATGTAATATTCCAGAAAAATATGCCAAGAATAAGCCTTTTTGCGTGCAAGTTGTTGCGTGATTTGAGTGCAACGCAAACGGTGCAAGTATACACGTCACAAGTAATAGTATAGTAAAGATATCGTCTCCATAGGGATTGGTGAAACTCTGATTTCTAATTCCTTGCATTGAAAATAGAAATAAATTGTGATGATAGGTGTTTGGATTTAACAAGTAAAATAAATAAGGAAGTAAATGAAAGAGATTGTGATCGAATAAGAGAGTAAGTTGGGTTATCGTGAGTAGTGGTGTGATCGAATGGACTTTCGAGGCAATTGATTGTTGTGGTAACTCAATTGTAGTGGCAACTCAGACCGATTAAATTCCTTTGGCAACTAATTATGTCGCGACAACTGGGACTGGTTTGATTATCGTGGCAACTGGGTTCCTTCCTTCAAAGCTCGAGCGTTCTTCAATGGCTTCTAGTTATTCCTAACCGAAGCACTAGTTAATTGTGCATGTCGTGGTGATACATCCCTACGTTAACCTTGGGTGAACAACAACCGATCTTATGCTCCCATTAGCCGTTGAAATCCAATTATTATTCCTAATATGGATTAACCTCCATTAACGATTTGTTGAATGAAGATCATGCTCATTCGTTTCTTGAATCTAACTCTCATGATGCTAGATAAATGGATAACTCTCGAGATCCTCTCCCAATTCTCTCAAAATCAAAATAAGAACCAAGAATGAACAAACTTTGAATTAAATTGCAATAAAAAGCCTGAACAAATCCAATCGTTTTCACAACCAAAAAAGCTTAATAACCCAAACCAATTTAGTTTAGTTCATGGCTGGGTGTAAAAGAAATACAAAACAAATATCCCCCAACAAGAATCGCATAAAGAAAATAAAGAAAAAGATGAAGTTTGCGATCAACCCCCTTTTTCTCTCCAGTCGACTCCCTTCTCGAATGATGCAATTTGATCTCTATTTATAGGATATTATTAGGTTAGATTTGTTGTTGATGGGGAGTTTAATTTGGAATTAAATTGAATAAAAGAAATAATAGATCTCTTTTATCTTTTTCCTTAAAAACTCTTCACAAATCTGAATTTAAATCTTCATTAAATTCTACGTGGAAATCCAAATCTTTGGGATTTATCCCTTGCTTTTCGTGCTTATCTCGAATTAGGTGGACTTATCCAGTCATCATCGGCAATTAGCTCAACATGTCCTTCAAAAATTAGCTTCACTTACCACGGCAGACCCTTCATTTTGTCTCCTTAATTGCCATGGCCATTCCTACTTGCCATGATAATCCTGTCCCGCACAAAATAACACACACTAGTAGCGATTTCTCCACAAAAAACAACTAAAATGCAAATCATGCTCATTGATGAAGGAACCTATGAAATTATGCATGAATGACTATAATTGCAACTAAAATAAGCCTAAGTCTAACAATAATTATGAGTAAAAGGGTAGAAAATATAGTACTTTTACACACTTAACACACCCCCAAACTCGAACTATTGTTTGTCCTCAAGCAATGCAAATCATAAACAATTACTTGCCAAAATCCTTACCGTCAAAAGAATTCTTTTTACCTGAATTCAATCCTCAGAGCCGTGGCATAAGTTGATTAGCTTTCGATACTTCGGACAGTTATAGAAAATTACTTCAAAAAATCAAACTATAATGTTAGTGGCATTGTGTGTTTGGAGTTGTGTACAAGTCAACTAATGGGATTCTATGTGAACAATCGGTTTTATTAATTAATTTAAATATTGGGGCAATTTAGTTTGCTAGAGCTGGTGATAGGCACCTCTAGCGAAGCAGTTTCTCTTTTTAAAGTATAGTCGACTAGAGCCAGTGTTAGGCACCTCTAGTGATTCTTTAATATGTGACGACTAGAGCCGGATAGACCCCTCTAGCGAGAAGTTATCTTAAATTCCAATTTTAGTTTAAGGCTAGAGCCGGATAGGCACCTCTAGCATAAATTACCCAATTTTAATAACCTAAGTTCACTCAGTCTCCCTTAATCAACAAGTCACAACTGTGTCAATTAATAATTAACATTATAGCATAATTCCAAGTATTCTCCATGCTAGTCCTAGGATCGAAAGTTCTATGATGTCAGTGCAGTGGCAAAAGTTAATCATCGGATAACATAGCAGGTCTAGACAGTTTAATCAAGTAAAATACATAGCAAGTGATATATGCAAACTATATGAGATGAACACAACTATCTATGAAAGCAAAATAAAAACACACCCCCAAACTCGAGAGAAACATTGTCGCAATGCATGCAATAAATGAAATCGAATGTAGATGAGTTAGTTGGAGAGGTCGTCACCTTGAATGACAAGTTTCCTTCGAGTCATGTGCTTGATCCGTTTGCTGGCTCGTGGTGGTTGGTAACGTGTAGCTGGTGGTGAGTCTTGAACCTTTGTTTCGCAACCTTAGCGCTTGGTTCATCCTCTTTTGCGGCCTCTTTAATGTTAAAAGCTTTGTCTTGAAAACAAAGATAAAAACATAAATTAAATAAATATTAAATAAAGATAAAACATAAATAAATAAATAAAGATAAATAAGATAAAAACAAAGATAAATATAAAAGTTGACTATCCTAAAATAATAATAAAAATAAAAATGAGGATAAAAACAAAAACAAATATTCGAATAAAAATAAAATTAAGTCGAAAAAATAAATCAAAAAATAAATAAAAATACTAAAGAAGAGCGTGTTCATGAATCTTCTAAAGTAACAACGTCCTTGTCACGTTCATGGGTTGTAACACCCTAAACTTGGCCTAGGAAGGTTACCACTATCTAAACTATTGACAAATTGAATATTGTGCTAATCAAATTAAAGAAAAAAAAACATTAGCTATCTTTAAGATCAAATAAGTGAAATTAGAACCAAATTGAATTGAAATTAAAACTAGAAGGCTTAAATGGAAGGATGGAAATGTGAACATGCAAAGCTCTATAGTTTGCATGTAAATTGAATTAGAATTGAAGGCCTAGACACATGTTCTCATTTGATGAGAACATGTGCCTTGTGAGTCATGACTCACGGCAGTAAGGTGGGTAAAGATGAACAAAAATTGTATCATCTCCTTCATCCCATAGCCGAATGTTTGAGAGAGAAAGGGAGGAGGGAAAGCTTCATAGATCATCTTCAATTCATGTTTCTTGATTGAACTTTGATCAAATTAGCTTGGAGAAGGTAAATTGCTTGATTCCTACATGTCATAGAATGCTTGAATCTTAAGTTTGTGATGCTCTTGTTGCCTAAATTGAATAGGATGATTGTTATGCATGATAAGATAATGTTCGCTTCTAATGGTACTTGAAATTGTGAGTGTTAGTAGCCAAATTGCTAAAGAGAATGTGTATGGTTGCTGGAAATTGAGAATAGGGATTATGGTTGAAACTAGTTTTGATTAGGAACTGTTTTGCTAGGTGAAAATGTGTTAAAATGCTAATTGTATATAATGCCCTGTTTTGATCATGTTGTTAGATGAATTGAGGCTTGAATAGAGTAAATAGCTTGCTGGAAAATGAATGCATATAACTGGATTAGTTAAAGCTAGGCAATGGACTGCACAAATGGTGAAATAGAAGTATGATGTTGATGAAATGGATCAAATTGAACATAGCACTATAATGCCCTGTTATAATCACATTGATAGGTGAATTAGACTGACCTAAACATGTAAGAACATGAAAATAAGTTGAATTACAATGTTAGAATCTTGTTTAGATGGGTTATAAAGCTAGAAACTCAACCTAGTGTAATCTGCCCAGAATACTCTGTTTAGCCAGGTATTATCGACGTTTTGTCAAGGAATTCTCATTCATTGTCGCAAGCTTGACTAAACTAACCCGTAAAGACACACCATTTGTATGGTCGGAGAATCAACAATGAAGCTTGGATCAGCTTAAACAAGCCTTGACTCATGCTCCTGTTCTCATCCAACCAGTATCAGGAAAGGAGTACACTGTTTACAGTGATGCATCTCATTTGGGACTAGGATGTGTCCTAATGCAAGATGGAAAAGTGGTAGCTTACACTTCAAGACAACTAAAACCACACGAGTCAAACCCTACTTCGATCTAGAATTGCCAGCTATCGTGTTTGCTCTCAAAATATGGAGACATTACTTGTACGAGGAGAAATGCAACTTGTTCACAGACCGCAAGAGTCTCAAATACCTCCTAACTCAGAAAGACTTGAATCTAAGGCAAAGGAGATGGCTAGAATTGCTTAAAGACTACGATTTGGTTATCGACTACCATCCGGGGAAAGAAAACATGGTTGCTGATGCCCTTAGTCGCAGACCATACTTGGGTAAACCCCTAAATCTAAATCCCAGAATAGTTCATTCAAATTTAATCTTTCTTGGATTACAAGTAATCTATTCAAATTGAACCTTTCTTGTCTTGCAAACAACTATTCAAAAACCATCCTTAGTGATCTTGTTTATTCTTTCGTAGCTTCCTTGGCTATCAATCCTCATTTCCGTTTATCCAAAGGACAGAAATTCTTGTTTGAACTTCAAGTTCAATCTAGCTTGATCTCGAGAATCCAAGAACTCCAACAAATTGATCCAAATCTTCATAAGATCATGTCCAAGCTAGGCTCTGAGTCTAATTCTGACTTCTCCCTCAAGTCGAATGAACTCTTCTATTTCAAAGATAGAGTATGTTTTCTTAACAATGAGGAACTAAAACAAGAGATGCTGCAAGAAGCTCACCAAAGCTCTTTCTCGATTCACCCAGGATCGGTTAAGATGTACAAGGATCTAAAGCCACTATACTGGTGGCCAGGCATGAAATCGGCTATCACAGACTTTGTTTCAAAGTGCCTAACTTGTCAAAGAGTCAAAGCCAAGGATCAAGTCCCTATTGGATTGCTCCAACCATTCGAATTCCCTCAATGGAAATGGGATTGGATTACAATGGACTTCGTTACTGGTCTTCCTTCTGCTCCAAGAAAGAACGATGTTGTATGGGTGATTGTTGATAAATTCACAAAGTCTACTCACTTCATCCATGTTCGAATAAACATGAGCTTAGAAACCTTAGCCGAGCTATACATCCATGAAGTGATTCGATTACACGATGTACCTACAGCTATAATCTCTGATTGAGACCCCAGATTTGCTTCCCGATTCTAGAATTCCTTATAGAAGGCTCTAGGAGCTAAAGTGCACCTTAGTACAGCCTTTCATCCTCAATCAGATGGACACTCTAAAAGAATCATCCAAGTGCTTGAAGACATGCTATGTGCTTGTGTTATAGACTTTGGAAAGAACTGGGAGAAATCTCTACCCCTAGTAGAGTTTGCTTACAACAACAGCTACCAGACATCTATCCAGATGGCTCCCTTCGAAGCTCTATACGGAAGGAAATGTAGAACTCCCTTTTGCTGGTCTGAACAGGGAGAAAACAAAGTATTAGGACCTCAATTGCTTAGAGAAACCGAAGAACAAGTGAAAATCATTCATGATCGATTGAAGGCGGCTTTCGATAGACAAAAAGCCTATGCAAACTTGAAAAGGAGAGACATCTAGCATAATGTTGGAGACAAGGTCTTCCTCAAAGTATCTCCTTGGAAGAAAGTCTTCCGGTTTGGAAGAAAAGGAAAGCTCAATCCCCGATTCATTGGACCATTCGAAATCATTGAAAAGATTGGTCCAATGGCCTATTGATCGGCTCTTCCAGTGAATTTGACAAGATTCACAATGTCTTTCACGTATCTATGCTCAGAAGGTATAGATCTGATCCATCCCATGTCCTTGAGCTTGAAGAAGTGGAATTGAATTCTGAGTTGTCTTATGAAGAAGAACCAGTCCAAATTCTTGATCGGGAAGTTAGAAAGCTCGGGAACAAAACCGTCCCTCTTGTCAAGGTCTTGTGGAGAAACCACAAGGTAGAAGAGGCAACTTGGGAATCTGAAGAAGTCATGAGGAAGCGATATCCTCACCTATTCAATTCAGGTAAATTCGAGGGCGAATTTATTTTAAGGGGAGAGAATTGTAACACCCTAATCTTGGCCTAGGAAGGCTACCACTATCTAAACTATTGAAAAATTGAATATTCTGCTAATCAAATTAAAGAAGAAAGAACATCAACTATCTTTAAGATCAAATAAGTGAAATTAGAACCAAATTGAATTGAAATTAAAACTAGAAGGCTTAAATGGAAGGATGGAAATGTGAACATGCAAAGCTTTAGAGTTTGCATGTAAATTGAATTAGAATTGAAGGCCTAGACACATGTTCTCATTTGATGAGAACATGTGCCTTGTGAGTCATGACTCCCAGCAACAAGGTGGGTAAAGATGAACAAAAATTGTATCATCTCCTTCTTCCCATAGCCGAATGTTTGAGAGAGAAAGGGGGAGAAAGCTTCATAGATCATCTTCAATTCATGTTTCTTGATTGAACTTTGATCAAATTAGCTTGGAGAAGGTAAATTGCTTAAATCCTACATGTTATAGATCTAATCACTCATTTTTATCTAACCTCTAAGTATTATATTAACATATTAGTACATGATTACATGTAGGTGTGCGCGTGTATATGTTAATGTATTATATAATGATATAAGTGTGAGGGTATGCATATATTGATATGGTGTATTACGTACCTATTAATATACGTATGATATGGTTATATTTATGTTAGGAGTATCGTACAAATAGATGTTAGTATATGAGTAGGTCTATATGTGTTTGCATGTGTATATTAGTGTACTTGTTATTATTGAATATATACGAATAAGTGTTGCATGTATTATTAAGTATATGTATGTGTGAACGTATTTCATCACAAATGTATGTATGTATGTATACGTAAGTACGTATGTACCTGTATTTATTGTTATATTAATATATTAATATGTATGGACAAAACTGGAAAAATAATAGGAAGCCCACTTAAATTAAAATGTCCACATTATTACAAAAATATTAATACAAGGCCCGGTTGGCCCAAGCCCAAAACCATATTTAACTCTAATTATTTTTGTGCAGATAACTATGGGCCGTTGGATCAAGATCTGATCCAACAGCCACGATCAAGGAAGGATAAAATATCTAGCCAGCCGCGTGAACTACACGTCAGGACGGTTCGAGTGCCACGCGCGCGTGCGGTCCACGCGCAGACTCTTCGATATCCCACGCGTGTGTGAGTCCCACGCGCTATAACCCCTCGACTGCTGAGCCCCACGTGTCATGATCTGGAGCCGTTTCACCGATCGAGGTTTCATCTGGGTCGTTCATCCTTCAAGCCAGCCCGACCGTTAGATCAGATCTGATCCAACGGCCGAGAACGCCTCTGGCCGAAGACAACTCCCCCACACCGCCACCATGATTCCACCATGCCGGTCTCCAACCACCGCTTTCAGACATATCAGAACACAAAAAAAGAGAGATTATGTCAGTATTAGTTCAGATCTAAAAAATAGATTATATTACTTGTTATCAAACCAAAGAGACAGGCATATATGTATGAAACAAGTAATTGTAAGGCAATCAAGTTGTAACCGGAAAGAAAAAATACAAAAAAACAACAAGTTTTCAGTGGTAATACTCTTCTCTTTTCTTACTTCTTTGCATGCATACGAAAAATATACGTAGTAATAACAAAAAAGGGGGGATTTAGAGTTGTTACCCTCGTCGTCTATGGATCTCCCCTTACCAGTGACAAGCCTCTTCGGCTTTCCCAAGCTGAATATGGTGAACTGGAGGGAGTGGGAGGCCCCTTTTGGTTTCGTTTTGGGTTGAATACAAATAAAAAGGGTTTTTTCGTTTCGTATTTCTTAGATATAGGGAAAGAGGTGAGTCCTAACATAGATCTAAGTTCATATTCGGGTTCAGTTGGGAAAGAGGTCGGTTTTCAGTGTGTCTTTTGGTTCGCCGGCGCCGGCTAGCGGTGGCCGGCGGCAGAAGGGATGGTGGTAGGCTCCGAAACCGACTCCCGAACTCAAAGTTTTTTGAATCTCTGGTTTTATGGTGTCCGGCCTACCTAAGTGGCCGGTGGCGACTCCAATTTTTAAATAAAACACGGGTTTTATAAAATCTCACGCGGAAGAAAGTATTTTCAAAACAAATAAAAAACTTTCTTTTTTTAGCGGAAAAGAGGACATCGCTACAGATGGCGACTCCGTTGAGGACTTATTTTTGTTTTTAAATAAAATAAAGAGAGTCAAGCTTTTTCAAATAATTACCGCTTTAATAATATTAGAAGTTCCAGATTAAAGTGACTATTAAATTAATATTCGGTTGTAATTGCGCGTTTATTTTAACGCATTTAAAATTTGGCATATAAACCCGTTTTTAAGTGGGGGAAAACGCTAATGCTTTCGTGGAGATATCGTTCTACCGTGTAGGCCTAGCAAGTACCTTCGGGGCTCGAGTACCTTATGCTTTCGTAAGGATATCGTTCCTTCGTGTAGGCATAAGCGAATGGGTCCCCCTGAATTGAACCCGGTTGAAAGGAGCCTATAATGGGTGATGATCGGGGCCCTTGCTACTCTTAGTAGAGGACAGCAAGGACAATTCGGGTACCTCTTAGCACCAACAGTGCATGTAGAGAACATAGAGAAACCCACCCCTTTAGAGCCATGCGGATAACCTTAGGTGTTTTAGGCAGGATAAATAGGGTTTTTGTTTTTGTTTGTTTACCTTATTTTGTCCTTTTATTTGTGTATTTATTAATTCTATCCGGTATTGACTTGTTTCCTTTTTTGGCTATTTTTTTCATGCATTATTACATTCGCATTACATAAAGGTACTGGATCAAGTGGTTTACCCGATCAGAAAGTCTTTCACCATGGAAAAAAGGTGTCTTAGAAAAGAGGAACTCAACTTGTCTGTTAGACATTGGTCAGAAGTCAACCAGAAGGCCCAAGGGGACAGTTTACCAAAGTGAACGCGTAATAGCCGGGTACACCTATGTGAGTCTTCAATAGAACAACTTAGGGGATCTTCAAAGTATCTGGGAAGAATGGGACCAGAGATTACAAGATAGATTCCGTGATGGTTATGGTGACATTGCACAGTTGATGTACATCCGGGTCAACCAGCCCCTACTCCGAGCCATTTTTCAGTTCTAGAATCCTGCCTTTTGCTGCTTCACCTTCAATGGACAGGACATGATGCCCACAGTAGAAGAATACACCGCTCTTCTTAATCATAAAAATGTTCAGGAAGACTGGATCTACGCAAAACCTTTGAGGAATTAGAATTACACTTCCAAGCTCAAAACCTTTACCAGAATGATCGACGATTGGGTCAATGGCTTGATCTGACTTCGAGGAGATAGTATAGTATTTGCATGGGAAAACATTCGAGACATCCTACCTGCACATCCAGATGAGGAGAAAAAGTTAGACATGCTTGCCTTGGGAATATATGGATTGGTGATCTTCCCAAGAATTCTGGGAAACATTGATGTGGACATTCTAGATTTGTTTGAGCGGATAAAACGGCGAGCAAACCCAGTACCAGCTATTTTGGCCGAGACCTTTATTTCTCTAAATGCCAATCGGAAGCACGAAGAAGGGCGTTTTTGAGGATGCGCACAACTGTTACAGGTATGGATTCAGAGCCACATGTGGAAGACACCGACGAGGGTTCTGCCGGGAATATCCTTCCAAGATTTTTCGCCTTTACGGGAATACTTAACAAAAGAGTGGCGAGAGGACTTGAAAACAAGAAAATGGGCCGGTTTCTTCAGGAATATCCAAGGCGAGGACATAGTATGGAGGGTCTCATGGCTCGGTAGAGTTAATTACTTTTTATATAGTTGTGGTGATTTCAATTGGCTGATGATGTTGGGACTACAAGGAGGGATTGCTTGTGCCCCACTTCTGGTGTCCCGATAATTCGGATCGCGACAGTTCATTCCCAACACCGTCGGGTTAAGCCGAACTGAATTTCTTTTCAAAGGAGAGTTCAAAGAGAAAGTTCAGACTATCATGAAGGCTTGGGACCATTGTTACCGGATTAGGGTGGAAGGAGACACTGAGTACATGACCACCCCAGACTATGATCTTTGGAGACGTTTGAGGGTAAACGATATGATTCCCGAATCTGATCAAGGACCAGCAGTGTCACTAGAAGAGCTTACAAGGGTGATACCGTCTGAAGCTGACATCTTAAGGAATGAACTCGAAGAAATTAAAAAGAAAATGGACATCCAACAGACTCAACATGCGAGCGAGCTCTATAAGGCAAGCTTAGAGGTTGATGAACGGGACGCGATCATTAGGCAGCTGAAGAAATTAAATGCAGATTTGAGCGACAAGAATGCTCTTTATCAAAAAGATGCCCCTCCAATACAAGCAAAAATAGAGAAGGTCGGCCGGAGTCAATTCATAGCTGTGGAAAGAGAAAGAATGAATGGCATCCGTTTGGTGGAAGAAGAACGAGAAATCAACAAGAGAGCGATCGAGAAAGAGATAGAAAGCTGCCGGTTGGCTATGGAGGAAGAAAAACGGTCCTCCAAGAAGGCCATTGATCAAGAAAAGGAAAGATTCAGGCAAGAAACCAACAAGGGAAAACAAGCTATCCATCATGAGAGAGAAAGCGTCGCCGTATGGAAAAAAAAGTCCATGAGTAGCCGGAATAGACTGTTAGAGATGCAAAAATTGTACGATGACACCATTCAAAGTCTGGAGCAAAGCTAAAGTCAGAATGGCGAATTAAAAGGAAAGGTGGCGGAAGTTGAACACTCCCTTCGAATGTACTGCCAGAGAAATGGCTTTACTGAGCTACAAGAAAGAGAGCGCGAAGTAAGCATGTTACGAGCACGAATTAAGTCCCTCGAAGCAACTGTTGAGGATTACGAGGAAAGAATTGGGGTGTTCGAGGAGGCTGCAGCCGGAGGAGACACCTATTGGCAAAAGAGACTACGTGACGCTGACCGGATGGTACAGGATAGGGACCAATATTACGCAAACCTGATGGTGGACATACAACGAGTCGCCAGGCATGTGAATGATTTGGCCATCGAGGCTGAAACACTCCGACCTTTCATAGTCCCAGAAATGGGAGAAGCTCCCAGGTTCAGCAAGTTGCTCCAAGCAATTGGAAGATTAAGAGATAGAGCTAGAGCTTATCTATAGGACTCTGTGTTGTAATTCGATCTTTTGTATTAGGAATCTTTATTTTGTAATACGAACTCTGTTGTAATCTAGACCCTTTAATTCCCGTGGAAGTAGTTCAAAAGGGTGATTACCAGCGGAATCAGTACCTTATCTGCATACATTCTTGCATTGCATTCGCATCATTATACATGCATTTATTTTCTTGCAACCATATTAACATTATGAATATTGTGGTGTTGTGTGCAGTTAACCCGCAATCATTCATCATCCATACCTTACCCGATTACAAAGCAAGCTCATGGAAGACAGGATAATCAGTTTAGAAAAAGGGCAAAAAGAGCTCGAGACAAGGCTTGAAGAGGCCCAAAGAAGCCTCAGTGACCAGATTGCTCAGTCACAAGCATCGATAGTATCCGACATAACCGTACTATTGGCTAAAAGCCATGGAAAAAGAGTGGAAGGAGAAACCGTTCAAGAGCCAGAGGGTACCCCAGCTCACTACAAGGTTCAACCAGCTGCACCGAATCCGTCTAGAAAGATGTATATCGACCCTGTTGGAATGTCAGCTAGTCTTCAGATAGGGGCACCTGAAACTCAACCCCTCGACACTGAAGCACCCTATGAAGAGGAGGTGCCGGACCTGAACATGGTTGAAAGGATCAGGACCGAGGTAGAGAAAAAGTGGGAGGAGAGGTTTCACCTCATGGAGGAAAAATTTAAAATGTTGCAATCTATGGAAGAGTTAGGGAATGACGCTAGCGACTTAAGTCTGGTGTCCGATCTTGTCCTATCGCCAAAATTTAAAACACCAGAGTTTGACAAATACGATGGAACCACTTGTCCTTCCGCGCACATAACAATGTACTATCGGAAGATGGCGGCCTACCTTAAGGACGAAAAGCTACTAATACACTGTTTCCAGGACAGCCTAACTGGAGCAGCATTACGGTGGTACACCCAGTTGAGCAAGGCAAATGTTAAGACATGGAAAGATCTGTCGAGAGCATTTATTGAGCAATAAAAGCATGTAACAGATATGACCCCCAGTAGAATTATGTTGGAAAATATGGGGCAGAAGTCCAACGAAAGCCTGCGGCAATACGCCCAAAGGTGGCGAGAAGTGGCCGCCCAAATTCAGCCACCCCTCCCGGAACATGAAATTACGCCGTTATTTGTTAATACTCTGAAAGGGGCACTCTTTGATCGCCTCACTAATAACACAACGCAGTGCTTTGCTGACTTAATCAGGACTGGGGAGTCCCTTGAATTGGCAATTAAGAGTGGTAGAATTATAGCGGGGAAGGGTCTCGGAAATATAGCAAGAGGAATGAAGTAAACGCCACCAGCACTTATACCACCCCGAAGAACTTCACAGTCTCATAGCCACAAGCACCTGTGGGAAAAACGCAAAACTCGAATCAAAGAGATGAGAGAATCTCCAGAAAAGAGAAAGAAAGGAAAACTTTCACTCCCCTACCTGTTTCGTACTCGGAACTTTATTCCCAATTGTATGAAGCAGACCTGGTCCGTCCATACATCGTTACTCCTGTCAATCCGCCCTTCCCTTCTTGGTATAATCCGAACGCGCATTGCGACTATCACGGCGGTGCCTCTGGACATCCCACTGAAAATTGCCTTACCTTTAAAAAACTTGTGCATAATTTAATCGATTATGGGATATTGAAGTTTGAAGAACCAAGTGTACCCGCTGCCTAATCATGGGAGCAGAGGAGTAAATGTTATTGAAGAATACTTTACCAGGAGGATTAAAGATGATGTATCAGAAATCAAATCTACTTTACGGTGGGTATTTCAACAGTTATGCATGGCCCGTGTGATCGACAAAGGCATGATAATAAGGCAGAAGGGATGTGGACTGTATTGCGAATTCCACCAGAATGAAGGACATGACATCCAAGAGTGCGATGAGTTCAAGAGATTGGTACAACAATTGATGAATGAAAAGCAAATAGAATTCTTCGAGGAGCCCATGGGGAAGAAGGGGTCGGACGTACATATGACGGATAGCCTCAAATCTAAATACGGGAAGGATAGACCTTTTATCATCTATCCCAGGCCAGGGAATGCAGGTGCCTCCCAAGGAGAAACCAACAAGATAAGTCCCAGGATCATCATTTAAGCATCATCCCCATTCCCATTCAAGGATATGCGGCAAACCCCCTAGAATTATGCTATAAATGTGACCACGCCAGAAAAACTAGAACATGGTCAGGTAAAAGAGCCTACGCTAAAAGACCACCAAAGCTAGAGCGATGTAAACGTTGGTGAGGCAGGTCATTTCACAATGAGCGGCAGATGTTATTCCTCTGAGGCTTTGAAAGCAGCTGAAACAGATAAGGGGAAGAATACAGCAGTTAGCCCCACGCAGATATTTGGAGAAGAACCTCCCCCAAAGATGAATGAGCCGGTACCTGAGGCCCAAGCCAAAGAATTTCTGAAGTTCTTGAGACATAGCGAGTACAACGTAGTGGAACAACTACGAAAGCAACCGGCCAGGATCACAGTACTGGAATTACTCTTGAGCTCAGAAAAACACCGAGAGACGCTATTAAAAGTACTAAATCAAACTTTTGTGCCCCAGGATATTTCTGTGACAAATCTGGACAGGATAGTGAGGCATATCACTGCCTATAATCATATAACATTCAGTGATGATGAGATCCCTGAGGGAGGAATGGGGTCCACCAAAGCCCTTAATATCACAACCCACTGCAAAAGGGTATGTAGTACCTGGCGTACTGATTGACAACGGGTCAGCATTGAACGTCTTGCCTATGGTGACCCTGCAAAAACTACCAATAGATGGTTCTCACCTAAAGCCCTGCCACAATTCGGTAAGAGCCTTTGATGGTACTCAAAGAGGAATAATGGGGAAAATTGAGGTGCCCCTATTGATCGGACCGACTGAATATGTGATCAATTTTGTGGTGATGGACATAAAACCATCTTACAGCTGCTTATTGGGAAGACCATGGATCCACTCCGCAGGAGTTGTCCCCTCATCATTGCATCAGAAATTAAAATTTGTAGTCGAAGGTAAATTGGTCACAGTAGAGGCTGAGCAGGAAATTGTTGCTTCCGTGACATCAGACGCCCCCTATATTCAAAATGATGAAGATGCTGCAGAATGCTTGTTCCGAGCATTAGAACTAGTGAATGCCACATTTATTTCGGAGGGAAGTCGGATCCCCTATCCCAGGTTATCTAATTGTACCAAGATGACCGTCGCAGAAACTTTGGGCCGAGGAGCCAAAGTAGGAAAGGGGCTGGGGAAGAAATTACAAGGAAACCTAAGAGCCAAGAATATGATAACCAAGAAGGATCGTTTTGGGCTGGGTTACCAACCAAGTGTCCAACAGAGAAAAGAGGAATACAAGAGAAATGAAGAGCAAAGAAAAGCAAGATTTAAAGAAGAAGACATTCTGTGGAGACCAATGTCATTTCCTAGTTTAAAAACCACTTTTGTCTCCGGAGGATTCTACCAGCCAGGTCAAGAGGTTGAAGAGGCAATGAAGGAAAATGACGTACTCAACCAGGAGGAGACATTCAATGAATCATTTGAAGGGATGTACATCAACATGATAGCTGGAAAAGACCGAGGCAGCAAAATGTTGACCAACATCCGCCCCTGCTGTCCCGGGGAAACACTCGATAACTGGAGTTGCATTGATCTACCTGTGGTTTTTAGGAATAGATCAGAGTAATGCTCCGAATCAACCTTTTGTTTTGCCTGTAAACAATGGGGATCTCTTGTATAGGGCACCTATGTTAACTTTTTGATTGAAATGAAAATATCTCCACTTTTCTGAATGACCAAAGTTTCATTTATTTCATTCATGCATTCTTCATGTTCATTCCCTTCATATAAAACCGTCTCCTTCCCAATACAATTCATTCTCATTTAATGCAGGTCGCTCATGATTGACAATATGAATGATACCGGATCCAATCCTAGAGTGAATTTTGAATGCACTGAGGTCTCAGAGGGAATTGAGGAAGGATATGATGAGATAGAAGGTGAGGTCCCGGAAGAGTTAAAGAGAATGGTGGCCAACGAAGAAAGGCAGATCATGTCCCACCAAGAAGAAACAAAAGTTGTAAACTTGGGGACTGAAGAAGAGAGAAAAGAAATAAAAGTAGGAACGACGATTTCCTCAAAAACCAAGCACGAACTGATAACCCTACTTCAGGAATTCAAGGATGTTTTCGCCTGGACTTATCAAGATATGCCAGGGTTGAATACCGACATAGTGGTGCACAAATTGCCAACAAAATCGGAGTGCAAAACAATACAGCAAAAACATAGGAGAATGAGACCAGATATGTTGTTAAAGATCCGAGAGGAAGTAAAAAAACAGTTTGATGCTGGGTTCTTAGAGGTAGCCAAATACCCCGAATGGGTTGCAAACATTGTACCGGTACCAAAGAAGGACGGGAAAGTTCGTATGTGTGTAGATTATAGGGATCTAAACCGAGCCAGCCCTAAAGACAACTTCCCCTTACCACATATTGACACGCTGGTTGACAACACTGCAGGACACTCATGGTTTTTATTCATGGACGGCTTCTCAGGGTACAATCAGATAAAGATGGACTCTAACGACATGGAGAAAACTACGTTCATAACCATGTGGGGCACTTTTTGTTATCGGGTTTGGGCTAAAGAATGCAGGGGCAACATACCAAAGAGCAATGGTGACTCTTTTCCATTACATGATGCACAAAGAAATAGAAGTATACGTGGACGACATGATTGCCAAATCCCGAACAGAGGGAGAGCGCCTATAGAACTTGAGAAAACTATTCCAAAGACTACGGAAATACCAGCTGAGGCTCAATCCTGCCAAGTGTACCTTCACCGTTACTTCTGGAAAACTCCTAGGGTTCGTGGTAAGCAGAAGAGGGATTGAGATCGATCCAGATAAAGTGAAAGCCATCTAGGATCTCTCACCACCCCACACTCAGAAGGAAGTTCGCGGTTTCCTGGGGAGGTTGAATTATATCTCTCGTTTCATTTCCCAATTAACCGACCGATGTGACCCGGTCTTCAGACTTCTTAGAAAGAATAATCCTGGTGTGTGGGATGAGGAATGTCAAAGAGCCCTAGAAAAGATCAAAAAGTACCTGACAAATGCTCCAATTTTAGTCGCACCAGTACCAGATCGACCATTAATTCTCTACCTGACAGTTTTTGAGAATTCAATGGGATGCGTATTGGGGCAACACGATGAGTCAAGAAAAAGGGAGCAAGCCATCTATTACCTAAGCAGGAAATTCAATGATTGCGAAACGCGGTACCCGCCAGTGCAGAAGCTGTGTTGTGCTCTAGTTTGGGCTACCAAGCGGCTTAGACAGTATATGCTGTACCATACTACTTGGTTGATATCCAAGCTAGACCCATTGAAGTTCTTAATGGAAGCGCCAGCACTAACAGGAAGGATGGCCTGATGGCAGATGCTCTTATCCGAATTTGATATTGTATACGTTAACCAGAAAGCCGTAAAAGGGAGTGCCGTAGCAGATTTCCTAGCTAGTCGTGCTTCGGACGACTATGAGGCATTGAACTTTAATTTCCCAGACGAAGACTTGATGTGCATTACAACCGAGGAAGAGGTTTCAGATGATAAATCATGGAAGCTTTACTTCGATGGAGCCTCTAACGCCCTCGGACATGGGATAGGAGTTGTGCTAATTTCTCCTGATGACGTCTATTATCCTTTCACCAGCAGATTGGAATTCTTCTGCACTAACAATATAGCTGAATATGAAGCTTGCGTTATGGGGCTGAACTCAGCTATTGAGAGAAAGGTTAAGGAACTTTGAGTATTCAGAGATTCATCCTTAGTAATTTACCAATTGCGCGGGGAATGGGAAACTAGGGACCCAAAGTTGGTCAAATATTATGAATTGATTCAAGAGCTCACCAAAGAGTTCGAAAAGGTCAGCTTCAATTACCTGCCCCGAGAAGAAAATAGATGGCAGACGCCTTGGCAACCTTGGCATCCATGTTTAAAACAAACACCGGGGCAGAAATGAAGCCCATTGAGATGCGGACGTTTGAAAGGCCTGCTCATTGTTGTAATGTACAGGAAGAGATTGATGGAAACCCATGGTACTATGACATCTTGCAATATGACAAGCTTCGAAAGTATCCAGAAGGAGCAAATGACAATGACAGAAAGACACTCAGAAAAATGGCAACAAGATATGTCCTAGATGGGGAGATCCTATATAGGAGAAGTCATGATCAAACATTGCTGAGATGTGTGGTTGCCCGGGAGGTGAAGGAGATTTTAGCCGAAGTACATGACGGGCTCTGTGGAACGCACGCCAACGGGCTGTCTATAGCCCGGAAAATTATGAGATATGGTTATTTCTGGTTGACCATGGAGGGAGATTGCATCGATTACGCCAGGAAATGCCACAAATGCCAAATTTACGCTGACAAGATTCACGCACCCCCATCGCCTTTACACACCATGAATTCTCCGTGGCCTTTTGCGGCGTGGGACATGGACGTCATCGGGGCAGATTCATCCGAAAGCTTCCAATGGACACCGTTTCATTTTGGTCGCCATAGACTATTTCACTAAATGGGTAGAGGCAGCGTCTTACGCCAACATCACAAGGACTACAGTATGTAAGTTCTTAAAGAAGGAGATTATTTGTCGATACGGATTGCCAGAAAGGGTCATCACCGACAACGCTTCCAGTCTGAATAACAAAATGATGACGGACATGTGCACTCAATTCAAGATAACACACCATAATTCCACAGTCTATCGTCCTAAAATGAATGGGGCAGTGGAAGCAGCAAACAAGAACATAAAGAAGATCATAGCAAAGACGACGGATACCTACAGGGATTGGCATGAGAAGCTGCCATTTGCCCTTTTCGCCTATAGGACGTCCGTTCGCACATCAACGGGGGCAACACCCTACTCCTTGGTGTATGGTACCGAAGCAGTACTCCCCATCGAGGTAGAGATCTCGTCTCTCCGGGTCTTAAATGAAGTAAAATTGGAAGAAGCCGAATGGGTGCAGGCCAGACTCGACCAACTAAATCTCATTGATGAAAAGAGACTAAAAGCCATTTGTCATGGTCAGATGTACCAAAAGTGGATGATGCAGGCATACAACAAAAAGGTGCACCCAAGAGAATTCAAAGAAGGGGATCTGGTGCTCAAGAAAATTCTCCCGATTCAGAAAGATTCTCGAGGAAAGTGGATGCCCAACTGGGAAGGGTCGTATGTGGTAAAAAAGGCCTTCTCATGAGGAGCCCTAATCCTAACAGAAATAGATGGAGACGAGCTGAGAAACCTTGTAAATTCTGATGCTGTTAAGAAATACTATATTTGAAAAAAGAAAAAGAAAAAAAGAGAAGAAAAAGAAAATAAAAAGATGAAAAGAACAAAAATGGAGAGCTTAGGGCGAAAACCTGAAATAGGGCGTCTTGAAGCAAAGGGAGGACCTGAGTTGAAAACTCGTAAAAGGTGGCTCGGGTAAATTGAAAAGTTGAATATCCGTAAAGGGTGGATCATGTATCATTCATATCGAAGATAATGAGGGATCTTGTATTCCATACTTAACTTTTCTTCTTTCTCATGTGTGTCATACCTCTTTTAAGATATCCCAAGCCCTTAATCGTAATAAA
This sequence comes from Hibiscus mutabilis, assembly GCA_019671005.1. NCBI lineage: Eukaryota > Viridiplantae > Streptophyta > Magnoliopsida > Malvales > Malvaceae > Hibiscus > Hibiscus mutabilis. The sequence goes on along the minus strand of CM033721.1, from coordinate 51,389,526 downwards.
ATCGTGTTTTGAGCATCCATTCCTTGCCTTCTTGTTAATTTCAGGCAAATAAGCTAACATAGGCTTATGGTAAAATAAGAGATTTCTAAGCATTACTGTGATCTAACCTTAAAAATGCAGGTGATTAAAGAAAATGATGTTAACTTCGCCCTCTAGCTCCCTACATAACGGCTATTGATAGGGAAGGCGGGAAGCTTCAAACAACCGGATGGGATGACCAATGGCGTACGTCCTGCTTATTCAAGGAAAGCATGCGAGATGACAAGAGAGATCTCTCGGGTGAAAACCCAGAAGGGCACCCCTCAAAAAAAACTCTCTAAAGCGAAAACCCGAAAGGACACTTTAGAATCCCAAGTCGTAAATGGAGAAAAAGAAATGTTGGAATGGTTGAGCCCGACAGTGAAGTGGGGTATCGACGCTCGTGAAAAAGGAGAAAGTGAACAACAAGATCGAATAAGGACCAAAGCAAGCCCACCAAGATATTGACACTCATGCATCATGAATAGTCAGACATCACTAGGATTAGGAGCATGTCAATTCATTTGTCATAGCATTTTGTTTATCTTAGACAGGTATTTATGGATTCAAAGAGATGTCGGTAGCCATCGTGGTGTGAATCCCAAATGTGAAGACAATGGTTCTGCATACAAAAGGCCTATGTTTCCAAGCGTCCGCAGAGAGCAGTTCTATATAGGGAGAACTCCCAGCCGAAGGAATTCACCCATGACACACAAGGTTTTATATAGGGAAAACCTGTTGTGTTGAAAGCGAAAAGTCTTATATAGGAAGGGCTCCGAGCTTCACTGTCTTAGAGTAAAAGATTCTATATAGGAAGAATCCGTAGCTGCAAGATTTCAGAAGCTGAAAGTTTTGTATAGGAAGGACTTACAGCTCCAGGGTGAAGACTAGCAGTTTTATATAGGAAGAACTCCCAGTCGAAGGAATTCACCCATGATACACAAGGTTTTATATAGGGAAAACCTGTTGTGTTGAAAGCGAAGAGTCTTATATAGGAAGGGCTCCGAGCTTCACTGTCTTAGAGTAAAAGATTCTATATAGGAAGAATCCGTAGCTCCAAGATTTCATAAGCTAAAAGTTCTATATAGGAAGGACTTACAGCTCTAGGGTGAAGACTAGCAGTTCTATATAGGAAGAACTCCCAGTCGAAGGAATTCACCCATGATACACAAGGTTTTATATAGGGAAAACTTGTTGTGTTGAAAGAGAAGAGTCCTATATAGGAAGGGCTCCGAGCTTTACTGTCTTAGAGTGAAAGGTTTTATATAGGAAGAACCTGTAGCACTGAGATTTCAGAAGCCAAAAGTTCTATATAGGAAGGACTGACAGCTCCAGGGTTTGAAGACTAGCAGTTCTATACAGGAGGAACTCCCAGTCGGAAGAATCCATCAGCGACGCAAAAGGTTTTATATAGGAGAAACCAGCGTTGAAGGTGAAGAGTCCTATATAGGAAGGACTCCAAGCTTTATCGTCTCAGAATAAAAAGTTCTATATAGGAGGGACTCATAACTCGAGGCTTCAGAATAAAAGGGTTCTATGAAGAAAGAGCCTATAACTCCAAGATCGGAAGGCGACAAAGCTCTATATAGGAAGAACTTACGAGCCTAAAGATTCAGCTAAGGAAAAGCGGAGAGTTCTAGAAGAGCACGCGTTTCTGAAGCTACAAATAGGGATGTCGGATAAAAATGAGTGCTTATGAATCTTTGCTTTGTTCTCATTCCATGAGAACAAGCAAAGAGGGGCAACTGTAATCACTCATTTTTATCTAACCTCTAAGTATTATATTAACATATTAGTACATGATTACATGTAGGTGTGCGCGTGTATATGTTAATGTATTATATAATGATATAAGTGTGAGGGTATGCATATATTGATATGGTGTATTACGTACCTATTAATATACGTATGATATGGTTATATTTATGTTAGGAGTATCGTACAAATAGATGTTAGTATATGAGTAGGTCTATATGTGTTTGCATGTGTATATTAGTGTACTTGTTATTATTGATTATATACGAATAAGTGTTGCATGCATTATTAAGTATATGTATGTGTGAACGTATTTCATCACAATTGTATGTATGTATACGTAAATACGTATGTACCTGTATTTACTGTTATATTAATATATTAATATGTATGGACAAAACTGGAAAAATAATAGGAAGCCCACTTAAATTAAAATGTCCACATTATTACAAAAATATTAATACAAGGCCCGGTTGGCCCAAGCCCAAAACCCTATTTAACTCTAATTATTTTTGTGCAGATAACTATGGGCCGTTGGATCAAGATCTGATCCAACGGCCACGATCAAGGAAGGATAAAATATCTAGCCAGTCGCGTGAACTACACGTCTGGACGGTTCGAGTGCCATGCGAGCGTGCGGTCCACGCGCGGACTCTTCGATATCCCACGCGTGTGTGAGTCCCACGCGCTATAATCCCTCGACTGCTGAGCCCCACGTGTCATGATCTGGAGCCGTTTCACCGATCGAGGTTTCATCTGGGCCGTTCATCCTTCAAGCCAGCCCAACCGTTAGATCAGATATGATCCAACGGCCGAGAACGCCTCTGGCCGAAGACAACTCCCCCACACCGCCACCAGGCTTCCACCATGCCGGTCTCCAACCACCGCGTTCGGACATATCAGAACACAAAAAAAGAGAGATTATGTCAATATTAGTTCAGATCTGAAAAATATATTATATTACTTGTTACCAAACCAAAGAGACAGGCATATATGTATGAAACAAGTAATTGTAAGGCAGTCAAGTTGTAATCGGAAAGAAAAAATACAAAAAAACAACAAGTTTTCAGTGGTAATACTCTTCTCTTTTCTTACTTCTTTGCATGCATACAAAAAATATACGTAGTAATAACAAAAATGGGGGATTTAGAGTTGTTACCCTCATCGTCTGTCGATCTCCCCTTACCAGTGACAAGCCTCTTCGGCTTTTCCAGGCTGAATATGGTGAACTGAAGGGAGTAGAGAGGCCCTTTTTGGTTTCGTTTTGGGTTGAATACAAACAAAAAGGGTTTTTTCGTTTCGTATTTCTTAGATCTAGGGAAAGAGGTGAGTCCTAACATAGATCTAAGTTCATATTCGGGTTCAGTTGGGAAAGAGGTCGGTTTTGGGTGTGTCTTTTGGTTCGTCGGCGCCGGCTAGCGGTGGCCGGCGGCGAAAGGGACGGTGGTAGGCTCCGATTTCTGGGTTCATCACGGGATGAGTTGAGAGCAAAAGAGAGGGGGAGAGTTATTATTAAAATGGATCAAAATAAAAATGGGGAAAATTTGAGATAAAGCTGAAAGAGGGAGTTTTATAGGTGTTTTTATTCTGTGAAATGGGCAAATTACGTAATAAATCCTCCCGCATTTTCGATATTTTCGTTTGCGTCTCGCCGTAGGGGATATTTACAACTCTGGTCCCCCTCGTATTTCAAAATCTTGCAATCCAGTCCCTAAATTACATCGAATCAGTTTTTAAATGGTAAAATTACCCCTTTAACCATCCCGCGTTTTTGGATTTTTCACTTCGGGTCTGCCCCTTGGTCCAATTACAGTTTCAGTCCTTTCAAGTTCGGTCCTGCTTGCATTTTCGTCCCTAAATTGCATATTATTGTCCTTTAATTTCTGCTACTGATGTTTATTTCTTTTCATTTCAGTCTTGTTTCCATGTAAATATTCATGTTTGTTTATTATAATCGTGTATGTTGATGTAGCCTTTTGCCTTATTATATATCCCTCGTATATGCCTTGTATTTTCATGTTTACATGTATATGCGTGTTAAGTTTATGATGATTATGTATCTTTATGTATTGGTTCGGTTATTCGTATCACGCATATTATGTTGATATTCTAGTTGGCTCGTACACAACATGTTTTGTATTTTAGCATGTATTGTTTGTTCTATTGGCTTTAGGGTTACGTGTTAGTATATTTTCTTTTTTATGTATAATATTTTGTTCTACATATGTTGAAATGTGTTTATTTCTAATATGTATGTTTCTTGAAATATGTGTTTTTGTTCACACATGTATCTATTCATGCCTTGTTATTGTGATATGTTAAATTTGTTTTTATTTACTATTAAGATTAATATGTATGTATGTATGTTTTAGTTACGTATTTTATTTATGTTAGACTAGTATTCTATTATGTTAATATTTATTTGTATTGTATTTAAATTATTTGCCATGTTTTATATTTTGTTCACTAAGGTTGCGTAATGATATATAAATTGTCAATGCGGTGCCCTTTTATCCGAGCGTAAACGGGGCCAGTATCAGGCGTAGTGATAGTGGTTGGGCGTTTACTCTCGGATAACGGGGCCTTTAAAATTTATTCGCAATTATAGCTGAATTTTAAAATAATCGTCACTTTAATCCGGAAAGTATAATATTAATGAAGCGGTAATTATTAAAGTACCAATTTTGGGCGGTGTGGGGGTGCTAATCCTTCCCCATCCGTAACCGACTCCCGAACTCAAAGTTTTTTGAATCTATGGTTTTATGGTGTCCGGCCTACCTAAGTGGCCGGTGGCGACTCCAAATTTTAAATAAAACACGGGTTTTATAAAATCTCACGCGGAAGAAAATATTTTCAAAACAAATAAAAAACTTTCTTTTTTTAGCGAAAAAGAGGACATCGCTACAATAGAATGCTTGAATCTTAAGTCTGTGATGTTCTTGTTGCGTATATTGAATAGGATGATTGTTATGCATGATAAGATAATGTTAGCTTCTAATGGTACTTGGAATTGTGTGTGTTAGTAGCCAAATTGCTAAAGAGAATGTGTATGGTTGCTGGAAATTGAGAATAGGGATTAATGGTTGAAACTAGTTTTGATTAGGGACTGTTTTGATAGGTTAAAATGTGTAAAAATGCTAATTGTATATAATGCCCTGTTTTGATCATGTTGTTAGATGAATTGAGGCTTGAATAGAGTAAATAGCTTGCTGAAAAATGAATGCATATAACTGGATTAGTTAAAGCTAGTTAATGGACTGCTCTAATGGTGAATTAGAAGTATGATGTTGATCAAATGGATCAAATTGAACATAGCACTATAATGCCCTGTTAAAATCACATTGATAGGTGAATTAGACTGACCGAGACATGTAAGAACATGAAAATAAGTTGAATTACAATATTAGAATCTTGTTTAGATGAGTTATGAAGCTAGAAACTCAACCTAGTGTAATCTGCCCAGAATACTCTATTCTGGGTAGCAACTTTGAAAAATCACCATAAATTGTATAAAAGGAATTTTAGGCTGAAATGTTTATGTACAATGACTTAACGTATCTAAATTCATTAGGAGAAAATAGAACTCAATTCTGGATTGTAGAATGAATTGTAGAGAAGAAACACTAAGGATAGTGCAAACTGTCTAGTGTTGTAAATTACCATGTCTTTAAGTTAAAAACTGTATTAATTGGCAAAGAAACAAAATGCAAGGCCTATATGGTTAGAAAGAAAATTAAGTTAGCTTTCCAATGGTTTAAACCAATTGAAATTCTGCCGTACAGAATGAAAGTTATGCATGTTTAAGTGAGCAGAGTACATGCTGCCTAGTAGCAAACAGTTTAGGTAATTGGACACAGTTTTGTATACAGTTTTGAAAATTGTTTTGTAAACAGTTTTGGGACAGTGGTTACTGCCCTATTTTACCTGAATTAGAGTATAGACAAGTGTAGTTATGTGTAGTAAAGAATCTATATGAACATGTTGTCAGATTTGTATATGTTGTGTACTAGTAATATTTCCTTGGATGAATGATTATGTGAACTTGTTTTAATATGTATTTACTTGTGTAATGTGTTAGAACCAGGAGTGAACTTGGTGGAAGAGGAAACGGTTGAACATCCTAAAGCTAAGAACAAAGGAGTGTGGATCCAAGACTAGCTAGCTTGGGAGTATTGTGAGAGTAGTTATTTCTAGGGTTAGGACTAGGTCCTAACCAATGCTTGCATGTCTACATTCTTGTAATGTTTAAATGGACCTAATATGGACTTGGCCTAATACGGGAAGTATGATTAAAGTAATGCATGAAATTTCATCACATCCTTGAATTCATGTATAATTCGATTGCTAAGCATGTTTAAGTGGTAACATTGGTGCTTGTATGTGTGATATGGCATGTGATCGAATGCTTAAAGAAATTGCTTGAAATATTATCCCAAATTGATGAAGTGAACACATGAAAATTACATGATATATGAGCTATGGCTCAATTGGCCTAAGGGCCTAGTAGATAATGAACTTTCTGAATACTTGACATGATCTTGAACTTGAAATACTTGTATGAATGGCTAAAATCGAACAACCTTGGTAGCTAGTTGGATTAGGTAGAAGGGCATGCCTTAGAGTCTAGAGCTCATTGTGTCAGGGTGAACTACGGTCCAGGGCTAAGGCCCCAATTTGGTGACATACGGAGGGTACGTATGTGGTCTTTGGCGACAATAGAAGGGTTGACCAGCACTACGGTGCATCTTGTGGCGACAGTTGGTTGGAGACTCGATTACCTATACAAACTAAGTACCAAGGGGGTTGCTTAAATGATAACAAATGAAATAACAATCCTATAATACATGTTACTTGTCTTGAAAGTTATATAATGAATGTTACTTGACATGAAAGCCATGAATTGTATGTTACTTGTCATGGAAGCATGAATTGCTTGAGACTTGAGATAAGATGTATTGTTTCTTGACATGTAAACCATGCAATGTTTGATATTTGGCATGTCAACTTGATTTACTTGGTAAATGTATACCATTCGAATGATTAGATAACACATTTCTTGGTATTGCTTGCCTTGTCACTTTAATAAGATATAATTCATGCCTATTGCTTGCTAGATTGTTTGAATGATATACATGCTTGGTGATTGTGATTCTTGATTAACTTTAAATGCTTATAAACTTTAGTTAGGTAGACTTGATAAATGGCTAAATAACATGATAAATGGTTAGAAATAGTTACTACCTCACTAAGTACATTCTTGTACTTATCACTATTGTTTTCATTCTTCCCAACTACAGGATAAAGGATTTGAGTGTTGCTTGATCTTGAAGCCTAATTTCTTGAGCTCGAAGCAAGACACAAGCATAGCTAAAGTATGGTTCATACTTGTTTTGCACTCCCCTAGTTGGTGGAACTTAGATTGTATCTAGTGAATTAGTGCATGCATTTTGAATACTTGAATACTTGTATATATGTGTTCTTGAATGGGACTACTATGTTATGAACTTGGTTGACAATGTGAAACAAGTATGTATTGAACTTAAATTTCATGTAATGTATAATTAGTTGCTGCGCATATATGAATATACAAATGGAATGTTCAAGTGATTGATCTAGTTTATATTGCCATTCGAATGCCTTGGAAATTATATAGTAACTTGTGTGTGAACAAACCATGTTGTAAGTGTTTTATATGTTTGTATGGTAATTGCCGAATGGATAGGCTTGGTGTATGGCTTGATTGGAAACAAGCTATATACAAATTGTATGTTCAACAATCATGTTTAGTAAATTTAGGTATAAGATGTTATATGTATCAAACTAAGGAACATTGAAATGAAATGGAAGTATGTTGCACACTTAGGCCATTCGAATGATAGTGGTATAAGATGTAGTTAATGGAATTGTTAAAGTAGTAACCTATAATGACTTGAAATCAAAATGTGAGATTGCTTGTTTGACAAGTTAAGTATGCTTGGTTGCTTGCTAGTTAAGTAACTCATCTAATAGGGATGAGTTAATCTATTCTTGTCCTGTTCTTGTTTGTAATGCCTTGTTCTTGCTTGGTAACGCTCCCGAACTGGTTTGCTACTAACCTGGGGTAGGGGTGTTACATGGGTGCTGATATAGTGCTTCAATCATTGTCCGTTAACTTTAAACTCATGTCCTTCGACGGTGGACTTGATTATAACAGCACCATGGGAGAATGGTTTTACCACCTCGAACTGCCTATACCATCTCGATTTCAGTTTTCTAGGAAAAAGTTTTAACCGAAAATTGAAGAAAAGCACCAATTGCCCTGGCAAGAATTGCCACAGCATTAGCTTCTTGTCATGCCAATGCTTCATTTTCTCTTTGTAGATTCAGACATTGTCGTAAGCTAAGGCACATAATTCTTCTACCTCGTTTAGGCCCAGTAAACGCTTTTGCCCTGCACTCTCCCAATCCATGTTTAACTACTTTGCCACCATTCTAGGAGTTCGTAAGGACAAAACGCATTACTCTAAGCTTGTGGTGGCTTGCCAAACTTCCAGCTAGCTCTGATATCGATCTGATGTTCTTGCTTAACCTGAAATGTGGAAGATGAATGCATTAGACTTACATAGTCTAAGTGAGGTAGCCATAAACCCTGTTAATGATTATTGTGCATTCAAATGCATATCTCATCAAAAATTACATGGTGATATGCCAATGTTCAATATTCATGATTCAATATCCAACATCAATATGACAATGATCCCTATCAATGCTACAATGATAGTCAATATCATATCCATACTCAATAACATATTTATTAATAACAATAATTTTCTTAATGTCTTATTTAGCATTTTAAAATTATTCTCCTTGGATCACCTTTGGACATCAATATCAATGATTCGGTGTGAAGAAAGCTCAAAGCACTAAGCAATTCCTTGTATTAATACGGTATCAACAATTTAATGCTTCTGGTGCCCATACGCTCTCCAACCGAACCTCTGCCTTGCCTAGGGTCGTCACCCTTGAGCCGCAGCTCATGGACCGTAGTCCCAATGTATATATCAAGTATCATGCCAAGGTGTCCAAGGACTTTCATATTAATAATTTCTTATGTTGTAACCCCCTCGACCCGGTCTAGTCGCCGACCGAACTAAACGAGTCACACAGGGAATATTGAAGTAAACCGGGAAGGTTTAACACAATAAACAACCCTTTTTTCTATTATCTTTTCTAGATGCAATATTATTAACCTAAGTGTACATACTAGAAGTAGGTGATATTACAACTCAATCGGGCGTCGATTTGACATCCAATTACATTGATTTGTAATTAGGGACCGATTTGTAAGTCTAATAAAATACAGGGACTTATTGCCGAATTAAAGTTTCCAATATTCAATTAGTCAAGTTTCATACTCACATGTCAAGTTCCAACTCAATTTGATCATTCAATTCATTCACATTAAACAAAGGCCAAAACGTAAAGGTACGAAACATCAGAAGATTCCAAATAACTAACTTACCTAACACCGTATCGGTACACTTGGGCACTATATTGCTACACCCTTGATGGTTCATAATTCCAAAATTCTTGTGGCACAAAACTGTACCGATACAGTCCCGTGTACTGAAACGCCTAGCCAATTTGGCCTTGGCCCGTACAGACACACACCAACCCATATTGATACGCTGAGCCTATCTGGGCTTAACCATACTGATACGCTGGGTCACGTACCGATACGCCTGAACCCAGAATCACATCTTTTGTTGGTTCAACATACAACTAAGCTAAGAAAACTACTTAATCATGCTTCTAGGACATAAGCAACATAAAGAAGGATCGATCCTCAACCAAAACACTAGAAACATCAACCATACATGTTATCCTGCATCAAAAGGAAACTATAGGCATGCAACCTATGAACCAATCCAAACAAGATACCAAAAACCATACCAATGCATAAACCAAATATAATAGGCCATTTAAAAGACCAAAACAACAATATAAACTTGCTCAAATAGGGAGTTCAATAACATCTCCCAAAACCATAAGGAATCCCCCATTACCCTTATTAAACATAGTCTACTTTGGAAACATACATTCGTATAAGAAATCCTTGGATCACCTTCACTTGCTTGTTGCCTCTGAACCTTTAATTCTCTGCATTGATGGACAAAGAGAGCGTAAGCACATTAGGCTTAGTGAGGAGTGCTCAAAAACAACACACCATCGATGCATTTTAAAATCGGTTTCTATACCACATTGAAATCACTTTTCAATCCATGATTAAATCATCATTTAGAAACATCATGCCTTCAAAACCATGCACTTTAACCTTTCAAAAACTAGCATATTAAACCATATGCAACATGTATCATTAAACCAACAACAACACACAGTGCTAACCTCAATTTAAGCATTTTCATGCATAACACACCATATGCAAAGCTTAAAGAGTAAACATGTATAAATACATTATACAACACATGATACATTAACAATTATATTGGCTCACAAGGATCATCAACAAGTTCCATTTACAAAACACGACATGGATACACGGATTCACAAGTGTTCTCCCAACACTTCATACATTCTCACCGACAATGCAAGGTTCACACACGGGAGTTTTCAGTACACATAAACCCCTCAACCATTGTGACACCCATGGTGGAGTATTCGGTACCCATATCAACCCCTCAACACCACCCATCGGTAGATGTATAACCCCACTAACAAGAGTCTTCGATACCCATTTTAATACCCCAAATTATGGCCTAAGAGTATGTTTTGTTCGTAGCTTAACTTGATTTAAAGATATTATTACAGTGGATAATTAAATAATTTGAGGACTAATTGGGGAAGATTGGAAAATATGTTAGTTGTATTAGAATGGCTAAATTGAAATCACTTATTTCTTGAAAGATTGCATGTTAATTTTTTTTAAGATAAGGCTAGCACATGTGTCAAGCCTAGGAGGGAACAAGTGTAAAGGGGAAGGGACACTCAACCATGTTAAAAGAGATAATCAAAACATTTGTTTTGATTGTCATCTTCTTTCTCCTATGGAAAAGGGGACCGATAACCTTAGGGGAGGAAAAATAGAAAGGAAGCTTGCACTAGATTCATGATAGTTCAAATAGAGGATTTTATTTCGAAAAGAGCCTCAATAGTAAGGTAATCATCTCGTTCTCCTCTATGATTAAGTGAATTCAATGTTTAAATGATAAAAATGTGCATTTTGGATTCGAAATTTGTTCAAAGATACAAGAGGAATTGTAATTAGAATCAAAAGTTCATGAGTTTTGCTTGATAAGTATGCTAGTTGGAGTATACGAATGTGAGGAGATATGTGTGTGTCTTAATTGAATGTGAAGGTGTATATGCATAGATATGCTGCCCTATTTTGAAATGATTAAGTAAATTCGTAAAGCAATCGAACAGTTTTAGGAATGCATGAGAAATGTGTGGGCTGTTATGAATAGATTCAAAGTTAAAGGACTGATTTTGGTACCCAAGAATGTGGATATTTTACAAATGCCCTGTTTGTATAAGTTTAACATTTGATAAATTGTTTGATCTTGAATAAATAAGAAAAAAAACATGAGCTAGGGTTGTCTTGAGTATATAGAAGTTGGAATGGGACTGTTTTTATGTTTATAATGAAATCATGATGTTTTACGGCTATCATAAGGATACATATGAAACTAAATGGATTGAATTGAGTAATGAAATTAGGGGCTGATGTGTAAGTGATACATAAGGATGCTATATAAGCTTAGGAACTGATTCGAAAGTGTTTATGAATGTTAAAGGGAGCTTAAGGTCAAGATAGTGAAATCTGCCTACAAGTTATGCACTGGTTGTAAGTTTGAAAAATCATAGAAAATCACATAGGTAAAATTAGAGAATGAATCTTATATGTACAGAATCATGTATATGTTTAGTTTAATTTAAAGAAAACGGGGATTCATTTCGAGTCCTGGATCAAAAGATATGAATTTTTGAATGAATGTAGGAAGGAAAAACTGGAAGCAGATTCTGCTCTAGCAGTCTCTGTTTTGGAACTTTTAGGAATTTTCATATTTTTTTTGGATTTTATTAAATTATGTGACTTATACCGTTAGAACCGTATTCGAATCTAGTTTCTAACGGTGTAAAGAAATTTAAATTACAATGAGTATTCTGTTCTGTAGAAGCAAATCTTCGAAGGTAGTGCATGCTGCCAAAATGCTGGAAATAATTGCCTAGTTTAAAAGCGAGAACAACTTGATATTGTATGAATATTAAGAATGGAATCCGATTAATGTGTTAAATTAAAGCATATGGATTTTCTTGAATTTTATGCATACCTATATGTGATTGGTGGACAGACTTGAGTGAATAGAAATAGTTTGTGTAAGTTGCCCTGTTTGATTGAATTGTGCATATATGTGGACTGTTGCTGATAAGTATTTATATATACGTGTTTAGCTGACAGAATTGAATAAATATGAAGGTGTTAAGGCTGCCCTGTTTAGTGTAATACACATGTAGTTTGAGAACTATGATCATGGACAAATGTGTAGAAACCGTTTAGTGAAATCATAGGAGTATATACATGTATGAAAGGTCATTTTAAGAATGTATGGATGAATAAATAAATCTTTGAGGATGTTTTGTTATAATTTAAATGTTAAATGACTATTTTTGGCTGTGTATTTATAAACATGAATAACTGGATTGTTTGTGTAATATATATATCATGATGGATTACTTCGACATGTACAAGTGTACATCTATGCTAGACTGAATTGTATGTGCATATGTAGGTACCTATAAGGAATTTGAATTGCTAATAAATTGAATTTGTTTTAATAACTTATTATTCTATTCGAGGTACATATTATGATATGGATGAGTAGGAGAAATGAGTTAATTGAGAGCTATGAGTATTTGTGGACTCAGGTATCCCGTAACTTCGGGATAAGAGGTGAGTGTAGTTGTTTGTATCTCGGGTTACACTGAGTTATCCCGATTTACTATTTCATTATATTTAAAGTATTGGATGTTTATATATGGATCACATTATCATTTTGCATAAGGCTCACATAGAGCATCTGGGATTTGGGGTAGATACATGGCATTAAAGTCCAATGGTTAAGGTATGCATTACATGTGCATCATGAATGCATTGTATGCTTGACTACGCTGTTTATTGTTTATGGAATTGGAGTATATATTATGTATGAGCTTTGCCTTGAATTAGTAATGACCCTTAATCCTTAAAAGCTTATAACACAAGAAACAACATCAAACTTTAAAGGTATAAGAATTTATACTTTAAGGAGCTAAAAAGCTCATTTTATGATATAAGATATTAAGAAAAGAAGCAAGATTTGTCATAAGGTACCCTCCTAATCTTAAGCATAAGATACTTAAGTTACCTGAGAAATGGAAGTCCTTGGACAATCTGGCATGGTACATAGGTATATGTTTCAGGGACTACAGTCCATGAGCTACGGCTCAAGGGACGCCCCATTTATATGTGATATTTTGGCGACAGTTTGGTTGGATAGTTGAGAAGTTAGGATTGTTATGTTTCCAATACTAGCCATTGCTATGTGCTTAGGACTATGTATAACTTGGACCAATACGGTCAATCTCAGGCCAATGCTACTCATGTCCAAATGTGATCCAAGGCAAACACTCTAAAAGATATAAATTCAGATATTAAGCTCGAAAAGAAACTCTGATTAGTAAAATTATGAATTCAGATAAGTTCCATTGTGACCTCTGATAAGCTTTGATAAGCACTCTGATAAGATCTGATAAGAATTCCAATAAGCCTTATTAAGGCTATGAAAAGATAAATTATGAATTCTGAAAGCTAAGTAAAATTTCGAAAGAAACTTAGCTTGATTTCTGAAGGAAATTCAAATAAGACTTGGAAGAATATGAATTCAGATTAAGTACTAATAAACAAAGCCATGTTAATCTAACAATAAAATAAAAACGTCTTGTTGATATATGCTTGAATTTCTTTTAAATCTCCATTTGTTATCATTGTCCTTGTGCTTGGTCATTTGAAGTCACTACCTCACTTAGGCTATATAAGCCTAATGCATTCTTTGTCATGCATTTTCAGGAATTATGACACCTTGTGCTTGATCGTGGTCAAGTGGTGCAAGTCATGCCTAAAGTTTTTAGTCAAACATAACTTTCTTTTGTAATAACTCCTAGGATGTTGGAACTTTGGCCTTTGTATATGCATATGATCTTTCTTATCTTGGCATGTATAACCTAAATGCAATTTATATTTGTATACCTTTATGTATGAGTTTTGATTAGATGGTTACTCTTGATAGTTATAGATGAAAGTTAAAAATGCTACAAGCTAAAGGTTGCGTAATTCTAATATTTAGATCATGCTTAATGTATTTCATTCGATTGATGCTAGCTGTTTTTGAATAGTTTCTTGCACGATAAGTTAGGCTTGATAACTTAAGAGATAAGTAAGTTATAAGTGTGATATAATGTGTTTTGATAATTTGAAAAGTAAATTGTGTCTACAATACGAGTTACCACGATTTGAAACCTCATGAATTGACTTGGATTGTATATATGCGTGCTCTTGAATTGTGGACTGTTTTAGGAAGTTAACCATGTTTGGACTACTTTTGTAATGCATAATCGTATAGAAATGTCGAAGGGGCTGCCTTGAATAAAAATAAAAGGTAATGAAATGTTTTAATATGTTGAATGTATATAGGATTATATGGACTATTTTGGAATATAGATACATATATATGAAGTTAATGAACTGTTCTGACATGTTTGTATGTATACCTGAAAGTAGATAAACTGTTTTGATTGAAATGGATAAGTTGGGTTGTTTGCAAGGTGTACTTGTAAAATATATGATTTATGGACGGCTAGTTTGAATGAACATAGTCGCATTAATGTGGTAACAATATAGAATATAAGAAACCTACATATGGGCCTAAATGTTGTTCGAGTAAGTTTTGTTTCTTTGCTAAGCAACCTTTGATGGGAATTTCTAATTATACATGTAAATATCAGATCTAATATCACCTTGCTGACGCATTTTCTTTGTCACTCAATTCTGGGTCTTGTTTATTGTTTATTTTGATTAGGGTTTTTATTATTGAATTGGTAACTTTGATTTTCGATAAAGGGTTCTTCATGACTAAATCTTGATAATGGAAAAGCTTATAAAAAGGTTTCATCACCATTGATTTTTGTGGGTTCCATTTCAAATGGATTTTCATATGATGATATGCTTTGGAGATGTTTCATCAATCTTACCTTTCTAATCAATAGTATGTGTTAAAATGTCTATATGTTCTATTGAAATGTCAAATGTAAAATAATTAGATTGTGTGATTAACGCATTAGACTTCTAAGGTAATAAAGGTTAAAAGGAAAAAAAAATTGTTAACCTGTTTTAAATTACTCTAGAAGTTTGGAAGTATGTAACGTCTTTCATGAAATTTTCTTGTAGTGACATCCTTAATTTTGGTTTTTATTCTAAACCTGGTTGAGGGGGTTACACCCATAAACCCCTCAATCGTTAGGGTACTTGGACGGAGTATTTGGTACCCATATCAACCCCTCTACGTCTAAGGCGACTTACTTTACAGTGCACTCAATCCTATAGTCGGCTAACTATATCCGATTACATTTTTAAAACCATTTCCATACCTTCACTTGCCAATATAATTCACAATTAGCCATTAACCTCACTGTTTTTAAAGCAATATACCAAAACATACCCAAGCATCAAACCATGCTTCTACAAGTATAAATCATACTTACAAGGATCATTCACCAATGCATCCTTCATCAATACTTTATCATAAACAGTAGACATCATATTTGAAATCATGCTTCAACAGTGGAAATCATGTAAATCAAAACAAGTGCATAAATCATTTCGTAAAACAAGCACGACCGAGAGAGAAAATCCTTTATACTTACTTCCGAGTTTAAACCAGCATTTCAAACTAGATCTAAGCTCCTTTAAACCACCTTTTAAACCATTCCAAAGCTAGAAAACACGTTCTCACTCACTGACAGGCGAAACCTCGATTCACCGACGTGCAACCAAGCGTCTGAAGCCTCCAAAGCTTTATCGGTAGCTTCCAAAATGTTCTCCCCTATTTTAACCACATTATAAAAGAGGATTAATGCATCATAATGCATTCAAAACCCCAGCAAGCAATTCCTCAACATTGTCTTGCTTAAAACCATCAAAATACCTATCTGAAACAACTTCGATTCACATCCAAAACTTAACCCAGACATAACCTATCACTTCCAAACATCAATCAACATCAAAAGACATCTAAAAACCATCTCATAACA
Source organism: Hibiscus mutabilis (assembly GCA_019671005.1). Lineage (NCBI taxonomy): Eukaryota > Viridiplantae > Streptophyta > Magnoliopsida > Malvales > Malvaceae > Hibiscus > Hibiscus mutabilis. The sequence continues at coordinate 51,373,407 of CM033721.1, read as the reverse complement.
TCCTTATACCTCCAGCAACCAATAAACACCTACAACACCTTAAAACTCATAACTAGCAACTCAAACAACTAGAGATCCATTTGACTTCAGGATTCCATTGATAAAACCAACCCATTAACATTATAAGATATCAAAACCATGATATAATCTCATCATAAAATCAGCAAAACAGATCTGAAACAAAGATCTCTCAATTTCATCAATAAGATCTCAATTAAACCAATTTTCCTCAATTAACTAAACAAAACTCATTAGAAAACATTTATAAAGGATCAAGAACTTGGGAATTTCAGTAAAGAACCTTCATTAGAGGAGAATAATGAAACCTTACCTCAAATGGATGCTTTCCCCCTTAATTGGATGGCTTTACATGAGAAATCAAGATTAAAACAATAAGGTTTTGATAGAAATTCATTAAGAAATCATTTGGAAACCAAAGATCAATTAAATAAAAGGATTACTTGAAGGTTTTGAACAAGAAATTGTTGTTTGGCTGAAGAGAATTTGAGAGAGTTTTTGAGAGACAAAAAGTTACGTAAAATTGTTTTAGAGTAATAACTTCCAATTAAACCCTCTCCATTAATTATATCTAATTAAAAACACTAATAAGCCAATTAAGGGGTAAAGTCTGATATTAGACTTTAGGATCAATAGCTCCTTAAAGATTCAAAGTTCTCATCCTTTTCCAAAACAGTCACTAAAAACAATTTTACAAAGTTTACAATTTAGTCACTAAATCGAAATGTTTAACTCCCAAACACCATTTTCCGAAATTGACTTTACCAAACCCTTATATATATATATATATATATATATATTAAAAGGATTTTAGACTGTTTTCCATATTTTTATCACCTTTTAGAATGTTAAAACTTAATTTAATCCTAAAACCGACTCGAATCTCTAATTCTAGTCCACCGGACCCTTAAACTGGCCCGAAAACCACTAGGCCCAAAACTGGGTTGTTACATATGTCAAGGATGAGACTTAGCTCCAATAGTCTTTGTCCATAATTCGATGAGGCAATGATTCAAAGATTCGGTAACAATATTCAATAACAATAACAATGTCAATGACAATGCTCAATGACAATGATTATAACAATAGCAATGACAATGTTCCATGACCAATGTTCAATGTATTCTCTACTTCAATGACAATAACGTGAGAAACCGATGGTGATGATCAATAACAAGGCTATGACAATACTTATATCCGATACTCAATACTATACTTATCGATGCTTACCAATGATACCAACTAAGCGGTTCGATGTGAAATCCCTTAGCAACAATATTTGCAATGCGATATACAATAACAATGGAATCGAGAAAGGCATCTAGCCTAATCCCAAGACTCCGACTACACTCACCTTGATTCTGAAGCTCCTAAGGCTCTCGGATTGTAATTCCCTTATTCCTAGACTTTTTTGGAGACGATGGGTTAATTTCTACCAATCCTTGGGCTAGGGGAAACAATAGAGAGTTGTCACAATCAATATAGCAACATCGATATTCTAAGCTTAGAATAACTATTGGATAAATTCATGTATTGAAGCTTGAGAAACAAGGGTTTAGCTTGAGAATCATAACTTGAAAATGGACATTCAATAATCCATGGAATCAACAATAGATTGAGGGTTTCTACTAACCCAACCAAGAGCTATACAATAAAACTCTTGAAGCAAAAAAAGCTTGAGTTTAATGGGTTCAATAGGAGAGGTGTGTGCTTGAGCTTGCTGGGGAAAATGACAATGGAGGTGTGTGCTTGATTTCCTTTAACAAGGGATGGGTTTGGTTACGGTGAAATTAAAACAAAAGAGAGTTTTTTTCTTTATTCCTTATTAAGGAGGCCATAGCCTTAATTATTCCCCACCTCCTAAAGAGCCAATATGAAGCTTTCCTACAACCAAGGGTTTACTTAAATTATTATTATTATCCATCTTTCTTATCATTTTCCCAACTTTTAACAATTGATGACTAGTTGTCATCTTTCTTACATTTCGGATGATTCTACGTGATGTGGGTGGCAACCAAGTAGATGAGTTATTCCCAATTTCCAATCTTTACAAATTGGTCACTAAAATAGATTTTAGCAGGGACCCATATCGATACCCCTATGGCCGTATCGATACAGCTAGCTCAAGTTCGATATGTTAGTTAGGAACAGTTGGACCGTACCGGTACAGTCCCTACTGTATTGATACACCTAGCCAATTTTCAGATTTAAACACTCCAATAAGGTCCCTACTAAACATTAGACTCAATTAAGGTCCATTATCAATGAAACTACTTCACATGATCAATAATAATGTAACATTTAAACTTTTCGGTGTAAGGTTTCCGATCGCCGGAACCCAATTCTGACTAGACCAGTTTTGGGGGTGTTACAACAACTGTCTCAAATTCTCCTAGCCTCGTTCTGTAACAACCTCAACCCGGTTTAATAGAAAACCAAAATCGAAGATGTTACTACAAGGAAAACCGGAAAACATGAACCAGAAATTTCTAATTTCTGTAAATTAACCATAATTAAAAGTATGGTTACTTGATTCTTATGATCAAGCTTCAAACACATGAAACCACCAAACATTTAATCATATGAAAGCCTTTGAATCCATTTTGTTTTTAATTAGGATTTATAACATTCATTCGAACAAAGGCATAGATTCAGAAGTTTATTTAATAGATATACCCATATATATACAATCATGGAAAACAATCTAGATCAAAACTTAAACTTTATGTTAAGTTAATTATACACAAGATTGTGTCGGTCGTTCAAACCTTTACAAATGTTTAATCTTTACATTCAAACAACCCTGCGAATTATATCATCTCTTTTAGCTATTCCAGTAAACTTAATCATAGCAATTTAATTAGGCACGTTTAATCTTAGGTTTGATACATGGTTAACATTTAAGGGAGGTAATATTTGACATACATGTCATTGTGAAAAATTACTAATTTCAAATTACTCGATTCACATACATATACAAGCATTTCAATCACACAAACAACATATTTTCATACCAGTCTTTCTAAGCTTTATTTAATATTCAAGAATCAAGAATTAATCAATAGGTTATTTAGTTTATAAAGTACTAGGCAATACAAGACTTAGCTAACACTTACTATACTGACATCAAAAGATATTAGAATTCACTATACTTCATTTATCCATATTAATGTATCACATGACCTTTCTATCACTATACTAGAATAACTTATACAACAAGAAACCATTCGTTAAACACACTAGCCTCAACAACACATCACAAGGAACCAATTATAAAAGTGGTAACCTCCTATTAACTTGTACATAGAATAATCTAATTATCAAGTAATATTTAATCCCATTTTATTATAACTTCTCAAACAGTTACACAATCTTTCGAAACTCATACCATAATATATCAAGTTTAACCGACAAGTATAAATGTATAATAAGTCATTACTTATCATAAGCACATGGTAATTCGAACCTAAAGAGGGTAAATGAATAATTCGACCAGTTCCTTTGTAATATAAACATTGTTTAATTGTGGGCATTTTATTATGTACAAATAATCAACTACTCTAAAGGAGACCCCTATCATAATCACAACATCATGCAGGTAAACCAAAGAAAATTTAAGAATCACTCAAAGTTATTTTCAAGAAAATATTATACATAATTTAATTACTTAAGTATCATATACAAAATAAGTCCATAAACCAAAAGATAAATATAAAAGTTACAAATAAGCTAATATAATTGCATGGTGCCACCATCTTAGGAGTTTGATTATATATATATATAAGATAATGAACATGGTCTCAGAGTGTAACTTGACACCCTTGAACCCGGTCAAATACAAGCCTATAAAATAACCTGCAATGTATGATAACGAATGCATTAGGCTTACATAGCCTAAGTGAGGTAGTGACATCCATACAGACAAAGCATATAATACATGCTTAACAATAAAACACATCAAGATATACAATCATATGTTAGCATTTGTTAATTATGTCTTGATTTAACTTTTATAGGTTTTATGGAGTTCAATAGCTTAACCAAGCTTCATTGCCTTTATATCGATCTTATCTAAGATCGGCTTATCACATTGAAGTCTTCTCGAGACTTAACAAATACTCATTACAGCTTTTGAATTTCATATTAGCTTATCAATATATTTATCAAGGATTCTTTTCAATGTTTGTTGCCTCATCTAAAAGGGCACATATTCATCTCTTGTGAACTCATATCATAGAGGAGCATTTTCCACATCTTATTACATTGCCACCAAGGCCTTATATTCATAACTTGTCACATGTTCAACTTATTCAAGTCTTTTAATTTGTTTGCCTTGGATCACTATTGGTCATGAGTAACAATGGTCCGTAATTGACCATAACAGTCCAAGCGATACATAGCCCCAAAGCACATAGCAATGGCTAGTATCGGAAACATATCAATCCTATCTTCACACTATCCAACCAACTGTCGCCAATCTATGTACATCTCCCCCGTTACCTCATAATGTCGCCAATATACATATCACATATAATGGGGCGTCCTCCGAGCCGTAGCTCATGGACTGTAGTCCCAAAGAATACCATGTATCACACCAAAGTGTCCAAGGGTTTCCATTGAATAGGCAACTTAAGTATCTTATTCATTAAAATTGGAAGAGATTTCTTGTGATTCAAGATTAGGGGATATCTTATGACTAAAAAATCTTACTTCTTTTCTTAATGTCTTATAAAATAATTCAAGCTCTTAGCTTCTTAATCTTTAAGATTTCATAACTTTATAAGTACAAAGCTTAGTATTTTCTTTAAAATTTATGCAACATCTTTAGTTGGAGGTGAACTTCAAATATTCAATACAAGGTAACTTAACATCACATCTATTCATCATAACATAGCATAAAAAAGAAGTGCATAAGAAATGCAATCATAAACAAAATGGTTTCATAAGATGCTATGCCATGAATCATGTTACCCTCCCCAATGTGCTCTACTTGAGCTTATTCACAATGTACACTATTCACAAAATTATCAATCAAAAAGGATTAGGGTGACACAATGTCGTCCCGAATGCATATCTACACTCACCTGATATTCCAAAGTTATGGAATACCTGAACCGCCATCATTCCTAGCTTCCAACAATTTCGTTTCCCTTATTCTTCCCTTTCATACCGTGTACCTCAAGTCAAGTAATAAGCCATTAATACCAATCTTATTTATTTGACTTGCAAAAATAATTCAATTGACTATAACCCAATTCAAACTTCCTAAACATACATGTATTCTAGCTCACATCATGTTACTATTGTTCATAACAGCCCCGAATTCATATTATATATATATATATATATATATATATATATATATATCCTCTACTTACGTTTGTATACACACAAATTCGTATCATATCAGTTCCTATGTTACTGATTTCACCCAAATTTGGACAGCCTAAACATGTATATATATAATTCCATACCAAAACAGCCCATGTATGTTTAAAGCATTGCACATTGTTTATTAGCATCAAAACAGTGCCGACTTTATAACCAAACAAGCATACAATAGTCCAATTCTTTTGTATAATAATTATATCCTCAAAACAGTCTTTAAACTTCCTTATAGCACCCCTGTTTTAAGGTAAGATAGTCCATTTCTTTTTCTTCTTTTTTAAGTCTTCTTAAACAGCCAAATTGATAATGCACAACTCAAGACTGCACTGCATTTAACTATAAAAATTGCACTGCCTTTGATTATAAAACTGCACTGTATTTGATTATAAAAACTGCACTGCATTTGATTATAAAACTGTACTGTATTCGATTATAAAAATTGCACTACATTTGATTATAAATCTGCATTGTATTCGATTATAAAAACTGCACTGCATTCGATTATAAAAATTGCACTGTATACAAAATGTACTATTTTAACTCATTAGCATTATAACAAACAAGGATTTGAACTAATTACCATTATACTTCCTAAAAATAGCTTTCATCACATATCTTCATATTCAAAGAATAACCCATTCGAACAATTCTCAATTCACCTTCACCAATTTTCATTTCCAGTTAATTATGGTTGTTCGAAACTGTCTATAGCAATTATCAAGCATTCATATTAATCCTAGTTCAGTCGAACTTAAAATTAACACTATATATTCCATATTTGAAATCAACTAAACATGGTCTTCATATCACCTACTCGGTTAAGTCAAACATTTCTCAAGAATTCAGTTTCATAATCATGCTTTTTAAAAGAAAACGTACTAAAACATCCAAAACAACAACTCCTAATTACTCAATCCATTAACATCAAGCTCTCATGAAGTTTTCACAAGATTATCATAGATTAATTCGAATTTGGGGAAGGAAAAGAAGATTGTTTACCCCCTTCAAACATTAGTCACTCAAATTTACTCAACTATATGATCCACCATGAAAATTCACCATAGCTTCAAGCTTTCTTTCTCCTCCATTTTCTCCTTTATCATTCGGTGAAGAATGAAGAAGATCCCCTGATTTTCTTTTTATTTGTTTTATTATAATCCCCCACATGGCCAGTTCATTTAAGAGCCATCTACACATGGTTAATTCTTTGTTTGACACAAAGTTAGTCCTCCAATTCTAAAGAATTAATCATGCAAATCTTATCAATGCATTAAAACATGAAGATATAAATCAACACTTTTGAAACCTCTTTTCAAAACAAAACATGCATAACAACCATATGCAAAATATAGTTTCCCACTTGTTTCTCATATATTGGCAATTATAATGACCTTTATAAAACCACATCGGATACATAGATTTCTCGGTAGACAACCTCTACCAAACCATACCTTGACCCGAAAAGTTCCAGCTCAATCCTACAAAAGGTACAACATCAACTTGGGTAGCCTACTACATACAGAAGTGACACACCACTAGTCCGAGTAGCCTACTGCATACTCTAGTGGTCGCGGAGCAATTGACTTAACATATTACAGTGCACTTTCAACCCTATGGCATGCCAAATATATCTGATACTTTACTTTACTTGACACACATAGCCAATATACACTTTTAAACACAATTACTTACTGTTATTCCTTATGCATTTTAACAAACCATTTTCCATATGCAAATATCACATTTCTCTAAGAAACAACTGCATTCCATCTAGAAACCATTTCTCAATGCTCTTAGGCATCCATAAAGTTGATAAAACATTGCATATCTTTCAAAATGATGCATAAATAGTAGGTACACCAAACCATGCTTTTAAACCAAAACATGTAAAACAAGTGCCATATCAAACTTATATCTAAAGGTGAAATCGAGGAAAACTTACTTCTGGGCTTAGTTAGGTTTTCTAGACCTAAACTAAGCTCTCAACTCTTTAATCAAACCTTTGAGAGTGTTCGAAACACATATACACTCACCGATGCACAACACCTTGCTCGCCATTGCGTTTAAAGCCTTCAAAACAATCTGATTTCTGCAAAATGAGTTAAGCTTGACCCTCCCCTATTTTGGCCATACAAAAACAGAGGCAAAATACATTAAAATTCATTCTAACACCAGCTTACACTCAGCCCAAGCAATCTCAAAGAAATTGCATCTAAGAGCTAGCCGAAACATCGAAAACAACCTCAAACTACTACCAAACAACTTCAAGCCATAAACCTAATATTCTAACATCTTAACAATACCATTGCACATCCAAAAACATACTACTAACATCCCTACATCTCCAGAAACCAAGAATCCACTAAAACAACCCCAAAATCACCTTTAAGCTACCTTAAAAACTAACCAATTAAATAGTTTTAGGATTGATTATTAAAAATGTCGTTTCACATTATTCATATACTACCAAAATGTGAATTAACCTAATTAAAACCTCCAGCAAAAATCTTTTAAAACAAGAATTTAGGCTAATCATCAATAAATCTCATTTTCCTGAATTAAAATGAAAAACCATGTTCTAATCCACAAAGTACAAGCCAACCGCTAGGGAATATCAATAAAGAACCTTAGTTTTAAGAGAGAAGAAGAAATTTACCTTTGAAGAACCTCCCACCAAAATTGACATAAGTTTTCTCTTGAAAACAACTTGAGAAATTGATAAAATCTTTACGAAGTCTGTATGAGGTTTTGTTAGGAATCAAATGAGGATTCAAAAGATGAGATATCCATTGAAAATCAGTAAGAAAATCTGAAAATCATGATTGGGAAAAAAGATGGAAAATGAGAGAAAATGAGAAAGGAAAATGATTTGAAAAATCAATTAACCATCAATGTCTTACTCAATTAAGGTGGAAAACTTTAATTAAAATATTTGAAAATAATATCTCTCTAAAAATTCTTAGTATTGGTCCAATTACATTTTAGTCACTTAAAACAGTTTTGCAATCTTTACAATTTAGTCACTAAAATCAAAATGTCACCTTAATTAGTTCAATTAACCCTTAAATCACTTACCAAATTTTTTGATAATATAATTCAACCTTTTTAATAAATCAAACCAATTTTTATCTCCACCATTTCTATTTTTAAAACATTAATTTCTCGAAACTCATTTTATTGGCTAATCCGGTTTGACCGAGTCGAATCCGACCCAACCAAACCCCTAAACCTCTAACCCTATTTTTGGTCATTAAACTCTTCATAATGATGAATCTCGTGCCCTCTTTCATGGTAAAACTCACAGTAGGGCCCACATTCTTCTTGTACTATCTCCATGCCCCACTCTATTAGACGTGTCATACACAACTACTGTAACACCCATCTAAAATGGGACCTAACTTCGGACACTTTCCCTTTAGCTATTCTATTATCTTGATCTTCAATGGCGTTAGCAGCCATGTTTGGTTCATCGAACTTTAAAACCCCGGTATTTACCAAGTTCTGGAAAATCTTTTTAAATGCAATGCAATTCTCCGTCGAGTGACCCAGACATCTGCGTGATATTCATAGTGTGCATTGCCATCATAAGATGAAGGGAAAAGGGTTTAAATGCAGTAACATGATATGGCCGGATCAAGTTGACCTTGTATAGTTAAGAGTACAACTCAGCATATGACGTCGTTAAATGAGTGGAAGATATCTTCTCCCTTTCTTTCTTAGGAGCTCTATCTTCTTTTGAGTTTTGCACATTTCTAGCTGAAGGTTGTGAAATGGTGATGTTTTTTGAGACATTGTAGGTGCTTGTGGTGTTCACCATATTGTCTTTCTTTTTGTAGTGCTTCCAGGAGTTCTCTCCATTGTCGATCCTTCCACTATTTATTACCACTTCAATAGATTCTCACATCCTCACCAAATCGAAAAAAGTTCGAGTTGTGTTATTTATCAAGTGGTCAAACAATGTACCTCTCAAAGTGTTCACAAACAAGGTGTAATCTCATGTTTGGGAATTGGTGGTTGAAATGGGCAGCCACATCACACCACCTTTAAGCATACTGGCACAAAATTTTATTTGATCTCTTTTCCATCCCTTCTAACATGACTCAATTCAGGGTAATGTCAGACACATGCTTTGTAACACCCCCTTCCCGGCCTGGTAGAGAATCGGGTCAAAAAGTGTTATCAGAAGGCATATTCAGAAATCATAAACTTAATCAGAGTTCACAACTTATTCGGAATGTCTTATTAATCTCTTTTATGACTTATCGAACTAACTTATTAATGGCTTACTCAATTTGGGGTCAATTTTAAACTTTTTCAAACTTAGGGACTAAATTGTAAATTTTACAAGTTAAGGGTCCTTAACTGAAATTCATGTTATTAATCTGAAATCTAACCTTCCAATTATTAGCCGGTGAATTCTCATTACAAACAGAGGTCATTTGCCTATCCAATTAGACCATACAATTTCTGGTGACCATTTTATAATCAAGGCAAAGCTATGTTTTATCTCTTTTAACAGAATTAACCGCCACCATACCGATACACTTAGGGCCGTATCAGTACGCTAAGACAAATTTTCAAATTCCAAATTCAAGGGTAACAAGCTCGTATCGATATAGGTTGACTACGTTGACTTCGTATCGATACACCCTATAACTGTATCGATACCTTTAATTTTTCCAGATTTCAGTGACCAAAATCCGTATCGATACACCCTATGACTTATTGATATGCCCCTTTTGACTCATATTGACCAGACCACATATGCGAGGCCATATCGATACACCATCACCTGTATCGATACGCCCTACCCTGTAATGACAGATTTTAGCTGGTTATTACTCGAATTACCCTATCAAACGATGTCCAAGCTTTACCAAATTTACCAACAAACTATTAATCAACAATTCGAATAGCACACCAAATTTTAGAGCATTTCGAATCCATTCACTAAGTTTTTACCTTTTGGTGCCTGTAAGCCCATTTAACTAGTTTTACTATTTTACAACCCTACCAAAATGCACATCTAAGCCCTAGACACTCTTAGGCCATTACAAACATATCAAAATAGGCAAACATAACATGTCTAGCCTTATGCCACCTTACTAGGAGTTCAAAATATAAGTAAGCATGCATATGGTTAATGGGAGTGACTTGCAACTTCAACTACACGATCAAAGCTCGGATTCCTTCAAGGTCTTGAAATGCATGAGACACACGAATGTTAGGCTTACATAGCCTAGTGAGGTAGTTATAAAAAATGTAAAACAAGTTCATTAATGGCATGAAGGACATGTAAACATGCTCGAATGACATATATACACCATTAATCATATATAGGTCATACTCAAAGCCAAGTGTTATATTTTTCATATATCAAATGTAAAGCACAATTACATATCATCTCCTTGGACAAAGTAACAAATGGATACGCGGATTCTCCTATACGCCATACATATCGGAAGTAGGCCTTAGCCTTGAGTCGTAGCTCTAGAGTCCCTTACATAATCCAACCTTTTCTCCCCACACATAGGTCATAGCACTGGACCGTAGTCTAACCCCTTACATAGTGAGCTCAAATAACCCTATGGCATGCCAATTGTATCCAATGTCCACAAGTGTCCAAGGCTACACATATCATTATAAAACTTACCTTTGTGCCCTTAGGCCGTTTCACATCATATAATAAGCTTTTGCTCCAATTAGCAAAACATAGCGTGTTCATATCAAATTCCACGCATAGCATATTTCAAATGTCATATATGATCTTACAAACGTATTAAGGCAATATGGAGGTCTTACCACAATTACCACTAGAATCCACACATGCTTGCTCTACTTGAGCCCTTAAACAATATGCAATTCTAAGCACAAAACAAATGCAACTGGGATGACACCTAGCCAATCGCATGACAAAACTACACTCACCTAGTATTCAGAGGCTTCAAGGTTCTTGGATAGCGATCCCCTTGCCGTTGGGAATATTTGGCAATGAAGATGGTGAAGATGGCTTATTTCCACCACTTGAGTTAGTTCAAAATTAGGGAATTATATTAGAATCAAAACTAATGATTCACAAATATTTTTCAAGCTTATCGAAGCTCGTGGACATCATTGAAACAAAGAAATTAGCTTTCTAACACATGGGCTTAGCTTGAACATTCAAGACTGAAATCTTGAAGTTAAACTCCAAGGATTGATGGAATCATCAAAATGACATAGGGGTTCTACTTACCTAATTGCAAGCTTTCAATTGGTGTATTGAAATCACACAAAGGTCAAAGATCGAATTGAGGTGCTTGCTTGGGCTTAAGCTTGAAGATGACAATGGAGGTGTGTGCTTATTCTTTTCAAAAAAGGGTAAGTTTGGTTTTGGGGGAAGCAAAACAATGATGAGAACTTTTCTTATTGTTTTGAAAGAAACTACGACCCTAATCATTTTCCACCTCACTCATAGCCAATAGGAGAGTTTCCCTTAGCAAGAGGAAAGGTTAAACAATGAATTTCCATTTCCCCAAAATTGGACAGCAATTAGGACTATCAAGGTGTCATCTTTTAAGTCAAAAGATACCAATATTACGTGAGGTGATAAGCAAGCAGGTCACTAATCCCCCAACTTTCAATCTTTGTAATTTGGTCACTAAGATAATCTTTAACATGGACTCTTACACCTTATGGTCGTATCGATACGGCTAGACCAATTTGGGTAAGTTAGTTAAAACAGTTAGGTTGTATCAATACAGGTTCTACTGTATCTATACGCCTAGCTCAACTTCAACATTTCCAGCATTTCCAATAAAACCCCAACTTTGAATTTTCACAATTTAGTCACTAAATAATTTTCATTCCCTACAACAAGGTTCAACAACTTCAATTAAGCCCAAATAACCTTCATTACTTCAAAATTGGGTACAAAGATTTAGCAATTACATCATTCGGGCATAACCTGTACAAAATCTCTTATCACCAGAACCTAATTCTGACTAGACTGGTTTTCGGGGTGTGACATGCATGTATTGTTCAACAAAGGCTCTCGAGAGGTCCTTCCATGACTTGATATTATCCCGACTAAGCTGGGTATACCAACGAATCGTCGACCCGGTTAAACAATCATGGAAGCAATAAATCAACAGCTTCTCATCCTTTATGAAGGCCTCCATCTTTCGGCAATACATAGTGATATGAGCGGAGGGGCAACCAGTTCATTCATATTTATCAAAATCTAGCACTTTATATTTTGGCGGGATACGAGATCTGCCACGAGAATCAGGTCACTAGCATCATTCCCCTGTTCATCCACCTCTTATATGGCTTTAAATATCCCTTCATAAAAACAAAACCTTTCTTCATGTTTCTTCTCTATCTCAACCCTAATATTTTTTATCACGTTCAGGTCTTGCACTTCATCCTCATGGCTTGCCTCCAAATCGATGGGCTGACCTGGAAATGCTCCTACTTGGTGGCATGCAGATACTCTAGCGATGTTGATGTACATTCTTCCTTTAGGAATGGTATTTTTGGTTGAACCCTAACATAAGATGAAGTCTCCTCTAGCTCTTCAACAATACCATCTAAAACCTTTTTCTTTACCATCCCTCTTTCTGAGCAACGTAATCATCTGAGCCATAATCATAGCTTGCGACTGTGCAATATGATTAGTGATGCTTTGTTCGGCTTAATCGAAATGGGTTTCAAGATCCTTCTGACCTTGTACTAAGTTAGCCACCCTATCTTCCATTAGTTTTACTTGCGATGAGTACCTTATCGGTGCAGAATGATTGTAGTTTGAAGTTAAACTTTCTTCCATGATATTTCCACAATTAATTGTATTGTTTTGATAGTGTATACAATGTATAATGTATACGAGCAATTAAATAATATGCTAAAATAAATGCAATGGAGGCATTGATTCTTAAATATTCCTTACAAAGACTTTCATTTGAAGAAGAGGCCTAATTACAAGAAGTTGAAATAACGAGTTACAGATAACGATTAGCTTCTATTCCTCATACCTCGACTTCAGGAAGTAGGGCGCGCATTCGGGATCCCAACTCTATTCCCGGGCTAACACATGCATGTAGCTCGATTGCTTCCCTTGCCATGCCTTGGACATGTCGAGCCACTCCTTGCGCTTGCACCATAACATCCATCAATGCTCTATGTTGGTCCCGGATCAACTATAACCCCCTTGACCCTGCCTAGTCGCTAGACTCGAACCATGAGAGTACATTAGGTTTTCCAAAGCAAACTTGAACCAAAAAACTAGATTGAGGTCCATTTTTTTCTTTTATCTTCTTTATATGTATTGCTAGAACCTAAGGTGTACAAATAGGCAGCAGTTAAAATCTTAAATGAATCAGACATCGAATCGATGTCCAATTGCGCTAATGAATGATCTAGGGACCAAATTGCAAATCTTGTAAAATTATAAGGACTTACTTATATTTAAGGCTACCAATCCTTAATTAGTCATGTTTCATGCATACAAGTTCAATTTCAGCTAAAACGGATCGTGCAAACACATTCAATTTGCATACTTACGAAACATGGACTAAAATGGAAGAATCTCTAAACACAACATCACATTAACTAACATAACGGCCTTACATATCGGTACTCAGGCAATTGTATAAATACTAGGCTTCATACACTAGGGTTGTACCGATACCGAATTATATGTACCAATACCCAAGCCACAATACTCAAGGCCCGTACCAATATGGATATAGGGTGTATTGATATCCAAGCTTAAATAGCCAAACATAAATTCCAGTAGCTAAAGTCCGTACCGATACACTTTCTCGTGTATCGATACCCATGTTAAATTTTGACTTCCTAGACCTGATTCAGGCTTCGCGTACCGATACAGGGATCCTTGTATCGATACCCGGAGACCTGTAATGTCCTTTTTAGCTTGTTTTTTTACCTTCAAGCCAATACAAACTTGACCCGAACAACCTAACCTGCATACTAAACACATTTAGCACAAAAGGCATTCAACTACAACATCCCAAATCCATCAAGTACGCGTCCACAAGTACAAAGGCATAAACTATAACCATGCTTCCTAAACATGGGTACAACAAACTTGAAATGTAAACCAAATATCGAATCAATCCCAGCATATCATCTATTGTCTCACATGACCACATTAAACATGATCAAACCATTTAACCATCTGCAAAAGAATTTTGTCCAAAGATGCATATAATAGGAATTCAAAGCATAAGAAAAAAAAATCATAAACAACCAAGTTCATACATCAATGTGCTTAGGGGTAAAAACCTACAACACAATAGTCAAAACCATATCAAATGCGCTCGCTTATTTTAGGATTGCCTGGGGTGCTATGAATTTTTACTCGATTGAATGCTATGTTGCCTTACATCGCTACTGGGAGCAGTATAGGTCTATCACTCGATTGAGTGGTGTTACCTTACGTCGCTACTGGGAGCGGTATAGGTCTATCACTCGATTGAGTGATTTGTTACCTTACGTCGCTACTGGGAGTGGTATAGGTCTATCACTTGATTGAGTGCTGTGTCTTTTCACCCGATATGAATGTTGTGTCTTTCAGATGATTGCATAGAAGAGTTTTCATTTTTTATCGTTAACTTGGAGCGGTAGAAAGATTTCACTTTACATCGCTAACTTGGTCTTGCAATTGGGTAAACATTACCTAGTGAAATTAGGTTATTGCAAACTCGTCTATGTATTTTCAACGTAGCATCTATGTATTTAAGTGCTCAATAAAAGCATGTTATAGCTGTTAACATATAATCACAATTAACCTTACGATACCATCTATGTATTTCCATCACCAATGCGCCACAAAGTGGCTGCAACTCCCTGCACAATCCTGAAAATCGGATGCTAACATGGTTTGCATTTCTCGATCCATGTCACTCAGCAGGATAAAATGTTCCAGATGAACCAACACCAATGTGGCGTGTTGTAGGCAACCTATGGGAGACCTGTCTCATAAAACAAACGGTCAATCGATTCACCAATTGCATGAAGCATATTATTTTAACTGTTCTCATAAAGCGGTAATTGTTGCAAACAATGAGGGTTCCTTCACTTCGCTGCTAAGCAAAAGCTCATTTAACACATCAGTAATAAGTCCTGACAAGTCAAGAAATAAGAAAAACTCACCTCAGTGGTTGAATTGCGAGAAACTGACGAGCACTTAACCCATAAACCATAAGTGGTGGATCTCATTTTCATGTAAGCATGTTGTGCAATCTTTTTGTCAGTCAGCATCCACCCTTGGGATGAATATGCCACAACAAAGGTGGAAAAAATATACGAGTAATAATAATCGTGCAAATTGCAGAGGCCTTAATTCTCATTCCTTGTGATTACGTCCCAGCTCCCAAAATGTGATAATAATAATCACCATAATAATAAAAGTTCTATGCCATAATGTATTAAGCATGCATCAAAACACAATTATACAATGCTATTCTAGGTTCTGTTGGGTTTGGAAGCAAATAAGATCAATTTCCTACTCCATGCATTCAAGTAAATTCAAGCCAAGTATATACCTCAAGACTTTTATTAATGTCATCTTCCCCATCGGAAAAGACTTCGACTAAGAAAAAAGAGTTAAAGAGCAGAGTCATCTAAATTGCTGAAGAATATACCTGGAGTAGTAAATCATCTGTAGGGGGTGTCCTCTGTCTTATTCTGCTCCAGGCTAACTTCCCAATCCCAGCTCTAATGGCTGTCCGATCTACCCACGTGACAGATCCCATTGAACGATTGGCGCAGGGAGTTGTCGAATCCCCCTCGTCCTTTGGGGAATGAGTCATCGCGAATGTGAGACTAATAGCAGCGATCTATGTCATTCAGCACGATGAACTGCTCCCAATGAACCAGCACCAAAGCGTTTCTTAACATGTAATTTACCCATGATATCTCAACCCAATCCATTGCAAGAGAAGGCTATTCATCGATTGCCGCTTTCAAGAAGTGTTGGGTGTGTGGGAGAAAGGTTTCCCGGAAAAGACATAAAATAATGAAAAATAAGAGCAAAACTAAACTGAAACTGCAGCTCACCGCCCTGTGTGCCAAATAAAGGATTAACTAAAATAAGGCTGATTAACCATTAGGGAAAATGAAGATGAGTATTTCAGAGGATGAGATAAAGCAACATGCTTGTCTTTCTGCTACACTTTTAGAAAAAGAGTTGAAATCTCAAACCATTGTCCTGTTTGCTTTGCAATAGCAATAAATGAAGATTGTTTGCTTTGGTGTATGTTTCCTGCAAATAGCTAATCTAACACAGTAGCCATTTCAATGAAATGTAAAAATTAAAACAAGAAGCAGATTAATTTGAAAGGAAAGTCGAGAGTCAATCTTCAGTAAATTAAAACTTGTGAAGAAAAGGAAGTGAAAAGTCGGAACCTGTCAAGGCGATCTTTAATGACGGGAAAAAGCTTATAATTATCTTGATCATTGGTAGCCAAGGTTGCAACCAGCTCTCTTTAAGAAAGCAAACACTTCTTGAAAGAGAAGAGCATAACTATTAGGAAATGAACTAGAACTAGAATAGTAAACTGAAAGCTATGAATTCATGAAGGAAATTTGTATTTCTAGTGGGTGATTAGTACAGAGGTAGTTAGCCCTTTATATAGAAAGGTTTAGGGTCTAACTGCATGCATTAACTGCACAATTAATAGTCAGTTAACCTAATTAACAGACTAACAAGCTTGCTTAGCTGGCAGCTCACACGTGCACACACCATGCTTCAATATTCTCCCTGGTTCTTCTTCTCCTCCTTAAGATCTTCAGTCGAGATAACCCCTAGCTTTTGCCAAAACAAGCCGAAATACTCTTTTGACAGAGGTTTTGTCAAGCCATCTGCCACTTGATGTTCAGCAGGCACATATCAAACTTCCAATTCTTTGGTTGTGACTTTCTCTCGAACAAAGTGAACATCGAGTTTAACGTGCTTTGTTTTTTCATGGTACTCTGGATCGGCACTTAGGATGTAGCACTCGTATTGTCACTCCACACAACAGGTACCTCAGCTAGCTTGAGTCCCATCTCAGTGATCAAAGTGTTGAGCCACGCCACTTCTGAAGCTACATCAACAATGCTCATGTATTCAGCTTTCGTGGTGGACTTGGATGCTATGCGTTGCTTCTTTGAATTCCACAACACCAAATTATTCCCCAAATACACAGTATTCCCAGACATTGGTCTTCTATCATCGACACAATCTCTCAAGTTAGCATCGGCAAATGCAACAACTTTGTAGGGGCTTGAATCTTTCGAGGGTGAAAAAACTAGACCATAATCCAGAGTACCATTTAAGTATTTAAGTATTCTCTTTACTGTTGCCATATGATGTTCGCATGGAGCTTGCATAAATTGAGCTAGCTTATTGACACTGAAGGCAATGTCAAGACGGGTGTGACTTGCATACAACAGTGCTACTATCAAGCTGTGATATTCTTTTGCATCCAACATATGATTGCCCTCTTTGATCAATTTGAGGGATGATATCATTGGAGTAGGTGTTGGATTTGCGTCACACATCTTTGCTTTTTGTAATATCTCAAGTATGTATTTCTTTTGGCTAAGCATAAGGCAGTCACCAAACCACTTTACCTCAATTCCTATAAAAAAAATTGGGCTGGCCCAAATCCTTACGTGAGAACTTGCTACTGAGTTGATTCACAATTGCTTCAACCATCATTTGTGAACCTCCACTAACCTCCAGTGATTACTATATCATCAACATACGCAAGCATGTACGTAATTGCTCCATCTCTCCTTTGAACAAACAAGGAGTTGTCTGCCTTGGAAGCTTTAAAGCCAATTTCAACAAGATACTCCTTTAATTTTGAGTACCAGTTACAAGGGGCCTATCTTCGTCCATACAATGCCTTCTCTAACTTGCA
Organism: Hibiscus mutabilis; assembly: GCA_019671005.1. NCBI lineage: Eukaryota > Viridiplantae > Streptophyta > Magnoliopsida > Malvales > Malvaceae > Hibiscus > Hibiscus mutabilis. The sequence goes on along the minus strand of CM033721.1, from coordinate 51,355,090 downwards.
AACTAGCCTTGAACCGTCTATAGTAAACTCCTCAAAACCAGGGGGTTGATGTATGAAAACATCCTCATGCAAATCACCATTAAGAAAAGCATTGTTCATGTTCACCTGCCTTAGAACCCACTTGTTGCTTACAACCAAAGAAAGAACAATATTAATGGTGGCCGACTTGACCACAGGGCTGAAGGTGTCCGTAGCCAGGGACTTGCAAGTAGCCTTTAGCCACCAACCTCACCTTATATCTATGAACAGATATATCTACATTTCCTTTTACTTTGAAAAGCCATTTGCACCCTACTATGGTGTATCCTTCAGGTAATACAACCAACGGCCAGGTACCATTTAGGGATGGAGAGGGCCTCTTGAATTGTTATAGGTTCCCTTTCTTCAAGACTTTGAATTGCTTAGAATAACTTGGGCTTGAAGATTACCTTTTTTCCTCTTGTAACCATTGGATGGTTATTGACAACACAATCCTCAGTGCTTATTGTTACAGGGTTAGCTTGCCCAGCACTTGATTCTCGATCAATATGCTGAGAATCGACCTGCCTAGCACTTGCTTCTGCCACTGGACCAACATGCACAGGGTTGACTTGCCTAGCATTTGCTTTTGTTACTCGGTCAACATGCTCAGGACCCACACTAGCCTCATCTAATGAACTGGTACTCATGCTAGTAGACATTGCATCATACACCATATTGTCTTAAGATGCCTCACCATGCTTCTCTGTATTGTTGGACGAGTGTGTAACACCCTGAAATCTGGCCTAGTCAGAATTGGGTTCTGACGATCAAAAACCCTATATCAGAAATGTCCAAATATTGTATTGATATTGACCACATTGTATCGATAGTGGACTCTAATTGGGTCGAATTATTGTTTAAAGACCTTATTGGGATTATAGGAAACCTTTTAATGGCTAAATTGTAAGAATTAGAAGTTTGGGGATAAAAGTATAGTTTACCGAGAGTTGAGGGACTAATCTTGCGATTAGCCCCTCCTCAATTATAAACCAATTCATGTGGGGAAATTTGGTGACTTTCCTTCATATGAAGGAAAGCTAATTCCATAAAATAGGTGAGTATCCAAGTATTAGAAGCTTACCCGAAATACTCCCCAAGCAAGCACCTCACCTTATTGTTGTCTTCCACCTCCAAGCACACACCTCCATTGTTGAGGTTAAATAAAGCTTAGTTTTGATCGATTTATTGTTATCGAAACAGTCCTAGCTAACGGGTAAGCTTATTTGCTTAAGCTATTATTGAAATCCATGGATAAATCGAGTTTAATCCTAAGCTAGGGTTTGGCCATCAATGGAATTTGATAGCTAATATCTATTTTAAGCTTCGATATTGATTTTGATATCGTTATATTGATTTCGGCATCGTAATAATGAATCTAACTGAATCCTATTGTTTTTACCCAGCTCAAAGAGTTGGTAGAGATCATCCACCATCACCAACGAAAGCTAGGAACAAGGGGATTTCTATTTGAGAGCCTTGAAAGCTTCAGAATATCGAGGTGAGTGTAGTCGGAGTCTTGGGATTAGGTTAGGTGTCTTTCCTGACTTCATCGTTGGTAGAATTGTCATTGCTAACTCTGTTGTTAAGGCTTAATGCATCGAACTACTTATCAGACATTATGGTAAGCATTGCTAAGTTATCACATCGAGTATTGAGTATTGTCAATGCCATCATCATTGTTATTGGACATCGGACATAGGTATTGTTGTTGTCATTGAGTATTGTTATTGTCATTATCATCGCCATTGTCATTGAATCATGAAAGTATGGGACATTGATGTAGAGCATTGATATAGTCATTGATATAACCATTGTCACTGATTATTGTAGTCAACATCATTATTGTTATTGAAATATTGTAAATGAGGCATCGATCATTGTTAATGTCATTGAGATCATTGAAATATTGCTATTGACATAGATACTATTATTGGACATTGATATTGAATCATTGTTTATTGATTAAGCTATCGAACACATTGAATATTGTTATTGCTATTGAATATCGATCATCGATATTGTCACCAGACCTTGGATTCGAAGGACATTGGATACAATTGGCATGCCATAGAATTCATGAGCTCAGTGTACGGGTGGACTACGGTCCTAGGGTTACGACCTATATTGATTTGGCGAGGTGAGGGATGTGTTGGGATATTGGTCACATTGATGAGGCGGAGGGACTAGATCATTCATTGATTTGGCAAGGCATAGGAATTCGCGTATCCATTATCCGGAATCGATCCAAGGGTTATTGATGAATTAAGGAATCATTGTTATTGAATATGTTCATTGCCTTGTTTCTATTGATCTATTGCATTGTCATTGTCAAGTTATGAATTGGAATGCATTTCCTTGATATTGTGTTTTAATTGTGACTACCTCACTAGGCAATATATGCCTAATGCATTGCATTTCATCCATTTCAGGTTAAGAGATTCAACGTCGGAGATCGGGGAAGTCGTTGTGTTGTACAAGTCACAAGCAAGTCTAAAGTAAAGTATATCGAACCTATGAACTCCTAGTAGGGTGGCAAAGTACCTATAACAGTCATATAAGGTCCTTTGGATATGTATATTTTGTGCTTGTGGGATGTTAGCGCATAGGGCTTAAAATGAACTTCTAACTTGGCTTAAAAAGGAATAAAAGTGCATATTTGGCTCTAAAAGGTGAAAATATAGTAAATGGATTCGGATCAACAGAAAATTTGGCATGAAAATAGTTTATAATGTTTAAAACTTACTGATAAAATTTCATTACATTTGGACCTTGGTTGATAAGTTAAATTGAATAAAAACCAGCAAAAATCTATCATTACAGGGCAAGGCGTATCGGTACGGTTGATGGCGTATCGATACGGCCTTGCATATTTGGTCAGGTAAGCGATGGTGATCAAGGGGCATATCTATACGGCCTAGGCATATCGGTACCGATTTTGGCTACTGGAATTTGGGTGTAAAAATGATATCGATACGGGGTAAAAGCGTATCGATACGCGGTCAACCAGTACCGGTACGGCCCTCAACTGTATCGATACGGGTCTATTAAATTGAATCTGGAATTTGGGAATTAGGTTAAAGCATATCAGTATGGCCATAAGGGTATCGGTATGGTGTCAGTTAAATCTGTTAAAAGATGAAGAACTCAGCTTTGTATTGTTTACAGTTTGGTCACTGATTAATGTATGGCTTAATTCAATGGGCAAACGAACTCCGAATAGTATGAAAATTTTACGCTCGCTTTTTGAATTATGAATTTCATTTTGGTAATGTTAATTTCAGAAAAGGACTACTAAAATATTGAAATTACGATTTAGTCCCTAAAACTTATAAATGTTATATTTTGGTCCTAATTGGATAATCATGGACTCTCAATGGATTGATTGAAATTTTATATTACTCATCCTTGGATGTGGGGCCTATTATCATCGCTTATTGTATGAAATTATCATATCAATCATCATTTAGTTCATCGGTAGCATACTCCGACCCGGTTCTCAACCAGACCGGGAAGGGGTGTTACAGAGTGACTGTTATCTCCACCATCACTTACAACATTTGGAATTGAATCACTATGTATGCTAGCCCCAGAACCTCCTTCAACTGATGTTGAGTGATTTGTACTAGATCTATCACCATTGAGGCTGTCAGGAATGCTTGGATTATCTGATGACACCCTACTCCTCACGGCACGTGCATGAATACCAATATTGCTACCACCAACTACAATTGGCAAAGAAACTTGAACCTGAGGCGTGACACCTGTATGAACTTCAGTTGACCTATTCAAAGCTGCAGAAGGAAAGGTCGATTCATCAAAAATAACATGCCTTGAAATATAAACCTTCCTATCAGCTTCCATACATTGATCCCCCTTATGTTGAGAACTGTAACCAAGAAACGTGCATTAAGTAGATCAAAAGCTCAACTTCTGGTTCTGGTAGAGTTGAAGATGGAGAAAGCACCTGCATCCAAATATTCTCATAAAATCACAGTTTGGCTTCCGATCGAACAATGTTACATATGGAGATTTGCCTTGTAACACACAAGTTGGCAACCGATTGACTAAGTATACAACAGCACTCACAGCATATGTGTAGAATTTAAAAGGAATCGAAGCTTGAGCTAACAAGACCAGATGTCGATGCTTCCTCTCAACCACCCCATTATGCCCAGAGGTTTAAGGGCAAGAAAATCTATGCTTGATCCCAGCAATACTTAATAGATTTGAGAATGGTCGATATTCACCACCCCAATCACTTTGAACCTCCTTGAAGGTAGCATTAAACTGAACTTGCACCATCTTTTGAAACAACACAAACGCTTGTAATGCTTGATCCTTTGACTTTAGTAGATAGATCCAACAATGTCTAGTCTTGGCATCAACAAAAGAAACATAATTTTGAAACCCATTCGACTTAATGTGTGCAGCCCCCATAAATCAGTGTAAACCAGTTGAAAAGGAGCATCATAAACAATTGTGGAGTTAACAAAAGGTAGTTTGTGGCTTTTTCCCATTATACAAGTTACACAAACTTCACTAGTCTCTTTATTAGAAGGTAAAACAACATTGGCATCCTTACAAACTCGTAAAAGAGTGGCATGAGCAGGATGCCTAAGTCTCCTATGCCATATTTGATACATGAAATTAAAACTACATGCTACATTTATTTCTATTTGATTACTGTCATCCTTTTGTCTTGAAACACTGCTTGCATCGAACTGTTACAACCCATCAAGTTCCCATCCTTGAAGCAACACTTCATTATTTGTTTCATCACGAACCAGACACATCGTGGGATGAAACTCAAAGTAAACTGAGTTATCTCTAGCAAACTTTGAAACAGAGAGCAGATTCGTCGTTACACAAGAACGTGAATCAAATCATTAATTTGCAATACATGAGAGTATGATAGTAAATAAGATCTACCCGTTCTACATATTTCTAAGCTATTCCCATTACCAATAACAATTTTACCTGGGCCATCATACTTAGAAATGTGGCCAACCTTGGATGCATCTTGAGTTACATGGTGCGTAGCTCCTGAATCTACAACCCAGTGATCACAAGATGTAGATGCAATGAGGGCCTTTGGAACATCATCACTCGATTGTCCTTGACCAGAACGCCTAGCACAACAGCAACTATGGCAAGCGCTATCCAAGATACTCACATTTGCACCAGCTTCTTCATCCTTAGAACCACCATTGTTGTTAGCCATTATGCCAACAAACGATTGATCAAACCTATACCAGCAATGATCCACTGAGTGACCAAACTTTCCACACAACTGGCATTGCAGCCTTGCCTTCCCTCGACCACGACCACAAGTTCTGGCTCCAATATACTGTTGTAGGGGTCTATCATTTCTAAAAGCCTAACAAGTGTCACTTGTTTGAACATGAGCCACATTGTACTCATGGGAAGGGTGACTTGATTACTAAAACCACACAGCTGAAGCTCAAAATCTACTAGAGTAGTAACAACTTTATCCAAACTAAAAGGAATTGGATGGTAATAATAACAACCATGAATGGCTAATATTCAGAGGGCAACCCATTCAACAACGTGGCAATTTGCTCAACATCAAAAACAACATTCCTACATGCAGTAAGAGCATCACAGACTTCTTTTACCTATGTAATGTACGAACGCATGCTTTCTTCACCTTTCCTGATTGAGCGAAGCTTGCAATGGAGGCTCATCACGCTTGTTGTTGACCTATTGGCAAAGAACTTGGTCATCGTATTCCACACAGCAGACGTTGTTTCATCTCCAACAAATTGAGGCAACAATCAAGAGTTTATGGTTGAGAGTAGCAATGAGGCTAGCGCACTATCTTGCGCCACAAAGATTTCATAGTCTTCATTGTCCACCGACACCCCAGCTTCATCAACCACCTTTTTTGGTGGCGGCTTCAAAGCACTGGTCAAAAGTCTTTCTAATCGATGGCTACGAACCATAAGCAAGACTTGTTGTTTCCACAAGAGGTAGTTCATCTCATCAAGAACGTCATTGATAGTGAGTGAACATCTTCCCATTCTTGGCAACATCACCAGAGCCATTGGTTTGCTCAGCCATGACAGATTACGCAGCAAGAAAACACCCAAGAAAAGAAACAGAAGGAAGACCCAACAAGAAAATGGAAGTGGAAGCCTAACACCGATCTCCAAGACCACTGGCGAAAGATATCATATTAGGAACTGAACTAGAAGTAGAATAGTAAACTGAAAGCTATGAATTCATGAAGGAAATTTGTATCTCAAGTGGGTGATTAATACAGAGATAGTTAGCCCTTTATATAGATAGTTAACCTAATTAACAGAATAACAAACTTGCTTAGCTGGCAGCTCACACGTGCACACACCATGCTTCAATAATAACATCCTCTGTTATGGGAGATGCGTAGAACTAGTTTCGAGCAGGCAGAAAGGATACTAACAATAGAGACTTCATCAGAACTAAACCCTTCCGATTGCATTTCACAAAATGCAACTAAACTTGCATCTCGTAGCTCTTTATAGTCAGAAATCATCACAATCAATAAGAGCAACATTTCGTTTGGCATTTGATCAAACACAATTTCAGATGAACTTATTTCTCCAGGCTTAGCATACATCGACATGAGAGCTGTCAATACTGAAACTTGACTTCCCAACCCATGTTTAATAACACAACGATAGAGAGATCCACCACTGAAAAGGCAATAGAGGTTGTGCTAAACGAATGAGCACACTGCCTGAAGGATGAAAATCGAAATGTTATGGGATCTAATACAAATATTTGGTTTTCTGTCTGTCTACAATGTCCTTCAAGTAAGCATGCATACCATTGAGTTTCAGACAGAACTGAAGGGAATTTGCATCCTTAGATCTATACTTCTTATTTTTCAAGTTCTGAATATGAATTATCTTAGGCTGCTGCAACCTGAGGCGCCCAGGATATTCAGCATCATGTTCTGTGAAGTCACGTATTGGTGCCAAACCAGACTTGGAACTAGGAAAATAATAATCCGAGGTGAAAATCATCCCCACTAACTACATGGTTGTTCACATCCTCATTTGCATTCCTCGTTCCAATCTTCCTTGACGAGAACTGGATGCGAGGACCGGCTATAAGCACTCCTATTTGAATGTTTTTCCCGTGAAGCATTCTAATAAAGGACATCTTTATTTTACTACAATAGCTCTCGTATTTTTTTAACCCAGTGCAGAGCATGCTGAATCTGGCTAAGAAGGATGAAAATAGATTTCAGTGACAAAAATCCTAATGCTATGTTGAACTTTCCCACTGTCAGGTTGCATTTCCAAATCCCAGAACCTAGCTTTTCCAAATCTAGATGTCTCACAAAGCTTTTCATCTCAAAAAGAAGTCGTGGACTTTGAGGACACTTGATCTCACTGTCATCAAATTGCCTGCAAGTTTATCTCGGATCCAAGCACATTTTCCTATAAATCTTCTAGACATGGGTCACAACCACCTTTAGCATGATCGATAGCGGTTTTATTGCCTTCTGAGAAGAGAGATTTTTACAGGCTCACCATGCAGAATAATTTAAAAATTCTTAATTTTCTCCTTTTTCTTCTCCAACAAAACTGATGAAGTACTTCACTTTCATTTTTCCACAGAAAAAAGACAATGTCTATTTAATGATGTCTTCTATGTACATGAGTAAGAACACTTAAATAGAGAAACGGAATGAAAAAACATCTAAATATGAGATCCCAATATGTGACTTCGCTTCTTCATTAGCAAAGCTTTATATCGAGACATCTTCCAACCCTGCGCAACAGCTTCTGCGGGCAGCTCCTTCTCAATTTTTAAAATCACCTCCCAATAGAGCTTAGCAGAAGTCAAGATTATCTTGTCTCTTGGTTTCTTAATATTGGGTCTTTCCAATATATGATCAGGGGAATACCGAATTAGCAAAAACAAATACTCATAGTGATTCACATACTATAGCCACAAACTAGTAAAACCCACTAGCTTGTACCATTCCTGACCCGCTTGAATTCTTTTGAGGGAACTTTACTAAGTTACATGAAAACAGGAAAATCAACCGGAGAAAATGAGAACTTAATTCTGGAACATGAAGCTTGGTCTCCGCATGTTCCAAATCATTTAACTTGGTACAAGCAACCAACTTACTGGAGGAACAGACATGGCTAATTTGATTGCTTTTCTTATACATTATCATAAGGGAACTACCACTAACAATGAAAGACCCCTCTTTCAGAGTGTTGAGATATTTATTTTGATATAACTCAATAAAAAATATTTTAAATTTAAATATAATTTGAAAATTTGTTCAAAGTCCCCCACGGCTAGTTTCTCATAACAGCTAGTTTCCAACGGCTATTTTTTTATTCCACACTATAAATACAAGCCAAAGACACGTGAAAAAGAGAGTAGATTTTTTTATTGTTTTATTTCTTTTGTAATCTTTTGTATTTCTTTAGTCTAATCCTAGTGAGCCAAAAAGTGTAAACACCCGCCTAGAGAAGTATTTTGTTTACAAATGTCACGACCTCAAATTGAGGGATAAGTTCTAGTTGATCCTTATAAAAACTAGGGAGAAAGTTTTATCTTAGCCTGTGAAAAGATAAAGATGTAAGGTTACCCCTTGAACCCGTAAAAAGGGAAGAATTCATTGTTAGTGAATTGAGAAATCCTTAGTGTAGATGTTAAAGTAGTAGATGTAGACATTGGTTAGAAAGTCAAACTACTCTAAAATTGAATGTGTCAAATTGTCATTTTTTTTAATTTTATTTTCCCAATTTCAAAAGAAACCTCTACACCCTTCATCGGCGTTAATTTCGGTTGAAGACATCAAACCTATCAATTGGTATCAGAGCGGGACTCAAATCCACGGTCTAACAACCTTTGAGGAGATCCTAGGAGTGCTTGAACTATTTCTGCATCCAACCGATCTTGAAGAGCTATTTTCTTCGACATCAAGTTCAAGGATTCAAAGATGTACCACCAATCCTCCTCTCAAATGCAATGTTTGCAAAATTAATCATTAAAACCATTTTAGTGAATAACATTCTTTGAAGCTTTGTGCATATGTGTTTTCAATATGTGTTATTCATATTAATGCATAAAGTTTTCTAAAAAGTTTTGGATAAATTGAATTTAATGAATTTTTAAACTTAATTATTTTTATTGAAATTCAATAATTTTCTTAAGTGACAAAATATTTTGAGCTAAAATTTAAAATGGAATGCATATATTAAGGGGAAGCTTTTGTTTTCAAAAGATTTTAAAAAGATTTGTCTTACTCTCTATTGTTATTTTGCACCAACTATTGATATTTTCTATCAATTGGTTTCAAACTTTCAACATTTGATGTCTTAAGCTTAAATGTTATTTCAAACTTTGTTTGAATAAATTTTGATATAACAAAATGGGGGAGAGATGTGTTTGAAAATTTCAATTCCAAAAAGAAAAATGGGAGATTAAATATTTTTTCAAAATATTCTCTTTTTTAAAATTTATTTTTCTAAGGGGGAGTTTTTTCAAGTGATTTCGTTATATCAAAAAGGGGGAGATTGTTGAGATATTTATTTTGATATAACTCAATAAAAAATATTTTGGACTTAAACATAATTGCAAAAATTGTTCAAAGTCCCCAGTGGCTAGTTTTTAACGGCTGGTTTTTCAACGACTAATTTTTAACGGCTAGTTTTTCATTCCACACTATAAATACAAGCCAAAGGCACTTGAAGAAGAAGATGATGGACATCCAAGCTTAAAGATCAAGAGAGTAGAGTTTTTTTATTGTTTTATTTCTTTTGTAATCTCTTGTATTTCTTTAGTCCAATCCTAGTGAGCCAAAAAGTGTAAACACCCACCTAGAGAGGTATTTTGTTTACAAATGTTAAGACCTCGTAATTAGAGGATATGTTCTAGTTGATCCTTATAAAAACTTGGTCAGAAGGTCGAACTACTCTAAAATCGAATGTGCAAATTGTCATTTCTTTTTCGATTTTTGTTTTCCCAATTTCAAAAGAAACCTCTACACCTTTCATCGACGTTAATTTCGGTTAAAGTCATCGAGTCACAAAGGTTGAAAGAGGACATTTACAATGTAAAACCCCAAATTTACCCCTATTTTTAAAACCTTATTTTGAATCCCTAAGTTCTAAACCCTAACATTTGGGGATTTTATATTTGAAACCCTAATTGAGAATTTAAAATTAAATTGATTTTTAGTTATAATTTCAGTGACCTAATTGAATTAGTTCGTAATGTTGGTGTTCAATTTGAAAAGTTGGTATAATTATGGACCCTTCCCTTGTAATTTATCCTTTTGACATGATATTTAACCTTTGTTTTAGCCCTAAATCACCCGTCCAACTCCCGCTTTGCTTTCTGCGGCTGAAAATAACCTCCCATCCCAACTCTCTTTTCATATCTAAAAATAATAAACACATCACCCATTGCCTTTCTGATCAGGCTCCGACGAGCCCTTGCCATCGTTCGTTCTCATGCCGTCACCGCCATCGCGACCGGCTTCATCTCGCGAGTTAACCCCGACCCTGGGCTCGCCCCCATCGACCACCATTTTCGAGATTGCAAAGGGAAATCGTTCAATTTCTCCTTGCACCGCCACTTCTCCTCCTTGTATCGTCTGCTGTTTGCACTAAGTCGAAGGGAAACTATTCGTTTCCTTGCTCTGTCTGTCCCTCACACCACCGTTCGCCGTCACCTCCTCCGCTCATTAGTTGGGTAAGCATCTCTAAATCGTTCCCTTCCTTTTTGGTTTAGTGAATGGGTGGTTGTTGATTTCTTTTTCTCTTTGTTTCCGGTTGGTAATGACCATTTTGGTCACTGTTGGAGTCACCGGAAAGTTGCGTTGTCCCTCTTGTCCGTTCTTGTTGCCGCCGTTCGCTATTCGCCATCGCTGCCCTGCCACGTCGAGTAGCCGTGCCTTAAAGGGTTCCATGAACCCTAGATCTGATTACAATAATCAAATGTTGGTTGGGCTAAGTGTGTAAAGTTGGGTTGTTTCTGTTGAGCCCAAATCAAGAGGCCCAAATGTGTGCAATCTGATATGAGGTTGGAACCGATAGCCTGGTAGTGGTCTAAACCCGTGACCCACTTGATTGAGCCAGAACCATGTAGTTTAGATGTGGGGATGACCAAGTTGAGAATGTGGTTTTGATGAGCCCATGTGAGTGTACAGCCCGACTATGAAAACCCATGATGTTATGATCCAACCCGATTCAGCCTTTAACCCAAAGTCGTGAAGCAAATCTGAATGTGTGAACTAGACTGAACCAGTCTGTTAAACCAAACCGGACCATTGGGCTGAACCAAACCGGTGACCCGAATCGGACCAATGTGTTGACCAGATCTGTTTGACCCGTTTGACCGACCTTTAACTGTGTGACATTAGCTTTGACTTGGCCATGACGTTATTATTGACCTTTGAATTGTTTGACCTTTGACCAAGTTGATCGTTGACTAGTTAAGTTAACATTGACTTTTTTGAATAACCGTCACCTTGACCTTTTTTAACGTCCTAAGTCCGTATCCACTGCCTGTTTCGTCTAATTCGAACTCGAAAGTCATATTATGCTATTTACAATTAATTGGTATTTAGTAATTTCAAAAGAATGAAATATTGGATTGATCTAAGTTATTCTCGTGTTGAGGTATCGACTTTGAGGCCAACGGGTTTCATCCTCTAGTTGTTCTAACCGAATGGGCACGTTCTTCTAGTTATTTAAGTGAGTATGCCTTCAGATTAGTATTATGTTTATAGTTGGTGGCTTAATGATAGAAATATTTATTAATGAAGAGTTATCATCGTAGGTTCTGATTTCGCTAGATCTGGGCTTGAGGTTCACCTTTCTCGATTTTAGAGCTTCTATTGCTTAAAGATGTGTCTCTTCTTGTGCTATAAACTTATGTGTTTCTTATTGTGCTATGTACTTGTGTGATATGAGATTTTTACATCTTGTGTGATTATTTTGTGTTGTGAATTGTTAAAGTTTTCGGATATCATGCATAGCATATCAGACTTTGTTTTAACTAAAAATCAGATTTACCAAATTGTAAAATATCAGTTTTTAGGAATCGTAAAACATCGGATTTATAGAATTGTTCGGATGAGATTCAGATTTTGAAATCAACATCATATCATTGTGGGTAAATGGTTTGAGCTTGTTCGGGGAAGTTCAGTGGTTTCACCCTTCGGGTTGAATTCTGCTTTAGATCAGAAGTTCCACCCTTCGGGCTGAGTTTCACTTCGGATGGTGACGTTGGAGACAGTAGGTTCTGGGGAACCTTACCCTTTTAATGGTGTATCGGAGATTGGATATTGAGTTTTCACATGCATCGGACATCATATCATTATGATTTGGATTTATCAGATTTATTTTGTTTTTTTAAAGAATTTATCAGAAAAAATGAAAAATACTGTTTTAGCTTTGTGTTTGTTTGAACTTTAGAGGCACACTAAACTGTTTAACTTACACACCCTTAGTTCATCTTTCAGATACTCAGACTCTTAAGGCGACTTGGTACTTGGAGCATCTCTTTTCAGTTATTTTAGACTAATATTTTTGGGACATTTATGTAACTCGGACTTTGGGAGTGTTTATAATTTGGGTTTTATTGGATGCATACATTTATACGTTTATTTTCAGATATTTAATCAAACCATTGGAACAATATTATACGACTACGTTTTATAATAAATGAAATGTTTTTGAGTTTATTCACCGTTAAAAACAATTTTGTATTATAACATATTTAAACCTAAGATTTATAACTTGAGGGATAAGTTTTCAATTGTGACTTCCTTGATTCGACCCATTTCATCTGGGCCGAGTTTAAGGGGTTACATACAAGCCCTCCGCAAAGACAACCATGAACAAAATGTAGATATCTCCATAGAGATTCAGGGTAACCAAACTCTTGCTATTCGAGATCTCCCCTGGAACTTCACCATGGAATTTGCTTTCCGATAAGTCCAATGCCGAACAAACTCTAACTCTCCTTAGAACTTGATGATGAGACTGATTCTGTCACGCGGTTTTCAGAAAGTGAAAACTCAATTAGCTTTACAAACCATATCCAGATGCTACCACTAAAATTGTTGGAGCTCAAGTCTACTAGAACCTGCTGAACATTTACTTCAACATTAATGCTTCTCCTAATTGGGCTAGAATTTGCAACAGAATCGTCCCTATTGAACCAAATTCTACCAGCGCAAACAAATATTTCCACGCAAGTATTATGAAGAGAAACACCATGCCAAGTGTTAAATTAATGTAAATGGAGGATAGTTCAAACACGGGTAAACCTTAAATTGCCCTCACAAGGGAAAAATGTGATGATTCTACAGCAGATGAAAAACAAGAAGCTGACATGCAATTGTGTAACAGAGTGAGGAAGCCCATTGTTGAGCAAAGCGAGTGTTTTTTTATAGACAAAATCGGTGGCTTTGTTGATGGATTAAGTAAGAAAAGATCTCAAATCGTGTGAGGAAGGGCATCTCACCATGCAATTGAAGCCCTTCACTGCTTCTCAAATCCTTCCTTCAAAATCTTGGAGTATCCTCCAGTTCAGACTCAAATCTTGCATCTATGCAAAGCGAGCATCATCGAGGACCTTTCTCTGTCAGTCTTGAAAAACAAGCCTTGCTGAGGATCGATGGGATCCAAAGGCCACGCGTCTGATCCACGCTCACCGCACCAATATAACATCCCCTAACCCGGTCTAGAAGATAAACCAAATTAGGACATGTTACTGACAAACAAGCAAGCAATAATGATTGACTTAGCCCTTTAAAAATAGGTACACAAATAGAATACAGGGAAATTTTAAAAACTTTTAATATGATCGACCTAATTAGTTTAAGGTTCTCTCTAAAGGTCTAGAACAAGATTAGACTTATAAGTATTCATAACTATCTTGCATATTAGGTGAAACAGGAAAATTCAAATGAATTACTATACCAGGTTATTACAATACTTGTAAACATTAATACCTTCTGAAGGTAACAATTGCGACCTCTTGATTCGATTACTAACTATACATGCAAGAGTCATTTAGACTTTACTAAGACTAAGGCCATTCAAGGTGATGAAGGCCAATAAGAAGAAATCTCATACTTCCAAATTCAAAAAGTATATCTATAAGGTTTTACCAAAACTACTAGAGAGTAATATGTAAATAATCGATACAGTACAAACTCCCGTCATTATAAAACTGAAACCATTTAACTCTAATCTAATAACACTGGTTCAAACCCCTAGCGCAAACTCACCTTATATGAGCTAACTGATTAGTGATAATTAATCTAATCACTTGTCCTTTTTTGAATAATATACCCATGTACTATTTACTTCTCAAATATGCTTAAACTCAAGATGATCTATAATTCTAGTCACAAGCAACAATAAGATCAATCAAGACATGCTAACTATTCCAAGCAAGCATCAAGTGACCTATAATCATGCTAAACAAATCAATCAATACTGAGCAATTAGGAAATAATTATAACGGCCCTTATTAATACAACTCATTGCTCCTTAGAGCTTCATATAAATATGTATACAGACCCCCAAGAGAAACTATATGCTTGTGCAAATCTAACTAGGTGCCACCATCCTAGGAGTTGACAATAGGTTATTCCGAACCATGCAAGATTTCAGTAGTCGTGATTAGCTCGGAAGCAACCTGAAGTCTCATCAAGCTTGCAAGGTGATAAGAGAACACATCGTAAGCATTTGCTTAATGAGGTAGTGATAATCTAATTCGAACAAGGTTTCCTTAACTCAAATCAATTAGCCTTCGGTAATACTAATTGAACACCAGGTATGTACTACTCTAAACATCTAATTTCTCAATTCAGTCCTCAAGTAACAAACTTAACTTTTTATCCAATAAATAAACCACCAGCAACCGACTCACATTCATTACCAAATACTCAAGTTAGATCTGGAATATCCGCACTTTGTTCCAAAAATTAACTTACTTATTCAACAAGGACACTGCTTATCATAGCAGTGTGCCAAGATATCCTAATAAGCGTAGCATTAGGATATGTTTTCATTCGATTGAATTCCCACTTAATATTTCTCTTATTATGAGTCATTTCTTTCCATAAAAGGATCATATCCAATATATTACCTTTCTTGACAAGTAATATAATTCTTCACAATATATTTATAAACTTTCTTGGATTTGTCTTCTTCAAAGATTGTTATTACCAGAATTACCCCATACTCCAATTTTTAGCAATGTTAATTCGATCTTTAAGGGGTTAGACCATCCATCTCTACCACTTCATAGGTATATTTAATGTACTTGTTATAAACAAGAACAATTCACTTTTACTCCACAAATTTTAGTTATTGACATCACATTCTTCTAAACTTCAGATCAAGAGATAATCATCTAACGTTATTTTAATGACAAGCAAGCATTCAGACTAACATGTATCATAACCTTTCTTTAATTACAAGCAAGTGTTCAACCTAACATGTATCTTAACATGTCTTTAATTACAAGAGAGTATTCGATCTAGCAAGTATCTTAACATGTCTTTAATTACAAGCGAGTATTCGATCTAGCAAGTATCTTAACATGTCTTTAGTTACAAGAGAGTATTCGATCTAGCAAGTATCTTAACATGTCTTTAACTAGCATCTAATCAAGTAATCAACCATAATAGTTATAGCTTCTTTTATTTCAATAATAGCATATTAAGCTTCTCGGTAATTTATACACCTTTATATTTCTTTTAATCCAGCCTTGAGACTCAAGCAACAGTCAAGATACATGAATCCAAAAATCAATGTCAAACAGGGGTACACCAAGTACCAATACAAATGTATACAAATAATACCAAAACAGGGGTACATAGGTAGTTCCAGATTGACCATTTGATCTTTAAAAACAAGAGCACCGTAGTCCGGACTAGCAAGCTCGACGAACTCTATAGCATGCCAATTGTACCTACGACTGACTCAAGACCAAGGCTTTCTCATTCACTTATCTGATTTAAAACATTTAACACATAGCTTTTCATCACATCATATCACGTTACGTGTTACCTTTCAATATAAGCAGTATTCACTTTATGTGAATTTCCCATTCAAGGTGAGCATTGCTCACATTTTTATTAACAAGGCATTGCTCACATTTAATATGGCTTAAATGCTAACTGTTCATTTCATGAATCAAGGCATAATACTTATACTATTTATCTCATAAGTACCATTCATTTCTTCCTTCTAGCTTATTCATATGGGTACAATTAATAACAACCAATTCTTTTCAAAATTGTTGATCTAACAAGTGCTGTATGGAAAATTTACTAAAAAAAACCACATGAAACCTTCAAGAGAAGGAAGAAATGTCTTAGTATTCAAGCTTATCAAATTGGTCACAAACCCTTATTTTTCAATAGCAAATCTCTTTCGATCTATAGTCAAATTTATAACATTTTAAACATTAACAATACTATCAAATTACTCACTTAATTGCAAGATGATTTTCACAAAAGCACGTACCTTCGATATCAAGCTCGTTTGCACCTTGTTACATAACTTATTTAGCGAGTAAGTAAATTAAAGCAATTAGGGATGTTCGAGATGGATTTCTCCTATCCCGAGGCTCTAGACTACTCTCACCTCTTATCCTGAAGTTACGGGATACCTGAATCCTCAATTATCTTCCTATTATCCAATATCTTCCTAGCTTCCTTTTGGTCTTGTTGGGCATTCAACTAGGATCAATCTAACATTACAATCTCCTTTCCAAATGAAGCTCAATTTCTACCGATTCTTTCAAGCATTTCCCATGGATTCTTATTCTCTTTCTCTAACTGAGCAAATCGGGTAGAGAAAATGAAGAAGAAGAATGGTCTACATAGTGGACCAGTTTCTTCACAAGGGGATACCTCATTGAAGTCCCTAGTTTCCTAAATATTTTACGTGCAAAACCAATTACTATGAGTTGGCACAATTTAGTCCTTCTAAAATGATCACTTGATTATGTTATGTTTTCAATCTAGCCATCATAGATTTCATGCTACTCAAATTCTCCTAGACCCCTTTTTAGGGTGTTACAAATCCTTCCCCCTTAAAAGAAATTCATCCTCGAATTTCTCTATTGCTGATTAGTTCGTATTATCATACTCAGAATATTTCTGTATATTCTGAGTTTCAAACAATGCAAACCATTTGTATTGGTTACAAGTCATAACATAAACATCAAACAAGCATTTTACTACTTCACTAACTTAACAATTGACATATGATTATTCAAATTCACCGATTAACATGACTTAGCTAACAAGTAACCACAACATTGTTAATAACTAGCCTTTTATCTTAGAATGCAAATAATCAATCATGGATTCACCTCAATGTAGTGTTTTAACTCTATATATCCAACCGAAATAAACTAAGATTTAAGCTCATAATCAAGCCACAATTTCCGATTCACATTCATACATAATAAATAGGAAAGTCATGCTTTCAACCATTCATTCAAATTATTAGGCACCATCAAATTTCATTCAACTATAGCCTAAGCTCAATAAATTCGAAACATTCCATGAATTTAACTTACTAACAAACTAACAAGAGACAAGAAACATGGATGAAGGTTACCTTGTTTAGCATTCAAAGAAATCAGTTAACATGAAAATTTCTTCCCAATAAAGACTTGATTGTTTTCACTCTAATTAGCAGGTAACTCCATCAACCATTAATATATAATTAAGTACTTTTTAACTAACCAAATCATTTCGATGCTGTCCAAATATCTCAATCAAGCAGTTTTAGAAAACAACTACCTTTCCAGTAAACAGTCTGGTGAATTTTTATTATACTAATCTGTTTACACATTCAGGTATACATGTCTTGGCACAACAGCAACAAAGCATTTATAACCCAATCTAATTTTAATCATTTTCATACTCCAACTTCACAATCTCATTTAAGGAATCAAACAGTTTGGTGTTCTTTATCGAAATAACCACCACTATGCAACCATTTATCACTATTCTATCTCCATCATTAGTGGAGTCATCTCATCATCCGACAAATATGTTCTAGACATCTCATTGTCTTTTTAACAATTTCATACCATAACTACTTTTCATAGTTGATCACAAATGTGCATCGAATGGGTTTGTATAAATCATAGATCACAAATGCTTGTCAAAATTAAACTCCTAGGTGGCACAAAAGACTTATGAAGATGCAGTGAGTCCATGTTTAGTCTGAGAATCGACTAAACCATGCTCTAATACCAATTGTAACATCCCCTAACCCAGTTTAGAAGATAAACCAAATTAGGACATGTTACTGATAAACAAGCAAGCAATCATGATTGACTTAGCTCTTTAAAAACAGGTACACAAAAAGAATACAGGGAAATTTTAAAAACTTTTAATATGATCAAACTAATTAGTTTAAGGTTCTCTCTAAAGGCCTAAAACAAGATTAGACTTATAAGTATTCATAACTGTCTTGCATATTTGGTGAAATAGGAAAATTCAAATGAACTACTATAACCTCCATCTTACCGGGTTATAACAATACTTGTAAACTTTAATACCATATGAAGGTAATAATTGCGACCTCTTGATTCGATTACTAACTATACATGCAAGAGCCATTTAGACTTTACTAAGACTAAGTTCATTCAAGGTGATGAAGGCCAATAAGAAGAAATCTCATACTTTCAAATTCAAAAAGTATATCTATAAGGTTTTACCAAAACTACAAGAGAGTAATATGTAAATAATCAATAGAGTACAAACTCCTATCATTATAAAACTTAAACCATTTAACTCTAATCTAATATCACTGGTTCAAACCCCTAGCGCAAACTCACCTTATATGAGTTAATTGATTAGTGATAATTAATCTTATCACTTGTCCTTTTTTGAATGATATAGCAGTATACTATTTACTTCTCAAATATGCTTAAACTCAAGATGATCTATAATTCTAGTCACAAGCAACAATAAGATCAATCAAGACATGCTAACTATTCCAAGCAAGTATCAAGTGACCAATAATTATGCTAAACAAATCAATCAATACTGAGCAATCATGAAACAATTATAACGACCCTTATTAATACAACTCATTGCTCCTTAGAGCTTCATATAAATATGTATACAGATCCCCAAGAGAAACTATATGCTTGTGCAAATCTAACTAGGTGCCGCAATCCTAGGAGTTGACAAGAGGTTATTCTGAACCCTACAAGATTTCCAGCAGTCGTGATTAGCACAGAAGCAACCTGAAGTCTCATTAAACCTGCAAGGTGATAAGAGAACACATTGTAAGCATTTGCTTAATGAGGTAGTGATAATCTAATTCGAACAAGGTTTCATTAACTCAAATCAATTAGCTTTCGGTAATACTAATTGAACACCAGGTATGTACTACTATAAACATCTAATTTCTCAATTCAGTCCTCAAGTAACAACCTTAACTTTTTATCCAATAAATAAACCACCAGCAACTGACTCACATTCATTACCAGATACTTAAGTTAGATTTGGAATATCCGCACTTTGTTCCAAAAATTAACTTACTTATTCAACAAGACACTGCTTATCATAGCAGTGTGCCAAGATATCCTAATAAGCGTAGCATTAGGATGTGTTTTCGTTCGATTGAATTCCCACTTAATATTTCTCTTATTATGAGTCATTTCTTTCTATAAAGGATTATATCCAATATATTACCTTTCTTGACAAGTAATACAATTCTTCACAATATATTTATAAACTTTCTTGGATTTGTCTTCTTCAAAGACTTTTATTACCAGAATTACCCCATACTCCAATTTTTAGCATGTTAATTCGATCTTTAAGTGGTTAGACCATCCATCTCTACCATTTCATAGGTATATTTAATATACTTGTTATAAACAAGAACAATTCACTTTTACTCCACAAATTTTAGTTATTGACATCACATTCTTCTAAACTTCAGATCAAGAGATAATCATCTAACATTATTTTCATGACAAGCAAGCATTCGAACTAACATGTATCATAACCTTTCTTTAATTACAAGCAAGTGTTCAATCTAACATGTATCTTAACATGTCTTTAATTACAAGAGAGTATTCGATATAGCAAGTATCTTAACATGTCTTTAATTACAAGAGAGTATTCGATCTAGCAAGTATCTTAACATGTCTTTAATTACAAGAGATTATTCGATCTAGCAAGTATCTTAACATGTCTTTAATTACAAGAGAGTATTCGATCTAGCAAGTATCTTAACATGTCTTTAACTAGCATCTAATCAAGTAATCAACAATATAGTTATAGCTTCTTTTATTTCAATAATAGCATATTAAGCTTCTAGGTAATTTATACACCTTTATATTTCTTTTAATCCAGCCTTGAGACTCAAGCAACAGTCAAGATACACGAATCCAAAAATCAATGTCAAACAGGGGTACACAAAGTACCGAAACAGGGGTACACCAAGTACCAATACAAGAGTATACAAATAATACCAAAATAGGGGTACACAGGTAGTTCCAGATAGACCATTTGATCTTTAAAAACAAGAGGACCATAGGCCGGACTAGCGACTCTATGGCATACCAATTGTACTTATGACTGACTCGAGACCAAGGCTTTCTCATTCACTTATCTACTTTAAAAAATTTAACACATAGCTTTTCATCACATCATATCACATTACATGTTACCTTCCAATATAAGCAGGATTCACTTTATGTGAATTTACCATTCAAGGTGAGCATTGCTCACATTTTTATTAACAAGGCCACCATGGCTTAAATGCTAACTGTTCATTTCATGAATTAAGGCATAATACTTATACTCTTTATCTCATAAGTACCATTCATTTATTCCTTCTAGCTTATTCATATGGGTACAATTAATAACAACCAATTCATTTCAAACAAAGGTATTGTTGATCTAACAAGTGCCGTATGGAAAATTTACTAAAAACAACCACATGAAACCTTCAAGAGAAGGAAGAAATGTCTTAGTATTCAAGCTTATCAAATTGGTCACAAACCCTTATTTTTCAATAGCAAATCTCTTTCGATCTATAGTCAAATTTATAACATTTTAAACATTAACAATACTATCAAATTACTCACTTAATTGCAAGGTGCTTTTCACAAAAGCACGTACCTTCGATCTCAAGCTCGTTTGCACCTCGTTACATAACTTATTTAGCGAGTAAGTAAATTAAAGCAATTAGGGATGTTCGCGATGGATTTCTCCTATCCCAAGGCTCTAGAATACTCTCACCTCTTATCTTGATGTTATGGGATACCTGAATCCTCAATTATCTTCCTATTATCAAATCTCTTCCTAGCTTCCTCTTGGTCTTGTTGGGCATTCAACTAGGATCAATCTAACATTACAATCTCCTTTCCAAATCAATTTCTACAGATTCTTTCAAGCATTTCCCATGGATTCTTATTCTCTTTCTCTAACTTAACAAATCGGGTAGAGAAAATGAAGAAGAAGAATGGTCTAGCATAGTGGACCTATTTCTTCACAAGGGGATACCTCATTGAAGTCCCTAGTTTCCTAAATATTTTACGTGCAAAACCAATTACTATGAGTAGGCACAATTTAGTCCTTCTAAAATGATCACTTGATTATGTTATGTTTTCAATCTAGCCATCATAGATTTCATGCTACTCAATTAGTGATACTCTTTCAATTATAACCAAACTACAATATTCTCCTAGACCCCCTTTTTAGGGTGTTACAACCAAATGATGATTACCAAAATGGATAGGGGTCAGAGACGGTGGTTGAGATGGAGATCAGAGGGTCCTCATGGAGCTTGAAGAGCTTGGATTTTAGTCATGGGAGCTTATGTTTGTGGGTTATGGGGTCTCTCTCTTGTTTAGAGATGAATGATCCCCTTAAAAAGGATTAGAATGTGTGTGGACACATGTCAACTGAAGAGGACAAGTGTCTAGGTGAGTTGAGTTGTTGTGGCTTGGGTGTAGATGTGGATCACGTGCGTCGTCATGTGGTCTAGGGTAGTGTTTGCATGTCGTGGTTCGCATAGGGCTGTGATTGGTCGTTTGCAGGGTTGTAGTTTGAGGAGGGTATCGTGAGGTTCGCGGGCGGTCCTACACATTGTGGTCCACATGCATTGTCACGATCATTGTCAGATATTCTTTGTGTTATGTTGTTCGCGTTCTTTATTCATTTTAGTCTCGACACGTGGCGGCAAGTGTTTGTACTAACATGAGTGATGTTTGTACTATAATTTTGAAGATGTCTGAAAAGAACTAAAACTTCAAAAATGTACCTAAAATGTGGGGGAGCTTTTCTATCAGCTAATTACACTTTAAATAAGGTTCTCCAAAATTAAAGAGATAAGACACCATATGAGTTATGGACGAGAATAAACCTATCCTACAAATACTTAAAAAATGTGAGGGTGTCTTGCAAAGGTAACAACCTCATCACTAAAGCAATGACATGGAAAGCCAGGATCTGTCCAAGAATAAAGGTCAAAATGTTGACCAAATGGAATATGCAAGGTTCATATGTAGTCTAATGTGCCTCATGAGCTGCACTAGACCATATATTATTTTTACTACGAGAAGTTTAAGTAGATTCACAAGTAATCTAGGTGAAAATCATTGGAAAACGATTGTGAGGGTATTAAGATATCTTAGATATACTCAAGATTGTCGATTGCATTATTCTAGAGATCTTACTGTTTAGAAAGATACTTTGATGTCAGTTGAATATCTGATATTCAAGATATCAAAGGCACAAGTGGATGGAAATCCTCAAGACAAACGGTTATAACCAGATCCATAAGGAAATCCGAGTTTGTAATTCTATACAAGTCTAGAGAAGAAGCCGAATGGCTTCAAAATTTCTTGGAGGATATTCCTGAATGACCAAAGCATGTGCCCACAATATGCATATATTGTGATGACCAAGCGAAAATTGGTGGAGCACATAGCTTTATTTATAATGGTAAATCAAGACATATGCATCATTGACATAATACCATTAGACAACTAATCTTAAATAGAGTTATCTATATTGATTTTATAACATCAAAAGATAACGCTGCAGATCTGCTAACCAAAGGGTTAAATTGAGATTAGGTTGAGAAAACATCGAAAGGAATGTGACTAAAGCCCAAGAAAATTTAAGGCGCTATGTGAAGGAAAACCCTACCTAGTTGACTGGAGATGCCGAGATCTAGGTTCAAAGGAACAACCTACTTTTCATAAACAGTGATCAAAAGTGAAATAGGCTAAGCAATGCTTTTAATGACCATTGTGTGTTTCGGTGAGCCGAACAATATAAGTCACCTATGTGAGAATGAAGTGGGGCCGCTTCAAGGAGACTATTGGAGCATAGTTCTCTCAAACTCTTGCAGAACCATGAGATGTCCATGGCTATACAAACATACCCATGAGAACTAAATTTCTTGCCATGGAAATAGTTGTGTGAGGTATATCATCGTTTACACAAAGGGAAGAACAGTTCAAAGACATCACGTCTACTGGTTAGCTAGTAAAGTAAATATAATTTCACAAGGGAATGTTCAAGGATGAACACCCACCTATCCTATGCAGCTATCGATCGTAGATTCTATCACCACAACGAGTCAAAATATTTTGATTAAATTAATTTCATTCATGTGGGGGATTGTTGGAAAAAATATGATAAAGTGGAAACTTTGAAGCATATATTCTATGGGTAAAGGTGAAGATTCAAATAATGAAATTACGTCTCCATATTCTACTTCATGAGACCTTTACAATGATATCTCATACACTCAAATCGAGTGAGTGATGAATGAGAAATTGATGCTCAAAGTAGGCTTGTGAATTGAGTTAAGGAAAAGGGAAAAGCTTATATCCCATATTGATGGGTTACCAAGCGTGGGATATCTTTATATACAAGACTCTACTTGATGATTATTGAATAGCTTAAGCTTATATAATAGGGGTGACTTGAATGTCCAGACTGGTTGAGCTTTTCGTCGGCTTGTAGATATTTTAACCTATTACGAGATATTTTTGCTTAAATGTAGCATTTTTAATATCTCAAATAAATGATAAGATATTATCTTTAAATTTGGATATTATTTTTTGAATATTATGGAATTAATAGGATAAATATATGATAAGATGTTATCTTTTAATTCAGATATTATTGTGAAAATTCTATTTGATAAATGAATTTTATTTTAAATAAAATTTATATAATTCACAAGTTTTATATCCAATGAAACTCCTACCCCTATAAATAGCATGCAAACTTACTAGGCTTTGCTTTGCTATTTGCTATTATTGAGAATTTTCTACTATTTTTAGTCTGTGACTTTCTAAAGTATTTTCGGTGATAAAGGAAGGCAAGATTACAGTTCGTGATATATGCAGACGTGTTACTACAGTTGATCATATAGTTGTTGTATCTTGGGAGATAGACGACCAACATATCTCAAGTACTATAGGAGTGGCCGGAAATTTGTCTTAAAGAAACTGTGCTAGCACAAACCTCAACTTCTTTCTACTCAATCGAATTACAGTTTATTTTTTCGTTTTTCTATTTATAATTTCATATTTATTTGTAGTTAATTTTGTTATGTTCGATCTAATAATATTATCATTATTTATTTTTAGTGTTTTATTAGTATTCTTAGATTACTAACGCCATTGACTAACATTGTTAACTTGTTTTTTCTTTTGATTAATTTGCAGAATCAAACCGTCTAGAGAGTCGCCTTCTCCAAGGGCAGCTCACGCTACAGCCCCGTAGGAACCATGGTTGTGTTTTAAGAGGGTAAACTTGCGGAATCATCTGTAAATTTTTTACATATTAAATTATTATTTGGTGGGTTCTGATCAAGGAGAATGGCGGAGAGGAGATGAGAGCTTTATTGTGATAGGTTTAGGTAGCTGGCAAGGCCGGTCTTGAGATTTTCGAGGTTCGGGGTAAACCGAAAAATTAAGCCTTAATAATAAGTGCTGAAAGAAATTGAATTTTAAGAGCAGATATCTAATAATAAATTTTAAGAGTACACCCACAATAATAAATATTTTTAAAAAAATGAGTTTTAAGAATAAGTCCTTAATAAAAATATTGAGAAAAAAATTAAGCATCTAGTAACAATTATTGAAAAAAATTTGGCCCCAATAAAAATATTGAAAAAAATAAATTTTAAGAGTCGGACCCTAATAACAGTTATTGAAATAATAATAATTTTAATAGTATGCCCATAATAACAAATATTTGAAAAAAATGAGTCTCTAATGACAAGTATTGAAAAATTTGAATCTCAAATAACAAGTATTAAAACAAGTTGGTCCACAAATAACGATTATTGAACAATTTAAACCCATAATAACAAATATCGGAAAAAAATTAAGAGTAGTCCCCTAATAAAAATATTGAAAAAATGAATTTTAAGAGTACGTCCTAATAACAAATATCATAAAAGAATGAGCCTCTAATAACAAGTATTTAAACAAATTGAGCCTCAAATAACAAGTACTGAAAAAAAATTGGACCCCTAATAACGAATATTAAAAATTGAATTTTAAGAGTGGACCCTATTAATAAATATTGAGAAAAAAATTGAGCCTCTAATAATAGCTATTGAAAAAAATGAGCCACAAACAACATGTATTGAAAAATGAACCCTTAATAACAAATATTAGAAAATAACCTATCATTAAAATCTCATTTATGACACTAAGACTCATTAATGTTTAGACTAAATAAATATTTTAATTAAGGATTGTGGACTTCTTTAATAAATATTTAAATTTATAAAATTATATATATATATATATATACATATATATCATTAAAATTATAAATATTGGGCCCGGGTGGACAGTGGGCCTTGGGCGAGTGCCCATCCTGCCCACCCTCAGGGTTGGCTCTGGTTGTTGGAGCGGCGGCTAATGGTATCGACGACTTTAGGGAATAGAGAAAAGCTAGGTTTTTTTTCGAAATAAGAAATGCAAAATAAAATAATTAAAGAGGCTAAATTCATATTTTGGCTAAAGCTCAAGGATAAGATTAAAATTTAACTTTTTTATTGACGTATCACGTCATCAAACAAACTGGAGATAACTATCTAATGACCAAAATGGAACGAACATATAACATAAGTGACTTGAATTAGACTTTTTCAAAATTGATGACCAAAATAGAGTAGTCCAAAAACAAAAGACCACTCGTGTAGTTTACCCTTATTTTATTTGCGTCTTTTTTTGAAGTAGGATCTTTAATATGTTGCTAGACGTTGAACAAAGTTTTTTTAAACAAAGAATGCCAAAAATTTTATTCTAACACAGAGACAAAAGAACAAACATACAAACATAGACATCATCTTTCGAGAAAGAACAAACGAACACAAGCAAAAGGACAATACAAGGACAATAACACAACAAGAGACAACCAACACAAAATAGCAAATAGCACATGAACATATGACAAGAACCGAGAAAAGTAGAATAAGAACAACCAGAAAAACAACTCAAAGTCAAAATATTCGAAAACCAACAAAGACCGAAGCACAAATTAGAGCCAACATCACCATCTTCAACTGCATGTCTCTTCGGGGGCACCAGGGATGTCTCGTGAGGAATAATACAATGAGAGAACTATTAGAGAGTCAATGCGTCAAACTTGAAGTCGTCGTTACTCGATAGACCGAGAAAAGAAAGAGCCGAAGAAGAGCCAACGATCACCGTCAACTGAAGTATCAGAGCCCAAACCATCTGTAGCACCCCCTTCCCGGTCTGGTCTAAAACTAGGTCGAAGCGTGCTATCGGTGACTGTACGGTGATTGGTGCGATAAAATTTCAATAATAGATAACACTTAATCTATATTATAACTTTCAAACATTACCAATATTGATATTAGCTCAATTTATCCCTTTAAAACAATGTCTAATATGTTAGGACTAATTTCTATCTTCTACAAGTTTTAAGGACTAAACTGTAAATCTAATAAATTAGAAATCCTTTCTTGTAATTAACTATACAATAATGAAATTCAATATAAAAATAGTAAGCTTGTAAATTTTTGTGTTATTTCGATAACCTTTACCTATTCAATTAGACCATACAACGTTTAGTGACCAATCTGCAAACAATGCAAGACTGCAGTCTAAGTCTTTTAACAGAATTAACTGCCACTATATCGATACACCTTGGGGTCGTACTGATACGGGCATACATGATTTAGAACCCATTGAATCTGTCAAGTCTTGTTTCGATACAGTTAAGACTGTATCGATACGGGTTGACCAACTTTAACTTGCTAATTATGGTTTTATAATTGTAATAACGGTCATGCCGTATCGATACGAAAATTCTCAGATTCACTTCTAACTTTCATCGATCATTGCCTGTTTCGATACAGCTGGGGCTATATCGGTATAGGTTGACAAGGGTTGACCTGTTTAGAAACACCCTAAGACCGCATCGATGCAATTAAATGCCCAAACCATACTGCCAAAACCTGTATCGATACAGTTTAGACCTGTATCGATAAGCTATGGTTAACTCATACTTTCTTAGGCCAAATATGCAAGGCTGTATCGATACAACTAGACCTGTATCGGTACGCCCTGCACTATAATGTCAAATTTTATCTGGTTTTTAGTCCATTTGACCTAGTAATCAATGCCCAAATGCAATGAAACTTTACCGACAATATTTCCATGTTATAATCTACTTGCATGCCAAATTTTAGGGTTATTCGAATACATTTGTCAGGTTTTCACCTTTAAGAGTCAACTATGCATTTTTAGTCACTTTTAACATCACTTAAAAGTCATTTTAGGACCATTTAGCCTCATACAAAGCATAGGCAATACATACACATCCAAGGTGCCATGGGTGACTATTTTAGATACTTTGCCATCGTTCTAGGAGTTTATAAGGACAAAGTACTTTACTCTAGCTTCCTTGTGACTTGTCAATCTCCCAACTTCTCTATTCTCGATCCAACAACTCGATCAACCTGAAATGCATGAGATGAAATGCATTAGGCATAATTTTCCTAGTGAGGTAGTCACAACTAAAACACTTTAACAATGAAATGCATTCCAAATCATATCTTTACAATAACAATGCAATGAATCAATAGTGGCAATACAATGATCATGTTTAATAGCATTGATTCCATAATTCAACAATAACCCTTGGATTGATTTGGAATAGTGGATACGCGATTTCCTATGCCTCACCAAATAAATGAATGTTCTAGTCCTCTTCCTCGCCAATATGACCAACATCACAATACATCCCTCCGCCTCACCAAATCCATGTAGGTCGTAGCCCAAGGATCGTATTCCACCCGTACACTGAGCTCATGAATTCTATGGCATGCCAATTATATCCAAAGTCCTTTCGAATCATAGGTCCTGTGATAATATCAATGATCGATGTTCAATAGCAATGATAATACTCAATATATTCAATGATTTTATCAATAAGCAATGTTTCAATATCAATGTCCTATAACAATATCAATGACATTAGCAATATTTCAATGATCTCAATGACAATATCAATAGCCGGTGATTCATTTACAATATTTTGATGACAATAACAACGTCGACATCAATAATCCATGACAATGGCAATAATAATGTCAATGTCAATGCTCTATAATCAATGTCCTATATTTCCATGACTCGATGATGATGACAATGTTAATGACATTAAAAATACTCAATAACAATGACGATATCTGAAACACCCCAAACCCAGCTTAACATTTAAGCCTAATTAGGAAGTGTTTCAGACATGAAACCAAACAAATACATGATATCTTAGATCTTATCAAGAAATAGGCACCCAAATTTCAGAGTAATTTTAAAACTTTTGGTATCTTCATGATCAAAATAAATGAGCTTACACCTTTAATCTAGCTTCACTATCTATACCTTAAAGCATAAATTGATTATAACTCAAGATCCACTACTGTCTAAAGCATATCTTTTCATATCAAAGGTTTTTCACATCCTTTGGATACTCAAATATAATTCAATAACTTTAGGAACAAAGGTGCGGATCCTTAATTTTCACTATCGTAAACATAGTTAGATCTTTAGAAAATAATATAATTCTTCTTACCATAAGATAAACATTACCTTAATCAAATTTTATGCATTTTATCCAAACTATAACATTACTAGAAAATTCATTTAATAGCAATTGAATATAATTTATTAATCACCAAGCATGTCTAAGCTAACCATTTTCACATCAAACATAACTTATAATGCAAGCAAGGTGGTCCACTAATCAACGACACATCTTTAGTATGAAGATATCAATTAAGCATTGAACAACCATAAAATCACTTAAGGATAACCAAAGGCATCAAACAACTTGCAAACATCTACTTATTTTTAAACCCTTAGGTTATTCATCCATTATCCTTTCCACTTATTTGTATTCTAACTGTAACACCCCCTATTCGGGTTAGTAGTAACTCAGTTTAGGAGCATTACTTAGTAAGCAAGCAAAGACAAGACAAAGCATTCGAACTATACTAGAAAATATACAAGACAAGGATAATTCATGCATTACACATTCAAACTTGATTAAAAAATCAAGCATTGCATTCGGCATTCAACATCCAAGAAGAAACAATCATTCATACTTGTTTACTTAACCAACAAGAAAGCTCACACTTGACTCCTAAGTCATCCTAACATTCAAACTAAGCAAGCAAGGAGGAAGCATGCATTCAAACAAGGCATAAGCAACCATTCATGCATTTCTTTTCATGCAAGTAATTTCAAATGTATCTTCAAATTTCATTCTAAGCATTCAGCTATACTTAGTATACCATTAGATTAAGTTCGTTCTTGCTTACAATTCAAGTTACTACTTTCATGATTCATTTTACAAAACATATACATTGTTTCCTATCCTATTTAATCTACTTAGTATTACATGCTTCCTATTTAATTTGGTGATTCTTATCTAGTATACAATTAGTCATTTGACTCCTTCACTTACTAAGCAAAATTATCTAACCTTTAATAACTTGTAACTATTTCCATTCAAGCCTAATTCAATATACTACTATTCGGCCAATCATACCAAACAAATACAAAGCATAAAACTAGATCATACCAACCTTATCCTACTACCATGCATTCGACAACATGAATTAAGCACATTCGACCATTCGACCATTCTTCAAAACCATCACACAATAATTCTTTCATCATGGTAATTTCATACAAAGCATGAAGCATTCAAATGGTTGTTCATACAACATGGTTTATCTTAATATCCATTCGTTTCAAGCATACTCAAAAGCATGACAAGGTTATCAATCTATTTCATAGCCAATTAGATCATCATATGATCATTCCATATCATCCAAATATGCGCATCAAATCATTCAACCATTATAAGCTAATTAAGTCATTACAAACCTTAAACTATATACATAACATAGATAGGCCATCAAGCATTATATACAGTCTTTCAAAATGCATGTTCAAGCTACTTAGATACATCTAGTGCCACCATTCTAGGAGAATACAAAACTAGTATGGAATCATACTTTAACAAAGCTTGTGTAGGATGCTTCTTGCTCAAGGAATCAAGCTTCAAGATCAAGCAATGTTGAGTCATTTAACCTATAGGTTGGGAAGAACGAAACAAGAGTGATAAGTACAAAAATGTAATTAGTGAGATAGTAACTAGTCTATCCATTTTGTTATTTCATGATTCATGTCTTTTAGATCAAGTGTAGACCTAGCTAAGGCTTCCAAGCAGTAGAGTAGACTTAGCTAGTCTTTCAAGTATCAAGAGTGACCTTATCTAGTCCTTCAAACATCAAGAATATCCTATCTAGGATAGCATGCATTCGGCCAACAAGATTAGGCATCAAGAAATCATAATTCATAAATCAAGTAACAAGCTTGCAAAACAAGAAACCAAGGAGTCATGCTTTCAAATCAAGCAACATACATTTCATGGCAAACAAGACAAGTATCATGTATAATTGAATCTTATTTCATTTGTTATTTCATTAAACAACCCCTTGGTACTTAGTTTGTATAGGTAATCGAGTCCCCAACCAACTATCGCCACAATATGCATCGTAGTGCTGGTCAACCCTAGTACTGTCGCCAAAGACAACATACGTACCCTCCGTCTGTCGCCAAATAGGGGCCTTAGCCCTGGACCGTAGTCCACCCGTACACAATGAGCTCTGTACTCTAAGGCATGCCTTTCTACCTAATCCAACTAGTTACCAAGGTTGTTCAAATTACCATTTATTCAAGTTATCAAGTTTAAGATCATGTTCATGTCAATCAAGATCATTTCATGTTAAGCCCTTAGGCTATTGAGCCTTAGCTCACAATTCAAGTGGTTTCAAGATTCATTTCATCAAATGAGATTACATCATATCTCAAATAAGTCATTAGCATTCAACCATGTTGCATCATAGCACATACAAGCATTCAAGCTATCATCAATCATGCTTAGCAATTTGAAATAGACATGTAGATAAGACTAGGATCATGTTTCATGTGTTTATTTAATCATCCTTCCTTTATTAATTCAAGTTCAATATTAGATTCATTTACATGTCAAGATTGAAACAAGAATGCATTGGTTAGGACCTAGTCCTAACCCTAGAAATAACTACACTCACAATACAAGCCAAGCAAGCTAGCAATTGTCTTGTATGGCTATCCCCTTGTTCTAAGCCCTTGAATGATTTCCTTTTTCTTCCTCCAACAAGTTCAAAGCTGGTTCTAAAACATTATACAAGCAGATGCATATTAAAACAAGTGTTACATGACCATTCAAGCAAGGCAATATTGCTAGTACTTATCATACACAATTCTGGCAGCAAGATTATGCTCATATAAGTACAATTCAATCAACATTTCGTTAAACAAAACTAAGCAGAATTCATCCATCCCAAACTGTTACAAAACAGTTTCCAACTAGCTTAAGTGCTGCTGCCTGGCAGCTTGCACACTACATGCTTAAACAAGCATATCTTTCAATTCCTACGTCGTAATTTAGATTAATTTATACCGTTGGAAAGCTAAAAAAATTATATTTAAAACCATAATAGTCTTGCATTTTAGTTCTTAGCCAATTAATACAGTTTATTGTTCAAAGACAGGGCATTTTACACTGCCTGGACAGTTTGCACTGTCCAGCTATTTTCATTTACAGTTTCCAGTATAGGACCCAGTTTTCAGTTTTGTTTTCACCTATATAAGTATACATACTAAGGATCATGTAATTAAAATTCCAGCACTGAATTTGATCTCTACAGTTTTTGGTGAATTTTCAAAGTGACTGCCCAGAACAGAGCAATTATGGGCAGCTTACTCTAGGTTGCAATTCTAGTTCTTTATTTCATTCTAGCAAGGTCCTATCATGACAATATCATTCATAAACATTTTCATACATATTTAGGCCATCATAATTCACCTAACAATGTTATCAAAACATGGCCTAGTCATTTTGAACTCAGTTTAATCCATTTGATCACAATTACTCATCAATTCATCAACTAGGCAGTCCATTACCTAATTTACTAGTTCAATTAGGTGTAGTCATTTTTCCAGCAAGATACCAATTCAATTAAATATCCATTTTACCTATCAACATGTTCAAAACAGAGTTTTAAGCTCATTTAGCATGCTCACACAATTTTTCAATCAAAACAGTCCCCTAATCTAAACTGTTTTGAGCCATGTTCATGTTTCTAAGTTTCATAGCAATTACACATGAGTTTCACTAGCCATCTAATTTCTAGCAATCAATTTCCAGATTCTAATTGCACATAGCATGGCCTTAACACATAAAGAAGTCATCTAATTCATCAATACAATCAAGAACATCATCAAACAATCATTCAATCAATCTATAACATGTTCATCATATTTTCCAGCATCTATACATTCAAACCACATTTCCATTTCAATTCAAACAATTCAAACATGAAATTTACAAGAGAAGCAAGTAATTACCTTAATCACTAAGCTATCTAGATTTAAGTTGGAGCTAATTCAAGGTTGTAGGACATGGATTCAAGCTTTCTCCCTCAAGCTTTTCTTTCTCTCCTTTTTCTCTCTTCTATTCGGCTAAATTGGATAATGGAGAAGATGACAACATCTAATCCATGTTATTGGATTTGTGCAAAGTCTAAAATGTCCCTTAATTAATTCTTAATATTAACTTAATCAAGGGCATTTAAGAGATGTAGGAATTTTAGCATGCATTCCTTTAGCTTGTTAGAATTTACAAGTTGGTCATCTTAATTTGGTCAGTTGTTCTTTCATCCATTCAATTAGACCCTTGTGTAATCAATTTAGCTTAATTTCTAGATTCAATTAAGCTATCAACTTAAGCATTTGATTTCAATACTTCTAGGCTAGGATTTAGGGTGTTACAATTCTCCCCTTAAAATAAATTCATCCTCGAATTTACCTGAATCAAATAGATGAGGATATTGTTTCTTCATGATTTCTTCAGGTTCCCAAGTTGCTTATTCTATCTTGTGGTTTCTCCACAAAACCTTGACAAGAGGAACAATCTTGTTTCTAAGCTTTCTTACTTCAGGCTCTTCTTCATAGGACAAGTCAGGGTTCAACTTCTTCTAGTTCAAGAATATGGGATGGATATGATCTTCATCTTCTAAGCATAGATACATGGAATACATTGTGGATTCTATCGAATTCTTTAGGGAAAGATAATCGATAGGCCACCGGTCCAATTCTTTCAACGATTTCGAATGGACCAATGAATCGGGGACTGAGTTTCCCTTTTCTTCCAAATCGAAGGACTTTCTACCAAGGTGAGACCTTTAGGAAGACTTTGTCTCCAATAGCATACTGGATATCTCTCATTTTCAAGTCAGCATATGCTTTCTGTTTATCGAAAGCTGCCTTCAAATGATCATGAATGATTTTCACTTGTTCTTCGGTTTTCAGAAGCAATTGAGTCCCTAGAACTTTGTTTTCCCCCAATTCAGACCAACATAAGGGAGTTCTACACTTCTTCCCATATAGAGCTTCGAATGGTGCCATCTGAAAAGATGCTTGATAGCTATTGTTGTAGGTAAACTCTACAAGGGGTAGAGATTTCTCCCAGTTCTTCTCGAACTCTATAACACAAGCACGAGGCATGTCTTCTAGTACTTGAATAATCCTTTCAGATTGTCCATCAGACTGAGGATGGAAAGCTGTACTTAGGTTTACTTTGGTTCCAAGAGCTTTCTGTAGAGACTTCCAAAATTGTGAAGCAAATCTGGGGTCACGATCAAAGATTATTGCTGTAGGTACACCGTGTAATCGAATCACTTAGTATACCATTAGATTAAGTTCGTTCTTGCTTACAATTCAAGTTACTACTTTCATGATTCATTTTACAAAACATATACATTGTTTTCTATCCTATTTAATCTACTTAGTAATACATGCTTCCTATTCAATTTGGTGATTCTTATCTAGTATACAATTAGTCATTTGACTCCTTCACTTACTAAGCAAAATTATCTAACCTTTAATAACTTGTAACTAGTTCCATTCAAGCCTAATTCAATAGACTACTATTTGGCCAATCCTACCAAACAAACACAAAGCATAAAACTAGATCATACCAACCTTATCCTACTTCCATGCATTCGGCAACATGAATTAAGCATATAAGACCATTCGGCCATACTTCAAAGCCAGCACACAACAATTCTTTCAATATGGTAATTTCATACAAAGCATGAAACATTCAAATGGTTGGTCATACAACATGGTTCATCTTAATATGCATTCGTTTCAAGCATACTCAAAAGCATGACAAGGTTATCAATCTATTTCATAGCCAATTAGATCATCATATGATCATTCCATATCATCCAAATATGCGCAGCAAATCATTCAACCATTATAAGCTAATTAAGTTCATTACAAACCTTAAACTATATACATAACATAGATAGGCCATCAAGCATTATATACAGTCTTTCAAAATGCATGTTCAAGCTACTTAGATACATCTAGTGCCACCATTTTAGGAGAATACAAAACAAGTATGGAATCATACTTTAACAAAGCTTGTGTAGGATGCTTCTTGCTCAAGGAATCAAGCTTCAAGATCAAGCAATGTTGAGTCCTTTAACCTATAGGTTGGGAAGAATGAAACAAGAGTGATAAGTACAAAAATGTACTTAGTGAGGTAGTAACTACTCTATCCATTTTGTTATTTCATGATTCATGTCTTTTAGATCAAGTGTAGACCTAGCTAAGGCTTCCAAGCATTAGAGTAGACTTAGCTAGTCTTTCAAGTATCAATAGTGACCTTATCTAGTCTTTCAAACATCAAGAATATCCTATCAAGATAGCATGCATTCGGCCAACAAAATTAGGCATCAAGAAAACATAATTCATAAATCAAGCAACATGGTTGCAAAACAAGAAACCAAGGAGTCATGCTTTCAAATCAAGAAGCATACATTTCATGGCATACAAGACAAGTATCATGTATAATTGAATCTTATTTCATTTGTTAATTCTTTAAACAACCCCCTGGTACTTAGTTTGTATAGGTAATCGAGTCTCCAACCAACTGTTATCACAATATGCACCGTAGTGCTGGTCAACCCTCCTATTGTCGCCAAAGACCACATACGTACCCTCCGTCTGTCGCCAAATAGGGGCCTTAGCCCTGGACCATAGTCCACCTGTACACAATGAGCTCTAGACTCTAAGGCATGCCTTTCTACCTAATCCAACTAGCTACCAAGGTTGTTCGAATTACCATTTATTCAAGTTATCAAGTTTAAGATCATGTTCATGCCAATCAAGATCATTTCATGTTAAGCCCTTAGGCTATTGAGCCTTAGCTCACAATTCAAGTGGTTTCAAGATTCATTTCATCAAATGAGATAACATCATATCTCAAATAAGTCATTAGCATTCAACCATGTTGCATCATAGCACATACAAGCATTCAAGCTATCATCAATCATGCTTAGCAATTTGAAATAGACATGTAGATAAGACTAGGATCATGTTTCATGTGTTTATTTAATCATCCTTCCTTTATTAATTCAAGTTCAATATTAGATTCATTTACATGTCAAGATTGAAACAAGAATGCATTGGTTAGGACCTAGTCCTAACCCTAGAAATAACTACACTCACAATACAAGCCAAGCAAGCTAGCAATTGTCTTGTATGGCTATCCCCTTGTTCTAAGCCCTTGAATGATTTCCTTTTTCTTCCTCCAACAAGTTCAAAGCTGGTTCTAAAACATTATACAAGCAGATGCATATTAAAACAAGTGTTACATGACCATTCAAGCAAGGCAATATTGCTAGTACTTATCATAAACAATTCTGGCAGCAAGATTATGCTCATATAAGTACAATTCAATCAACATTTCATTAAACAAAACTAAGAAGAATTCATTCATCCCAAACTGTTACAAAACAGTTTCCAACTAGCTTAAGTGCTGCTGCCTGGCAGCTTGCACACTACATGCTTAAACAAGCATATCTTTCAATTCCTACGTCGTAATTTCGATTAATTTATACCGTTGGAAAGCTAAAAAATTATATTTAAAACCATAATAGTCTTGCATTTTAGTTCTTATCCAATTAATACAGTTTATTGTTCAAAGACAAGGCATTTTACACTGCCTGGACAGTTTGCACTGTCCAACTATTTTCATTTACAGTTTCCAGTATAGGACCCAGTTTTCAGTTCTGTTTTCACCTAATGAAAGTATACATACTAAGGATCATGTAATTAAAATTCCAGCACTGAATTTGATCTCTACAATTTTTGGTGAATTTTCAAAGTGACTGCCCAGAACAGAGCAATTATGGACAGCTTACTCTAGGTTGCAATTCTAGTTCTTTATTTCATTCTAGCAAGGTCCTATCATGACAATATCATTCATAAACATTTTCATACATATTTAGGCCATCATAATTCACCTAACAATGTTCTCAAAACAGGGCATAGTCATTTTGAACTCAGTTTAATCCATTTGATCACAATTACTCATCAATTCATCAACTAGGCAGTCCATTACCTAATTTACTAGTTCAATTAGGTGTAGTCTTTTTTACAGCAAGATACCAATTCAATTAAATATCCATTTTACCTATCAACATGTTCAAAACAGAGTTTTAAGCTCATTTAGCATGCTCACACAAATTTTCAATTAAAACAGTCCCCAAATCTAAACTGTTTTGAGCCATGTTCATGTTTCTATGTTTTCCAGTAGTTACACATGAGTTTCACTAGCCATTTGATTTCTAGCAATCAATTTCCAGATTCTAATTGCACATAGCATGGCCTTAACACATAAAGAAGTCATCTAATTCATCAATACAATCAAGAACATCATCAAACAATCATTCAATCAGTCTATAACATGTTCATCACATTTTCCAGCATCTATACATTCAAACCACATTTCCATTTCAATTCAAACAATTCAAACATGAAATTTACAAGAGAAGCAAGTAATTACCTTAATCACTAAGCTATCTAGATTTAAGTTGGAGCTAATTCAAGGTTGTAGGATTCAGGCTTTCTCGCTCAAGCTTTTCTTTCTCTCTTTTCTCTCTCTTCTATTCGGCTAGATTGGATAATGGAGAAGATGACAACATCTAATCCATGTTATTGGATTTGTGCAAAGTCTAAAATGTCCCTTAATTAATTCTTAATATTAACTTAATCAAGGGCATTTAAGAGATGTAGGAATTTTAGCATGCATTCCTTTAGCTTGTTAGAATTTACAAGTTGGTCATCTTAATTTGGTCAGTTGTTCTTTCATCCATTCAATTAGACCCTTGTGTAGTCAATTTAGCTTAATTTCTAGATTCAATTAAGCTATCAACTTAAGCATTTGCTTTCAATACTTTTAGGCTAGGATTTAGGGTGTTACAATTCTCCCCCTTAAAATAAATTTGTCCTCAAATTTACCTGAATCAAATAGATGGGGATATTGTTTCTTCATGATTTCTTCAGATTCCCAAGTTGCTTCTTCTATCTTGTGGTTTCTCCACAAAACCTTGACAAGAGGACCAATCTTGTTCCTAAGCTTTCTTACTTCAGGCTCTTCTTCATAGGACAAGTCTGGGTTCAACTCAACTTCTTCTGGTTCAAGAATATGGGATGGATCTGATCTGCATCTTCTAAGCATAGATACATGGAATACATTGTGGATTATATCGAATTCTTCAGGGAGAGCTAATCGATAGGCCACCTGTCCAATTCTTTCAGTGATTCGAATGGACCAATGAATCGGGGACTGAGTTTCCCTTTTCTTCCAAATCGAAGGACTTTCTTCCAAGGTGAGACCTTTAGGAAGACTTTGTCTCCAATAGCATACTGGATATCTCTCCTTTTCAAGTCAGCATATGCTTTCTGTTTATCGAAAGCTGCCTTCAAATGATCATGAATGATTTTCACTTGTTCTTCGGTTTTCAGAAGCAATTGAGACCATAGAACTTTGTTTTCCCCCAAATTCAGACCAACATAAGGGAGTTCTACACTTCCTCCCGTATAGAGCTTCGAATGGTGCCATCTGAATAGATGGTTGATAGCTATTGTTGTAGGTAAACTCTACAAGGGGTAGAGATTTCTCCCAGTTCTTCTCGAATTCTATAACACAAGCACGAAGCATGTCTTCTAGTACTTGAATAATCCTTTCAGATTGTCCATCAGACTGAGGATGGAAAACTGTACTTAGGTTTACTTTGGTTCCAAGAGCTTTTTGTAGAGACTTCCAAAATTGTGAAGCAAATATGGGGTCACGATCAAAGATTATTGCTGTAGGTACACCGTGTAATCGAATCACTTCATAGATGTACAGCTTGGCTAAGGTTTCCTAGCTCATGTTCATTCGAACAATGATAAAGTGAGTAGACTTTGTGAATCTATCGACATTCACCCATACAACATTGTTCTTTCTTGGAGTAGAAGGATGTCCAATAACGAAATCCATTGTAATACGATCCCATTTCCACTGAGGGAATTCGATTGGCTGAAGTAATCCAGTAGGAACCTGATGTTTGGCTTTAACTTTTTGACAAGTCAAGCACTTCGATACGAAGTCTGTGATAGCTGATTTCATACCCGGCCACCAGTATAGTTCTCTTAACTCCACCTAGGCCATTCTATACGGAGTAATAGAGATCAGAGTAGTCCCAGGTTGTACTTCTATCCCGAATTCCACTTCTTGAGTGAAAGGGAGTCTCGGAAGTTCATCGGGAAACACATCATAGAACTCTTTCACAATTGGTACCTCTTCAAGTTTTAAATCTTCTTTAGACCCCATGGAACACATAAAATTCTTCTTAGGCTCGGGTTAAGATTTCATCAAGGTTATACTCTCCTTATCGAGTCCATGGAGATATAACTTCTTAGAACAGTCCACCTAGGCTTATTGTTCAACTAGCTAATTAAGGCCTAGAATGAGATCGAATTCCCGAAAGGGTAATGCCATCAAGTTGGCCGGAAATGGAATCCCTTGGATCCTTATAGGGAAAGCTTTATAGATCAATCGAATAACCACACTATCACCTAGTGGGTTAGAAACAACAATCTCAGAAGCAATAGGTTTAGAGTCTAAGGCATATTTTTCTATCAAAGGTTCACTTATGAAAGAATGCATAGAGCCTGGATGTACTAACGCATAAACAAGGTCAGAACATAATTCCACCATACCTGCAATCACATCAGGGTCATCCTCCTGCTCACAACCCCGAACATGGTACATTTAGGTTGAAGTCTGAGGGTCACGACTAGCTGGAGGGGCATTGGTGTTGCGAGGTCTCCCCGCTGATCTAGATTGTATCTGTTTTGCTCCTCTTCCCTTACTAGGATTATTCTGAGAAGCCATGGTAGTAGGGGCATTTGTATTCTGCGGACACTGCCTGATGAAGTGGGGAGATTCATCGCAGAGAGCACGATTCGAATTGTCTACGGCACTATCCAGGATGCCTCTTCTGACAGAAGTTGCATAAAGGAATCTGGGAACCCTTCGCGAAACTGCCCGTACTACCGATGGAAGCTGTACGAGCAACATATGTTCCCACAAACTGGAACTGTGGCACATAACCCAACTTAGGTAGCTGATAGAAGGTAGTAGTGTTCTGATCCCACTATCTACCCTTCTTCTAAGGCACAAAAGGTTTGGAATCATCTCAGAATCTCTTTTCGGACCGGGCTTGGTTCCCTTTTCTTCTTTCATAAGCCTTCTAGGATGCTTTAGTAGCGATGGCTCATTTGACCAGGGTCTGAAAGTCCTCTATCTTCAAAGCAACAAAGAGGGGACATAATTCATCACACATGCCGTCCATGAACATCTGACACTTCTCGTTCTCTATGTGGATGATCTCGTTACCATATCTTGCATATTTGTAGAAGTCATGGATATACTGTTCCACGGGTCTTCCCCCTTGTCTTAGATAGAGGAATCTCTTATGCCTTTCAGCGATGTAATGGTCATTGATGTACTTCTTGTAGAAATCCTAAAGGAAGAAGTCCCATGTAATTCGGTGTTCGGGCACGGTGAGTGTCACAGTATCCCACCAGCTCTGGGCCTCTTCAGCGATCAAGGCCAAGGCACATTCTAGCTTGTACTCCTCAAGGCACTTCATATGCTTATTTAGAACTTTGAGCGTATTCTCCAGCCAGTATTCTGCGATCTCGAGATTATCCAAGTTCTGGCCAGTGAATGTATAAACTAGATATTGTTTGAGCTTGTTGATAGAGGCTCGACAAACAGACTGGGTGATTTCGGCAGGATGAGAAAGTGGTTCCTATCGGAGAGACACAACTACTTGCTTAATCATATCGGCCATTGACATAAGATGCTCTTGCTGAGCTGCAGGCATTAGAGAGGGACGAGGTGGGTTATTCTGCCCAACTTGTTCATCCCTGGCTTTGGCCCTCAGATTATTCCCATGTGTCAAGGAGGAGCCGGGATTTCGTTCATTAACAGCGCGTCTATTAGTAGGCGTAGACATTTTCAGATCTAATCATACATAAAGATTGAACTGTGTAAGCTGCAAGTCATGGATAACATATACAAATAACTCCTAGGTGGCATAAGTACATACGGACTCGTAACGGGTTTAGTTTAGTCCTAGAGTCGACTAAACCTAGGCTCTGATACCACAAATGTAACACACCCTTCTCGGTCTGGTAGAAAACCCGGTCAGAAAACGTTATCAGAAAACATATTTGGAAATCGAAAGCTTAATCAGAGTTGGAAATTTATTCGGAAGTTCTAATATTCTTATTTAAGGCTTAGTGAACCTAATTATCAATTACTGACTCAATATGGGGTCAATTTTAAACTTTTACAAACTGAGGGACTTAGCTGCAAATTTTATAAATTAACGATCCTAATCCAAATTCTTTGTTACCAACTTGTAATTAAACTTACCAATTATTAACATGTGAAGTTTCATTACTATCGGATATCGTTAACCTAATCAATTAGTCTGTATAGTAATTAGTGGCCAATATGTAAACTGTGCAAATTCTGTTTTTATGCCTTATAACAGTTTAACTAACACTGTATTGATACCCTAAGGGCCATATCGATACGCTAAGCCTAATTTTAGATTTCCAGATTCAAGGATTTCAAGCCCGTACCGATACAGCTAAGCCCGTATCGATACTAGTTGAATGCGTTGACCCCGTATCGATACGCTATAAGACTGTATCGATACCCTTTTTCAATGAAATTCTAGTGACCAAAATCCTTACTGATACGCCCAAACTGTATCGATATGCCCTGTTTGACCAATGTTGACCAGACCAATTATGCTAGAGTCATATCGATACCCCAAACCTATAATGATAGATTTTTGCTGGTTTTTATTTGATTTACTCACCCAAACGTTGTTCAAATTGTAACACCCCCTTCTTGGTCTGGTAGAGGACCGGGTTGGAAAGTGTTATCGAAAACTTATTCGGAGATTAGAAGATGAAACCGGAGTTCGGAACATTTATTTAGTCATTTACAAGACTTACCAAACCTGTTTGTTACTAGTCTTTTTAGAATCGGGGTCAATATAACCTTTTTCAAACTTAGGGACTAAATTGTAAACTTTACAAATTAGTGACCCTAATTCGGGTTGTTTATTACTAACTTTTAATTAAACATACCAATTATTGATATGTGAAGTTCCATTACTATAGGATATCGTTAACCTGATTAATTAGACCGTATGATTATTAGTGACCAACTTGCAAACTACCTAAAACTCTTTCATATTCTTTATAACTAAATTAACTGACACCGTATCGATACTCTGAGGGTCGTATCAATACGTTAAGCCTAATTTCAGATTTCTAGATTCGAAGGATGTCAATCCT
The DNA here is from genome assembly GCA_019671005.1 of Hibiscus mutabilis. Classification (NCBI taxonomy): domain Eukaryota; kingdom Viridiplantae; phylum Streptophyta; class Magnoliopsida; order Malvales; family Malvaceae; genus Hibiscus; species Hibiscus mutabilis. The sequence goes on along the minus strand of CM033721.1, from coordinate 51,312,667 downwards.
GTACCAATACAGCTAATCCAGTATTGATACGCGTTGACCGCGTTGACCCCGTACCGATACGCTCTATGACCGTATCAATAGCTTTTTCCCATCTAGATTTGTGACCAAAATCCGTACCGATAAGCCTAAACCGTATCGATACACCCTGTTTGACTAAGGTTGACCGGACCAATTATGCAAGGATTGTATCGATACGCCATCACCCGTATCGATACTCCCTAACTTGTAATGACAGATTTTTACTAGTTTTTATTCGAATTAACCTAGCAAATGTTATCCAAAATTTACCAAACTTTACCAGCAATCATAAAAATAGTATTTCTAATTGTGTGTCAAATTTTAGGATGTTTCGAATATGTTTACTAGGATTTTACTAATTAGTGTGTTTAAGCTCATTTTAATTAGGTTACCAACCCCAAAACATACCATTTTACACATTCATCCCTTAGGCTATTTTAGGCTTATACAACATATCAAAATAGGTCTTTTCAACACGTTGGGTCCTTATGCCATCTTACTAGGAGTTCGGAAACGAAAGTAAACATACATATAACTAGCGAAAGTGACTTGCAACCGGGAGATTACATGATCGAGCTCGGGAGATCTCAAGATCCTGAAAATGCATGAGACACACATATGTTGGGCATATATAGCCTAGTGAGGTAGTCATAACAAGTGTAACAAAATAACATGGCATGCATGGCAATCTATCATAAAGAATAGCATGGTAACACAATTAGGCATCATGTTTGGGATCATTTATCATATTCTCACATAAATATAGCATAATTAAACACACATTAATTCCCGTGGACAATGTAACAAATGGATACATAGATTCCCCTTTACACCAAAACATATATAAAAAATAGGCCATAGCCTTGATCCGTAGCTCCGGATAAATCCCTTACACAATCCATCCTTATTTTCCCACATATAGGCCGTAGCCCTGGGCTCAAATAATCCTATGACATGCCAATTGTATCCAAAACTCACAAAATATCCAGGGTTCACATATATCAACGTATTTTCTTACCTTTGTGCCCGTAAGCCATAATATATCGGAAACGAAAGTGAGCTGTAGCTCCATAGCATATCATCGTACATGTGTACATCGAATCATCACATAGCCATATCAATTTCACATACTATAGCATAGTTGTTCATATTTCAACATATCATTTTCATAGTTCATATATGTTGGATTATATGTGACATGTATATCCATAACCATATGAAAATGACACAAGGGCTTACCCAACCTTACCATTCGAATTTATAGTCGATTGCTCTACTTGAGCTTTGACACAATGCATAGCAAACCACAATAATTCAACGGGATTGCACTAAGCCTATCCCTTGACACGACTACACTCACCTTGATTACGAGGCTCTCGAATCGAAATTCCAATGTGCCTAGCTTCCTTTGTAGATGACAAGGGATCATTCTCCAACACTTAAGCTAGCACAAAGTTAGGATTACATTAGAATTCGCGTTAAGGATTCGGAAACATATTTTAAACTTACCGAAGCTTAGGGACAACATCGTACTATCAAAATCAAAATTCCTAATTTATGGGTTTCTACATGAACTGAGAAAACCTAATTTCAGAATTAAGCTCCAACTAAGATTAGAATCACCAAATCGAATGAGGGGTTTTGCTTACCTAGTTATGAGCTTTCAAATGAAGTATTGAACTTGAATGAAGATCGAAGATTGCACCGATGTGCTAGCTTAGCTTGGAGGTTGAAGATGGCAATGGAGGAGCTTGCTTAATGGAAGACAAGGTGTTGGGTTTGCTTTCGGGAGTTCAAAAGGTGGAAAAATTAGAGCTTCTTTTTATTCATTTATTCATTCAAAAGGTTGAGGCTTAATCATTTCTCACCTACATGCCAACCAATGGAAAGCTTACCCTCCATCAAGGGTTTGCTTATTCCCATGGTCAATAGTTTTTTCTATTTAGCTATTGGCTTCTTCAATCACTTATTCATATGATTTTCACGTGGGCATTGTCAAGCAAGGAGGTGAGTAAGCACCTCGCTTACCTTTTTTTTCAATTTTGACTTCGAATAGATTCAAAACAGGGGAACCATATCGATACGCTCGTGACCGTATCGATACGCTCATGCCCAGACAAATAAGTTAGTTAATGGTAGTTGGGCTATATTGATAATGGCTTGACTGTATCGATACAGCTAGTTCAGAATTTGCATCTTCGCTTTTAATTTCATACAAAGGAGTTCGTCCATTCAAATAAGACCAAATTGTGATTTCATTACAAAAGAGCGGTACAATGGTCATTTATTACAACATTTATCACATCGGATTTAAAATTTCCAATCACCGAAATCTACTTTCGACTAGGCCAATTTTCGGGGTGTGACACAAATTTTACCAAAATTTTCCAGTAACCTTAGAAACAATATTTCTAATCGTGTGTCAAATTTCAAGGCATTTCAAATTCGTTTACTACAATTTTACCAAATAGAGCTCTTAAGCTCATTGTAGTATACTTAGCCATTTCCTAACATACCATTATACTCATATCATACCTAGTTACTATTAGGCTTACACAACCATATCAAAATAAGTCATTACAACACATCTAAACCTTATGCGACCTTACTAGGAGTTTGGAAACAGAAGTAGACATACATACGGTAGTGGGAGTGACTTGCAACCGCAAATTACACAATCGATGTCCGAAAAGCTTAAGGATCCTGAAATGCATGAGACACACATATGTTAGGCTTACATAGCCTAGTGAGGCAGTCATAACAACATAAGCAATGACAATACATAATTGGCATGCTATGAACATGAATGGCATATTGGTATACTTAATTATCATAATCGTATTCTTTTAATTACGAGATCTCATGCTTGAAACATTTATCATAATTGTACATAATCATAATGAATCTTATACACAATTAAATCTCCTTGGACAATGTAACAAGTGGATACACGGATTCTCCTTTACACCACACATATCGAAAAATAGGCCGTAGCCAAATATAATAGAAAATTGGATGTGGCCTTGAGCCGTAGCTCCGGATAGTCCCTTACATAATCCATCCTTATCTCCCCCACATATAGGCCGTAGCCCTGGATCGTCCCTTACTTATACGAGCTCAAATAACCCTATGGCATGCCAATTGTATCCAAAACTCACAAATGTCCAAGGTTACACATATTTCATTATATTACTTACCTTTATGCCCGTATGCCATAACATATCGAAACCAGAATTGAGCCTTAGCTCGATATAACGGATCATATCATATATGTATCTCATCATAACATATTCATATCAACTTTAGCATATCATATCATGTTTTTCTTATAACAATTTCACATGTAACATGTATCGATTATCACATATTTGCTTATAGAACATCAACCATATCAAAAGCTTACCATGCTCACCTTTAGCATCCAAACGAACATTGCTCTACTTGAGCCTTTAGCAAGATACGTATTAACATGAAAGTCACAAATCAAATGCAACGGGTTGGCTCTGTGCTAATCCCTTGACACGACTACACTCACCTTGATTACGAGGTTCTCAGAGTACAACTCCGTTGTGCCTAGCTTCCTTTGGAGATAACAAGGGATCCTTCTCCACTATTTGAGCTAGCACAAAATTAGGAGTTACATTAGAATTCGATCTAAAGATTCGAAAACATATTTCAAGCTTACTAAAACTTGTAGGCAACACCGGAATATCGAGATTAACTTCCCAGTTCATGGGTTTCCCTTTTGAACATAGAAAACCTACTTTCGAAATTAAACCTCAACAAATGATGGAATCAACAAATTGATATAGGGATTTTACTCACAGAGTCGCAGGCTTTCAAACGGTATATCGAATTCGAACGAAAATTAAAGATTGCATCGAGGTGCTAGCGTAGCTTGGAGGTTGATGATAGAAATGGAGGTGTGTGTTTCTTTTGGAAACTAAAAGGAAAGTTTGATTTACCGAGAGTTCAAAGTAGGAGGATGAAAGCTTCGCTTTTCAATTATTCATTTTAAACCCAATTAATCCCTTAATCATTGCCTACCTTCTATTTGGCCAATGAAAGCATTTCCCTTAAGCAAGGGTTTGCTCAACCCAAGACCACCCATCTTGCGATCCCTTTACCCCTAGCATTAGTCATATTTTCTGATGACTTTCACGTGGAGAAGGCCAAGCAAGGAGGTGAGTAAGCACCTTGCTTCAATTCCTCTCCAATTGAGCCTTAAACAAATTCAAAATAGAGGACCCGTATCGATACTCTCATGGCTATATCGATACGCCCGCGCTAAAACAGGTAAGTTAGTTATTGGCAGTTGGACCGTATCGATACTGGCTTGATCGTATCGATACGCCTAGCTTGAAATTTGCAATTTGGCTTTGAATTTCATACAAGAGTGTTCATTCACTCAAATAGTTCCAAAATGTAACTTCATTATACAAGAGGGGTACAAAGGTCAATCATTACAAATGTTTAACACATTAGACTCAAAATTTTCGATCGCCGGTGCCTACATCCGTCTAGGCTGTTTTTTGGGATGTGACAGTAAGCAAGCACAAAGATGAAATAATTAAGGGCCCGATACAGAACTTTGGATACTAATCAAACTTATATATACATGCCACAAATAAATCTATATGCTTTATGCAGGTAAATAACTAAGTGCCACCATCCTAAGAGTTTTTAAGAGGTTGATTCGAATCGAACTAAATTCCATGTAATCGTGTCCAGCTCGGGAGCAACCTGAGACTTCATCAGCCTAAAATGTGACGGAGAATAAACATGATAAGCGATTTCTTAGCAAGGTAGTGAGAGGTTTTAATACGATTGAAGAACCTATTAAAACCTATTCATTATTCTTTTATCAAGATTAATCGAGTTCTAGGTAAGTACTAATGTGATTGAATGCCCACATGATACATTCACATGGTTCTAACACTGATGTCACATAAGGTAATATCATAACAACTCGATGGTATAGACTGCTTGACACGTAAGTTATTACAATAAAACGTCAGGATAACCCATTAGAACTTAACCTTTCTTCCACGCAAGGCATAATCTTTAAAATAGTAATATAAGGGTTTCTTATTACTCACTCCATTAGGTTTATCATAACTTGACTTTGAGGTTCATTAAACCAACCTTAGAATATGTGTTTATTCATTTGAATAATCCTTGCTTAATTAAGTATCATATAATAGATCATCTCTTTTTACAAGATAATTTAATTCAAATGTTTCACCTTACTTGCCATGTAAGTAATTACTATAATTCTTTGTACTTTACTTATAAACTTTCTTGGATTCATTTTCTTCAAAATTTATCAATTCCTAAGATGCCTGATACTCCAATCAGTAAACTTGTTATATCATATCTTGAGTTACTTGATTAGTAAACATATATGGTAGATACTTCTTAAACAAGTTACCTATAATATCATCTAGTATTAATTACTTATCAAGCCAATCAAAACGTATGTATTTCTCGAGTTAAGTGGTATATTCCAAAGATCAAATAATAATTCACAATCACCTCTCAAGTGACATAACGATACTATCATGATCCATAAACACATGATTATCAAGATTAAAACTTCTTAGTTTCTTTTTAATATAACAATCATTAATTCTTTAACTTTACACATACAACTTAGGTATGAATTCTCTTTTTAATTTCATATTAGTATGTGAGTTACTTTGTTCATAAGGTATTATTCAATTCGATTATACCAAAAGTACCGAGTTATGATTTAGGTCTAATTATAGATAAGACTTAAAGATTCAATTGTTTTATTCCAAGATTTATAATAACCTTTAAGTATTCCTTTAGACTTGGAACACTAAATTGAGTTGGTTTAAACTTAAACCAAAACCACTAGATACAAGTATCATATATCTAACCCATCCATCATAAACTACTTTATAGCTTATAAACAATGGATTCATAAAGACCTGAGAAAGGCCTCCCTTTTTTTCTAATAGACATGTACCAAGCATTATTCATACACATTTAGCATTTAACCAAACATAGCTCATACTCATTCATTTAACCAAATAAGGAATTTTCTAACATTCTTAGCATTCGATCAAATCATATCTCATTCATACACATTTAGCATTTAACCAAACATAGCTCATACTAATTCATTTAACATTTAACCAAATAAGCCATTTTCTAACACTCTTAGCATTCGGCCAAATCATAGCCATTCATACTCATTTCTCTATCTCATAAGTCATCAATCAACTTATACTATAACCCAGATTTCTATAGCAAATCAGATAATATTTCTTTCACTGCAATTGATAATCTAAAAGTATTAAGCACGACTTGCCTAAGTAAGTCAACCGATTCCATTTGTTTATACATGAGAATTATCTAGTTTAAAAAAATAGTTATTCATCAAGAAATACCAACCATACATATTCAATTTACATAGAAATTACAAGCCTTTCTCAAATTCCATATCACGTGAATTTTCATTGTTGTATGCATATAATGTTGTGAGGATGACCACATAAGTCAAGTAATTATATGGCTTAACAGGCAAGTTACCATATTTCATATTTAACATAATGATTTCATTCATTACTGTTTATTAACATATCCTTGAGTTTCGAATTCCCAATCTAGGTACACGAGTCCCCAACCAACTGTCGCCCATGAATAACATGTGGTATGCGCAGTACCGGTCAATCCCTCCTACTATCTCCAAGTGACCACACACTTCCCTCCTATTGTCGCCAAATAGGGACCACTATCCCGGACCGTAGTCCACCTCGACACTGAGCTCTATGGACTCTATGGCATGCCAACTATACCCTAAGACTGAATCCAGACCAAGGCTTTAACATATTTCATTCATTACTTTAACATAATGAGCATAGCTCCACTGATATATCTTCTCAAGGATTTCATTTTCTTTTCGATTTAAGGAATACATATATGCATGATCACCACATTTGATTTTCCATGCCTCATATCACTTATTTGAAAGGCTTTATAGCCCAAGTCACTTTCAATAAACATTATACATAACTATCGTGTAATCAAGTATCAATTTCACATAGAGGTAAGCATGATCATGAATTGTGCTTCCATTCACAAAACAAACATTTTACTGACATGAGACTTTCGATTCTAGCCACATATTATAGCATATCAAGCATCTATGCAATTCGTGCATTTTTTTCCAATGTTTCATGCTTATTCATTCGAATGTTATCATGATATATGTCATTTTCTTACACGGTTAAGCATTCATAGTTTTCTATTTAAGCACTACCAAATTTACATGATCACCATCAAGGCTTATATCATATCACAATATACAATCTACTTGACTACATAATGAGCTTATAATATAATTAGTCTATAATCACCATCCCATGCTACATTGTACATTCAATCCAGTACTTACCTTATTTTCCATGTTATGTTTGCACGCCACATTAATATGTATACGTATATAAAATAATGGAATTGGCAACAAAGAATGCTTGGGAAGGTTGTGAGCCTATCCCGAGACTTCAAACTACACTCACATGTTATTCCGAAGTTACGGAATACTTGAATCTACATTTTGCTATACTTCTAACTTGTTTCCCCTTTTCTAGCCTTCACGCCAACATTCCCTCCATTATCATAGTATTTTCCTCTAATTAAAATAACAAATTATCAATACCAAAACAATTCAATTCTTTTAAGGGATTACATACATACACATCGAGCAATTCATTTATACTTTTATGCATGTTTACCCATCCAAAATAGTCCATAATCACACACACATTCAAAATAGGGCAGCATACATGTGCTTACATCTTCCATATAACAAAATAGTCCCATATAGCCCCTTTATCTCACACAAATAATTCCAATATTATGTTTAACAAAATAGTTTCATATCTATACAAATTATCCCCTATTATGTAGAAACAGTCCTTAGGTTGTAATCTTACAAACAACACATTTCAATTGTAAAATAGCCCTCATTTCCTTTACCAAACTACTCCTTAGTCAAGATTTTTAACCAATTTATAATTCCATTTAATAAATAGCCCACTTCATTGTAAAACATTCCCTATTTTAGCTTGTATATCAGCCCCCCTTTTTTCTATTCTCTAAAACAATCCTTGTTTTCTTACAAGAAATACTTTAATAGATCATTATGAATCTCAAAGTTTCCTAGTTGGTAATTTGTAAACTATGATTACAAACAATCTCCATCCCAACTTAATCATACAACCCTTGCTAAATTATAATTATTATAACACCTTATATCCGACTCATGCTTATTTTAACCTTTCAAATTGTCAAGTGTTCATTAGCAACTTTGTTACTACAACCAGCATATAATTATTGACTAGTTTTCAAATATACTCAATGTCCAAAAACAGAGTTTAACCATAGCAATAGAATTATTTGATTTTAAATCAAATAAAATCGTTCCTTAAATCATTTATACATACATACAACAGATTCTTTCATGTTTTAATCCATAAAATACTTTCCAACGCCAAGAACAAGTACAAAACAGGGCAGTCCATAACATGCTTACATTCACTCATCCAAAAATAGCTCAGTTCCGAACATACAATCACCAAAACTAGGCAGTGTTTGCATATGCATGGAGCATTCAATCCTAACAGCCCCCTCTACCCAAAGGCATTCACAATTAAACATGTATTGAAGCAACCTTCCATAGTTTACATCCATACAGTAGTTAGCTAATATTTCTAATTAATGTAACATTTACAATTTGTGACCAACATCAATTGTAAAGTTACATATACCCTATTCAATTGCTTTCTATACATATAATATCTTAATAATCAATTCACAAACATAAAACATTCATTCATTCAAAAGAGATCTCATGCAAAACTTCGATTTCTAACTAGAACTTCCAAACTTAGTTCACAGAAGAATACTCACATGCAATCTTCAAAATCTTGATCTAATATAAATATTGTAACAAGAATACTTACCCCTTTCTTCTTGTAACCATCCAATTGCAAGAATTAGGTTGACCGAATTCTAAATGTCCCTAAGACTCCATTGTTAACCACATGAACTCTCACTATTTCTTTCTTCTTTAGTTCATAGTTTCGGGTCCTCTCCCTATAGAAGGAAAAGGATTCAAGAGACTTAGATTCCATGTGTCCGAATGGCATAGCCATCATATGCCAAGTATACAAGCCATTTTCTACTTATTCTTTTCCATGTAATTCTCTTCTTTTCACTATTATTCATTTTAGTCCTATTGTAAATGGTTATTCAAGTCTACATAAATTTAAGTTTGGTCCTAGTTCATGCTTAAATCAAGAGATTTAATGACTAAAGAAATCTATCATAAGGTCTTATGATAACAAGGTCCTAAGTCAGAATTTGGGGTATTACAATATCTATGTTCGATGTTCATTAGCAATGACAATGCTCAATACTCGATGCGATAACTTATTGATGCTTACCACAATATCTGCAAGCGATTCGATGCAATAATCCTTAGCGACGAGGTTAGCAATGACAATTTCATTAACAACAAAATCGGGAAAGGCACCTAAGCCTAATCTCGAGACTCCAACTACTCTCACCTTGATAATTCGAAGCTTCTACGGCTCTCGGGTAGCAATCCCCTTGTCACTAGCTTTCGGTGAAGATGATGGATGCTCTCTTTCAATTTCTTGAGCTAGGTAAACAATAGGATTGTGTTAGAATCGATATTACGATATCGAAGTTAGTATAATGATATCAAAATCAATATCTAAACTCAATATAGACAATATCTATAAATTATCAATGGATAGCAAAATCCTAGCTTGAGATTACTCTCAATCCTTCATGGATTTCAACAATTGTTTGGGGGATTAAGCTTACTTGATCGGTAGGAACATTTTGATAACAATAATCGAAGAAAAACTAAGCTTGAGCTTAGGATCTAATGGAGGTGTGAGCTTAGATGAAGATGATGACCAAGGAGGTGTTTGCTTCTTTAGGAAGTCGGGTAAGATTTCCACTCTTTCTTTCATACTTATAATTCCAATGAACCGATGTCTTTCCTTCATATGAAGGAAGCTCATCAACTTAGCCTACGTGTGGGTGATTATAATTTGAGGAGGGGCTAATCTTAAGGTTAGTTCCTCCACTCTTAATACTCATTACTTTTGCCCCCAAACTTTCAATTTCTTTAATTTAGTCACTAGACAGGTTTTCAATACTTCCAATAAGGTCCTTAGACAATAATTCGACTCAATTTGTGTCCAATATCGATACAATTGACCTTGCGATCAAGGTTAATACAATATTTGGACAATTTCGATGTAGGGTTTTTGATTACCAGAACCCAAATTCGACTAGACCGGTTTTCGGGGTGTTACAACTCTCTCCCCTTAAGAAAAATTTGTCCTCGAATTTTACCTGGACTAAAGAGATGAGAATATTGCTTCCGCATTGTTTCGTCCAGTTCCCATGTCGCTTCCTTAGCAATGTGGCTCTTCCAAAGTACTTTAACCAATGGAATAGTCTTGTTATGAACTCTATTGGATTCTCTTGAAAGAATCTGAATTGGTTCTTCCTTATATGACAAGTTGGGTTGAATTTCCACAGATTCAGGCTCAATGATGTGTGACAGATCAGAACAATACTTCCGAAGCATGGATATGTGAAATACATCATGGATTTTACTCAATTCTGAGGGCAACAATAAGCAATAAACCACAAGATTGGCTTTTTCAATTACATCAAAGGGTCTAATGAATCGGGGACTTAATTTCCCTTTCTTGCCAAACCTCAGAACTTTCTTCCAGGGTGAGACTCTAAGAAAAGCTTTCTCACCAACTTCATATTGTATATCCCTTCACTTGAGAACTGCATAGGCCTTCTGTCGGTCAAAGGTAGCTTTTAATCGATCATGGATGATTGTAACCCGTTCCTCATTTTTTTATAGTAAGTCAGGGCCTAACACCTTGCCTTCACCGAGCTCAGACCAACACAAAGGAGTTCTGCATCGTCTGCCATACAGAGCTTCATACAGTGCCATTTTAATGGAAGCTTGATAACTATTGTTATAGGCAAACTCGATAAGAGGTAGGTATTTCTCCCAAGAGCTTCTAAAATCGATGATGCATGCTTAAAGTATGTCTTCCAAAATCTGCGAAAAAGAATTCAATAATAGTACATTTCATTGATGGTTCAAAGGAAGGTACTTGTGATAGTTACCCGAATTACCCTTTGTAAATGGCCATCACACTGAGGGTGAAAGGTAGTACTAGGATTAACTCTGGTACCCAGAGCTCCTTCCAATGACTTCTAAAACCGAGATGCAAATCATGGATCTCGATCTAGAATGATAGACTGAGGCACTCCATGGAGTCGAATAACTTCCTTAAAGTACAAGTCAGCTAATTTAGGAAGATCATAGTCCGTCTGAATTGGCAAGAAATGGGCTGACTTGGTGAAATGGTCTACAATGACCCAAATAGCATCATGCTTAGTAGGAGTTAATGGTAGACCACTAAAACAATCCATAGTGATCTTCACCTACTTCCATTGCGGTAGATAGATAGGTTGCAATAAGCCGGTAGGAACACGATGCTCAGCGTTAACACACTAGAACGTAAGGCACTTAGATACGAATTCAATTATGGTCTGACTCATGTCTGGCCACCAATAAAGCTCACGTAAGTCCTTGAACATCTTCACTGACCCTGGGTGAATAGAGAAAGAGCTGAAATTAGCTTCCTTAAGGATATCGGTACGAAGATATTCATCATTGGGTACGCAGGCCTGATCACAAAAACATAAAAGTCCATCAAAATTCATGCTGAAGTTAGGGTTATCTTGTGTAATCACACATTTTTATCCGGTTTGTAAATACAGTGTTAATATATTAGTGTAATTGTTAACATGTTATTAGGGTATGTACACTTAGGTTATATTACGTGTTTATATTATGTGTTATCAATGTATGCAATATGTGTGATATAAGTGAGTAATGTATATACGTTTATATTAATTAGACGAGTGTATAGATGGGCATGCTTGCATGTACTATGTTTGAATGTTTGTGATTGCATGTACGTATACCGTATGTGCGTATGTATACGATGTATTTTATCATTATTATTATTAGTAGTATTAGTATTATGTACTATGAACAAATCTGGAAATACAGACTCAAACCATGCATTTAATTAACAGTCCAAGTCCACATGATGTTACAAAACCCCAAAAAATATAACATGGTTTACAAGGCCTATCTTGCCCAAAACCCTGAGCCCTATCAGACATCTAACCCAAATTATTTTGGGTATTTTTACGTAGTTGATCCAGAACTGTTGGATCAAGCGTTGATCCAACGGTCGTGATTAAAGGGAGATGCCCATCCAGATGCCGCGTGAAGGCCACACTCGGGCTTGCCAGCTCCTCACGCGCACGTGTACCACACGCGCGAGACTCCTCGGGTTCCCCAGTGGCCACGTGTCGTCATCTCGCAAGATCTCCCGCCCCAAGATTAGATCCTGCCCCTCAATACAGCAAAGCATCCCAGCCGTTGGATCAGATCTGATCAAACGGCCAGAAACAAGTCTGACCATATGACATCTACACCATGCATCCACCAGGCCGCCTCCACCATGCTGCCGTACAGCTCTCCCTCAACCACCGAACATGCCAAACATCACAAAAAGGATGGGTTTTAGAGACCAAATCAAAAAAAATTACATTATATTTTTCTACCAACTAGATCAGAGCAGGATATATGTAAATGAACCAAAATGTGTAAAAAACAAGTTATCAGTTTGAAAAAAAGGAAATTTCCAGTGGTAAACTTCTTGTCTTTCTTTCTTACATACATGCATGTAAAAAATAAAAAAAACAAAGATAAGGTTTTTTACCTGAGCGGCTCGGCTTCCTCTCTGGTAATAATCTCCTCCATGAGTGAACTGGAGTAGGATCCGGTGTTCAAAAGAGAGGGGTTTTATTATGGGTTTCGAAACAAAGGTTTATAGTTAAAAAATAGGGTTTCCAAAGTTATTTTTAGGGTTTTACGGTTGGTTTTGGTTGTCAGATCTCTGGTCAGGGAAGGCTAGAGGCGGTCGTTACGGCCGAGCCTCGCTTGAGACCGATTGGGAACGACGGTGCAAGGCAAGGTTTTGGTTTCGAGGGTTAGCCGTTCTGGAAATCAAAGAGAAAGTGAGAGCTTTCTCTCCCGAGGGTAAAAAAATGACAAAGAGGGGGAATGGGAGCCGGTCAAATGGTTTTATAGACAAAGAAATAAAAACTTTTGGTTTAATTGCTCATTAAGAACTTCTGTCTTTAGCGTCTTTTCATTCCGGGCGTGCCCCTTGGGTTATTTGCAACCACAGTCCCCCTTGGCTATTAAGATTGTTCAATTCCCCCCCTAAAATTGACCAGAGCAATTTCAAAGTGGTAAAATCTCCCCTTTAGTCCTTCCGCGTTTTGTTTTTTTTGCATTTCAAGCATGCCCCTTGGTAATATTGCACGATGAGTCCTTTCCAGTTTGTTCCATTTTTTAATTAAGTCCTCAAATAGCCTTTTGATTATTTAATTTTGGCTTCCAGATTTTGTTTTTATTTTATTTTGACCCTTCTGATGCTTTAAATGCTTATGCCTTTAGTCTTTATCTTATTTAATTGTTCTTTCTAGCATGTTCATGTTGCTTATTTTATTTACATATGTTTCGCTTATTTGATATTTACTTTTATTTTCTCGAGGTATGGTATCATGTTTTTATTTTTTATTTTCTTGAGGTATGGTATCATGTTTTTATTTTAATTTGTTGATTATTATGTATGTCCATTTTACATGTTATGCCTTAGTCTATTTTTTACATATTATGCTTATATATTAGTTCTTATGTTTGTTTTGTACATTATGTTATGTGTTAATTTGTGCATTTTATTCATGTTAGTATCATGTTTGTCATGTTTGTTTTATATCGTAAAATGCATATCGATATTGTGGTTTCATTCATCAGTTTTAATATCACGTGTCATATCATGTTTCCATGTTTAATTTGTATGTCATGTTTGTAAGTTTACATGATTTTTTTAATCCTCTTTGCGTTTTAGGCTCATATGATAGTATGACATTGTTTGTTGATGTTAGTGTCCTTTTTAATATATGCATATTTGGAGTCATATGATAAAGTGTCAAGTGCTAGTTTTTTTACGCTAGTATGTTGCTTTAATTTATTAGTTTATCATCCTAGTCAATTATGTCATGCATGTTTTGCATCAGTGCTTTCTTGATGTGTTTAAGCATGTTAGGATTAATTAATTGAGTATTGAAAGTATGTTTTTTATTCATGCCATGTTTTTATTATCATGATCTGCCATGTTGCATTGTTCTTGTTCGTGTATTTTGCATTTGAGTATTATTATATTTATGTTTTTAGTTCCTTGTCTTTGTAAATATTTGTTTATAAAGGTTTTAAGTTGCATTTAGGACATATTATTGTCAATGCGTTGCCCTTTTATCCGAGCATAAACAGGGCCAATATCAGGCATAGTGATGGTGGTTGGGCGTTTACTCTCGGATAACGGGGCCTTTAAAATTTATTCGCACTTATTACCAAATTTTAATTTAATCGTCACTTTAATCCGGAAAGTTTAATATTAATAAAGCGGTAATTATTAAAGTACCGATTTTGGGCGGTGTGGGGGTGCTAATCCTTTCCTATCCGTAACCGACTCCCGAACCCAACAATTTTTAAATCTCTGGTTTTATGGTGTCCGACCTACCTAAGTGGCCGGTGGCGACTCCATTTTAATAAATAAACTACGATTTTTTTAAAACCCCACGGAAGATATTGAAGACATTTTCGAAACAAAATAATAAAATAAAAAAACTCATTTTTTAGCGAGAGGGACATCGCTACAGATGGCGACTCCGCTGGGGACCAATTTTTGTTCAAGAACAAAATGTGAGTCGAGATTTTTTAAATAATTACCGCTTTATTAATATTATAAATTCCATATTAAAGGGACTATTAAATTAATATTTGGTTGTAATTGTGCGTTTGTTTTAACGCATTTAAAATTTGGCATATAAACCTGTCCTTTTAAGTGGGGGGAAAACGCTAATGCTTTCGTGGAGATATCATTCTCTCGTGTAGGCCCAGCAAGTACCTTCGGGGCTCGAGTACCTTATGCTTTCGTAAGGATATCGTTCCTTCGTGCAGGCATAAGCAATGGGTCCCCCCTGAATTAAACCCGGTTGAAAGGAGCCTATAATAGGTGATGACCGGGGGCCTTGCTACTCTTAGTAGGTGACAACAAGGACAGTTCGGGTACCTCCTAGAACCAAAACTGCATGTAAAGAACACATAGAAACCCACCCTGTTAGAGCCATGTGGATAACCTAGGTGTCTTAGACGGGATGTAAATAGGGTTGCTTTGTTTGTTTATCACATTTAATTTGCCCTTTTATTATGTATTTATTGTTTTTGTCCGGTACTGACTTGTTTTTTTTTTGTTTTGTTTTTGCATATCATCGCATTCAATTACATAGGGCATTGATTCCCGAGTGGTTTCTCCCATAATAGAAGATTGTTCATGATGTACTAAAGGTTCTTTGACCTGAAGGAAGGGGGTCCAGTTCCAAAGACAGCAGAAGAAGGATCGTTCAAGGACTCCAGAACAGATTCGGTAAGCAGTAACAGTTCTGGTAACAAGCAAGATGAAATACAATAACTAAAGAAGAAAATGGCCGAGATGATGGACCAAATGAATGCTATGACGAAAGGCAAGTAGCCTGTCGAACTCAGAAAATAATCGATCAAGGAACAGACGTGGAACATAATGGTCAGAATGTCAAGACAGACAACATCGTTAAATATGGCAAATCGAATCCCTTTGTGATCAATCTAAAGAAACAGACAAGCGGCATATTTGGGGTACATACCAAGGGAACAAAGGCAAGACTAGGGGAAGATCGAGAATCCAATGACATTGGAAGACATTACCCTATACCCATGAGATACACTGAGCTACTTCCGTTGCTTATCGAACGGAGCCTTATCGTACCGGTGAAGTCGGTACCAAAGAGACCCCCTTATCCGAAGGGTTACAACGGTCGTGTCTGGTGCAGCTACCACATAGACGATTCGAGTCATCACACGGAGAATTGTAGAGCCCTGAAGGACAGAGTTCAAGATCTTATCAGAATGGGAGTTTTGGGTTTCGAAGACGGACAACCCCGATTCTACAGCAAACCAGCCGTTGCCAGAGAGGCAAAGTCGAAGGAGGGTCAACACCCAGCCCAAGGTTTCGGTAACACAAAAGTGGCTCACTCAAACGAGATAAATTCAGGAGTCAAGAATAAAAGCGTCTCAGAAGATGAACTTGCACGCAAGTAAGGCCAGCTCGAGCATGAGAGACACGATCTGAGCATGAAATTGAAGAGCATACAAGACGAGTACCAGAAGCTGCACTTTGAATTCAAGAATGCCGGTCTGGATGACACCTCTGAAGAATGGGTTAATGGCATGATTCAGCTGAAGAACGATTTGGAACGTTGGAAGCAGAAATGCAAGAATAGTAAGAATAAAGTCAGATCATTGTCACAGAAGCTAAAAGGAGCTGAGAGCCAACGCAACGTTCTCCAAAGTGAGTGGGAAAGCAGTCTGGCCATGGATGATATCCTGAAATCAAGTCTGCAGTAGGAAAGAGAGGAATCACAAGCCTTTCAAATGGAAAATGCAGCACTCAAAGAACAGATAACGAGGCTCAAGACTTCTTTATGTACCAGCAAGATTCGTGCTGAGGCAATGACCGTCAAGCTACAAAAGGCCGAGCAGACAATACAATAGAAAGATCAAGACATGAAGATCGTTATGACTCAAGCCTGACAAGTAGCTCAACAGGTAGCAGACTTAGCTGATGTAGTAGCGCGATAAGCCAGAATATGGATCCAGCGTTGGACCGCGAAGGAAAGCTGACATGACTATTGAATGAGGTCAAGAAATTAGGTGCTAGGGCTCACCGCTATCTGTAAACCCCTAATACCGGATGTAATGAAACCTTTTGGTCTGAATGAAAGATGTCCTATAGGGACCAATCACTAGCGGAATCGATGCCTTATTGCATTCATGAATTGCATTTGCATCACATCCTTTGTATTGTTTAATAGTTTTATCATCGCATGTCACTTCATCATTTAATACTTGGGGTTCGATGGCAGAATTAGTTGGAAAATAGAATGAACTAGAGAGTCGAGGCTTGACCAGCTCGAAGAAAGAATCGAGAAAGAGCTGAAGAAGAGAGAAAAAATAAGTGTTTTCAATATGAGGGAACTCTGCCTAGTCCCTGATTTGGTCATTCCTCCAGATTTCAAGATTCCCAGATTTACGCAGTATGACAGAACTAGCTGCCTGAAGATTCACTTGACCATGTTTGTAGAAAAATAGAGGGATACATGAAGAATGAAGAGTTATTGATCCACTACTTCCACAATAGCCTGACGGGACCTACAGCAGTGTGGTATAACTGTTTGAACAGAAACCAAGTTAGGTCATGGGGTGTCCCTGCTAATGCCTTATTGAGTCAATACAGATATGCTTTAGATTTAGCGCCCTGTCATCAGTTTCTTCAAAATGAGAAAATGAGACCAAATGAAAGCATCAGGGAATATGCACTAAGGTGACGATGTTTGGCGACCCAAGTCCAGCCTCCTATAGCGGATGAAGAGTTGACTTCCCTGTTCCATGTGACGCTTCCCTCTCCTTTCTTCGATGTGATGTTGGAGAAATCGAGAAACATGTTCGAAGATTTCATGACGATTGAAGAGAGGATAGAATACGCAATCAAAGAAGGAAAATTAGGGTCTAAGTCCAAGGACCGAATCGAAGATAAGATAGATAAAGACGGAGAGGTAAATGAGTGTCATCACTAGGGTTCGCGTGGCCGTAAAAGAAGAAGACAGACAGACACCTCGGGGTCATCAAGGAAAATTCCTCGGATGAGTGCAAATTTGGAAGTGTTCGGAACATCTATCTCAGACATATGGCCTCATTTGGTAGGGGGTCACTATCTTGCTCCTAGACCGATGAAGATTGCACCTGATCCGTCTGCCCATAGTTTTGACTCGAGTAGCACATGCGAATTCCATATGAGGGCACTGGCGCATCCCACTAGAAAATGTAGACCTTTATTGGAGGAGATCAAGAAGCTGATCAATGATGGGACCCTGATACAAGAGCTGATCCAATAGTGGAGGACCAAAGATAAGGGAAAAGTCTGCATAGTGCTGAGGAAGTCAGAGATGTCTCTACATTAAAAGACTTTCTTGAAATAATACAAGGAATCAACTTTACTACCTGTGGCCCACATGTGGTAAAGATCTTTTGTGAAGGGGCATGTTTGCTGATTTTTATTCCAATGAAGAGCATATTTCGCTTAACATACAATGTTCTTGAAAGCACATAGTTGTATATTATCTCGCCGTTGTAGGATACTGAATATCAATTGCAAGATGTTACATTAGATGGATGTTGTGACAACGATGAGGTGTGATCTTCCCTACCAGACTCTGGTCAGCAAAGCAAGATTAATACTCTTTCGATGATGTTCAAGGACAAAAAAGGTCCGAATGTCAACCATGTAGAATTGCTTGAAATTGAAACTCTAGGCATAATCTTCTAGGTAGTAAAGAATTAAAAAAATAATTAAAAAGGAAAGAATTGAGGGAAAAAAAGAAGAGAAAAAAGGGAAGAAAAGAAAGAAAGAAAAAAGAAAGAAAGAGAAAAGAATAATAAAAAACACTCATATGTTCGAAACCTGGTACTAGGCTTGTTCGGATAAGAGTGTGGGAATTTTGGGGCACTCCGCTGAAGCGATAAGGTGGCAATACACCATCCAATTCAAGAAACCTTAGCTTCATGAGTGATGGTAATATTTTCAAATCATGACTATATTGAATAACTTGGGGCAATGTTGTTTGCTCCATCGTTGTCCTCAAGACAAAGGATTGTGACGAATTAATTTCCTCAAATAATGATAAAAAAGGATAAAAAAAGAGAGAGAGAAAAAAAAGAGAAAAAAGAAGAAAAGAAAAAAAAGAGAAAATGAAGAAAAAGGGGAAAAAGAAAAAGAGGAGAAAGGAAGAGAAAAGAAAAAAAAGAAAATAAATGATAGCATAGGTAAAATTAAAACTCGCACCACCTAGAACTCTATTCTTAGAGTAATATTTCTGTGCTCGAGTGGTCATACAAGCCCACCCTTTTTGGGGGCGGAGCAGATAATGAGAATTGAGAAAGAGTAGTATTCTGCAGCAACACGGTAATCATGAGGATGAACCGAGTCATCTAGGAAGATTTCACAGCCTTGAATTACTGAATGGTTGAATCTAAGACGCTCCTGCACTTGATATCTAGAGCTCCTATTCTGTGATTTCAAGATCCTGTATGATAATCTAAATGATACCCTTTAGTGGAATGCCAATCAACAAAGCAACAAAGATTTCCATGTATTACTTTAGAGATAAGATCCAGAACACAAGGTTGCGGATATTATTGGAGCACCTAACCAGAAACGACCCTACAATGTATAGGATGAAGATGATGACAAGAGCATATGTGTCAGACAGCTCAAGAACAAGAAGCGGGTTTCAGCCATGATGCCTTGGTTGGTTCAAGAAAATGAAGGACGAACCAGGACGAGAATGAGATTACAAAATACGGGGGACGGTAAGAGGTAAACATTGAGTCTCCAAAGAATTAAAGCATAGGGATCGATAAATGGTTCCCATCAAGAGGCAACAAGAAGATTGAGATTAAGTTCAGAACATAGAAACATTTTGTTCACCCTGATGACGAAATTAACAAATACTCAGAATATTGGGTCAAAGGAGTTGGAAGGTAGCCGAGCTCATGATCGAGTGGGGGCAATGTAGAACAGGAAGAATGGTAAGAATCTCTGCACACGCATGATATAAAGTTTGCTTGAGAAGCAGGCAGAGACCCCGAAGAAGAAAGGCAAGTGCTCGTGCAAAAGAACAAGAGCGGGTACTCATTTAACAAAAATTGATAGAAATGAAGATCAAAACTGAGCATACTGCAAAAAAGAAAGGAAACAGAGAAATCTGAAGAATGACTTTTCAGGGCATAGGATTTTGAAACATGTCTAAAGATAAAAAGATAAAAGATAGAAGAAAAAATAGAGAAAAATGAAAGAAAAAGAAGAAAAAGAAAGCACGACATTGCATGCATCATATAGATAGAGGCATGTCAATTTTTACTTGTTTTTAGACAGGTATTGGAAGAATTGTCAAAGAATTTGCAGCCATAGCAGCGTGAGGCCCAGATGTTAAATTCTTCGGGTAATCGGTAAGTCCTTCGGGCACGGTGTTAAGTCCTTCAGGCCACCAGTAAGTCTTTCGAGCATGGTGATAAGTCCTTCAGGCCATCAATAAGTCCTTTGGGCATGACGCGGCGGCCTTAGTAGCGTAAGTCCAAAAGTATTAATAGCCTTGTAAAAAAAAGAGAAAAAAAAGGATAGAAAAAAGAGAGAAAAGAAAAGGAAGAAAAAAGAGAAAAAGAAAAAGGAAAAAAAACAGAAAAAGAGGGAAAAAAGAAATAAAAAAGAGAAAAAAGAGAAAAGAAAGATCGAAGACAAAGGTTACATAAAGGAGGAGCATACGTTTTCGAGCCCCCAGTGAAAGGCTCCATATAGGAAGAGCCCTAACTATAGAATCTCAAAGAAGAACCAAAGGCGAAGAAGTTCTATATAGGAAGAACTTACGAGCCTGAAGATCCGGCCGAGGAAAAGAGGAGAGTTCCAGAAGAACACGTCATTCTGAAGCCACAAACAGGAAAGTTGGATAAAAATGAGTGCATTTTGGTTTTTCTTTGTTCTCGTTTCACAAGAACAAGCAAAGAGGGGCAACTGTAATCACTCATTTTTATCCGGTTTGTAAATACAGTGTTAATATATTAGTGTAATTATTAATATGTTATTAGGGCATGTACACTTAGGTTATATTACGTGTTTATATTATGTATTATCAATGTATGAAATATGTGTGATATACGTGAGTAATGTATGTACGTTTATATTAATTAGACGTGTGTATAGATGGGCATGCTTGCATGTACTATGTTTGAATGTTTGTGATTGCATGTACGTATATCGTATGTGCGTATGTATATGTATGTATTTTATCATTATTATTATTATTATTATTAGTATTAGTATTATGTACTATGAACAAATCTGGAAATACAAACTCAAACCATGCATTTAATTAACAGTCCAAGTACACATGATGTTACAAAAACCCAAAAAATATAACATGGTTTACAAGGCCTATTTGGCCCAAAACCCTGAGCCCTATCAGACATATAACCCTAATTATTTTGGGTATTTTTACGTAGCTGATCCAGAACTGTTGGATCAAGCGTTGATCCAACGGTCGTGATTAAAGGGAGATACCCATCCAAATGCCGCGTGAAGGCCAAGCTTGGGCCTACCAGCTTCCCACGCGCACGTGTGTCACGTGCGCAAGACTCCTCGGGTTCCCTAGAGGCCACGTGTCATCATCTCGCAAGATTTCCCACCCCAAGATCAGATCATGGCCCTCCATACAACAAAGCATCCCAGCTGTTGGATCAGATCTGATCCAACGACCAGAAACAAGTCTGACCGGATGACATCTCCACCATGCCACCGTACAGCTCTCCCTCAACCACCAGACATGGCAAACATCACAAAAAGGATGGGTGTCAGAGACCAAATCAAAAAAATTACATTATATTTTTCTACCAACCAGATCAGAGCAGGATATATGTAAATGAACCAAAATGTGTAAAAAACAAGTTATCAGTTTGAAAAAAAAGGAAATTTCCAGCGGTAAACTTATTGTCTTTCTTTCTTACATACATGCATGTAAAAAATAAAAAAAAAACAAAGAGAAGGCTTTTCACCTAAGTGGCTCGGCTTCCTCTATGGTAATAATCTCCTCCATGAGTGAACCGAAGTAGGATCCGGTGTTCAAAAGAGAGAGGTTTTATTGTGGGTTTCGAAACAAAGGTTTACAGTTTAAAAAGAGGGTTTCCAAAGTATTTTTTAGGGTTTTATAGTTGATTTTGGTTGTTGAAGCTCTGGTCAGGGAAGGCTTGAGGCGGTCGTTACGGCCGAGCCTCGCCTGAGACCGGTTGGGCATGGCGTTGCAAGGCAAGGTTTTGGTTTCGAGGGTTAGCCGTTCTGGAAATCAAAGGGAAAGTGAGATCTTTCTCTCTCGAGGGTAAAAAAATGACAAAGAGGGGGAATGGGAGCCGGTCAAATGGTTTTATAGAAAAAAAAGAAAAAAACTTTTGGTTTAATTGCTCATTAAGGACTTCTGTCCTTAGCGTCTTTTCATTCCGGGCGTGCCCCTTGGGTTATTTGCAACCAAAGTCCCCCTTGGCTATTAAGATTGTTCAATTCCCCCCCTAAAATCGACCAGAGCAGTTTCAAAGTGGTAAAATCTCCCCTTTAGTCCTTCCGCGTTTTGGTTTTATGCATTTCAAGCTTGCCCCTTGGTAATATTGCACGATGAGTCCTTTCCAATTTGTTTCATTTTTTAATTAAGTCCTCAAATAGGCCTTTTGATTATTTAATTTTGGCTTCCAGATTTTGTTTTTATTTTATTTCGACCCTTCTGATGCTTTAAATGCTTATGCCTTTAGTCTTTATCTTATTTAATTGTTCTTTCTAGCATGTTCATGTTGCTTATTTTATTTACATATGTTTCGCTTATTTGATATTTACTTTTATTTTCTTGAGGTATGGTATCATGTTTATATTTTAATTTGCTTGATTATTATGTATGTCCATTTTACATGTTATGCCTTAGTCTATTTTTTACATATTATGCTTATATGTTAGTTCTTATGTTTGTTTTGTACATTATGTTATGTGTTAATTTGTGCATTTTATTCATGTTAGTATCATGTTTGTTTTATGTCGAAAAATGCATATCGATATTGTGGTTTCATTCATCAGTTTTAATATCACGTATGATATCATGTTTCCATGTTCAATTTGTATGTTATGCTTGTAAGTTTACATGATTTTTTTAATCCTCTTTTTATTTTAGGCTCATATGTTAGTGTGACATTGTTTGTTGATGTTAGTGTCCTTTTTAATATATGCATATTTGGAGTCATATGATAAAGTGTCAAGTGCTAGTTTTTTTACGGTAATATGTTGCTTTAATTTATTAGTTTATCATCCTAGTCAATTATGTCATGCATATTTTGCATCGGTGTTTTCTTGATGTGTTTAAGCAAGTTAGGATTAATTAATTTAGTATTGCAAGTATGTTTTTTATTCATGCCATGTTTTTATTATCATGATATGCCATGTTGCATTGTTCTTGTTCGTGCATTTTGCATTTGAGTATTATTATATTTATGTTTTTAGTTCCTTGTCTTTGTAAATATTTATTTATAAAGGTTTTAAGTTGCATTTCGGACATATTATTGTCAATGCGGTGCCCTTTTATCCGAGCGTAAACAGGGCCAGTATCAGGCGTAGTGATGGTGGTTGGGCGTTTACTCTCGGATAACGGGGCCTTTAAAATTTACTCGCACTTATAACCAAATTTTAATTTAATCGCCACTTTAATCTGAAAAGTTTAATATTAATAAAGCGGTAATTATTAAAGTACCAATTTTGGGTGGTGTAGGGGTGCTAATCCATCCCCATCCGTAATCGACTCCCTAACCCAACAAATTTTAAATATCTGGTTTTATGGTGTCCGACCTATCTAAGTGGCCGGTGGCGACTCCATTTTCATAAATAAACTACGGTTTTTTTAAAACCCCACGGAAGATATTGAAGACATTTTTGAAACAAAACAATAAAATAAAAAACTCATTTTTTAGCGAGAGGGACATCGCTACATCTTGCAACTTGGAAATGGTGGCTTGAAGTTTAGGGTCTTGTTTTTGCAATGCTTGAATTATCGATATGATGGTAGATTGAACTTGAAGTTCAGCTACGAAACAATAATGCTTCCGAAGATGAAAATGAGCATTGATAGCTTGAGGAGCAACAATATAAGGACTTTGCAATGAGTCGATGCACTAATCAACACATTAAATTGAATGATGAATAACATTGCTTACCAGGCAGAGGTTTGTGGCTGAGTGCATCATCTACAACATTAGCTTTGCCTGGATGGTATTCAATAACAAGATCGTAGTCCTTGAAGAGCTCCATCCATCTCTATTTTTGAAGATTTAACTCCTTCTGAGTCAAGAGATACTTGAGACTTTTATGATCAGTAAAGAGGTAACATTTCTCTTCATAGAGATAATGCCTCAAAATTTTTAATGCAAAGATAACTTAGCCAACTCTAGATCAAGGGTGGGGTAATTAATTTCATGTGGCTTTAGTTGTCTGGAAGCATAAGTAATGACATTGCCTTCTTGCATCAGTATGCATCCTAACCCGAGATGCAAAGCATCACTATAGACAATGTAATCCTTTCTAGATTTAGGTTGGGTTAGAATCGGTGCATGAGTCAAAACTTGTCTCAATTGATCGAAGCTTTTTTGTTGTTCCTTGGTCCAAACAAACGGAGCTTCTTTCCTTAACATCTTATTCAATGGAGCTGCTAACATAGAAAATCCTTTGACGAATCTTCTATAATAGCCAGGAAGACCAAGGAAACTTCTCACTTTACCAATATTCTTCGGTGGATGCCAGTCAAGAATGGCTTGAATCTTTTTTGGGTCTACCTGGATGCCCGAAGCTGATACAATGTGCCCAAGGAAGGCAACTCCGGTGAGCCATAACTCACACTTAGAAAACTTGGCATATAATTGTTTCTCTCGAAGAGTTTGAAGCACAATGTGAAGGTGTTCTCGATGTTCAGCAGGGTTCTTGGAGTAGATTAAGATATCATCAATAAACACCACCACGAACTTATCGAGGTAAGATTGAGAAACCCGATTCATTAGGTCCATAAAAGTTGTCGATGCATTGGTTAGCCCAAATGGCATCACCAAGAATTCATAGTGACCGTATATCATACGGAAAGCAGTTTTACACATATCACACTCTTTATCTCTCATTTGGTGATATCCAGACCTCAAATCGATCATAAAAAACATCGTGGCATCTTTAAGCTGATAGGATAGGTCATCAATCCTTGGCAATGGATATTTGTTCTTGATGGTCACCTTGTTCAACTGCTGGTAATCGATGCACAGCCTTATGAAACCATCATTCTTCTTCACAAAGAGAACCAGAGCTCCCGAAGGTGAGGAACTTGGTTGAATAAAGCCTTTATCAAGCAAGTCTTAAATCTGGCCTTTCAATTCCTTCAGCTCAACGGCTACCATTTGATAGGGTGCAATAGAAACTAGCACAGTTCCTGGTTGCACTTCAATACTGAAATCAACTTCACGGGTTGGTGGTAAGCTCAGAAGTTCATCGGGGAAGACATCAAGAAATTCACACACAATATCAATACCTTGTAATCGAGGTTCATCTTTGGCTTCCAGTGTCAAAGCATACAAGGGAGGATTTCTCAAACTCATCAACACGATGCTCTCCTTGCCAAGGCCTTGGAGATACAATTTCCTCTTACTACAATCTACCCACGCTTGATGCTTATTGAGCCAGTCTAAACCCAATATAACATCAAACTCATAGATCGATAAAGCCATAAGATTGGCTACAAAAGGAATCCCTTGAATCACTAAGGGACAATTCTTACATACAAGGCTTATGGTGACACAATCACCTAGTGGATTGGTTACGGTGACCCTTGGTGCTATGGGCTTAGAAGATACCCTGTGTTTCTTAACTAGAATTATACTTATGAAAGAATGAGTAGAACCGAGGTCAATCAATGCATATAAAGAATGGGAGTATAGTTCAATGATACATACGATGACATCGGGCTCATTTTCCTCCTCCCTGTTCTTTACATGATACATCTGAGCATGAGCATTGGATTCTTGCTTACTCGGTGTCTTGTCAGAACCACTAGGTCTCCATGTAGCTCCCCATGAACCTTGCCTTCACACCTTACCTCATAAGGAATGAGTAAGGGTTGCATTACTTGTCAGTGCAGCAGTAGACTTCGTGTCACCAAGAGGACAATCACAGATGAAATGACCTTGTTCTCCATAATAGAAGCATGCTCCGATTTGCTTACGACACTAACCTGTTGGATATCATTTTTGGCAGTAGTTGCAAACTAGATTATGTGAACTTCGGTTGGAGCCTCCAGTGCTTTCAACTAAGGCGGACTTGACAGAAGATTGCGTTATGGTCTAAGGTCTCTCGATAATACCAATACGGGAAGGTTGAGGGTAAGCATTCTACTTAGGGCCTTGATATTTGCCCTTCTTGTTCCACTTGGGAGGCCAAGAATAATCTCTAAATCTCTTCTCAAACTTGGTAGATCCACCCGATCTTTGAGCCCTCTGTGCAGCTTTAGTGGCATTAACTCGATTCATAAGGTCCTAAAAGTTAGTGATGCCCAAGGCACTAAACATAGGGCATAGCTCGTTGCTAAGCCCGATAATGAACATCCTGCACTTTTCTTTCTTTTTCTTAATGTATTCTGTACCATATCAGCAATACTTGCAAAAGTCATGGATGTATTGCTCGATGGGTCGGCTGCCTTGCTTTAGATGGAGGAAGATGTTGCACCTTTCTGCAAGATAGTACTCGCTAATGTACTTATTTTAGAATTCTTGAAGAAAGAACTCCCAAGAGATGGTCTCTTCAGGAACAATGAGTATAGAGGTCTTCCACCAATGGAGTGCTTCATCCACTAACAGTGCCAGAGAGCACTCCAGCTTATGCTCATCAAAACACTATAATTGTTTATTTAGGATTCTCAATGTATTATCTAGCCAGTATTCCATAGTCTCAGGATTGTCATCATCCTGGCTAATGAAAGTATAGGCCTGAAGTGATGCTAGCTTATCGATAGGGGCCCGAGCATACTGGACAACAGGCTAAGTCAGTTGCACAGTTTGTTCAGCTCTCATTGAGGCCATAAATTGTTTGAACATGTTGGCCATGTTCTAGTAACACTCGGCCTGAGCATTGGGCAACTCCAGCTCAACGTTCTGAGGTGGGGGATTAGATTGACTCGGTGGGTCTACCCCCTTATTTCTTCACCGTGTGTCGAGGAGCCGGTAGCGGGCTCATCTATGTGAGCTTCGTTAGTTCCAGACACATTTATAACATAAAGAGATCGGATTAGTCGACAAGTCACAATATACACAATATACAACTCCTAGGTGTAAAAATAACTCAATAACAATGCAATAGGCTTCGGTTTAGTCCTATAATCGACTAAACTCTAGCTCTGATACCACAAATGTAACACCCCTTCCTGGCCTAGTCGAGAACCGGGTCGAAGCGTGCTACCGGTGTTGTACGGTGATCAATGCGATAAAATTTTAATAATGGATAACACTTAATCCATATTATGACTTTCAAACATTTCCTAATATCGACATTAGCTCAATTTATCCCCTTTAAAACAATGTCTAATCTTTTAGGACCAATTTCTATCTTTTACAAGTTTTAAAGGGTAAACTATAAATCTGATAAATTAGAAATCCTTTCTTGTAATTAACTATACAATAATGAAATTCAATATATAACAGTAAGCTTGAAATTTTTCGTGGTATTCTGATAACCATTACCTATCCAATTAGACCATACAACGTTTAGTGACCAATATGCCAATAATGCAAGACTGTAGTCTAAGTCTTTTAATAGAATTAACTACCACTGTATCGATATACCTTGGGGCCGTACCGATACGAGTATACATGATTTAGAACCCATTGAATCTGTCAAGTCCCATTTCGATACAGTTGGGATTGTATCGATACGGGTTGACCAACTTTGTCTTGCTAATTATGGTCTTATAACTGTAATAACGGTCATGCCACATCGATACACTTTAGACCTGTATCGAAACAATATGGTTAACTCATGCTTTCTCAAGACAAATATGCAAGGCCGTATCGATACAGCTGGACCTGTATCAGTACACCCTGCACTGTAATGTCAAATTTTATCTGGTTTTTAGTCCATTTAACCTAGCAATCAATGTCCAAATGCAATGAAACTTTACCGACAGTATTTCCATGCTATAATCTACTTGCATGAAAAATTTTAGGGTTATTCGAATCCATTTGCCAAGTTTTCACCTTTAGGAGTCAACTATTCATTTTTAGTCACTTTAAGCATCACTTAAAAGTCATTTTAGGACCATTTAGCCCCATACAAAGCATAGGCAATACATACACATCCAAGGTGACATGGGTGACTAGTTTAGCTACTTTGCCACCATTCTAGGAGTTTATAAGGACAAAGTACTTTACTCTAGCTTGCTTGTGACTTGTTAATCTCCTAACTTCCTCGATCTCAATCTAACAAATAGGTCAACCTGAAATGCATGAGATGAAATGCATTAGGCATAATTTGCCTAGTGAGGTAGCCACAACTGAAACACTTTA
Organism: Hibiscus mutabilis; assembly: GCA_019671005.1. Classification (NCBI taxonomy): domain Eukaryota; kingdom Viridiplantae; phylum Streptophyta; class Magnoliopsida; order Malvales; family Malvaceae; genus Hibiscus; species Hibiscus mutabilis. The sequence goes on along the minus strand of CM033721.1, from coordinate 51,284,142 downwards.
ACAATGAAATGCATTCCAAATCATATCTTAACAATAACAATGCAATGAATCAATAGTAGCAATACAATGATCATGTTCAATAGAATTGATTCCATAATTCAACAATAACCCTTGGATCGATTCGAAATAGTGGATACATGAATTCTTATGTCTCGCCAAATCAATGAATGGTCTAGTCCCTCCGCCTCGGCAATATGACCAACGTCACAATACATCCCTCCGCCTCACCAAATCAATGTAGGTCATAGCCCAAGGATCGTAGTCCACTCGTACACTGAGCTCATGAATTCTATGTCATGCCAATTGTATCCAAAGTCCTTTCGAATCCAAGGTCATGTGACAATATCAATGATTGGTGTTCAATAGCAATGACAATACTCAATATATTCATTGATTTTATCAATAAGCAATGTTTCAATATCAATGTCCTATAATAATATCAATGAAATTAGCAATATTACTATTATCTCAATGATGATATCAATAGCTGATGATTCATTTGCAATGTTTCAATGACAATAACAATGTCGGCATCAATAATCTATGACAATGGCAATAACAATGGCAATGCCAATGCCAATGCTCTATAATCAATGTCCTATATTTCCAAGATTCGATGATGATGAAAATGTTAATGACATTAACAATACTCAATAACAATTACGATATCTATGTTCGATGTTCATTAGCAATGACGATAGCAATGACAATGCTCAATACTTGATGCGATAACTTACCGATGCTTACCATAATATTCGCTAAGCGGTTCGATGCAATAATCCTTAGCGATGAGGTTAGCAATGACAATTTCATTAACAACAAAATTAGGAAAGGCATCTAGCCTAATCCCGAGACTCCAACTATACTCACCTTTATAATCTAAAGCTTCTACGGCTCTCCAATACCAATCCCCTTGTTCCTAGCTTTTGGTGAAGATGATGGGTGCTCTCTTTCAATTTCTTGAGCTTGGTAAACAATAAGATTGTGTTAGAATCAATATTATGATATCAAAGTTAGTATAACGATATCAAAATCAATATCTAAACTCAATATAGACAATATCTATAAATTATCCATGGATAGCAAAAACCTAGCTTGAGATCACTCTCAAATCCTCCATGGATTTCAACAATTGTTTAGGGGATTAAACTTACCCGATTGGTAGGAATGTTTTGATAACAATAAACCGAAGAAAAACTAAGCTTGAGCTTAGGCTCTAATGGAGGTGTGAGCTTAGATGAAGATGATGACCAAGGAGGTGCTTGCTTCTTTAGGAAGTCGGGTAAGATTTCCACTCTTTCTTTCATTCTTTTAATTCCAATGAACCGATGGCTTTCCTTCATATGAAGGAAGCTCATCAACTTAGCCCACGTATGGGTGATTATAATTTGAGGAGGGGCTAATTGCAAGGTTAGTCCCTCAACTTTTAATACTCATTACTTTTGCCCCCAAACTTTCAATTTCTTTAATTTAGTAACTAGATAGGTTTTCAATACTTCCAATAAGGTCCTTAGACAATAATTCAACTCAATTAGAGTCCAATGTTGATACAATTGACCTTGCGATCAAGGTAAATACAATACTTGGACAATTTTGATATAGGGTTTTTGATCGTCGGAACCTAAATTCGACTAGACCGATTTTCACGGTGTTACACCATCACTAAAGAAACGAGGAACTACATGATAGAAACCCCTAAGCTTGGCCACCGGAGAACTTGTTAAAGTGGAGAAGTTGATGGGAAAAGAGAATCTCGTTGCTCCAATTGGACCACGCTTCTGTCTCGTTGTAGTGGGCTCGAAGCTAGGCCGAGGTTGCTAGAGAAGGACTCTCAACGAGTAATACACCAATGGAACCGGAACACCAAAGAAATTAGAGAGGGAGGAAAGCCTAAAATAATACATTGTGAGAGAAAGAGTAGAGAGGGAAGAGAGATGAGAGCAAAAGGCTGGAGGCCAGCCGCTAGCGGTAGCAGCGGCTGACGCCAAAGAAGGCTCAAGCATTTGGAGACTTTGAAATAGATGAGAGCGTTTTATGGTTTCTTTGATAATCTTTTTAGGGATTCTTTGATAACCGTTTAGACCTTAAACAAAGTTAGAAATGAGAATATGTTGTTTTTCTCATTTAAACGTTTTATTTTCTCTTATCTCTACTGTCATCAACAATGCCCAACTTCCTCTATTTTGCAACCAGTTGAATCACTATTGAGATGCTTGATTTTGATATAACTTAAATTAAAATGTTTTTGGACTTAAACTTATTTGAAAAAATATTTCAAAAGTCCATTAACTTGAAAAACATGTTTGACAGATTTTCAAATTGTTTTTGACATGTTTAAATGCTTTCAATATAGCTTAAGTGTCAAAAACAAGATTCACGTACTAGTACACCTTTGCTCCATACCGATACGCCATATTTATAAAAGAAAACCAAATTTCCAATAGCCATTATTCGTACCGATATGAACAAGCTTATACCGATATGCAAGGGCCCGTACTAATATTCAGTATCACGTACTGGTATGCCATACATTAATTGCTCATGGTAGCTCTTTCTTTTTAAGGTATGTGCCGATACCAAGACTTGCGTACGGATACCGAGATGCCCAGAAGTGCATTTAATATTGGAAATTAAGTTCTCAACAGCTCTAATCAACCCCTAACGGCTAGTAACGATCATAAAGTCATTAGAGGTTTTAAAAGACATCCTCAAGCGGCCATGTAATAACAAGAAACCAACTACCAACATTCAATGTTAGAGAAGTTGTTCTAGTGCTTAATTTTGTCATTTTTACTGTAGAACGCACTTTTGAGCTTAATTGTTATATTTGCTCAAGTGTTAGGTTTGGGGTGACAGCTTATTTTGCAAACACATTTGCCTTGTGATGTTTTCCTTGTTTGCTAAATTTGTATTCTCTTTAGAGGGTGTGTCTCAAAGCTTTAGGGTATAAGCTTTGAGGGTTTTTAAAGGTTATCTCCTTGAGCCTTGAAAAAGGAAAGACAAATTAGTGAATTTTTCGAAAATCCTTAGTGAGGAAGCTAAGGTAGTGGATGTAGACTCGGTTCAGAAGTCAAACCACTATAAATCCTTGTGCAAAATTTTTAATTTCCTATTCTTTCCACCAATTCACTTAGAGGCTAATTCACCCCCTCTTAGCATACTCAGTTGATTGTATTCAAGCCCAACAATCACATTTGAAACGATGACTTCAACATTGATAAAACCTATTAGCGTCTGATTATACCGAGTGTATAAAAAGTTTTATTGTTGTTGGCCTTTCATAAATTTTAGATAATCAAATGTAACAACTTGGATTTCAGAATTTGTTGGTCGGTTCACCCGAGCTATGGTCCTTGTATGTGGACCAAAGCGTTGAGCTCAATTAGTATATATAGGTGGACCTTGTTAGGTTAGTTCCTTTTCCTTAGGCTTGGCCTTGGCCTAAAGTGTGACGAGAAGAGATGAATGGGGGTTACAGGGTAATTTACCTCTTATTCAAAAGCAAAAGTTGGTTTTGCATTAAACCTCTACAAAAAGAGGGGAATATTGATATTACTCTTATTCCCTGTACCTTTTCCTACACTCTCTTCTTTTTCCTTACTTCAAACACAAAAGGAAAAGTTCAAACCTTTGTTTCTTAGAGTGAAATTCTCAGGATTTGGGTTAAGGGAGTTGGAATCTACATCAAAGGATCTATCAATCAAGGTAAGGATGGAAGGAAATGTTGGTGAGTGGAGAAAATGGGTTTTTTGTGGGGGTTGTGGTAGGTGAATGTAATGGAGGATTTAACTCCATTACTAGCTATAAAGTTATTCCTTTTTACGTCATTTAATCTTCTAGCAATGTAGTGGAAGAGGTTAGGGAAGCTTCCAAGGCTCAAGGGAGGAAGAAGGCTTGAGGACTTGGGCTAGGAGCTTCATTTGTTATTGTATGAGTAAGGTTAGTACACCTCTAACTCCTCTAGTTCATGCACATCCTAAGGATGATGCTTGTATGCTTGGTTTGGTGCTTATTGGTGTTTTGGTTGCATAAGACTTGGAAATAGCATAATCTGAATTTGGCGTTAAAATCATGTAAAAATGGTAGTAAACCACTTAAATTACTCCCATAATATGTATGATCATTTTGATAGCTCATATGTGAGTTTTGGGGGTTGTGGAAACCCTATTCGAGCTTTAAAACTAGAAATCTAGGCTCGAGTACCAGTACGGAATGAACTCGTAATGGTACACTGTGTTAAAATTGAAGAACATATGTAAGCTGTGAGGAGAATACCAGTACAAGCTTTAACTAGTACGGTATGGGGTTCAAGGCGTACCAGTACGTGTCGTCCTGTAATGGTACCCTCTGTTTTATTGAAATTCCAGTTAGCAAGTTTGGTACCAGTACGTGTGGGAGCGTATCGGTATCCAAAGGGGTGTTTTGATACTCGTGCTCGAGTACCAATATGAAGTGCCTCTTTGATTCCCTTCCATAGTGCCTGTGTATCGGTACGTTAAGGTTCGGTAAAGGTACCTAGTGTATCGTATCGATACGTGAGTTTGGGTATCGATACCAACTTGGTAATCTATCGGAAAAAGTTTTCTTTGAGTTTGAAGGGCTGATAACTCGAGGGTTATGATCTAATAGACTCCCACTAAGGTAAAATAAATTGTAAAACTGAGAAATTGAGAATTTACCCACATACTCAAGCGTAATGCATAACGGCCACTATTGAGATATTTGATTTTGATATAACTTAAATTAAAAATGTTTTTGGACTTAAACTAATTTGCAAAAATATTTTATAAGTCCATTAACTTAAAAAATATGTTTGAAAGTTTCTAAAAGGGTTTTTGACTTGTTCAAATGTTTTCAAAATAGCCCAAAAGTCAAAAATAGGCTTTGAGTACCAATATAGATTGTTGACGTACCGATACCCAGAAGAGCTCATACCAGTACGGTTGCCTATGTACCGATACGCCCCTTTGTCCCCAAGGTTTTTAACAAATTCAAGTAGCCAAATTGAGTATCGATACAGATTCAACTATACTGATACCTAGGGACCAATACCGATATGCATGTATCATGTACTGATATATAGTGTAAAAATGCCCAATGACTTTTTCTATTTAAACAGGTAACGATACTTTGACCTGTGTACAAATACACCCTACACCAGAACTGCAGTTAATGCTGGACTTAAAGTCCCCAACAGCTCTCATTAACCTCCAACGGCTAGTAACGACGACAAACTCCTTAGAGAGTTTGAAAGACCTCTTCAAGTAGCCATGGAACAATAAGAAACAACTTGCCTACATTCATGTATTGAGAAATCAAGTTTTGTACTTAAATTGTCTGTAACACCCCAATTCTAACTTAAAAGTATTGGAACCAAATTGCATAAGTTGATAGCTTAATTGAATTTAGAATTAAGCTAAATTGAATAGTCAAGGGCCTAATTGAAAGAATGAATGAAATAAGTGACCAAATTAGAATGACTACATTGAATTAAACAAGAAAGAAGAGGAATGAATGATAAACTTCATGGTTCTCTTATTTGCCCTTGACTAATTACATGATTAGTAACTAATTAAGGGATATTTTAGTAACTTCATAAATCCACTAATGTGGATAACCACATTGTCATCATCTTCTTCATTCATTTGGCCGAAAATTGAGAGAAAGAAAAGTGAGAGAGAAAGCTTGGAAATTCAACCATTGAAGAAGAAATTAAGCTTGCATGTGTAGTGAAATTTTCATTGAAATTAACAAAAGAAAATCTTGATATAAAGGTTATGCTTGAAAGCTTGACGAAAGAAAAATAATTGTTTCAAATACTTCATCTCATCCTATAATGACAAAATGCTTATATATTATTATCGTGGCCATTCTTTACATGTCCTATAAAGAAAAGAAAAACTTTTAGGATTAGACAAGTGTGGGTTCCTAAGGGAACTAGGGACATTGAAACTAGTGTTCAAGGATTCAAAGCACTTAGGATACCAAAAATCAAGTAAATGTCTCTTGTAGGTGTGTTGGAGCAATGATAATAAAAGCAATGATATGAAAATGCTCTAGTCACACAAGTGAAGAAGATGGGTAACCTCTAATTTTAATGCTTTTGATTTTAAATTATTTGGTTGCCTATTTTGTTGATAAATATTCATGCATTCTTTCCTATTTATCTTTATAAGTGCATGACATTTTATGATATTGTATGCAATGAGTAACATTGGTTCATTCATATGTTTGCATAAATTTTTAAAAGTCTTGGATAAATTGAATTTCATATGATTTTAATTTGATTTGATTTAATGGTGAAATTCAATCTCTTAAGTGTCGAAATTTAAACAAATCTTTAAAATGGAATGCTTTGATTAAGGGGGAGCTTTTCATTTAAAAAGAGTTATCTTACTCACCTTTGTTATTTTGTACTTACAATTGGTTTCAAACTTTTTTTGAATTATTTTTGATATAACAAAAATGGGGAGAGATATGTTTGAAAAATTAAATTTAAAAAAGAGCTTTAAATATTTTTCTAAAATATTCTCTTTTTCTAAAATTATTTTTCTAAGGGGGAGCTTTTTCATAAACAAATTTTAAGGTGTTTTGTTATATCAAAAAAGGGAGATTGTTGAGATAAATATTTTGATATAACAATTTAATAGAAAAATGCTTTTGGACTTATTCAAATATTGCAAAAATATTTCAAAAGTCCATTAACTTGAACAATATGATTGAAAGGTTTTCAAAGTGATTTTTATTTGAACAAATGCTTTAAAAATAGCCTAAGTGTCAAAATACTATGCCCGTACAGGTACCCTTTCCTCGGCACTGATACTCAGACATACATATCGGTACACCTTTTCTCCGTACTAATACGCCCATTGTTTCAGAAAAGAAAACCAAATTTTCAGTAGCCAATCTTCGTACCGGTACTGGCTATACTGTACCAATACACAAGGGCCCGTATCGATACTTAGTATCGCGTACCGATGTACCCTACATTAATTTCTTGTAACGACTCTTTCTTCTTAAGGTAAGTGCCGATAATGAGACCTGCGTACCGATATTGAGATGCCCAGAAGTGCATTAAATGTTGGAAATTAAGTCTCCAATGGCTAGTTTTCATCCCCAACGGCTACTTTTTATCCCTAATGGCTATAAATGACTAGTTTCTCATTCCACTCTATAAATACAAGTTAAGGACACTTGAAGAACATGAGAATATATACAATCTTCATGATCAAGAGAAATTAGCTTTCAAGTTTTATTTTCTCATTTCTCTTGCATATAGTGTATATAGAGTGTTTTAATTGTTTTTATTCTTTACACTCTTGTGAGCTTCAATCTTGTAAACATCCACCTTGTAAGGTTTTATTGTCTACAAAAAATTACATTGTAAAGGGAAAGGTTCTAGTTTAGCCTAAGGAAAAACTAGAGTGGTTCTATCTTAGCCAATACAAAGATAGTATTATAAAGGTTACCCCTTTAGCCTGTAAAAAGAAATAATTCATAGTAGTGAATTGGGAAATCCTTTGTGGTTTTCTAAGGTAGTGGATCTAGACCCAGTTGAGTAGTCAAACCACTCTAAAATCATCATGCAATATTGTCCACTATTTTTCGGTTTTAGCCAATTCATTCGAGAAGCAATTTCAACCCTCTTGGCAATTTGGTGGATAGATTTTGAGCCCAACAATTGGTATCAAAGCTTTGTCTCTACGTTGGATTAACATCCTAGAGCTGATCCTTGAAGTGCTCAACCTTTCTACATCAACCAGAGCTTAAGGTGCAATCCTTCGACAAGCCTCTTTACTTCAACGGTGCCTATTATTCTTATTGGAAGAAAAGGATGAAATTATTCTTCAAATCAAACGACTACCTCCTTTGGGATGTAGTGATGGAAGGGTCATTTATTCTGGTGAAGAGAGGAGAAGACTAACTCTTGGAGAAAGAAAGACAAGAATGGACCAATGAAGAACAGAAGAAGTTACAACTCAATGACAAAGCTATGCACATCTTGTTTTCTACTCTTGATCCCTAACAAGTATGCCAAGACATCTCCTTGCTTGAATGCCAAGGAGATATGGGATAAGCTCGAAGTTACTCATGAAGGTACAAAAGAATTAAAGGAGGCCAAGATTGGACTCCTCAATGTAAGCTATGAGAACTTCAAGATGGACCCAAAGGAAAACATCAAAGATATGTTTGAACGGTTCTCTGTAATAGTGAATGAGCTTAAAAGATTTAGAGAGATGATTCTAGAGGACAAGATTGTGAGGAAGTTGATCTATTCATTTCCTGATTCATGGGATTTCAAGAAGACTGCAATCATAGAAGCAAAGAACTTGAAGACACTCAAGCTTGATGAGCTAATGTGATATTTGCTAACCCATGAAATGATGATGTCAAAGGGGAAGAAGAAAGAAAAGGACATTGAAGAAATTAATGTTTCTCTTAAATCCTCCACAAGTTGACAAGAAGATTCAAGTAGAGAGGATAGTGAAGAAGAAGAGATAGCCAAACTCTTAAACAAATTCACCTGATTCATGAAGCATAAAAAGGAAGAACCAAGACATGAATCGATAATGAAGATGAGGGATCAAGTACGATTGTAAGAAGTCGGGACACGTCAAGTACGATTGTCCAAATATTATAAAGAAGGGATCAAGCCATAAGTAGAAGGCATTTGTGGCTACATAGAGTGATGAAGAGGACTCCACCAATAATGAGGTAGCCAACCTTTATCTCATGGCCATCAAAGAATATTCAAGGTTAACTTCTAATTCATCTACTTCAATTTCATATATATTTGATGAGTTACAAGGTGCATATGATGATTTGGTTTTAGAGTTTAAAAATCATATTTTGAAGAACAAGAAAAGAGTTTCAAATGTAAAAGTTCAAAATGATTTGATTTCTAGAACCAAAGATGAATTTGAAGCAAAACTCAATAAGTTTGAGAAAAGAATTTTGATTTAAAAATTTGCTTAAAAAAGTTCAAGAAGAACACCAACGAGAAATTAATGATCTTAAAAAGGAAAAAAGTTTTGATTTTCAAAGATTTTGAAAAGAAAATTGGAGAATGCTCCAAAATTAATTTTGTAAAATCAATTTTTTTATGTAAGACAATCTAGTTCCCCTAGATTTTTGAATGGGAAAAAGGTTAAAAATATTTGGGTCCCAAAAGGACTCATTTCTTCTAAATATAAGGATGCCATTGAAAAATGGAGCCCTAAGGGAACTAATTTTTTTTGGACTAATGCCATTGGATCCAAAGCAATTTTGATACCAAAAATTACTTGATTGTCTACTTGTTGGTGTGCTTGAGCATTGATGAGAAAAGTCAAATTTTAGAAGCTCTTGACACACAAGGGAGAAGGACACTTGAAGAAGGAGAGGATTAACATCCTATCATGGTTCAGGTGGTAAATTTAAGTTTCGTGCAATTTCTTGATCATGTCTAATTTTATTTAATCTTGTTTATGATCTAAGCATGTTTGTGTGACTCCATGTTATGCCTAATTGCATGTAGTTAAGGGGAGTCTCAATTGCATGAGTTCCATGTTTTTGGCCTTTTATGCTCACAAATGTGTTTTTGGCCTTAAACTTGGAATGTTTGGTTGAATCTTGGTGAAACCAATGTTTTAAATGTTATGTTTTGAGAAGCATATTGTTGTTATGAACTTAAAACCAAGTTGTAAGCCTTTTTTACGTTGGTTTTGCTACATTTTTCACCAGTTCATGCCTTTGGTATTGGTTCCGCCCATACTATATCGATACTATAATGCCCTGATTTTGGGCCTAGCGGTTTGTGGGCTAGTTAGACGGTCCGGTGTACTGGGTTAGAGATTCGAGTCTAATTCTGGATTGAATATTTTTATGCGAGGTAAAAATATGGAAAAATGTTTAAAAACCCTTATTTATTATATAATGATTTATGGCGAAATCAATTTTGTAAAATTCAATTAAGAAATGGGACATTTTGAACTAGTGACTAAAATGTAATTTTTGGCAGAACTGTTTTGTTAGTGACTATTTTGTAAAGAGTCAGAATTTTGAATCTTTAAGGAGCTATTTCTTTTTAATCAGCTATTTTCCTTAATTAGGCCATTTTAATAAATGTTTTTAATTAATTAATAATTAATGATGAAAAGGATTTTTGATAAAGAGTTTATTTGGTTAGAACATTTTCTTACGTAACTTCTTTTGACTCCAAACTTTCTCTCTATTTTCTCATCAGCCAAACTATCCTTTCTATTCCAAAATTTCCAGAGATTACTTCCTTTTCATCTCACTTTGATTCCTTAATGATTACGTTAGATTTCTACAATAAGCTTCATTGATTTTCTTGAGGATTTTAATCTAACCTTGCCAATTAAGGGAAAAGCAAGAGATTAGAGGTAATTTTCGTTCTCCTCCTCTAATCAAAGTTCTTTATTAAAATTCCCAAGTTCTCGACTCTTTAATTATGTTTTCTAATGAGGTTTTATGATTTAATTGAGAAATATGTTTAAATCAAGGTTTAATTGGTTGATTTATGTGATTTTCAAAATGGGTCTATTTTAAGGGTTAATGGATTGATTTCAATCATGATTTGGAGGTTTATTAATGTTATGTGAATGGTTTTAACATTAGAATCCCGAAGTCATGTGAATCTCTAATTGTTTAGGTTGCTAGATTTATGTTTTTGGGAAGTTGTTTGGGTTTAATGGTTGCTGGAGGTATAATGATGTTTTGAGTTTAATATTTGATGTTAATTGATGGATCAAAGTGTTAGGTTTTGGCTGGGTTAAGTTTGGAAAAGTAATCAATGTGGTTTTCGGTTGTTTCGGATATCCGATTATTAGCTTTTAGCAAATTAGTGTTGAAGAATGATTTGCTAGGATTTGGAATGTATTATGATGCATTAATCCTATGTTGTTATGTGGTTAAATATGGGAGAGTCGTCCAATAGCTAATGGTGAAGCTTTAGAGGGTTCAGACGCTTGAATTCGTGTTGGCGAATTGAGGTTTTGCGTGTCGGTGAGTGAGAACGTGGACTTTAACTTTGAAATTTTTAAAGGTGGTTTTGGGAACTTAGATATGAGCTTGAAATGCTTGTCTAAGTTCGGAAGTAATTATAAAGTAGTGTACTCTCTCGATCGTGTTTTTACGAAATGTTTTATGCACTTGGTTTTGATTACATGTTACCTGTTGTTAAAACATGTTTTGAGTATGTGATATACTATTTTTAATCATGAGATGATGAAGAATGCACATGGTAAGTGATCCTTGTAAGTATACATTTTATACTTGTGTTTAAAACATGAGTTGTTGTTTTGGAAAAATGGTTTAATGTTGATGCATATAAAAACTATGAGGTACATGGCTAATGTGAATTATATTGGCAAGTGATGCGGTTTAAAAATGTTATCGGATATATTTAGCCGGCTATAGGATTGAGTGCACTATAAATAAGTCGCCTTGGATGTCGAGGAGGTTGTGGTCCCGTCTCCATCCAAGTACCCGAATGGTCGAAGTGGTTATGGTCCCATCTCCCATTAGAGGGTTAAGAGTCTAACCGATGTTTGGGGTTGTAGTCCCCTAGGGGTTGTTGTCCCCATACTTTGCGTTGATGTCCCATGTTTTCTGCTTGAGATGGCTTGAAGTGTTGTGTGAACACTTTATTGAATTCGTGTATCCGATATGCTATTTTGGAAATGGAACTTGGTTAACAGTCACTTGTAAGCCAATATAACTGTTGATGTATCATGTGGAATTTTATGTTGTATAATGTGATCTATACATGTTTACTCTTTAAGCTTTGCGTATGGTTGTTATGCATGTGAAGGCTTAAATTGAGTGTTAGCAATGAGATTTTTTGTTAGTACATGATACATGTTGCATATGGTTTAATATGCTAGTTTTCAAATGTGTTAAGTGCATGGTTTTTATGGCATAATGGTTTAAACGATGTTTAAATGTTAATTGAAATGATGTTTCCAATGTAAATGGCAAAAAGGTTTTAAACGCATTGATGGTGTGTTGTTTTAGAGCACTCCTCACTAAGCCTTGTGTGCTTACACTCTCTTTGTCCATCAATGCAAAGAACTAAAGGTTTGAAGGCAGCGTGGGAGCAAAGGATTGAGAAAGACTTTGCTATGAAAGTATGTTTTCGAAATAGTCTATAGTTAATAAGGGCAATAGGGGTCCCGTTGTGTTTTGGGACGTGTTTTGGTTAAACTCCTTGTTTGAGCATGTTTTTGGTGTTGGTTAAAAGTTGTAAATGGCCTTTATATGATGGTTTTTTTATTTAAATAGCTTTTTGAGGTTTGAATGGTTGTTTGCATAGGAAACATTCCTCTAGAATGCCATTTTCATGAAGGTTTATTTTTTATGCTTGATTTGGTGATTGAAGTCTATAGATTCATGTTTTAAAAGGTTGTACTTATGCTAATGACATGTTAGAATGGTTTCGGATGAGTCCATGTATGTAAAAGTTGAGAAAAGTGCCATTACAGGCCCATATGTATCGAAACACGAGACTCTATTTTGATACGGGTAACCTTTTTTAGCCCAGGTGTTTCGATACACCAAAAGCCGTTTTTATACGGCATGCCTATTTTGGGCTTGGTGTTTTGATACGCAAGGGCGTATCGATACAGGTTGTGGGATTTTCAATCTAGAAAGCTTACTGGAGAAAACCGTATCGATAGGGGCACCCCTGTACCGGAACGCCTAGTCGTTTTGTTAGTTAAAGGAATTTGTAAGTTTGTCTTTGTTTCGTTTTAGTCCCTGCTTGTTATGCATGCAATTGGATGAGATTGGATGATCATTTTGAGCTGAAATTTGACACGGGAGCATGAAACCTGACTAATTGAATATCGGTAACTTCAATTTCACCTTAAGTTCCTAAAATTTGTCAGATTTGTAATTTGGTCCTTAATTGAAAATTGGAGCAATTGGATGTCAATTCGACGCCCGATTGAGTTGAGATTTCACAGCTGCTTGTATGTACACATAGGTTAATAATGTTGCATCTATATAAGATAAAAGAAAAAAAGGGTCATTTATTATGGTAAATCTTCCCTGTTTACTTCAATATTCTTCGCGTGGCTCGCTCGGTTAGGTCTTGCGACTAGGCCTAGTCAAGGGGGTTACAGATACGACCTTCAACCAAATACCAATATGGTTAATACCGTTCCGGTATCCATAGTAAAAATGGATTGTTTTGTCTCATTTTTCCTATACCTTGTACTTTTATTGATTTATTCATGTATATGACATGTTTATTGAATTTCATGTTGTTTATTTTATTTATTTAATTTTAAATTCAATATTTCTCTTGAATGTTTGGACTAACAGTCTCTTGTTGCTTGATCAAGGGGGAGCCAATTTTATTTTTCTTTCATGTTAAAATCTTTGGCCTTTTCTTCATTGTTATTTTTCACCAACAATTGGTATTTTCTAACAATTGGTTTTAAACTTTCAACATTTGGTGTCTTAAGCTTTAATATGATTTCAAACTTAGTTTTGAAATCATTTTTGATATAATAAAAAGGAGAAAGATAGGTTTATAAATTAAAGTTCAAAAAGAAAAAGTGGAGCTTTAAATATTTTTCAAAAACATTCTTTTTTTCTAAAATTAATTTTCTAAGGGGGAGAAACTTCAAAAATAATTTTTCAAGTGGTTTTCTTATATTAAAAAAGGGGAGGTTGTTGAGATATTTGATTTAGATATAAAATAAATGAAACATTTTTTTGTACTTAAAGTAATTTGCAAAAATATTTCAAAAGTCCATTAACTTGAAAAATATGTTTGAAACATTTTTAAAGGGTTTTTGACTTGTTTAAATATTTTTAAAATAGCCCAAAAGTCAAAAACAAGCTCTGAGTACCAGTATAGATTGTCACGTACCGATACCCAAAAGAGCCCGTACTGGTATGGTTGCCCGAGTAACAATATGCCCCTTTGGCCCCAAGTTTTTGAAAAATTCCAATAGCCAAATTGAGTATTGATACGACTTCAATCGTACCGATACCCATAGACTAGTACCGATATGCATGTATCGTGTACCAATACACATGTATTGTGTAGTGATACCCAATGTAATAAATACCTAATGACTCTTTCTATTTAAAACAGGTACCAATACACTGACCTGTGTACAGGTACACCCTACACCAGAACTGCATTTAATGTTGGAATTAAAGTCCCCAACGGCTCTAATCAACCCCCAATGACTAGTAACGGTCACAGACTCCTTAGAGGGTTTAAAAGACATCTTCAAGCAGCCATGGAACAACAAAAAAACAACTTATCAACATTCATGTATTGAGAAATCATGTTTTGTACTTAAATTGTCATATTTGTTGTAGAAAACACTAGTGAGCTAAATTGTCATATTTGCTAAAGTGTTTAGGGTTTTGGGTGAGAGCTTAATATTGCAAACATATTTGCCTTGTGAGGTTTTTCTTTTTTTGCCAATTGTATTTTCTCTTTGAGAGAGAAAGACAAGACTTTGGGGTATAAGTCTTGGGTTGTAAAGGTTATCTCCTTGGGCCTAGCAAAAGGAAAGACAAATTAGTGAATTTGTTGAAAATCCTTAGTGTGGATAGTTAAGGTAGTGGAGGTAGACTTTGTTTAGAAGTCGAACCACTATAAATCACTGTGCAAATTTTTAAATTCCGATTGCTTCAACCATAATCACTCGAGGATCATGATTTAGGACTGTGACATGCTAGAGAGTGTGCATGGATTACATGAAGCTAAATAATGCCACTCGGAAGGATCATTTTCCACTGTCGTTCATCAATCAAATATTGGATAGATTGACAGGGAAAACATTTTATTGCTTCTTGGACGGCTACTCAGTCTATAATCAGATTGTCATTGCTCTAGAAGATCAGGAGAAGATTACGTTCACCTGTCTGTATAGGACATTCACCTTTAGAGGGTTGCCCTTTGGATTGTGTAACGCCCTAGCAATGTTTCAACGTTACATGATGTCAATTTTCTCGGATATGATCAAGAATAACTTAAAAGTCTTCATGGATAACTTCTCAGTCTTTGGAAAAACTTTCGAATAATGTATTTATAGTTTGGAACTTATTCTACGGAGATGCATTGAAACGAATCTAGTCCTGAACTTGGAAAAATGCCATATCATGGTGAAGGAGGGCATAGTTCTCGGAAACAAAGTGACCAAGAAAGGACTAGAAGTAGACAAAGAAAAGGTTGAGGTAATCAAACATTTGCCACCACCCATAAGTGTCAAAGGTATTAGAAGTTTTTTGGGACATGCAGGTTTTTATCGCCACTTTATTAAACTTTTTTGAAAATTTCTAAACCTTTATGCTTGCTTTTGGAATAGAATACCGTTTTTGCGTTTGGTGATTCTTGTTTGAAAGCTTTTAAAGAATTGAAACGCAAGTTAATTAATGCCCTCATAGTTGTGGCTCAAGATTGGAATGAGCCATTTGAGATCACGTGTGATGCCAGGGACTATGCTGTTAGACCTACATTTAATGGTGGAATTAAAGTCCCCCAACGGCTCTAATCAACCCCCAATGACTAGTAACATCCACAAACTCCTTTGAGGGTTTAAAAGGCATCTTCAAGCAGCCATGGAACAACAAAAAACAACTTGTCAACATTCATGTATTGAGAAATCAAGTTTTGTATATAAATTATCATATTTCTTATAGAGAACACTAGTGAGCCAAATTGTCACATTTGCTCAAGTTTTTAGGATTTTGGGTGAGAGCTTAATATTGAAAACATATTTGCCTTGTGAGGTTTTTCTTTGTTTGTCGATTTGTATTTTCTCTTTGAGAGAGAAAGACAGGACTCTGGGTATAAGTCTTGGGTTGTAAAGTTTATCTCCATGTGCCAAGAAAAATTAAAGACAAATTAGTGAATTTATGGAAAATCCTTAGTGTGGATAGTTAAGGTAGTGGAGGTAGACTTTGTTTAGAAGTCGAACCACTATAAATCATCGTGTAAATTTTTAAATTCTGATTACTTCCACCACAATCACTCAAAGGCCAATTCACCTCTCTTGGCAAATTCGGTTGATCGTTCGAGCCCAACAACCACAAGATACTTGTATATTATTAGCAAGCATGGGACTACTTGATGATTATGTTGATGTTGTGTGCCATGTGGCACTTGTTTGGTGGGATTTGGATACCAAGGTAAAGTGTTGTAACACTAAAGTAATTACCGAATGTAAGTTCCTGATGATTTGTATCCCCAAGTTTCGTTCGAAGATACTCGAGGGTTAATTTTGAGTATGGAGTGTATGATCCCAATGCTTTGTCTTCCCGAGCCATACTCGGCGTGTATGTTCTCGATGTTGCGTGTGTAACACCCCATCCTTGGCCTGGTCAAGAACTGGGTCAGAGAATGCTACCGCGATTGAAACTATGATCAGTGTGGTGAAATTTCACTAACAAGCAACACTTGATCAACATTACGACCTTCAAACATTATACAATATCATATTCGGTTCAACTTATCTTTTTTGTAACAAAGACTGATCAATTAGGGCCAAATTTCTAACTTTTACAAGTTTTAGTGGCTAAATAGTGAATCTAATAATTTAGAGGTCCTTTAGTGCAATTAACTATACAATACTGAAATTCATTACATCAACAACGTTCCTATAAATTATCATGTCATTTCGATATCATTAACCCATCCGATTAGGCCTTTCTATGCTTAGTGACCGTTCTGTAAATAATTTAAAGCTGTGTTCCATACCTTTTAACCAAATTACCTACCTCTGTATCAATACCCCTTAGCCCGTATTAGTACGGATGTGCATAGATTTGGTTTTAACTTGAAGGATTAGAGGCTCTGTATCGATACCATAGGGACTGTATTAGTACGGGTTGACCTGTTTTGGTACAACCTAAGACCGTACCGATACATTTAAATGTCCAAAATCCACTGCCTAAGTCTGTATCGGTACACTTCTTTTGGGTATCGATACGCCCTATTTCACCATGACCAATTATGCAAGGTCGTATCGATACAGGTTGACCTGTATCGATGCATATGTGCTGTTATGACAATTTTTAGCTAGTTTTTAAACGAATTAACATGTTGAACGATGTCCAAATGCAATGAAATTTTACCAACAAGATTTTTATCATTTAATCTACTAACATGTCAAATTTTAAGGTTATTCGAATTCCTTTACTAGGTTTTCACCTTTAGGAGCCAATTATGCATATTTGGTTAATTTTAACCCCTCATACAAGTCATTTTAGGTCTATTTATCCTATTACAAAGTATAGGCCATACATATACATCCAAAATCCCATGAGTAACTAGTTTAACTACTTTGCCACCATTCTAGGAGTTGATAAGGACAAAATACTTTACTTTAGCTTGTAAGTGACTTGTCCAACTTCTGACTTCTCCGATCTCGATCCATCAATTCGATCAACTTGAAATGCATAAGATGAATTGCATTAGGCATACTTTGCCTAGTGAGGTAGTCATAAACAATGTCAATATAAATGTTATGTATTTTCATCCCTACACTATGAATGGTTATACAATAGATCGATAATAATGACGCAATGATCATGTTCAAAAGCAATAACATCATATTTTAGCAATAACCCTTAGATCGATTCTGGATAGTGGATAAGCGAATTCTTACGCCTCGCCAAATCAATAATTGGTCTAGTCCCTCTGCCTCGCCAATATGACCAATATTACAATACATCCATCTGCCTCGCCAAATCAATATAGGTCGTAGCCCCAGGACTGTAGTCCACCCGTATATTAAGCTCACGAATTCTATGGCATGCCAATTGTATCCAATGCCTTTTCGAATCCAAGGTCCGGTGGCAATATCAATAATCAATGTTCAGTAGAAATGACAATACTCAATATATTAAATGACTTTATCAATGACCAATAACAATATCAATGACATTAGCAATATTTCAATGATCTCAATGACGATATCAATAGTCAGTGATTCATTTGCAATGTTTCAATGACAATAACAATGTCGACATCAATGATCAACGGCAATGGCAATAACAATGGCAGTGTCAATGCTCTCTAATCAATATCTTATATTTCCATGATTCAATGATACTGACAATGATAATGGCAATAACGATACTCAATGATAATGACAATATCCATATCTGATGTCCATTAACAATGACGATAACAATGACAATACTCGATACTCGATGCAATAACTTACCAATACTTACCGCAATATCCACTAAGTGGTTCGGTGCAAAAATCTTTACCGGTCAAATCCCTCCTACTATCTCCAAGTGGCTAAAACACATCCCTCCTATTGTCGCCTCATAAGGACCGTAGTCCACCCCAAACACGAGCTCTATGGACTCTATGGCATGCCAACTATACCTATTACTGACTCAAAATCAAGGGTTTTCGTTTAAAACTTGTCACATCTGAATCACAATTGAGCTTAGCTCCAAATTCATACAATCACATAAGCAAGGCTTATAACTTCTCGTATCAAGCATATATGACCATATATATATATATATATTTCAAACATATATCTTGCATTCACCAAGTATTGCATATCATAGGTACTATTCATTTAAGTACTCACCTCGAATCCAAGCTTAAATCTACGACAAAACTTAACTTAATGAACAAGCAATGTAAAACAAAATAAATAAAGATGCTCAGAAAAGTTTCAGTCTATCCCGAGACTTTAAACTACACTCACAATTTGATACAAGCTAGGTTTGCTCCCGAATCACAATCCCTTTTTGCTTTTATACAACTTGGTCTACCTTATGCATTACTTCTTCAATCCCTTGTTGGTCTAAGTATAACAAAGAATCGATCCCTAACATTCATTCACTTACAAAATAGCTCAATACTCATGTATTTATATAATTTCACACAAAACAGGCCACTAATGTTCTTATACATGCAAAATGGTTTCAATTACATAAATACACAAATATATGTACAAAACAGTCCCATATACTTTCGTACGAACCCAAAACAATCCAATATTCATATGTATACATATATATATGCACAAAACAGTCCCTAACTTATTTATATACATTCAAAATAGTCCATACACGCATACATACTTATATACATCAAAACAATCCCTAAATCTATAAAATAGTCTTTATATACTTCACAAAACAGTCACCATACTTTCATATACACTTAAAAGAATCCTATTTACATGTGTTCACACACACATATATATATGTGTATCAAAGCAGTCCCAAATTGGATTAATCGCAAGCAATGACACCTAATTCAAATTCAAGCACCACTGCTCAACCAACAAGGATGTAATTCGAACACTACATTCACTACTATCATAGAATTTATTTTCAAGCAACATAACCAATTCATATTATGTTACAAGAATCACAAAACATAGAAATTTAGTACTTATACCATTTGAATTTTCATAACTTAAACAACCAACTAACAATTCACACATATTATTCATTCTGAATACATGAAACATTCCAATGTTCAAAGAAAATTCTTAGCATGAATCTATCTCTCTCTAACCAATTCCCTAACATACAAAATACATAGGAAACTCATATATAATCCTCAATTTAGGCTCTAAAACAAGAGGAGAAGCAAGAATACTTACTCTTTACCTTAAGAAGTTCGAACAATCACCCAAGAATTGGATCTAATTAAACTCAATCTTCAAAAGTTCCATGGCAACAACTAACTTTCTCTCAAGCTTTTGTTTCAGTTTTTTAGGGGATGAAGAAAACATTTTAGGATCCTCTCTCCATGTGGCTGAATCCCTATATCATGTCTTCATCTAGGTTTGCCATGTGTACAAGTCCTCTAACAAAGATTTCTTTATCATGCAATCTTGGGTTTTCACCTAATTTTTGGTTTAGTCCTTCCTAATTGATTATTCAAGTTTACTTCATTTCAAATTTGATCCTAATTCACATAATTAGTCTAATAGATTATAATTATATAGCAATTTAACTAATGGTCCAATGTAGCATACTTCTAGGCCAACGTTTGGGATATTACAATTATCCTCCTCTAAAAAGGAAATTCATCCTCGAATTTACCTGAAGTAAAAAGATGGGAATATTGCTCCTTCATGGTTGCATCAGGTTCCCAAGTTACTTCTTTAACCTTGTGGTTTCTCCACAAAAATTTAACAATAGGAACAAACTTGTTACGATGTCTTTTAACATCACGATCTAAAATTTGGATTGGTTCTTCTTCATAGGACAAATCTGTATTAAGCTCTACTTCTTCAGGTTCAAGCACATAAGAATGATCATATCAGTATTTGCGAAGCATGGATACATGGAACACGTTGTGAATCTTATCAAATTCACTAGGAAGAGCTAGACGATAAGCAACAGGACCAATCCTCTCAATAACTTTGAATGGTCCAATAAAACGAGGGCTAAGCTTCCCTTTCTTCCCAAATCTAAATACCATCTTCCATGGGGATACCTTTAGAAAGACTTGATCTCCCACATTATACTAGATATCCCTTCTTTTAAGATTAATATATGCTTTTTTTCTATCAAAAGCTTCCTTTAATCTACCATTGATAACATTTATTTGTTTCTCTATTTCCCTAAGGAGTTCAAGCCCTAAGACCTTATTTTCACCCAACTCTGTCCAACACAAAGGAGTTCTACACCTCCTTACATATAAAGCTTCAAAGGGAGCCATTAAAATAGATGTCTGATAACTATTGTTGTATGCAAACTCAGCCAAAGGTAAGGATTTCTCCCAATTCTTCCCGAAATCAATTACGCAAGACCGAAGCTTATCTTCAAGAATCTAGATCACTCTTTCAGATTGACCATTTGATTAAGGATGGAAAGCTGAGCTAAGATTTGTTTTGGTTCCCAAGGCCTTTTACAATGAATTCCAGAACCTAGAAGAGAATCAAGGATCTTGATCTGAGATTATGGAAGTAGGAACACCGTGCAAACGTATCACTTCTTGTACATACAACTCTACCAATTGATCTACTCAAACTCATTCGAATAGGTATGAAGTGAGCTAACTTTGAAAATCTATCAACTATCACCCACACTACATTTTTCTTTGGTGATAAAGGAAATCCCCTTACAAAGTCCATGGTGATTCGATCCCATTTCCATTGAGGTAGCTCGATAGGTTGCAAAAGTTCCATAGGGACTTGGTGTTCGACTTTAACTTTCTGACAAGCTAAACACTTGGACACAAACACTGTAATACCAGACTTCATTCCTGGCCACCAATACAGTTTCTTCAGATCTTTATACATTTTTAACCGATCCGAGATGAATTGAGAAATGACTATTATGGGCTTCCTAAAGCTTTACCCTCTTAAGAGTTTCATCATTTGGTATACAAAATCTATTTAGAAAATAGAGTAAACTATTTGTCTTAGAGGAAAAGTCTATATTAGGCTCATCCTTTAGTTTAAGCATTGTGCTTTGTTGCTCCGGATCTGATTGTTAGAGGGTTTTGATTCTTCAAATCAAATCGAATTGAACTTGAAGTTCAGCCAAAAGCTTTTGATTCTTTTGAAGCCTAAATTGAGTATAGATTGCATAGGGGATACAATACAATGAAACATCTTTAGATAAAAGAATTTAGAATTTGATTAAGGCTTATACGTATCTGAGTTAAGGTGTTACCGATTGAATGTTTGCGACTGAGTGCATCAGCCTTCCTCGGATGGTAATCTATGTCTAGATCATAATCTTTGAGTAGCTGCATCCACCTTCTTTGTCTGGGGCTCAACTCCTTTTGAGTCAGAATATACTTCAAACTCTTGTCATTTGTATACAAGTAGCATTTCTCCCCAAACAGATAGTACCTCCAGATTTTTAAAGCAAAAACAACAGCAGCTAACTCGAGGTCATGAGTTGGATTATTCAATTCATGAGGTTTCAAATGCCGAGAAGCATATGCTACAACTTTCCTTTTCTATATAAGTACACATCCTAGCCCAAGGTGGGATGCATCACTGAAGACTGTATAATCTTTTCTCGATTCAGGTTGGGTCAAAACTGGAGCATGAGTAAGTACTTGCTTTAGCTGATCAAAACTTTTCTGCTGACTTTCTTCCCAAAAAAAGGTACATCCTTACGAAGCTATTTGATAAAAGAGGTAGCCAAGATAGAGAATCCTTTAACAAATCTTTGATAATAATCGGCTAACCGTAGAAAGCTTTTGACTTCACCAACATTCCTCGAAGGTCTCCAATCAACTACAAATTGAATATTCTGTGGATCGACTTTGATTCCTTATGCAGATATAAACATGTTCAAGGAAAGATACCCCATACAACCAAAATTCATATTTGTTGAACTTGGAATAAAGTTGATTATCTAAAAGAGTTTGTAGAACAATTCAAAGGTGTTTCAAATGTTCATCCTTATCCTTGGGGTAGATAAGGATATTGTTGATAAAGATACTACAAACTTATCCAAATAAGGTTTAAAGATTCGGTTCGTAAGGTCCATGAATGAGGCAGGGGCATTCATTAAGCCAAAAGGCATTACACGAAATTCATAGTGACCATATTGAGTCCTGAATGTAGTTTTAGGAACATCATATTCCCTGACCTTCATCTGATAGTATCCTAATCGGATATCGATCTTGGAGAATATTGTAGCATCCTTAAGTTGATCAAACAAATCTTTGATTCTCGACAACAGATACTTGTTCTTGATGGTAAGCTTGTTTAATTACCGATAGTCGATGCAAAGCCTCATCGATCCAACCTCTTTCTTTATGAACAACACCAGGGCTCCCCAAGGAGATGAGCTAGGCTTGATAAAACCTTTATCTTGTAGGTTTTGCAACTGATTTTTGAGTTAATTAAGTTTAACCAAAGCCATCCCGTAAGGAGCGGTGGAAACTGGATTAGATCTAGGTTGTACTTCAATTTTGAACTCCACTTCTCAAGTAGGAGGTAATCCTAGAAGTTCCTTGGGAAAAACATCAAGAAATTCATAAACAATAAGGATAGATTCCAGAGTAAGTTTAGTCTTATCAACTTTAGGTATAGCAGCAAATACAAAACTTAATTCAAAGGGTTTTTTTTTATCTAACAAGGGTATGGATTCCTTTCCTAATCCATGAAGAAAAAGTCTTTTCTTCTCACAATCTACCCATGCTTGGTGTTTTCCTAACCAATCTAAACCCAAAATAAGGTCGAATTCATTGAAAGGTAGGGCTAACAGACCGACAAGAAAAGGAATGCATTGAATAAACAATGGACAATTCTTACATACTTGATTTACAAAAACTCTATCCCCTAAAGGATTAGTAGCAACCAAATTACAATTTTTAGGTTTAGGGCTCAATTTAAATTTTTTAATTAGGGTATAACATCAGGGGAGTCCTCTTATTCTCATCCTCGAACATGATATACCCAAGCAGGTGCTCAAGATTCTTGATGTGTAGCATTAAAGGCTTGACCCTGGTTCTTCCATGAATTACCAAACTGAGCTTGCTTTGGTGATCTACCACGAGGTGACTAAACTGGATTCAAATTCTTTGATACAGGAGTTGGAAGCTTGTTCAGGTTTTGAGGGCAATCCTTGATATAATGATTCAATCCTCCACACATGAAGCAAGCATTTGCTTGTCTTCTACACTAGCCTAAATGATTCTTTTAATAGAAGTTACAAGCATGGATTTTCGAATCTCTTCCCGAATTCCCAGTGCTATTGATGGAGATCGATGGTGCTGAAGACTTAACCATAGACTGAGTCTTAGGCAAGTAGTTACTCTTCGAATGAGAGTTAAAGTTTGAAGAGCTCCCTCTTTGATTCTTCGACTTCTTAGATGGCCACGGAGGTTTGTTATCATTTCTTGATCTTTTGTCATTTTGGGAGTAATTCCCTTTTCTTTTATCTGATGCTTTCATCTTGGCTTTTGCGGTGATTTCCTGATTCACCAAATCTTGGAAGTTAGTGATCCCAAGAGCTGTGAGCATAGGGCTAATTCATCGTTACGTCCATCAATGAACATTCGACATTTGCAATATTTGTAGAAATCACTAACATATTGTTCTATCGGCCTACTTTGTAATACCCCTTTCCTGTATTCATAGCTGAATACGAGTCAGAGATATCACAAAACATTTGTAAAACCCTCTACATTTGTAACTCGGTAAAATTTTGTTTCTTTAAAAATGTTACAATGTATTTAGTTTTTATTTACAAATCTAGTTATTCGCGTAAAGTTTAAAAATAATATTTTCATCTTCAAATCGAATTTATTTTCAGGCTGCAACTTATGAATTTAATTTATCTTGATATAATTAGTAAAATTGCCTAAAAACTAACTGATTTAAAATTCATCCAGATACCAAATAAAATACAAATTCTATCAGAGCAGGCAAACCCTTTTAATATACATGCCAACTAGTAAATATCAAACATTATCAAAAGATATCTTACTAATACTGATGTACCTGTTATTGATTGATGATGTCCGTATATGCTCCTTACTCCAACCATTTATTCTTTCCTACGTGTAAAACAGTTACTTGCTAAGTATTTACTTAGTGAGGCAATAATTCAAATTTAAGTGCAATTGTCATAATATCAATCTCAATATTAATTATTAATAATGCATATGATCACCTTACCATTACATGCTCATTAACATAATTAAATATGTAATAGCATATATGTATATCAAAGTGATAAGATTAGATCTGACCAATATTGGTGTCGTTTCCATCCGTAAGCTTTCAATGCTTACCAATACCTTTTTCCAACTCTGTCTGCAAGCTTTCAAGCTTATCATTCTATTTTTTTATTTCAATTCAATTTACTTAGGCCAAGGTATCGAACTAAGAGATTCTATGTACCTTTCTTGAGTATGTATATTATTTGCACTCTACCGGGAGTTCTTAGCACCAAAGTGCTTTTGTATACTTACCGGAGTATACAATATATCCCTCATTGAGTTTTTATGAAATTACTCCGAAGTGCTTAGCACCCATAATAAGTCTGTATACTCAAACCATGCATGAGTGTACTCCTCAATGAGTATTTATAAAATTTGCTTTACCTGAAGTGCTTAGAATCTTTATACAGTTGCTTATGACTCTATGGCTAGCCAACTATACCTTTGAACCTCTATATCATACTTGTGCTTTATATCATCAAATATTTTATCCATGGCAATGTATATCAATTTATATTAACATGAAGCAGTTCATAACCGAATAACATTAATAGTAAATCATCATTAATAACTAGTGATCAATCATTTATTTTCAACCTTTGACATATTTAAAGTATGTCAAATGTATGATCAATGACATAATTATCATGACAATATATAAACAAGGTAGACTCATCGCAAGTCTTACCGGTGATGTATAAAACATCTATGTATAATGTTATGTATGCATTGCACTCACCTGGGCCATGTATTAGTATGTCTCACTAAGTCCTCTTCGATCCTTTCCTTCATTGTACATCCCAATCTAACAATATGTTACATATTGTCCAATATAATCATTCGAATACAAAGTCTCCAAACATTTTCTTTTCTTCCTTGTATTGTTCAAAAACTCATTATGGTCCTTAGTGACCAATTTGAACTTCCATTAACCCTTTTCAAGCTTACTAATCAACCTTAGATACAAAGTGTATCAATTCTCATTTTCTAGTTGTTTGCAGTACCTCCCAGAAATATTTCTATAAAATAATCTACAACTCGGAATTCGATTCCGTTTGTTTTGAAAGAAACTAGATTCAATAGGCTTTTAACCATATAAATTAATAGCCCAAATTCAACTTGTACGATTTATGGCAAATTTTCAAAGTCAATTTACAGTATTGAATTTCAGAACAGCCTGCTATATTATTTTCTGACCTTTCACAACTTACAAATTTATATCGTTTTTACTCGGAACTTGAAATCAGTTTCCGTTTGTTGGACACGAAACTAAACGAACAAATCTTTACAACGGCATAAAATTCACCTTCTAACCATTTTTGTCGAATTTATTGTGAATTTTCAAAGTTACTGCCATAAACCAGTTTTTCTACACAACTTCCATAAACAACTTCAACTTTTATACTAACTTCTATACTTTTCAATTTAGTCCAATCACTAGCTTTAAACCACCAACTCATCACATTCTTCACCAAATAATTATTCACAATAATTCTCCCTAATTTTCCTTATTTACCGAAATAGGTACTAAAATGCAAAGATAAGGATTCATGCTTCTTAACTTTGCAATTTAGTCCTTAATTCATCATTACTACCGTAATTCCATCATTACAACTAAAAATCATATTTAGCCCCATACAAAACTTCCATTTCGATTTGGTCACTTAACTTCATCTTTTTACCATTATTTTACACATATATCTATTAAATGAATATTAAATTCATTTAATAGTGAAATTACAATTTTCCCTTTTTATGCAATGGTTGAGATTGATTTTATCATAAATCAAGGGCCAAGATTTAATATTCCATTTTCTCTTTCCAAAATTTCCCTTAAAACTTATTAAATATTTCAAAATTGCCATTGGGGCCAAATGACCAATTTGCCCTCCAACTAGTCTTTATTTACTAGTTTGCCATTCTTGTAAAAATTCAACTAAATCTAGTTGGAATACAACCAATTATAATAAAATATTCATAAAGTAAAACTTTATGAATTTTTCCATATCTTTCAAATCAGTCTCCAAAATTTCATTTCGATCCAATATACTGATAAATAATCCTTTACTCAAAAATAAATTGTAGGATTCATCTTGAATCGAACTAAAAAAATTTCCAACACTTGGAAATGACTTTTACAACATTTCTCTATCATATGGTAAAACTTCAAAATTATTCAGTTTTATCCGGGTATCCGAATTCCACTTAAACTTTAATTTGATTTTCCCAATAATCGAAGTATCAGATTGAACCAAAAATTCCGCATTCGATTCACACCCTTAGGTAATCTATTTATTTAGAAATAAAAACCCTTAACTTTTGGGAAATTACAACTTTAGTCCCCAAACTTTTCTAAAGTTTATACTTTAGCCATAAAATTTTCAAAATTTACATTTTGGTCACTAAACTTTTAAACTTCAACTTCCATTCCAATTTTCCTTGGTATTCAACCAAAATTTAAGAATACATTATTAAATTCACTATCTATCACATGATACCTTTAAACCTTAGAAATTTCCTTTCCAAATCCTATAATTAAAGAAATCCCAACTTTCGCATTTTTGTCATTTTAGTCACTAAGTTAGCTTTTAAGCTATTATCTTAGTACTAAATGACCTTTAATCAACTTAGTAAATTTTGGGGTATTACATGCCTTATTTCTTCAGATCAAGAATCGTCTTCTACATTCGACAAGATATTGCTCACTTATGTATTTCTTCCGAAATTTCTTGAGGAAGAATTACCAAGTGATATCATTAGCAGGAGCAACAAAGGTCATAGTTTCCCACCAACTTAGAGCCTCTTCAGCTAAAAGGGCTATGACACACTCGAGTTTATGCTCATCTAAACATTGCAATTGTTTGGTTAGTATCCTAGTAGTAGTCTCTAACCAATATTCATCATCCTCCAGTTTTTCATCTTCAGCACTAGTGAATGTATAAGCTCGATATTGAGCTATTTTATCAATCGGAGCTCTTGTTGACTCCACTATAGTAGGAGTGGGAGGAGTTGGAGGATTTTGCCTCAAGGAGGTAACTAGTTGATCAAACATCTCCTTCATACTAAGAAGACACTCTCGTTGAACATGATGAATTGAAGATGCTTCTTGTTGAACCTGCTAAGGTTCAACAGTCTTTTGAGGCTCTTGTTGCTCTTGGTTCATTCTTATGCTTCCTCCTTCATTGGAGGAGCCAGCCGAGCTCTCATTATCCCAACCCAAACGTGTCTCAGACATTCTATAGAGTTATCACATAAAAGAGAGCTTTTATTAGATATAGATCACAAGCATTTATTAAACTAACTCCTAGGTGGCACATGTAACAAATGATGATGCAACAAGACTCAATTTAGTCATAGAATCGACTAAACTCTAGCTCTGGTACCAATAAATGTAACACCCTTAACCTAGTTTAGGAGTAAACTGAACTAGAAAGTATTACAGAACAAGCAAGGAGTGTCTTAATATAAGTAAGCTTTGAATTCGAATACTAAACGAAATTCAATGTTAAGATTAAACTATTATTTACTCAATTTTAGTTACAAATTTTATGCATTAACTCAAGTTGTCATATAAAGTTTTAAAATACTTGTTCTTCAAGAATCGATATAAGTCATTTCTTTTATATAGCTAAACTTAAGACCTTTATCTTCTAATAACATGTGACAATTATAAGCCCTTTTTATGTCATAACCTTAATTCCTAGTTTTCATTTGTTCAATCTATACCACATTTAATATCAGAGGTGAGAGTAAGGTTCATCCAAATTTACAAACTCAATTAAACAAAGGAATTCATTTAAAGTATAATACTAACCTATTTAAGCAAGCTTGAGTCACCAACATTATTCTTACTTTGAATTCTAGAATCAATTGTTCTAAGTCTTAGATCAACCATGTCCATATACATACATCATTTGCATCACACAACAAGTCATGCCATCAATTCAAACTACCATAGCTTAAAAACCATACATACATCCAATATCAACTACTAAACTATCAAATAGTAAGCTATGATCATCTTAACAAACAAACAACCACAAAACATAATAGAGGCCTTATTTACACATAGCATAAGATACTCATAAGTTTTACATATCCATATAGCAAAATAGCATCCCAATGCATTATGCTTATAAACAAAATATGTGCCACCAACTAGGAGTTCTTATAGAAAGTTTACAAAACATACTTCTATATACTTGTGATCTATCCCAAGCTCCAAAGGAGATTTGCAAGTAAAACTTTACCCTGAAATGTGATGAAACGATTGTTTAAGTATAAACTTAGTGAGGCAGGTTAAAGTGACTAATAACATGAAATAAAAAAATTATCCTTTCACCACAAATCTATTAATCATGTAATTCTAAATTTGAACAAGATACAAGTTATTTTGAAGTAAGTCATTTGAACAAAGTATAAATATATACATGGTTATTCGAACAAGCATATGTATAAAAGCATTCAAACAAAACACCTATCTATAGGCATTCTAACAAAGCATATATCTTCACCCCAAAATAATATTCATGAAATAGGCACATTTACTTGTTATGCATGTTATTGCAAGGATTCATTAATTTAACTTATAAACTTTCATTGTTTCTCTTTAAGATAGCCTTGAGAATCAAGTAGTATAGGTACACGAATCCCCAACCAATTGTCTCTAAACAAAACAGTACTGGTCAAATCCCTCCTATTGTTACCAAGTGACCCAAACACATCCCTTCTACTGTTGCCTCATAAGGACCATAGTCCACCCCAAACACGAGCTCTATGGACTCTATGGAATACCAACTATACCTATGACTGGCTCGAAACCATGGCTTTTCGTTTAAAACTTATCACATCTGAATAACAGTTGAGCTTAGCTCCAAATTCATATAATCACACAAGCAAGGCTTATAACTTATCGTATCAAGCATATATGACCATATATATATATATATATATATATTCAAACATATATCATGCATTCACAAAGTATTGCATATCTTAGGTACTATTCATTTAAGAACCCACCTCAAATCCAAGCTTAAATGTACGACATAACTTAACTTAATGAACAAGCAATGTAAAACAAAACAAATAAAGATGCTTGAAATAGTTTCAGTCTATCTCGAGACTTTAAACTACACTCACAGTTTGAGCCAAGCTAGGTTTACTCCCTAATCACAATCCCTTTTTGCTTTTCTACAACTTGGTCTACCTTATGCCTTGCTTCTTCAATCCCTTCTTGGTCTAAGTATAACAAAGAATATAACTATATATTAGAATCGATCCCTAACATTCATTCACTTACAAAACAAGTCAATACTCATGTATTCATATATTTTCACACAAAACAAACCACTAATGGTGTTATATATGCAAAACAGTTCCAATTACATAAGTACACAAATATATGTACAAAACAGTCCCGTATACTTTCCTACGTATCCAAAACGGTCCAATACTCATGTGTATGCATATATATGCACAAAATAGTCCCTAACATATTTATATACATTCAAAACAGTCCATACACTTGCATAAATACTTATATACATCAAAATAGTCCCTAAATCTATAAAACAGTCCTTATATACTTCACAAAACATCCCCCATACTTTCATATACACTCAAAACAGTCCTATTTACATGTGTTCACACACACATATATATATGTATCAAACCAGTCCCAAATTGGATTAATCGCAAGCAATGACACCTAATTCAAATTCAAGCACCATTGCTCAACCAACAAGGATGTAATTCGAACACTACATTCTCTACTATCCTATAGTTTATTTTCTAGCAACATAACCAATTCATATTATGCTACAAAAATCACAAAACATAGAAATTTATTACTTATACCATTCAAAATTTCATAACTTAAACAACCAACTTACCATTCACACATATGATTCATTCTCAATACATGAAGCATTCCAATGTTCAAAGAAAATTCTTAGCATGAATCTATCTCTCTCTAACCAATTCCCTAACATACAGAATACATAGGAAACTCATATATAATCCTTAATTTAGGCTCTAAAGCAAGAGGAGAAGCAAGAATACTTACTCTTTACCTTAAGAAGATCAAATAATCACCCAAGAATTGGATCTAATTAAACTCAATCTTCAAAAGTTGCATGGCAACAACTAACTTTCTCTTAATCTTTTGTTTCTTTTCTTTAGGGGATAAAGAAAACATTTTAGGATCCTCTCTGCATGTGGCCGAATCCCTATCTCAAGTCTTCATCTTGGTTTTCCATGTGTACAAGTCCACTAACAAAGATTTCTTTATGATGCAATCTTGGTTTTTCACCTAATTTTCAGTTTAGTCCTTCCTAATTGATTATTCAAGTTTACTTCATTTCCAATTTGATCCTAATTCACATAATTAGTCTAATAGATTATAATTCTAGAGAAATTTAACTAATGCTCCAATGTAGCATGTCTTAGGCCAAAGCTTGGATATAACAACTTATTTCAATGTTATAGTGACTGGAAATACATGTCTACGTAAACCATTAAGTTCTTTATCTACTCGATAGGATTTTCTAATGAATTTCTGACTCTCTTGATGCCTAGAAGTTAATACTATTGAAGCTAAGGTAATACATGTCTGCGTGAACCCTAACAACTCTATTATTTATTTAAGTACTCCTTTTTCATCGTTGAAACCTTAAACTTATGTCTAAGCCATATTAAGATTAAGTTAACAGATTAACCCCACTATTCACATTTGTTTAACCTAACTCTCGCAATATTAAGCCACAAATTAATAGTTAAAAGGCTTCTCTCGATAGCTCTTACAATAACTATGCATGAAGAGTGTCACATAATGAATTGCTAACAATCCATAATAATCATTTATTTAGAAAACACCATTAAACCATTTTTTATCCTAACAGAATCGCGTTATCTAATTTTTTAATCAACCAAATTAATTCCAATTCCAAGCAGTAACTTAGCATTTTATAACAACTACCTATAAGCAATATAACTGTCTAAAAACTGCCTAAATTAAAAATCTAATTAATAGTTCTATTTAATCTATTTCAAAAAGTTATCTGATTTATATACTAGTAATCCGTCTAGTTTATAAGTCATTACAAACCATATTAAGACTAGATTAAAACTGACTAATATTAACATATACATGCCATCTAGTAACATCAAAATACATCAAAAGATGTTATTACTAATACCGTAGTTATACTCTCTGTGATGAGATGCCAACTGCTCCTTACTCTGATTCCTTCTTTTTACCTACGCATGAAAATCATCACACGCTAAGTATACACTTAGTGAGGCAATAATAAAATCTAGTGCAATACTACATACTTATAAATATAAAGATGTAACTGTAATCATGCATCAAGATTACTAGATATGTAGTACCATCATGTTAATCATATATTACCATAATATAAACCGGATATAACTTTCTTATCAATATTCTTGCCATTTACTTTGAGAGTTCATAAACCTTTTTACATGTTTATCATTTATTAATCAATAAACATAGCCCAAATATAAGCCTATGAGGACTCTGGGTACACGAGTCAAATATGCACCGAAGTGCTAATACACATGAGGTTGTGCCCACAATAAAACACATAAGGTCGTGCCCACAATAATACACATAAGGTCGTGCCCACCATATACACTAAGTGTCCATTATATACACAATAGTGCTAAACCGAGTATGTAGCATGTTGTTGGACTCTATGGCATGCCAACTATACCATGTCCCTCAATGACATAAATGGGTATATATTCCGTATTTATTTTATCGATGGCAACATATGTCAACATAATTTAGCATTGGACAGTTCAGACCCAAAATAACATTCATAATATAACATCATATATATAACTAGTGATCCATGCATTTATATTCAACTTTTGACATGTTTAGAACATGTCAAATATATGATTTATGGAATAAATATCTCGTCAATATAAACAAGGTAGACTCATCGCAAGTCTCCCTAATAATGTATAAAATATCCATGTATCATGTTATGCATGCATTGCACTCACCTCAATACTTTATATTTGTCAAAATTTAAATCCTTGATAAGCTTTACTTTTGATCATTTTTCTTTCCTTGGTTGCTAGCTCAATTCTGATTTTGAACATGATCTATACGTGCATCATTTACAACACATATATATATTTTAAAAAAATACATGTTAGTGTCATACTAACATAGGCACGTAGTAGGAAAAGAAATAAATATAAATTATTTCAAAGTTTATTCGATACTAATTCACTTCATGCAATTCATACGAATCTTAATATTTCAAATTTCCTTTCATATCCAAATCAAAGAATGATTCATAAATCATTCTAACAATTATTCAAGCATGATACCTCAATTTAACCAACTTCCACTTTAAACCCCTTAATTTCCACACTTTCCTATTTAATCCTTTAACCTTAACAAACTTCCAATTTGGTCCAAACAACATTCTAAAACTTGTAGAATCATCAACTCCACATATCCAATCCTTAATAAAATTCTTCCATAATTTTCTCTAATCTTTTCCCTTTGACCGAATATGAAAGGTCACAATAGACTTGATTTCCAACTTGATTCAAGCATGAATTAAACTTCAAAATATCATTTCTAAGCATAATCAATCATTCCCATATCAAAATCCAACATTCTCTTCTTCCACTAATTCCAAGAACTCAATATTTAAGCATGGAAAGTATGAACAATTAATACCAAATGATAGAGAATTTCATGTAGGTCAATTTCATGTTTCATACTTTCGTCCAAAATCCTACTAGATTGACTTGAAAAATCAAAGGGAAAATGTCACATACCTTAGGTAGAGAATTCAGAACTTTGGAGAAACTATGAAGAAAAGTCTTGAACTTTCTCTTTATTCAATTTAGACCATTTGTCACCTATTTATAAAAAAATTTCAAATAAAAATCTCCTTAATAGTAAAATGACTATTTTACCCTTGATATCCAACGCCTCTCGGATTGCCACATGTTAATTTATTCATCCAAGGGTCAAAAATAAACCATCAAGTTAGTAGTTACCAATTTTGCCCTTATAATTTTTGAAAATTATAATCTTGCCATTTTTATCCAACGGCTCATATTTAACATGAAAAATCTAATTCAATCCAATGGTCCTTATTAAATTCTTCTAAATAAGGCATGGAAAAGATACTTTTAAACTTGCCTTATTTTTTAACAAAATATCTCAATTATTCAATTCGATCTGATTATTTGAATTCTTCTCGAACTTTAACTCTTTATAGCTTTTAACACAAATTTTTTACCAAAAATCCGAGCAACACGAAAACGTCATTCTTGGGGGTAAACTATTCATTTATGAGACTAAAATACATAACTTTTGAAAATGACAATTTAGTACCTAAACTTTTCCTAGGTTTATACTTTAGTCCTCAAAATTTCATTTTATTCATTTTGGTCACTACCCAAAATTTTGAGGTATTACAATTCTCCTCCTTAAGAAAATTTGTCCTCGAATTTTCTTTACATACTTGGTTCGAAAAAATATGGATACTACTTTTTCATTGCTTCCTCTATTTCCCAAGTAGCTTCTTCTAGTTTGTGGTTTCTCCACAAGATTTTTACTAGAGGAATTTTTTATTCCTTAACTATTTTTCTCTTCGAGCTAGAATTCTTACAGGTTCCTCATCGTATGTCAAATTCGATTGAATTTCAATTTCTTCTAGTGTAATGACATGCGAAGGATCTAATCGATATTTTCAAAGCATGGATACATGAAACACATCATGTACCTTACTCATCTCTGGTGCTAATGCTAGTTGATATGCCACTGGGCCAACCCTTTTTAAAATTTCATAAGGACCAATGAATTCTGGACTAATTTTGCCTTTTCGTCCAAATCGTAATATCTTTTTCTAGGGTGAAACCTTTAAAAATACCTTGTCTCCAACTTCAAACTCAATATCCTTTTTTAAGATCTGAGTATGACTTTTTTCTGTTGGAAGTGGCCTTGAGATTATCTTTAATTATTTTTACCTTGTCCTCCACTTCTTGCACAAGATTTGGTCCAATGATTTTTCGATGCTCTAGCTCGAACCAATTCAAAGGTGTTCGGCATTTTCTTCCATATAATGCCTCATAAGGTGCCATCTTTATACTTGATTGGTAACTGTTGTTATAAGCAAATTTAGCTAATGGAATATATTTTTCCCACGAGCCTACAAAATTCATTATACACGCTTTGAGCATATCTTCGAGTATTTGAATAGTCCTCTCTGATTGTCCATCCGTTTGAGGATGAAAAGCAATACTGAAGTGTAACAGAGTTCCCAATGCTTCATGTAATGCATTCCAAAACGTTGAATTAAACTTTGGATCTCTATCCGAGATAATACACATAGGAACACCATGTAATCTAACAATTTCCTTAATATATAACTCTGCTAACTTGTTTAAGGAATAATCTGTTCGAACTGGTATAAAATGTGCAGATTTAGTCAATCGATCCACAATCACCAAAATTGAATCTTTCTTACTTGGCGTCAGCGGTAAGTCTATTACAAAATCCATAGTAACCTTTTCCCACTTCTATTGTGGAATTGAAATTGGTTGAAGTAATCCTGATGGAACTTGATGTTCTGCCTTTACTTGTTGGCAAGTTAAACATTTAGCAACAAACTCGGTGATAGCTCGTTTCATGCCAGACCACCAAAATTGACTCTTTATATCTTGATACATTTTGTTGCCTCCTGGATATATAGTTAAAGGACTGTAATGTGCCTCTGAAAGATTTCCCTCTTTAATTCCTCATCTTTAGGAATGTATACACATCCCTTGTAGTAGACGCGTCCATTTAGTTTTATTTCAAAATCTTTAGATTATCCACATTCAACTTGCTTCTTATTTTCCAAGCAGTCTTCATCATTTGCTTGTAACTCTTTAATTATTTCTATCAAAGTAGGCTTAATTTGAAGTTCATCCATTATTGCACCATTTTTCTATAATTTCAACTGAGCATTCAATGCTCTCAAAGTAGAAAATGTCTTTCGGCTAAGTGAGTTTGCTACCACATTAGCCTTCCCTGGATGATAATCAATAATTACATCATAATCCTTGATTAGATCTATCAACCTTATTTCCCTCCAATTATACTCCTTTTGAGATAACAAGTATTTCAAACTTTTATGATCCGTGTAGATATATCACTTTTCACCATATAAGTAGTGACGCCAAATCTTTAAAGCAAACACTACTGTAGCCAACTCTAAATTATGGGTAGGATAATTTCTTTCATGAGTTTTGAGTTGTCGAGAAGCGCATGCTACCACCTTCCCTTCTTGCATTAATACACATCCCAAACCATTATGGGATGCATCACTATATATTATAAAATCCTTCCCCGATTCTGGTTGTACCAAACTAGGAGCTTCTGTTAATATCTTCTTTAATTTTTCAAAACTTTCCTAACATTTATATTTCCAAACAAATAGCACATCCTTTCTTAATAGCTTAGTTATTGGAGCTACAATCATTGAAAAGTCTCTCACGAATCGTCAATAATAACCAGCTAATCCCAAGAAACTTGTCACTTCGGAGACATTC
Organism: Hibiscus mutabilis; assembly: GCA_019671005.1. Taxonomy (NCBI): domain Eukaryota; kingdom Viridiplantae; phylum Streptophyta; class Magnoliopsida; order Malvales; family Malvaceae; genus Hibiscus; species Hibiscus mutabilis. Next base: position 51,247,895 of record CM033721.1, on the reverse strand, counting down.
GTAGGGATTTTCCATTCTAGGATTGCTTGAATCTTTTTAGGGTCGACTCGAATCCCTTTAATTAAAACTATATGTCCAAGGAAAGCTACCTTAGACAACCAAAATTCACACTTTGACAGCTTTGCATATAATCTTTTCTTAGAGGATCTAAAGAACTGCTCAGAGGTGAGTATCATGATCCTCTTTGGTTTTAGAATAAACCAATATATCATCTATGAATACAACCACAAATTGGTCTAAATATGGCTGAAATACCCGATTCATTAGATCCATAAATGTTGTTGGTGCATTTGTAAGTCCAAAAGGCATTACTACAAACTCATAATGCCCAAATCTAGTTCTGAAAGTTGTCTTTGGTATATTTACTACTTTGATCTTTAATTGATGATACCCCGATCGGGGATGAATTTTTGAAAATACCGTTGCTCCTTTAAGTTGATCAAAGAGATCGTCAATCCTTGGCAAGGGATATTTATTCTTCACTGTCACTTTATTAAGTTGACGATAATCCACATATAACCTCATTGATCCATATTTCTTTTTCACAAAAGGACTGGAGCTCCCCAAGGTGATATACTAGGTCGTATAAAACCTTGATCTAATAATTCTCGTAATTGAGCTATCGGCTCTCCAAATTCTGAAAAGCCATCCTGTAAGGTGCCACTGATATTGGTGTTGTTCTAGGAAGCACATAAATACCAAATTCCACCGCTCGATATGGAGATAATCATGATAATTCATCTGGGAAAACATCTGGAAATTCCCTCACCGTTGGTATATTTTCTAGATCTATCTTTGTTTCTTGAGTATTTATCACATGAGCTAAATATGCTTCACACCCATGTGATAATAACTTTCAAGAAGTTACAGCTGATACTACGTTACTAAGATAATTCGGCCTTTCACCTACAAGTATTATTTCTGAGCCATCTGTTCTTTTTAAAATAACTCTTTTTAATCAGCATTCAACAGTAGCATCGTATGCCGATAACCAATCCATTCCAATAATGACTTCAAACTCTTGAAAGGGTACTTCCATAAGGTTAGCTAGAAATTCATTTTCTTGAATCTTTATAGGACACTTTTGTATATTCGACTTACTTTGGTAATTTGTCCTATCGGACTAATAGCAACTACCTTATTCAAAATTGGTTCTATCGGGATATTTCTTTCAAGTACTATTTTAGAACACATATAAGAATGGGCAGAGCCTGGATCAATCAATGCAAAAATAGGTATGCCAAAGAGTTCAATCATACCTGCTATAATCTATGAGTCATCTCGATCATTAGCAGTCTTGATATTATATAGTCGAGCAATAGTCTTGCTTTCTCGATTAGATGTGGTTGTTGAAACTCTTGGTTTGCCACCTTTGTTTCCTCTGCTTTTCTTAGGTGCTGCAACTAACTAATCTGGGTGAAGCTCTGGACAATTCATTTTAAAATGACCAGTTTGCCCATAATGGTAGCATGCCCCACCAGCAAACCAACACTGACCAGAATGCCTCTTTCTACAGTGTTTGCATTCTGGAATAGGACGAAATCTGGAGCCTTGAATACTTGCAGTAACAGTTTAAGCCTACTTTGACTTTCCTCCGAAAAATCCCTTTTTAGCCGAAGCAATTGGTGCTACCGGATTTTGCTATGGAAATCTTTTACTGCGTTTAAATAAAGTTGCAGTAAGAGAACCTTCAGACCTTTTTTTGGTCTGAGCCAGTTTCCCCGCTTTATCTTCGAGGAAAACTTTTTCCCTAGCCTTTGCTCGATTTATTGCCTCTTGAAAAATAGAAAAATTGGGAGAAACCAATACCCTTTCATATTGAGGATCTAACCCAGCTATGAATTTGTCAATTCTGGATTTTTTGGTTGGAAGAAACTCTGTTGCAAATCGGCTCAATCTATTGAACTCGCATTCGTATTCATAGACTGACCTGCCATACCGTTTCAAATCCAAAAATTGTTGTCTCATGTCTTCAATAAACACGTCCCCAATATATTTTTCTTTAAATTCTTTTAGAAAGAATTCCCACGTAATATGCTCTAGAGGAACTCGTGCAGTGACGACATTCCACCACACACTAGCTTGCTCCATCAGTAAAGATACAACTCCCTCCAACATTCCTTGATCATCACAAGGGATTTTGCTCAGCATGATTTTGACATCATTTAACCAATAATTAGTAGCCATTGGATCTGCAATAGTATCACCTCAAAATTCAGGTGATTTCATTTTCCTTAATTCCTTTGGAACTGATATTAGTGCTTGACATTTTAAAATAATATCCAATGCTTGAAGAAGTAAGCCTTGATCTTGTACATGCATATTTTGTTGTTCTTGAGCTGGCTGCTCTACATTCTACTGAACATGAGGTGGATTTTGATTTACCTCATTACTCCCACTTTGAGCATGGATATCACCCTCAGCTCTCTGACGGGATTCTGATGATCTGACATCTATTAATGTCACAATCATCCCCCATAAGTAAGGAGCAACATTACTAATTAGTAGGCATCAAAATATATTTCTACAAATATCAGTAATTTTGACATCCTAGTGGCATGTATATAATCTCGACTCTCTGCAGGTCTAATTCATATCAAGAATCGGCTAAATCTGTAGCTTCGATACCAATAAGTGTAACACTCTTACCAGTATTTAATCTCCATTACTAGTTAGAGTGTCACATAATGAATTGCTAACAATCCATAATAATCATTTATTTAGAAAACACCATTAAACCATTTTTTATCTTAATAGAATCGTGTTATCTAAGTTTTTAATCAACCAAATTAATTCCAATTCCAGGCAGCAACTTAGCATTTTATAACAACTACATATAAGCAATATAACTATCTAAAAACTGCCTAATTTCAAAATCTAATTAATAGTTCTATTTATTCTATTTCAAAAAGTTATCTGATTTATATACTAGTAATCTATCTATGTAACACCCTAAAATTGGCCTAGAAATGTTACCACTATCTAAACTATAGGCTAATTGAATATATGTGGCAATCAATTTAAAGGAGAATAAACATTGGTCATTTTTAAGATCAAATAGGTGAAATTAGAACCGAATTGAATTGAAATTAAAACTAGAAGGAATAAATAGAGGGATGGAAATGTTAACATGCAAACTTAGGAAGATTGCATGCAAAATTCACTAGAATTAAAGGCCTTGACACATGTTCTCATTGGAAGAGAACATGTGCCAAAACAATGGATGACTCACAGCAGCTTGAGATAGATGAACAAAGAAATATTGTCATCTTCATCCCATTATACACTTTGGCCAAATAGTAGAGAGAGAAAGGGGAGAGAAAATCTTCATGCAAAACCTTCAAATTCAAGCTTCTTGATTCAACCATTGATCAAATTTAGCTTGGAGAAGGTATAATGCTTGACTTAACATGTTATAGAATGGTTGATTCTTGAATTGATGATGTTCTTGTTGTCTAGATGGAATTAGATGATTGTTATGCATGTTAGGGTTATGCTAGCTTCAATTAGAACTTGGAAATTGAATGCTAGTAGCTAAATTGCTAATGAAATATATGTATAGTTGCTGGAAATTTGAGAATTATGTTTATGATTGAAAACGGTCTTGATTAGGGGCTGTTTTGATGGAGAAATTGTGTAAACATGACAAATGAATATAGAAACCTTGTTTTGATCATGTAAATAGATGAAATGAATATTGAATTGAATAGCTATATTGCTGGAAAATGACTACACCTAATTGGATTAGTTAAACTAGGTAATGGACTGCCTAATTGATGAATTGAATGTACAAAGTTGATCAAATAGATCAAATTAGGTTCAACATGATAATGCCCTACTTTAAGCATATTTCTAGGTGTATTACAATGATCTATACATGTAAGAATATGAAAATGAATTGAATTTCCATGTTAGAACATTGTTTAGGTGAATTAAGAAGCTAGAAATTCAACCTAGTGTAATCTGCCCAGAATGCTCTGTTCTGGGCAGTAACTTTGAAAAATCACTATAAATAGTATAAAATGAATTTAAGGCTGAAAATTTTATGGACAACACTTTGATATGTCTAAATTCATTAGGAGAAAACAGAACTAAATTCTGGGTTGTATACTGAAATGCATAAAAGAAACACTAGGGACAGTGCAAACTGTCCAGTGTAACAAATTACCCTGTATTTAAGCTAAAAACTGTATTAATTGGCAAAGAATTAAAATGAAAGACTTATATTTTTATAAAAATTTTTTTATCTTTCCAACGGTGTAAACCAATTGAAATTCTGACGTACGGAATGAAAGTTATGCATGATTAAGTGACTAGAGTGCAAGCTGCCTGGCAGCAACAATATAGGTAATTGCACACTGTTTTGTGGCATTTTGTAAACTGTTTTGTAAACAGTTTTAGAACATTGATTCTACCTTGTTTTACATGAACTAGAGTATAGATAAGTGTAGTGAAGAATGTATATGAGCATGCTGCCAAATTTGTGTATGTTATGTGTTTGAAACCTTTCCTTGATTTAATGATCATATGATCTTGTTTTGACATGTATTTGTTGTGTAATGTGATAGAACCAGGAGTAAACTTGGTGGAAGAGGATAGAGTGGATCATCCTAAATCCAAGAACAAAGGAGTGTGGATCCAAGACTAGCTAAGCTTGGAGTATTGTGAGTGTAGTTACCTCTAGGGTTAGGACTAGGTCCTAACCAATGCATTCTTGTTACATTCTTGAAATGTTAAATGAATCTAATCATGGACTTGACTTAGTAAGGGAAGGATGATTAAAGAAATGCATGAAACTTGATCTCAACCTTGTATACATGTTTGATTCGATTGATAAGCATGTTGAGTTGTAATGTTAGTGTTTGTATTCTTCATGTGGCATGTGATCAATGTTTAAAGAACTTGTTTGAGATAACATCTCATCTTGATGAAATGAATCATGAAAACTACATGATATGTGAGCTATGGCTCAATGGCCTAAGGGCCTAGTATGAAATGAACTTGCTTGACATGAACTTGATCTTGAAACACTTGAATAAATGGTAAATCGAACAACCTTGGTAGCTAGTTGGACTAGGTAGAAGGGCATGCCTTAGAGTCTAGAGCTCATTGTGTAAGGGTGGACTACGGTCCAGGGCTAAGGCCTCTATTTGGCGACAGACGGAGGGTACGTATGTGGTCTTTGGCAATAGTAGGAGGGTTGACCAGCACTACGGTGCATCTTGTGGCGACGTTGATTGGAGACTCGATTGCCTATACCAACTAAGTACCAAGGGGGTTGTTTAATTGATAACAATTGAAATAACAATCCTACACCATATGTTACTTGTCTTGAATGCCATGAATTGTATGTTACTTGACATGAAAGAATGGCTTTCTTGATTTCTTGTTTTGCAAGCATGATGTGCTTGGTTCATGAAGTATGAATTTTTTATCCTTGTTCTTGATAGCCAAATGCTATGATCCTTAGGTAGGATTACTCGAATGTTTGATATCCTTAAATAGGATCACTTTATTGTTTGAAAGCCTTAGCTAGGATTATCTTAATACTTGAAATCCTTAGCTAGGTCTTTACTTGATTAAATGACATGAAACTTGAAATAACAAATGGTTAGATTTAGTACTACCTCACTAAGTACATTCTTGTACTTATCACTCTCGTTTTTCATTCTTCCCAACTATAGGATAAAGGATACGAGTGTTGCTTGATCTTGAAGCCTGTTACCTTGAGCTAGAAGCAGCTCACACAAGCTTTGCCTAAGTATGGTTTCATACTTGTTTTGTATATCTCCTAGAATGGTGGCACTAGATTGTATAGACTTTAGCTCAATCATGCATTTTGGTACTTGTATATAATGTCTTGATGGGCCTACTATGTTATGAACCTTTGGTTAAGTATGTAATGAACTTAAGTATCATGTAATGAATGGTGATTGCTGCGCATATGATGATTTGAATGAAATGGTCTAATGTTTGATGTAGACTACCTTGATAACATTCGAATGCCTTGTTGTGTACATGTCTTACTTGAATGGAACATTGGATGATCAAACCATGCTTGCTTGTCTTTCATTCGATTGCCTTGGGAAAATATATGATCACTTGTGTGTGTGTTTATACCATGATGTACATGTATATGTTTAAGGAACAAAGAAATGAAATGGAATTAGGTTGTTACCTTAGGGGAACTCGAATGACAGGGAATAAAATGAAGTAACTTGTAATTGAAAGCATGAAAGAAATTAAATCTAGTGGTCTATTCGAATGACTATATATATTCGAATCAAATATGAGTTGCTTGTATGATAAGTAGGTATGTTTGGTTGCTTGATTGTTCTTGTATTGCATTGACCAATGTCCTTGCTTGCTTATGTAACGCTCCCGAGCCGGTTTGCTACTAGCCCGGGGTAGGGGGTTTTACAATCTAACCCTTTTTAATTTTAATATAACTACTCACCCTTCATTATCAATATAAACCAGTTTATAAGTTATTACAAACCATATTAAGACTAGATTAAAACTGACTAATATTAACATATACATGCCATCTAGTAACATCAAAATACATAAAAAGATGCTATTGCTGATACTGTAGTTATACTCTCTGCGATAAGATGCCAACTACTCCTTACTCCGATTCCTTTTTTTTACCTATGCGTGAAAATCGTCACACGCTAAGTATACACTTTGTGAGGCAAAAATAAAATCCATTACTACATGCTTATAAATATAAAGATGTAACCATAATCATGCATCAAGATCACTAGATATGTAGTACCATCATGTTAATCATATATTAACATAATATAAACCAGATATAACTTTCTTACCAATATTCTTGCCATTTACTTTGAGAGTTCATAAAACCTTTTACATGTTTATCATTTATTAATCAATAAACCATAGCCCAAATATAAGCCTATGAGGACCCTAGGTACACGAGTCAAATATGCACCGAAGTGCTAATACACATAAGGTCGTGCCCACCAAAATACACTAAGTGTCCTTTATATACACGATAGTGCTAAACCGAATATGTAGCGTGCTGTTGGACTCATTGGCATGCCAACAATGCCCTGTCCCTCAATGACATACTTGGGTATTTATTCCATATTTATTTTATCCATGGTAATGTATATCAACATAATTTGACATTGGCCAATTCATACCCGAAATACCATTCATATTATAACATCATATATATAACTAGTGATCCATGCATTTATATTCAACTTTTGACATGTTTAGAACATGTCAAATATAAGATTTATGGGGTAAATATCATGCCAATATAAACAAGGTAGACTCATCGCAAGTCTCCCTAATTAGGTATAAAATGTTCATGTACCATGTTATGTATGCATTGCACTCACCTTGACACTTTATATATGTCAAAATTTAAATCCTCACTAAGCTTTACTTTTGATCATTTTCCTTTCCTTGGTTGCTAGCTCGATTCTGATTTTGATCATGATCTATACTGCATCATTTACAACACAAGTATATTTAAAAAAAATACATGTTAATATCTTACTAACATAGGTACGTAATAGGAAAAGAAATTCCTAAAATTCTTTCAAAGTTTATTCGACACTAATTCACTTCATACAATTCATACTAATCTCTATACTTCAAGTTTCCTTTCATATCCAAATCAAAAAATGATTCATAAATCATTCTAACAATTATTCAAGCATGATACCTCAATTTAACCAACTTCCACTTTAAACCCCTTAATTTCCACACTTTCCTATTTAATCCCTTAACCTTAACAAACTTCCAATTTGGTCCAAACAACATTCTAAAACTTGTAGAATCATCAACTCCACATATCTAATCCGTAATAAAATGCTCCCATAATTTTCTGTAACCTCTTCACTTTGACCGAATATGGAAGGTCACTATAGACTTGACTTTCAACTTGATTCAAGAATGAATTAAACTTCAAAACATCATTTCTAAGCATAATCAATCATTCACATATCAAAATCCAACATCCTCTTCATCAACTAATTTCAAGAACTCAAGATTTAAGCATGGAAAGTATGAACAATCAATACCAAATGATAGAGAATTTCATGTTCATACTTTCATGCAAAATCCTACTAGATTGACTTGAAAAATCAAAAAGAAAATATCACATACCTTAGGTAGAGATTTTGGCACTTTGAAGAAACTATGATGAAAAGTCTTGAACTTTCTCTTTATTCAATGTACACCATTTGTCACCTATTTATAAAATATTTCAAATAAAAATCTCCTTAATAGTTAAATGACTATTTTACCCTTGATATCCAATGTCTCTCATATTGCCACATATTAATTTATTCATCCAAGGGTCAAAAATAAAACCATCAAGTTAGTACTTACCAATTTAGCCCTTGTAAGTTTTGAAAATTACATTCTTGTCATTTTATCCAAGGACTCATTTTTAACATGGAAAATCTAATTCAATCCAATGGTCCATCTTATATTCTTCTAAAATAAGGCATGGAAAATATATTTTTAAACTTGCCTTATCTTTCAGAAAAATATCTCAATTATTCAATTCGATCCGATTATCTGAATTCTTCTTGAACTTTAACTCTTTATAGCTTTTAACACAAATATCGTACAAAAAATCTGAGTAACACGAAAACCTCATTTTTTGGGGTAAACTATTCATTTACAAGACTAAAATACATAAATTTTGAAAATGACAATTTAGTCCCTAAACTTTTCCTAAGTTTTTACTTTAGTCCTCAAACTTTCATTTTATTCATTTTGGTCACTACCCAAAATTTTGAGGTAGTACAGAAAAGGAGTATAGCATTAAAATGAAGCATTGAAAACATAAATCCTAACGCAATAAACCCAAGTAAAAGTATTTAGCTCATTTCTGAGCCTAAAACATCCATAATAGAAATTTAAAACATAAGCAGTTTATCAAGCAAGGGATAGAAATGGGCCAAGTTTCCTCGATGATCTTTTTCTGTGCTCTCCAACTATTGCTTCAGGTCTCACAGTCCTTCAGCCTCTCTCGATGGCGTCTATCATGTGGAGACTCCTCTAGCACTTCGACTCTAGTGGTTCTCCAATAGCTAAAGACTAATTGCCATCTCTTTAATTGTTGTCCAAGTCTTTTTTATATAGGTGATGAAACTAGGGTTTCATAACCCTAAAGTGTGCAGACTCTTTTAAGATGATCTTTATTTTCCCACTATCTTTAATGACTTCTGGATCTGGGAGAGTTGTTAACTCCTCAAAATTTATACTTTTCAAGTATATATTGCTATGTTATTGCTTGACTTTGGGTAAATATTTATGCATTTAGCTAGTAGATTCATGCATTTGCAGCTAGGAGTTAAGGAATGTATTGTTTTCAATGCCAGAGTGAATGGGTATTTTTCTTGCTGTGGTAGGTAGGTTTAGCAAGAGTAGGTCAAGAGTAGGTGGTGCAGAAAAGGAATGCCATGCCATGTGCAGTTGGACGAAAGCAGGAAAGAGAAATGCCGAGAGCATTTGGCAAAAATAGGATACGGATTTCCATGCTCAGTTGGAGAAAGAAGGACGACTGATGCCCGATCAGTAGCCCTTAGTTAGAGCCAGGTCAGCCCTAATTCAAAAAGATGATAAGAGGATAACACGCCTACATTGGTGAGTAAAAAACTTTCAAAATGAAACCCAAACTAGGGTTTCCACGAGCACCTATATAAAGAAGATCATTGATTGAGCAAGAGGAGAGGTTGCATCGTGAGAGAGTTGAGGGGAAACCGTAGTTCTACGAGGCCATGACTGAGAGATATGGATCCATTGAAGGGCTGCATCGATGAATCTCCTTCTTTCTCCACTTCTCTTTAGTTTCAATTCTGATTTTATGGTGATGTTTAAAAATGATTATTTTTTGGTGGTTTCCCTAGCCATGAACTAATTATTTAAGTTGGTTAGGGGTGTTTGCGATGGACGCTTGATTTTAGGTTTTTAATAATTGAATTCCTTGACATTTTTGTATATTTTGCTAGAGCTTATTTTTATCATATTTATTATGATACGATAGTTGGCATTGAATGCTCATTATCTCTTAATATCTTAACAGACTTAGGAGATAAGGATTAATTGCCAAGTATTAAGGAGAGAAACTTCCATAGAAAATGTTCAAGTAGATGAGCTTACTTCAGAAGTGAATCTATCCCTTAGGAGTAAAGATTAAAACCTTGCCAAGTTAATTATTTGAAAAGTCACTAGAGACATGTAGGCATTAAAAGTAATTAACTTAAGGTATTGCCATTGACAAAGGCAATACTAAACTTAAAATCAGCTCGGTAATAAAACCAAGGCTGAAAGTTATTAAATTTTGTCTTCGCTAGCATGAAGTCCAAACATCCCTTGCCAACACCAATCAATCACCTGGATACATTTCTTTGCCAATCTGCCTGAATTTTCATAACAATTTTCCTTACTCATTTTCCTAGATAAAATCTGATCTCAATTACCACTTTATTCATTCCAATATACAAGTAATTATCGTGGCATTTAATTCTTGGACAATCCCAATGGATACGATACTCAGCTTATTGTTGTATTACTTGTTGACCGTGTATACTTGCACGCAATTAGACCTAATCTTGGCATTGTTTACTTACTTAATTACACTAAACTGTTAATCTGTTGCCAAACGTTTGTCGGTCGACAGGTTTTTGCACCATTGTCGGGGATTGCAACAGAATTTTTTATTTTGATTTTTACGTGTTTTTTTATTTTACTTATTTTGTTTTGTTTGTTATATGACTAGGAGCCGCAATATGAAGGGATAATCGTTATACGACCTAGAGATTGAAAGAACCCTATGCAAGTTAAGAAGAAAACTTCGAGAAGTGGCTTGTAATGGAAATGATGGAGTAGACGTTGTCATAAATAATAAAGAGAATCCAACAATAAATGATGACATACCGCCCGCTCCTGTTGTTATTGTGGAAGAAGAACAACCTATCAGAGAACACTTGGCACTAAACATGGATAACTTGATGCCAAGAATAATTGGTATAGAGGAAAATACAACTAATTTTGAACTTAAACTGGTAATGATACAGACGCTATTGAGTGTAGGTCAATTTGATGGAGCACCTACCAGAGATCCAATGCAACACTTGAAGCAGTTCATGGAAGTGTGCCAATTATTTCAACAACCTGGTGCGGCTGAAGAAATAGTAAAGTTGAGACTATTCTCATTCTCTTTGAGGAATAGAGCAAAATTGTGGCTAAGTTATTTTCCACTTGTTTCAGTTACTTCCTAGGAAGAATTATGCCAAAAGTTCTTTTTAAGATTCTAGCCACCTAAACTTAATGCCAAGCTGCAGAGAAAAATAATTACTTTTAGGCAAGCTAATGGCGAGACTTTGTATGATGCATGGGAGCATTTCAAGGACATGTTGAGGAGATGCCCCATGCATGGATTTCCTACTTGAACCGAAATGGAGACCTTTTATAACGGACTCAATGCTCATCCCAAGACAGTGGATGATGCTTTGGCAATTAGTTCATTACTAGACAAGAATTTTACGAAGGCCTCGGTATGGCTCTCACAATTCGGTGAAGAGCCCGGTGTAAATGAGAGAAGTAGTTGGTCCCTCGATCCCTATCTTCGTCGGACACCTCCTTTGAGCCGAGAATTTAATCCTCATTGTAGCTTCCCTCTCGAGAGCCCTAAATCTCCTCACAATCACACGCTCTCCTTGGCATAACTTCCTTTTTTTTCTGTACAAGCAAACAATTAAGGTTACACATCGAACACTCAATTTAAACAAGTACGACTTTGATCCATAAGCAACGTATCCTCTACACACCTATACCACACTCTAAATGCCCTCGAGGTTTTCTAAAACTGGCTAAACCTAGGCTCTGATACCAATCTTGTAACATCCCCAACCCGGATGCCACAATTGGGCCTCCAAACCAAACAAAAACCATAAGATTTTTACAACTAAATTTATCCCAACATCATCATTTCAGAAAAGCCATTGAGTTAAAACATATTAAGTCGAAAAACCATTTAAAATGTTACATGAGGAGCACCACTTTAAATATATAATTTTAAAAGCATTTGACATATAAGCTTAGATCCAAAATACAAGTTACAATACACATAGGGTCTTATGGATACATGGCCCAATAAATCTAAATACTGTGCTTGGACTCTAGTCGATGTTGAGGTCCTACTCTGATGGTGCTTCGAGATGTACGCCAACCTACTAACATGCAAACGGAAACAACAATTTCGAACGCTGAGATAACAAATCTCAATGGATACACTTCCACTCAACCACAATTCATAAAAATCATAAAAAGGTGCATGCTTAACCACAATTAAGATAACATGACATGAAAAGCAATGGCGCTACCATATTCGCCTAAACACAATAATCAAGGATGTACAACCTCAAACTCAAGCATAGAATCACATTATCAAACTTGAGGAGAGACCCAGTATTATACGGTCTCAAATATGTGCACCCTTCTCAAAATCTCACATCAAGCATCAACACTCAGAATCTCACATCGAGTGGAAAGGCTTGGAATCTCGCATCGAGCATCATTACTCAGAATCTCACATCGAGAATCAACAATCGAAATCGAACAACGAGTGGTCTTCTCGTGCTATAATACTTTCTCATTGGGTTTCTGAATCCCATAAACAAGGGTTAAATTCCATGGTGCCCTTACCCGGTACCTTCACCCAAGACACATAAAGGATCTTCAAGGTTTACAAACATACACATGTAAATTGTCTCTTATCTAAAATGTTATTCATCATTTAGGCCACATACGATGTTAAAGACTTAGTTTCTTGTTATCATTATTCATTTTACCCCTTAGAAGACCCATCAGGCCCTTACTCTCGAATTATTAAACCCTCGAACTAAAAATGAAGTTTTGGGGCAGATTGCCCAGGCCATATCGATACACCTCACAAGGGTATCGATACGCCCATCTATATTGAGACGCTCACCCACGTACCGATATCTAGATACACTTACGTGGTCTCAGCCAAGCTACCCCATATCGATATACGAAGACATGTAACGATACTTCAAGGCATACTGATACACCTTGGAAGCGTATTGGTACTAAAATTCTCTACTGAATCTGGTTGGGAAAAAGGTATCGATACCCTCCCCAGCATACTGATACAACCTTCAAGAATTCAAAGTGTTCTTGACATTTTTAAGGCAGGCGTACTGATATATGCACGATTGTACCAATACGTGCATGGTCGTACCGATACACAAACCCTTTTCAATTTCTGAAGTTCAAATTTCATCCCAAAACCCCCTCAAACCCTTAAGGCAATACTCCAAACTAACCCTACAAGTTATGGGTAAGTTATTAAGTGGATTTCTACCATTTTTACATCATTTAAACACCAATTTCAGACATTTACCATGGCTAAGATTTCAAACCCTAAACCCCTACCCAGACATCATAAACCAAGAAAACAACCAAATCGATGATTTTTAAAGAAACCCCCAAACACAAGCTTCAAGCGTTGCCCTTTCCTCTAGCTTGAGATGCCTCCCTTTCTTCCAACACTCAATCCCTTTCTTCCTTTTAAAACCCCCCACCTCAAACTCTTCTTTTTTCCCCTTCATACACTTCTTCCCCTTTCCTCCTAAAAACCACCCCAAGGATAGCCTACAAGGCTCTTAAAGCCCACTACTCGGCCCAAAGGCGAAGCCCACACTTTGGGTCAAACCGACTCTGTAACACCCTCAACTCGGTTTAGAAGAAGAACCAAAATCGAGGATGTTACTACAAGAAAATTTCATGAAACATGTTGCAAACATCCAAACTTCCAGAGTAATTTAAAACAGGTTAACAAAATTTTTCCTTTTAACCTTTATTACCTTAAGGGTCTTATGTATGAATCATACAATTTAATTATTTAACGTTTGATATCTCATGAGGCAAATCATTTCACATAAAAGTAGTACTACTAACAATCAAGATCAATTGAGCAACATACAAGAAGGGTCTTATATCGAAAGTCACAAGGATTAAGATCATTCGTACATTTTGTTTTACTCAGGCCAAACTTTTCCCCTTAACTTAACTTAGCTTTAAAACAGATCTTGATCCAAAATAGACAAATTTAATATATTGTCAGGTTCTGGTTTGCCTAAGTTTTTAATCCTATTTATGACTATAACATGTTCAATCATACTTAGGAGAACAATTTGAGTCAACTACAATTAAGGATAGTTAAAGGTTCAACCAATTTCTTGTGTTCTCAAGTATGAATTAATTAAAATCAAGACCAATGAAACAAGTGATTATACCTTACATGTTTAATCGTAACAAGCGTATACACATATACGAGATTACTTATTCAAAGCATATATATATACATATGTATGAATACCCCACATGGCTTTTTCATGCACACACAATAGTGCTCGAATATAGATTATACCTAATATACATGTATTATGGTATTATAAAGCGTTTATTTTCTTCCAAAGAATATTCAAAAGATGTATTTGATACACATTACCTATTATACATTTCATTACAAAGGAACATATATTAAAATTTTTAACACATACAATTTGTAATGCCCTGACTCTGGGCTTAGAAGTAATCCGATTAGTTCGGACGGTTCCGTGAACTGGTGTAGCGGTCTAGACTAGTTTCGAGATTTAATTAAAAAGAAATACATTTTAGCCGAAATAAAATGGAAAAATTATCTAAAAAATTTAAATATGTTTTGAAAATAATAGTGAACTCAATTTGGCAAAATAAATTAGGGGTGACATTTTGAAAATGGTGACTGTTTTGTAACAAAATCAAAACTATTTTAGTGACTATTTTGTAAAAGGATGAGAACTTAGAATCTTTAAGGAGCTAATAACCCTAAAGTCTACTACCAGACTTTATCCCTTAATTGGCTTATTTTAAAGTGTTTTAATTAATTAAAGTTGGTTAGGAGAGTTAATTGGGAGTTATTTCCTTTAAAACAAATTTGACGTAACTTTTCTTCTCTCAACAATTCTCTCAATTTTCTCTCCAGCCAAACACCATTCTTCTCTTCAAAATATTAAGGTAAGCTCTTATTTTAATTGATCTTTGATTTCTAAATGATTTTCTAATGATTTCCTACCAAAATCTTATTGTTTAAACTTTGTTTTCTCATGTAAATCAACCAATTAAGGGGAAAGCTACCATTAGAGGTAAGATTTCATTTTCCTCCTCTAATAAAAGGTTCTTTACTGAAATTCGCAAGTTCTTGATCGCTTATCAATGTTTTGTAATGAGTTTTGTTGTGATGATTAAGGGAAATTGGTTTAATTGAGGATTTTGAGTTAATAAATGAAGAGATTGGTTTAGATTCGTATGGTTATGAAAATGCTGAGTATTATGATGATTTTAATCATTAAGTTGATGTTAAAGATTGTGGATAAGTGTTTTTGATCAATGTAAACCCGAAACTAGTTAGATTGCTATGGATCTAGGTTGTTATGCTTGGTTTTTGGCTTGATAAATGAGTTTAATGTTTGCTGGAAGTTAAAGGATGTTGGGAAGTGTTTAATTGATGTATTTTGATGATGTTTGAGTGCTGATTTCGTGGATAAGGGCTGGAGATCATTTAGGATGATTTCGCCTTTGTTTTTAATAGTTCCGGGTGGTGTTGTGTTGATTAATTGTGCTAGAATGTTGAGGAGGTTGTGGACTGCGAGTTTAGATGTTGAATTGAGCTTTAATTCTCTATTTTGGTTGGGTAAAAATAGGGGAGATCAATCCGGAGTTGTTTGGAGGTGCTACAGTTGCATCGGGCGCTTGATTGACGCTTTGGTTTGCAAGCGAAATGAAGTCGGTGAGTGGAAACGTGGTTTAAAGCTTAAAAAAGGCTTGAAAGATATTTATGGGAGTTTAGACTGAGCTTGAAATGCCAATCTAGGCTCAGATGTAAGTATGGTGACATTTGCTCTCGGATTTATGTTTCCCTTGGTTTTAATGATATCATGCTCATGTTTTGATTATGGTTTTGTTACTTATTGTTTAATGCATGTTTTCTTATGTGAAATATGATGAGATTTACCCCATGAGATAGAATTGTTATGAAAACGAAATATATTATGCTTTTGAAAAGCTTTGCATGGTTTAATACATGAGATTTGGGACATGGAAATAGTTTTGATGGTGCTTTGGTAAAAATAGTAGGTTAACATGGTTTTAAATTGTATGTTGGCAAGTGATGATGATTGTTAAACTATGTTAGATATAATGGTCGACCAATAGGATGAGAGTTCACTATAATAAACAAAAATTGTATGTGTTGCAAATTCTTCGGTTACACAATAGGGGTAGTGCTATTTGTGTTGCGAGTGATAGGGTTAGTGCTATCACCAACGAGCAATACGGGTAGTGGCAACCCGGCCGAAGTGAGATGATGGTGAGGGTAGTTTCACCATGTGACTTGATGGGAGTAGTACCATCAAGGTGTCCGCATATCCGAGCATGAAAGGATGGAGGTAGTGTCATCCAAATGATAGGGGTAGTTCTATCCGAATCACTTGTATTGCCAATGTATGTTCTAAACATGTAACATGCTTTGAAATGATGATTCGTATAATGTGGTTTATACATGTGTTTTTGCATAAGGTGAAATTATGCATGAGATTTAAAGTGGAAGCATTGCTTGTTGGCTAAGCATGTAAGACTTGAGATTTTGCATTGAGATGCATGAGACTTATGATACATGTTGAGAAATGAAATGTGTTTTG
Source organism: Hibiscus mutabilis (assembly GCA_019671005.1). Taxonomy (NCBI): domain Eukaryota; kingdom Viridiplantae; phylum Streptophyta; class Magnoliopsida; order Malvales; family Malvaceae; genus Hibiscus; species Hibiscus mutabilis. Next base: position 51,231,138 of record CM033721.1, on the reverse strand, counting down.
CTTTGAAAAGTGGTTTCAAGCATGAGATTTGATTTGAGCATGATATTAAAGATTTATGGACTAAAATGGTTTAAAATGCATTGTTGTGGTGTTTTGGTTTTGAGCGACCCTCACTAGGCATTTATGCTTATGCTCTCTTTTACAACAATACAGATCAATAGAGTGTTGGTAGCAGCAAGGAAGCAAAGATTCGATCCAAGTTGCGATTATAAACTCAAGTATGGTTTGATAGTTTAAAACATAGCTAATAATGGCAATGGGGTTAGCCAAGTGTTTTGGGACATAATGTTTTTGAACTCCCTTGATTGCTGCAAGTTTCTTTAATGGTTTTGGACTTGTAAACGACCTTTAATTGCTAGTTTTTGGTTTGATTTTCATTTTGGTGCTTGAATGGTTACTTTGCATAGGAAGCATGCCTATAGATTGATAATCATTATGGGTTGATGTCGAAAGCATGTTTTTATGCTTAATGTTTAGGATTTTATGCTCTACGTGGATGTATATGTCTTAGTAACGTGTTGGAATGTTTTAGGATGTGTTTAAGCTTGAAAAGCCAGCATTTGTGACATTACAGGCCCAAGCGTATCAATATGCGGGCTACTTTATCGGTACAGTATATCGAATTCAGGCATACCATATCGGTACAGGGTAGGTCGTATCGATACAGTCAGAGGGCAATTTGGAGTATTGTATGGGTACACGAGACTATATCAATACCCTTTTGTACTACTAGAAATATAATATTTTGATGAGATATAGACGTATTGGTACGGGCACAGGTGCATCGATACACTTGACCATTAATTAGTTAATTGATGATATCTGAAGTTCTGTTTTCTTACGTTTAAGTCATTGGTTATATGAATGTTCAATTAAATGAGCTTGGGTGATCATAATGAGCTAAAATTTGATATGGAAGCATGAAACCTGACTAATTGGCTATCGGTAATTTTAATTTCTCAATTTGACCCTGAGTATTATAAGTTTTATAAAATGGTCCCTAAATCACGTTAAGTCTTCATTTGATGTCTAATCGACACCCGATTCAAGTGTGGTTTCCTCTGTTGATTCTGTAATCACATAGGAGGTCTAATACACATCTAGACAAGTTAAAAAGAAAAAAATAGGTCGTTAATCGAAGTGTGTCTTAGCGGATTCACTCTGATTTTCCCCGTGTGACATGCTCGGCTCGGTCTTGCGATTAGATCGGGTTAAGGGGGTTACATTTGTTGGTATCAAAGCTAGGCTTACGAAAATTAGGAGGTAAGTTGAGGTAAGTTTATTGGGTGTTTGAATATCTATTTTTCGCAAGGTATTGAGATTATGCTTTGAGCATGTTGTGATTATTTAATGATTGATTGATATGCACGGTGAATGATAGCATGTTGTGTGGTTAATACTTGTTGTTGGGGGTAAAGAATTGGGTAACTCATTGCCATATTACTATGGAAAAAAAGATAATGTTTTAAAAACTCGAGCAACTTGGAATCTTGCTTCATGCTAGCCTGACTATTTTGATATATTGTTTTTAATGATAGATACATATTGTTTGCATTATGGGTTCGAGACGAGAGTTGAGAATTGGTACACGTGGAGTTCTGAAGGAACACGATGTGCGTAATGAGGATTTGCCGCCCTCTTTCACCTCCATCTGGTAGTGGTACTGGGATAAGTGGTTAAGGATCTTAGGTAGTTCAGGGGCAGGTTGTGGGTGATATGACACCCTTGATTCAGTCTATCACGGGAGCCTTTCAGGCTGTAGTAGTAGGTATGCGTGCAGCTGCACCACCGCTAGTTGTTGTTAATCCTAGCTTACCTTTGGAGCATTTACGCAGTCTGAGCGGTACCGAGTTTTGAGGGTTGTCTTTGGAGGATTTTGAGGCATGTTTTGGGAGTACCTAGAGGATTTTGGGCAGCTAGGGTGCACAGATGTGCATAATCTTGGGTGCATTGTTTCTCTACTGCATGGGGATGCTTATATATGGTAGACGACAACAATTACGGGGATGGAACCTGTAAAGGTGACCTGGAATTTCTTTGGGACTGCCTTCAGGCGTAAGTATCTTGGTACAACGTATTAAGATGAGAAGAAGAGAGAGTTTATGTCATTGGTTCAGGGCAGCATGTTTGTTGCAGATTATGAGATCCAGTTTCTTTGTTTGAGCCAGTATGCTCCTCAGTTGGTTCCTAATGAGAGAGCTAGATGTGATCATTTTTAGTATGGCTTGGTAAAGGAAGTGAAGACGTATATGTTAGCTTCTGATTATGTGTATTTTGATGATTTGGTTACGTGGGCAAAGGACATTGAGCAGAATCTAGGCTTGTCCTCTCGTGTAAGGAGCTCTATCTCCAGGAAGAGAGCTACTGAGTCTAATGCTGATAAGGATCGTCATAAGGGGTAGCGTGATGGGAGGTTCCCTAGGAATCAGAAGCATGGAGGTGGTAGATATGCTGACCAAGGACAACAAGTCCATAACATTTCTGTTCGAACAATAGAGTGTAATTGTTGTGGAAGGTGACATAATGGAGAGTATTGGGGAGTTGCAAGCACGTGTTGGCAATGTGGTGTACAGGGGCATACGAAAAGAGATTGCCCGCAGTTGTCTGGAGGTAAACAGTATCCTATCAGAGCTGTTGAGCTATAAAGAGGTCATGGGCACGACTGTGGTAATTATCAGTGCAGAGACGAGGAGCAAAGGAACATGGCTCATGTTGTGGCTATTCGACCTGAGGGAGGAGGTCAAGCAAGATGTATGCGCACCATGAAAGGAGGAATGACACCGACGTGGTTGCAGGTACCTTTACTTTGCAATCTTTATCATTATTTTCCTTGATCGATTCTGGATCTACACATTAGTATATTTTACATGAACATGCTATTTTGCTTGATATACCTATTGATATATTGGATGTGGGTATGCATGTGACGAGTTCTTTTGGAGAGACTGTTGTTTTTAGAAAGATGTATAGAAGGTGTCTTTTGATGGTTTAGGGTTATGTTTTTGTTATGGATATGATGGGGTTGTCTTTTTATGGTTTTGATGTTATTTTGGGAATAGATTCGTTGGCTGAACATAATGCGATAGTAGATTTTGAGACGAAGCGGGTTACGTTACGATGTTATGATGGTTCAGAGGTTGTGGTGGTGGGCGAGAATGTTAAGTTTTTATCCAATGTTGTTTCAGCGTTGGAAGCGCAGAAGATGTTGGGGTGTTGATGTCAGGCATATCTAGCGTATGTCAAGAATCCGAATATAAGGGAGGTACATCCGCAAGATATTCGAACTGTTTGTGATTATCCGGAGTGTTTTCGAAAGAGTTGCTTGGTTTGCCGCTAGATAAAGATGTTGAGTTTTGCATAGAGACGTACGCGGATATGGCACCAGTGTTTATTGCACCGTATCGGATAGCACCTAAGAAGCTGAAGGAGTTGAAGATGCAGTTGTAGAAGTTGCTTGATCGAGGGTTTATTCGTCTTGGTGTTTCACCTTGGGGAGGTCCGATGTTGAATTTGTGGTACCTTTATAAATTGGACTAACGACATTCGACGTTGAATTTGTGGTCAAGGATATAAGACCTAGTATAGCTGCTTGCTTGGGCGCCTATGGATTCACGCAGCAAGAGCGGTCCCATCTACTTTACACCGGAAGTTAAAGTTTGTGATCGATGGTCAACTAATAACTGTCGGTGTAGAGGAGGAAATCATTGCATCAGTAACTACTGATGCACCCTTCATCGAGAATGATGAGGGTGCGCTCGAGTGTCATTTCAGAACATTAGAGCTAGTCAATGCGACCTTTATCACCGAAGGAAGCAAGGCGCCAGAACCAGAATTATCGAGTTGTGTGAAGATACAGGTAAAACAAATGCTTGGGAAAAGAGCTAAAATCGGAAAAGGAGTTGGAAAGAGACATCAAGAAAGGCTATATCCTGTAGTAATCCCAGCAAAAAAGGATCGATTTGGCTTGGGCTTTAAGCCCAACAAATGGAAAAGAAGGGTTGAAATCAGAAAGCATCAAGAGAGGAGAAGAGCTAGATTGAAGGGAGAGGAAATTGAGTGGGAGCCAATGACTTTCCCTCCCCTGAGTCATAACTTTATATCTGGAGGCATGCTGGATCCAAATGCCCCAATTAGTGATAAAGGAAAAAAAAGAGTGCTCTATGTGAGGCATTTGAAAGGCTGAGTATCAATGTTGTGACGGAAGAAGAAGAAGAAGAGAGCCAATACCTATCAATGATTCGCCCTTGCTCTGAGCTTGACAATTGGACAGCTGAAGAAATTCTTGTAATCTTTAAGACAAGTTCAGAGTAATTCTCAAAACCAACCTCTTTGCTCCAGGTCCGGAGACAATAGGGGATCTTATGTAAAGGGCCAATGTCAAACATTTAATTTGAATTCAATAAGAGATGCATTTCCTTAAATTTTGTGTGGCAAACTTTCTTTTCATAAATAGACCAAAACCAAATAAAAACCGTAAAGCCATAAAGTTAAAAGCATAAAAAACACATTTCATTCATTTTATTCATTCCTTTTGTATATATATATTCTCCTATCCTCTTTTCAGGTCTTCAGATATCATTGACATAAATGAATCCGATTTGGACTCCAAGATTAACTTTGAATTGCCTCTATGCTTGGAAGAAGTTGGAAATATTGACGATGAGGAAGAATATGATGTACCCAGTGATATGCTCAAAATGGTTGAAGGAGAGAAAATGCAGATTCTACTACATAAAGAGGAAATAGAAACATTAAACCTCAGAGCTGAAGAAGAAAAGCGAGAGGTGAAGATTGGTACTACCATCACAGCCAAAACCAGAAAAAGTCTGAATGAGCTTTTGAAAGAATTTAAAGATATTTTTGCTTGGTCATACCGGGATATGCCCGGTTTAGACACTGACATTGTCATGCATAAGCTCCTTATAAAAGTAGGATGCGAACCGGTAAAGCAATAGCTTAGAAGAATGAAGATTGAAACACTCCTCAAGATCAGGGATGAGGTAAAGAAGCAATATGATGCAGGATTCCTTGAGGTAGCCAAGTATCTAGAATGGGTGGCGAATATTGTCCCAGTACCGAAGAAGGATGGAAAAGTACGAATATGTGTTGACTACAGGGACCTCAATAAGGCAAGCCCAAAGGACAATTTCCCGCTCCCACATATTGACACTTTAGTCGACAACACGGATGGTCATTCACTCTTCTCTTTCATGGACGGTTTCTCTAGGTATAACCCGATCAAGATGTGCCCAGAAGACATGGAAAAGATAACTTTTGTGACTCTATGGGGAACTTTTTGCTATAAAGTGATGCCTTTTGGACTTAAGAATGCATAGGCAACCTATCAGAGGACCATGGTCACTCTCTTCCATGATATGATGCATAGAGAAATAGAGGTATATGTTGACGATATGATTGCCAGATCTCGATCTGAGGAGGAATATTTGATCAATTTAGAAAAACTCTTCCTTAAACTGAGAAAGTTCCAGTTGAAGCTCAACCCGACCAAGTGCACATTTGAAGTCACATCTGGCAAGTTATTGGGTTTTGTTGTGAGCAAACGAAGAACTGAGATCGATCCAGATAAGATAAAAGCCATACAGGAGCTTCCCCCAACCTCAAACACAAAAGGAAGTTCGAGGTTTTCTGGGACAATTAAATTACATCACACATTTCATTTCTTAGTTAACAGATAAGTGTGATCCAATGTTTAGGTTACCCAGGAAGAATAACCCGGGGACTTGGGATGGAAAATGTCAAATGGCTTTGGAAAAAGATCAAAGAGCAGTTGAGCAATCCTCCAGTTTTAGTACCACCTATTTCAGGGAGATCACTGATCTTGTACTTAACGGTTCTATGAAAATTCCATGGGCTGGGTGTTAGGACAACATGACGATTCTGGAAGAAAAAAAAGACGATATACTACCCGAGCAAGAAATTCACTAATTGTGAAACCAGATATTCGTCAATTGAAAAGCTATGATGTGCTTTAGTATGAGCAACTAAAAGGCTCAGACAATAAATGTTATATCATACTACGTGGTTAATCTCAAAGTTAGACCCACTGAAGTTCATGATGGAAGCTCTAGCTGTATCAGGAAGGTTAGCACGTTAGCAAATGTTATTGTCAGAATTTGATATCCAGTATGTGAGCCAAAAAGTAATAAAAGAGAGTGCCATAGAAGACTTTTTGGCAAGTCGCGCTTGTGATGATTATGAAGCATTAAAATTTAATTTTCCTGATGAAGACTTGATGTGTATCTTAGAAGATGATGAGGCTTCAATAGAATCTTGGGTTATGGACTTTGATGGTGCAGCAAATGCATTATGAAGAGGTATAGGGGCAGTTTTGGTTTTGCCAGAAGGAGGTTATTACCCTTTTACCAGTCGTTTGAAGTTTTTTGCACTAATAATATGGCGGAGTATGAAGCTTGTATAATGGGTCTAAGAGAGGCTATAAAGAAGAAAATTCACACCCTAAGAGTCTTTGGGGACTTTGCATTAGTCATATATCAGATACGTGGTGAATGGGAGACAAAAGATGCAAATTTGGTGGAATACCACACCTGGTACCTGAGTTGACCAAGGAATTTGATGAGATCACTTTCAAATATCTTCTTAGAGAAGACAATCAAATGGTTGATGCTTTAGCCACCTTAGCCGCCATGTTTAGGGTAAATAAAGGTTATGAGATAATGCTCATCAGGTTATATATGCTTGACTCTCCAGCTCATTGTTATGATGTGGAAGAAGAAATGGATGGATTGCCATGGTATCATGACATCTTACAATATGTAAAATTCCACCAATACCCGCCTCAAGCTACAGAGAATGAAAAGAAAATGATCAGGAAGACGGCATCAGGGTATGTCCTTGATGGGGAGATTTTATATAGCAGAAGTCGTGATCAAGTGCTTCTAAGATGCGTGGGAGCAAAAGAGGCTCAATTAATTGTGGAAGAAGTTCATGAAGGAGTTTGCGGAACCCATCCTAGTGGTTTCACCATGGCCATAAGGATCATGCGCCTGAGATATTATTGGTCAACCATGGAAGGTGATTGCATCAACTATTCTCGCAAATGTCGCAATTGCCAAATCTATGCTGACAAGGTTCATATGCCACCCCAGCCTCTTCATGTTATGACAACCCCTTGTCCATTTTCCATGTGGGACATTGATGTCATTGGTCAGATTTACCCTAAGGCATCAAACGAGCATCGTTTTATCCTGGTAGCCATTGATTATTTCATGAAATGGGTAGAAGCAACCTATTATGCAAACATTACCAGATCCACAGTTTGCAAGTTTTTGAAAAAAGAAATTATTTGTCAACACGGCTTGCCTGAAAGTATCATCACCGACAATGCTTCTAATTTAAACAACAGGATGATAAGTGGAGTCTGTGGGCAATTCAAGGTCAAACATCATAATTTCGTGGTATATCGCCCAAAGATGAATGGGGCAGTAGAAGTTGTAAATAAGAATATTAAGAAGATAATTGCGAAAGTGATTGATACCTATAAAGATTGGCACGAGAAGCTACCGTTTGCCTTATGCGCTTATCGAACCGCAATAAGAACTTCCACCGGGGCAACACCTTTCTCATTGGTATTTGGAGTAGAAGTTGTGCTACCCATTGAGGTTGAAATACCATCACCCCATGTCTTAATGGAAGCAAGGTTGAAAGAAACATAATGGGTTCAAGCAAGATATGATCAACTGAACCTAATTGAAGAAAAAAGACTGAAAGCACTGTGTCATGGGCAAATGTACCAGAGAAGGATGATAAGGGCTCACGAGAAGAAAGTTCATCCAAGAGGATTCAGAGAGGGAGACTTGGTATTGAGGAAGAAGATGCCAATCCAAAGTGATGCTCGAGGAAAATGGGCACCGAATTGGGAAGGACCTTACATTATAACAAAGGTTTTCTCAGGAGGAGTGTTAATTTTAGCCGAAATGGATAGAGACGAACTCCAAAACCTGATAAATTTAGATTCGGTTAAGAAGTATTATGTTTGAAGAAAAAAAAGGAAAAGAAAAAGAAAAGAAAAGAAAAGAAAAAGGAAAAAAAAGAAAGAAAAAATAAAAGAAAAAGAAAAAAAGAAAAAAAGAGAAGAAGAAAAAGAAAAAAAAAAAGGGGGTTCAAAATGAAAATCCGCAAAGGGCGTTTTGAAACCAAAGAAGGATCTGCGTTGAAAACCCATAAAGGGCGGCTCAGATAATTTGTAAAAGTAGTCCTTCCGCAAATCGATCTTGGGGTTTGGAACCTGGAAGCTTCATATCTTTCCACTTAGTCATTTTTTTCAGGGCCTGCTTAGCGTAGTTGACATTCAAGGCATCTTACGAAGTCATGATAGGAGGATTTTTTTGTTTCTGATATTTGAATGCCTTTTCCTTTCTTTGTAATTTCTTTTTTTGTTTACCACAATTCCAATAAAATTTTGTTGTGTAGACCTTTCTTTCTCTCCTTTGACATCTTTCCATAAAGCATCTTGCATTGAAATGAGAATTAAAATTTGACATCGCTTGAAATATACAAAAGATTTTTGAGTATTACTTTGAAATTTGTCCAAAAGAATATTGGAACTATGAGGTATCCAATGATCAAATTTGGAGCTTAAGGCATGAAAAGCAGCAAAACTTGTAAGGAAATTCAAGATGGAAGTATGTTTCGCTACAAACTTCTACATAAAAACCCCGAAGAGATGCTTTGACGTTACTTTAAGGAATCATGTTGAAAAACATAGATGCTTACACGAAATAATTTGTTTTCTACAACAATGAGAACAATTTTACAAACATTTGAGGAAATAGTCAAGGAAATGAAACATTGGAAGAATAGCAGGGTCCTAGGAAGCATGTCACTAAACATTGATGTATCAACTATAGTGATAATTTGGCAAAGGCTAAAAGAGTGTTGAAGAATATGAGGATGAAGTCAGTCCTTCTAACCAGGAGTACAAGATAACTGGATTGAGTGAGCAAATGTGCAAAGAGCAAATGAAGCAATGAAATGCTAAGAATGAGAATGGTAAAACATAAGTCATCAAAGCATACAGTTGTAATTTTTGAATGATTTCCTATGTATTAATGATGGCAAACCGATGCATTCCCTATATCCACACAGAGTTTTGCTCTTAGGTGTCCTAGCAATAAGGAGCTTCCCTGTTTAAAAAGTCAAGGCAAAAGTCACAAGAAGGGATGAATATATGAAGTGATGTTCAATCCATGATAGATGAAGCAAGCAATGGTGAAGATTACTTTCCAAGGAATAGACGATGGAATTTTAACAACAAGAAATTGATGAAGCCAACTGGTATTGAAGGATGAGTTATTGCAAGCTTTCTTAGTGCAAATCCTTTCGGCATAGGGAAATAAAAAGAAATCATACAGTCTTTTCTAATAGGATGGGCCAAAACAAAAACTCACCATCTGTTGCCAGAGTTGAGAAAATGTTTGAGATGATATAATCCATGTTTCCTGGAGCTTCACAGTTTCTCCTGTGTCCATTGCTTGAGAAAAATTGCTAAGAAAAAGAAAAATAAATAAGATATCCATTCATGATTAGGCATCCCTAGGGGCATATTTATCTTAAACCATTTAAATTTTTTTGACAAGTTGTGAATTCGCTTAATCATCGAAGTGTATGGAGGATGAAGTCATCTTTTAGAACCCACCTACCCGTTCGGGCATTTAGAGAATAGAACCCGACTATTCGTTCGGGCATTTGGAGAATAAAACCCACCTATCCGTTCGGGCATTTGGAGAATGGAACCTGCCTATCTGTTTGAGCATTTGGAGAATGGAACTCGCTTATCTATTCGAGCATCAGGAGAATAGAACCCGCCTATCTATTTGGGCATTTGGAGAATGGAACCCAGCAATCTATTCGGGCATTTAGAGAATGGAACCTGCCTATCCGTTCAGGCATTTGGAGAATGGAACCCGCCTATCCATTTGGGCATTTGGAGAATAGAACCTCCCTATCTATTCGGGCATTTGGAGAATGGAACTCGCTTATCTATTCGAGCATCAGGAGAATAGAACACGCCTATGCGTTTGGGCATTTGGAGAATGGAACTCGCTTATCTATTCGAGTATCAGGAGAATAGAACATGCTCATGTATTCGGGCATAAGGAGAATAGAACATGGCTATTCGTTCAGGCATTTGGAGAATAGAACCTGCTCATCTATTCGGGCATAAGGAGAATAGAACCTGCCTATCTATTTGGGCATTTGGAGAATGGAACCTGCTTATCTATTTGAGCACAAGGAGAATAGAACCCGCCTGTCTTTTCAGGCATTGGCAGTTTGGTAATTGGTGAAAATCAATATTTTGTTTCTTTATTCTATTTCTGTTTCACCGAAATGACCAAAGAGGGGCAGCTGTTGTCACTGAATTTTCACCTAACTTCTTTACTTTCATTTGTTTTAACTAGGTCATTTTTGGTTAGGTAGTATTATATTACATTGTTAGTATTATATCATAGCTAGTGTAAGTACCATATGTTAGTGTAAGTAATTAGTATTTATCTAAGGTGTCATATAATTGTTAATTTACTTAAGGTATTAATATTTATGGTAGTTAGAATAAACATAGGTTATATGCATTAGATAATCAAACCCAAAAAGAAATGTTTGAATCCTTTGAATCAAACCTGGTCGGCAGATTTACTAATAGAGTTAGCAGTAAAAGCATATAAAATTGTATAATATGATATCCAAAAATATAAAAAACAGCCATTTATATTAGAAAAAAACATTACAAAAAAAGTCCAAATATACAAGGGCCCGTTCAGCCTAGTTCCTTAGATAAACTAAACCCTAACTTCCATCTTTTATTTGTTGTGCAGCCCATGAAGAGCCGTTGGATCAATCTATGATCCAATGGCACAGATCGCGCCAGCTAAGAATGATATAACTCCGCACCCAACATAGCCATTTGATCAGGATGAGATCTGATGACCCAGATCGCTTTGGGGTGTATCACGAGGATCATCACTGTCGCATAGCAGTCACGCACATGCCTTCCAGCTTCTGTCGAACGCTTCATCTTCTCTGACACTTCACTTGCTCTGATTTGCTCACCTCAGCGTGGTTGGAGTTTATTTCCGATCAACAAAGACATATAAAAGAAGGAAATAAAGGGATTAAGTCACATAGTCAACAAAGGAGAAAAAATCCCTAATTTGAAGCCATAGCAAGAATCAAGCTACAATCAGATATGGGCAAAGAATACAAAAGGCAACCAACTTAAAATCAGAACCGGATTTGAAGCACAAAAGATGATTTCTAGGGATTTAAGTTTGAAATACAAGCAGATTTGTACATATAAATACCTCTGTAAATCATTGTAACATGACACACAACAATTACAGAAAGCATACTAGATACATACAATTAGCAATCAGAAGTTGTAGAAGCAAGCAGTTGTAATAAGAAGTCAAAAGCAATATAGAGAAGCAAGTTTCTGGTAATGTGTTCTATCTATTTACTTTCTATTTCGAATTTAATAAAGAAAGGGGATTGATTTTACCTTCAAAACACCGTTTGATTTGGCTATAATGTAATTCTGATGAAAAAATGTGAATTTGAAGTTGCCGAAATCTGGAAAATTAGGTTTTTTCTGGGAATTTTGCCGCCGACAACGGCGGCCGACGTCAGTGGAAGGTGACCGACACGGTGGACCACCACCGTGTTCTTTACTTCATGAAGAACACGGATGAACTCAACAGAGGGTTTTAAAGAAAGAGAGTTTGATCTATTTTGATGAATAAGGGAAAATGAAATTTGTTTATAATATTTATTATATATACTAACCCGTTTGACCCGACCCGAACCCGATTATAACCCGCGCCCTTCTTTTCTGGTTCTTATACCGCAACACCTCAGTTTTCAATTGTTTCAATTTCGTCATTTTTCTCTTCAATTAGGCACCAAATTTTAAATTATTTTTGAAGTAACCCTCACATTTTGATTTTCTTTTAATTTAGTCCATAATACATATTTTTTGTATAAATAAAATTAATTTCCCTTTTCATTATTTTAGTAATTATTTTAATGGATGATTTAATTTAAGTATTATTTTTGTGCTTTTGTTCTTGTATGTATATGTATGTGTGTTTAACCTTAGGAATAGAGACTTAAAACATAGATTAGTGACATGTATGTTGTAAAACTTTCTTCATTTTCAATAAGTCACACTTAATTTTATTATAACCTTAATAGTTAAAATGAATATAGATATTTCTTTAGGTATTAATCACTGTTAAATTTTAATTAAAAGACTTTAACATACTTAATTTTCTTGTTTTGTTTAAAAATGAAAACCTAATTAATGCATTGTCTTATCAAAAAATAATGACAGGTTAACGCCAAGAGTGTTGGCGGTCATTAAAGTTCATTTCTTGGGCGATAAGGCCATTAAAATAGATTTATATTCACTTTTGCAGACAAAGAAATCGAAATTTTGTGAACTTGCAATTTCCAGTTTTTGAAATCAATTAGGTATCAATTTTTGGGCGTTGCGGGGGTGCTAACCCTTCCCCACACGTAACTGACCCTTGATCCTGTTTTTCTTTGTTTTTTCGTGGACCAAAAAAAAGTTATTTTGATAAATAAAACATTTTATTAAAACAACCCTTGTTTTAAAAATGATCCAATCACACTTTTTCAAAAAGATTGGCGGTAACTCCTTGATTTTATAAAGTTTTCCAAAACGTCAAGACCACCTAAAAGGGTTTTGACATAGTGATGATGGTGTTTTATGCTATAAGGATCGAATAGTTATTCCGGAAGATGTTGAGTTAAGGCGCACTATTTTGAAGGAGGCTCATAGTAGTCCTTTTGCTATGCACCCTAGTAGTACCAAGATGTATCATGGGTTCAAGGATGAGTACTATTGGGTTGGGTTAAAAAGGGATGTTGCAGAGTTTGTGAGTAAGTGTATGGTTTGTCAAAGAGTGAAAGATGAGCATCAATTTCCATATGGGTTCTTGCAACCGTTGAGGATACCGGAATGGAAATGGGAGAGAATCACCATGGATTTTTTGTCTGGTTTGCCTTTAACACCATCTAAAAAGAATTCCATTTAGGTAATTGTAGATCGCTTGATGAAGTGTGCACATTTTGTGCCGGTGCATACGACGTACACCTTGGATAGGTTGGCGAATTTGTATGTCGCTGAGATTGTAAGGTTGCATGGTGTACCCAAATCCATTGTTTCACATAGGGATCCATGGTTTACCTCAAGATTTTAGGGGTCGTTGCATTGAGCTTTAGGATCGCAGTTGAGTTTTAGTACATCTTATCATCCACAGACGGATGGACAGTCTGAGCGAGTTATCCAACTGTTGGAGGATATGTTACGTTGTTGTGTTATCGAGTTTCAGGGTTCTTGGGGAAATAGTTACCTTTAGTGGAGTTTGCTTATAATAACAGTTACTAGTCGAGTATTCAAATGGCTCCATATGAGGCTTTGTATGACCGGAAGTGTAGAACGCCTCTTTGTTGGGCAGAGGCGGAGAGAGAAGCTTATTTCTTTGCCAAATGTGCTTAAGGGTGCTATTGAGAAGGTAAAGCTTATTCGAGATTGGCTTAAGACAGCTTCGGATAGACAGAAATGCTATGCTGATTTGAAGTGTAGGGAGATCGAGTATGCAGTTGGTGAGAAAGTATTTCTTAAGGTTTCGCCTTGGAAGAAGGTGATGAGATTTGGCCGACAGGGCAAGTTGATCCCTAGGTTCATAGGACCATATGAGGTGCTAGAATGTGTTGGTCCTATTGCTTATAGATTAAGGTTTTCATATGAGTTGGAAGAGATTCATGATGTCTTCCAAATGTCCATGTTACGGAGATATAGATTGGATCCTTCGCATGTTATGCTTGATGAGGAGATTGAGTTGAATTCAGATTTAACCTATGATGAGGAACCAGTTGAAATCCTTGATTCGGATAGTAAGGTGTTGCGTGGTAAGACCATAGAGTTGGTCAAAGTGCTGTGGCGACATCGAGGTGTTGAGGAGGCCATTTGGGAAAGGAATCATGAGATGTTGGATCAGTTTCCTTATCTTTTTCCACTAGGTAAATTTTGAGGACGAAATTTCTTAATTGAGGGAGAGTTGTAATGCCCCAACGTTGGGATTAGAAGTAATTCGATTAGTTTGAACGGTTCCGGTGATCCGGTGTAGCGGTCTAGACTAGTTTTAGGATTTAATTAAAAATAAAAACATTTTGGCCGAAATAAAATATGGAAAAATTATCTCAAACATTTAAATATGTTTTGAAAATAATTGTGGACTCAATTTGGCAAAATAAATTGAGTAAGGGTGACATTTTGAAAATGGTAACAGTTTTGTAAAGAAATCAAAACTGTTTTAGTGACTGTTTTGTAAAGGGATGAGAATTTAGAATCTTTACGGAGCTAATAACCCTAAAGTCTAATACCAGACTTTATCCCTTAATTGGCTTATTTTAAAGTGTTTTAATTAATTAAATTTGTTTAGGAGAGTTAATTGAGAGTTATTTCCTTTAAAAACAAATTTGACGTAACTTTTCTTCTCTCAATTTTCCCTCCAGCCAAACACCATTCTTCTCTTCAAAATCTTAAGGTAAGCTCTTATTTTAATTGATCTTTGATTTCTAAATGATTTTCTAATGATTTCCTACCAAAATCTTATTGTTTAAACGTTGTTTTCTCATGTAAATCAACCAATTAAGGCGAAAGCTACCATTAGAGGTAAAGTTTCATTTTCCTCCTCTAATGAAAGGTTCTTTACTGAATTCGCAAGTTCTTGATCGCTTATCAATGTTTTCTAATGAGTTTTGTTGTGATGATTAAGGGAAATTGGTTTAATTGAGGTTTTTGAGTTAATAAATGAAGAGATTGGTTTAAATTCGTATGAATATGAAAATGTTGAGTATTATGATGATTTTAATCATTAAGTTGATGTTAAAGATTCTGGATAAGTGTTTTTGATCAATGTAAACCCGAAACTAGTTAGATTGCTATGGATCTAGGTTGTTATGCTAGGTTTTTAGCTTGATAAATGAGTTTAATGTTTGGTGGAAGTTAAATGACGCTGGGAAGTGCTTAATTGATGTATTTTGATGATGTTTGAGTGTTGATTTCGTTGGGTAAGGGCTGGAGATCATTTAGGATGATTTCACCTTTGTTTTTGATAGTTCCGGTTGGTGTTGTGTTGATTAATTGTGAGTTTAGATGTTGGATTGAGCTTTAATTCTCTATTTTAGTTGGGTAAAAATAGGGGAGATCAATTTGGAGTTGTTTGGAGGCGCTACGGTTGCATTGGATGCTTGATTGACGCTTCGGCTTGCAAGCGAAGTGAAGTCAGTGAGTGGAAACGTGGTTTACATCTTAAAAAGAGGTTTGAAAGAGATTTATGGGAGTTTAGATTGAGCTTGAAACGCCAATCTAGGCTCGAAAGCAAGTATGGTGATATTTGCTCTTGGATTTTAGTTTCCCATGGTTTTAATGATATCATGCTCATGTTTTGATTATGGTTTTGTTACCTACTGTTTGATGCATGTTTTCTTATGTGAAATATGATGAGATTTATCCCATGAGATAGAATTGTTATGACAATGAAATATATTATGCTTTTGAAAAGCTTTGCATGGTTTAATGCATGAGATTTGGGATATGGAAATGGTTTTGATGGTGCTTTGGTAAAAAAAGTAGGTTAACATGGTTTTAAATTGTATATTGGCAAGTGATGATGATTGTTAAACTATGTCAGATATAATTAGTCATCCAATAAGATGAGAGTGCACTATAATATACAAAATTCATACGTGTTGCAAATTCTTCGGTTACACAATAGGGGTAGTGCTATTGTGTTGCGAGTGATAGAGGTAGTGCTATCACCAATGGGCAATGCATGTAGTGCCAACCCCCCCGAAGTGAGATTATGGAGAGGGTAGTTTCACCATGTGACTTGATAGTGGTAGTGCCATCAAGGTGTCTGCATATCCGAGCCTGAAAGGATGAGGGTAGTGCCATCCAAAGGATAAGGGTAGTTCTATCCGGATCACTTGTATTGCCAATGTATGTGTTAAACATGAAACATGCTTTCAAATGATGATTTGTATAATTTGGTTTATACATGTGTTTTTGCATAAGGTAAAATTATGCATGAGATTTAAAGTGGAGGCGTTGCTTGTTGGCTAAGCATGTAAGACTTGAGATTTTGCATTGAGATGCATGATACTAATGATACATGTTGAGAAATTAAATGTGTTTTGCTTTGAAAAGTGGTTTCAAGCATGAGATTTGATTTGATCATGATAATAAAGATTTATGGACTAAAATGGTTTTAAATGCATTGTTGTGGTGTTTTGGTTTTGAACGACCCTCACTAGGCATTTCTTCTTACGTTCTCTTTTACAACAATGCAGATCAATAGAGTGTTGGTGGTAGCAAGGAAGCAAAGATTCGATCCAAGTTGCGATTATAAACTCAAGTATGATTTGATAGTTTAAAACATAGCTAATAATGGCAATAGGGTTAGCTAAGTGTTTTAGGAGAGAATGCTTTTTAACTCCCTTGATTGCTACAAGTTTCTTTAGTGGTTTTGGACTTGTAAATGGCCTTTAATTGCTGGTTTTTGGTTTGATTTGCATTTTGGTGCTTGAATGGTTACTTTGCATAGGAAGCATGCCAATAGATTGATAATCATTATGGCTTGATGTTGAAAGCATGTTTTGGTGCTTAATGTTTAGGATTTTATGCTCTTAGTGGATGTAAATGTCTTAACAACGTGTTGGAATGTGTTAGGATGTATTTAAGCTTGAAAAACCAGCATTTTGTGACATTACAGGCCCAGGCGTATCGATACTTGGGATACTGTATCGGTATAGTATAGCTAATTCAGGCATACCGTATTGGTACAGGGTAGGCCGTATTTATACGGTCAGAGGGCAATTTGGAGTACCGTATCGGTGCACGAGATCGTACCGATACCCTTTTGTACTACTGGAAATTTGATATTTTGATGAGATATAGGCGTATCGATACGGGAACAGGTGTTTCGATACACTTGACCGTTAAGTTAGTTAATTGAAGCTTTTCGAAGTTCTGTTTTCTTACGTTTAAGTCATTGGTTATATGAATGTTCAATTAAATGAGTTTGGGTGATCGTAATGAGCTGAAATTTGATATGGAAGCATGAAACTTGACTAATTGGCTATCGGTAATTTTAATTTTGCAATTGGACCCTGAGTATTATAAGTTTTACAAAATGGTCCCTAAATCGTGTTAAGGCTTCATCGGATGTCGAATTAACGCCCGATTCGAGTGTGGTTTTTGCTGTTGCTTCTGTAATCACATAGGAGGTCTAATACGCATATAGACAAGTTAAAAAGAAAAAAAATGGGTCATTAGTTGATGTGAGTCTTAGCGGATTCGCTCTAATTTTCCCCATATGACCCGCTCGGCTCGGTCTTGCGATTAGACCAGGTTAAGGGGGTTACACAATTGATCAAATAATAATCGAACAAGCATTTAGGCCCATACATAGGTTTCTTACATTCTATCTAGTTACCACATTAATGCATGCTACATTCATTCAATATAAAAGTCCATGAATCGTGTGTTTACAATTACACTTTGCAAATAGTCTAGTTATTCCTGTATACATTCAAACATATTAAAACAGTCTGAACATAATTGTTTTCATACCAAAGTCCACAATTCAAGAGCATGCGTATATATATTTATATGATCCAAATCAGTCCACAGGGTTTCGAATCATGGCATCTCACATACGTATGTTACTTATCATGTAAAGTATCTAGCATCTCATATTGTAAACATGATTTTCTTTTCAAGTTATCAAGACACATCATATCATACATATAGCTTACTTATCCCATAAGTTATCAAAACATAACTTACCTTACATTTAACTTGCTTATCTCATAAGTTATCAATACAATCCGCAACTTTAATTTGTAAGTTTCATGTTTGGTATTTAACATAGATTAACAAACCAACAAACATGAGGCATTAGAGACCATTTACAAGCTTTGCAGTAATTTACACATTACTACATGGAATTATTAGTATGCTTCTGCACATATACTATGCCACCATCTAAGGAGTTCAACAAGGATAGATATATTCAACTAAGAACTTTAGGAGTGACTTGCAACACTTGACCATGGTCAAACAAAAAGCTTTACAATTCTTGAAAATGCATGACAATGAATGCATTAGGCTTATATAGCCTAAGTGAGGTAGTGACATCAAAATAACAAAGCATATTGTCCAAGATATTAAATGATAAATGAAAGAATACAAGCATGAGATAGCATTTGGTCTTTATGCCTTAATCTTAACTTTTACAAGCTTTATTGGGGTTCATATTCTTTCAAATCTTATCTGAGTTTCATCAAATTTCTTATCGATCTTATCAAAGATTGTACTTTATTTTATTGAAGTCTTCTCAAGACTTGTCGGAGTACTTATTAAAGCTTTCCGATTTCTTGTTAAATTTTCTCAGAATACTTATCAGAGTTACATATCAAAGCTTATTGCCTCTCATATTAGGCACATATTCACCTCATATAAAATTCTTATCATTGGTGAGCATTGCTCCATATCTTTATTAACATTGCCACCAAGGCATTTTTTCATAGTTCATCACAAGTTCAACGTTATTAAATTTTTTTAAATCATTTGCCTTGGGTCACATTTGGACATGAGTAGCACTGGTCCATGTTTGATCATATTGGTCCTAGCTACACATAGCTCAAAGCACAAAGCAACATCTTGTGTCTGATCATAACAATCCTATCTTCTCTTTTCTATCCAGCCAAATTGTTCCATGTCTCCTCATCATCTCCCTTGTTACCTCCTACTGCCGCCAATATATCATATATATAAAGGGGCATCTCCCGAGCCATAGCTCATGGACCATAGTCCCGAAATATACAATGTGCTATGCCAAAGTGTCCAACGGATTCCATTGATTAGGTAACTTAGATATTTTATGCTTGAAATTATGAGAGTATCTTATGACACAAGTAGTCTTACTCATTTCCTTACTTAACATCTTATGGAAAAGATGAGCTAATAGCTCCGGAAGGCTTAAGGATTCTTAGCTTACATTACCTTAAGCTTTGATTTGTTATATTAGATTTTTATGAACAAGGAGTCTGTAAATTGATTCTTAAGCCTTCAACTGATCTATAATACCACATAAGAAATCATAACAAACATAGCATAGCATAGAATGCATATGAAATACAACATTAACAAAGAACCTTTCTCAAACACCATGCTTGGAATGCCCTTCCCCAAAGGGTTCTACTTGTGCTTTATGAAAAAATGTATATATTTAAAACATAGTAATCAATTAACAAGGAATAGGACGACACCTTGTCATCCCAAAATGCATAACTACACTCACCTCTTATCCCGAAGTTACAAGATACCTGAATCGACAATTACCCTTAGCTTCTACTAACTTTTTTCCTCTACTCTTCCTTATCACGACATGTACCTCAAAACATAGCAACGAGCCATTATAACAAATTCAATTCATTCAACTCACAAAACAATCCCTAATACATAGATATTTTATCATACATGTATAAGTCAGCCCATAGCACACATAAATACTTTCATCCATGTCCTAGACAGCCCAACACACTTTTAAATCCATACAAAATAGTCCCAAAGAATAGACATACGCATACATAAGCTCAAACAGACCATGTACTTTCATATTAATTCAAATCTGCCCAAGCTAAACATGTATACACAAATACTTAAAAAAAACAGTCTCATTCACACATACATACATACATACATACATACGTATACTCAAATAATCGGTATGTGTTTAATTACAATCAAAATAGTCCAGATTTTACATGTATTCATATAGGTGATCAAAACAATTCATATGTCTTTTAATTTATTCGAAAACAGAGCCTGATATCTATGTACTTTCGAATCTACCCTATTTTCATATTTATTATATATATATATATATGTGTGTGTGCATGTGTGTGTGTTCAAAATACTTTTTATAAATTCTCATATGGTCAATTCAGTCCTTGATGCATATTAATTCACATACATACTTTTAGAGCAACCTACTACCTTGTTTAGTGACTTAAAACTGACTCATTACAAACAAGCCCACATATACGTTTACAAGATAGCCCACAAATTACCTATATTTCCAATTCAACCTCTTAAAGCCTCACTTACTTATAGAATTACCCTTAATCTTCTAATTAATCCTTGAATACTTTCCAAAGTTCTTATTCATAAAAATACATGTTCCAAACAATTCCTAACAATGGTATACTTATTTAGACTCATCACAACATTCTTTAACTTATTAGAATACTTTCAAAATAATTTCCATACTTTCATGTATACACAAAATGACTCTAATCACACCTATTCATATGTCTAAGCACCCAAACAATTCACATAAAGTTTAAACAACCTTTCCCTTGTTTTTCCTTTGGAAAAAATAGTCCTTTATTATTTCTAAATATGTAAAATAGTCCATTAATCATATGTTTACATACATGTAACCAAAACAGTCCTCTAACATATACCTTCATGCCAAACCAGTCCATTGTACTTACACAATCATTTTAATACATTAAAATAGTCCACCAATTTCTATATTCAAGCAATATAGTTTCTAATTTTCATCTTTTCACTTAAACATCTTTATAACAGTCCATTGGCACTTATGTCACTACAAAAAGCTCTTAACACTTATATATTCAATTATAGAACCAAAAAGCTATAGCATACCAAAATGGGGCTTAGAAGAATTTACTATATTAATCATTAACACCAAATATTTAAACTAGTATGTTATACAAAGAATTTGATGAATTGAATCCCTAATTAAGAAGAACCGAGTTTAAGGTAAATAAATTGAAAAGGACCAAATTGAAATGAAAGAGAATTAGGAAATTTCCATGTAACTTGAAAAGGGAATTAATCCAAAATGAGGTGTCATTATATAGTTGAAACACATGGCAAATTGAAGAGGGGATTTCAGCTAAGGGAGGGGGAATATGAATGAATTCTATACATTCTATCACTTCATTTCAACCGAATTCTAGAGAAAAAGAAAGGGAGAAAATTAAAGCTTCTTGGTGGATGATTCATTAAGCAAAAATCCTATGGTCATTATAGGATCTTGTTTCGTTACATGCAAGTAGTGTAAGTGATTATTGCTGAAATTTCTCTTTGATTTGAGCTATGAAATATATGATTCGAATGATAGTAGTGGTTTGAAATTGATAACTAAATAGATATAGAAATAGATTCAAGATGTTATGATAGAAGTTAGGATCTTGAGAATTCCTTATTTGAAATATAGTGAGTGCCGAATTGAATTGAAATGAGATTGAGTATGATAATGGATTTAGATTGAAATATTGCTTGATGGAAGCCAAGATACAAAATTATGAATGAATGTATGATTGAAGGATTGTTTTAGGCACCAAACGTAAGGATAAAATGTTATTGTTATGATGGAGATTATTAAATGACTAAATGATCCATATTACTCAAGGATTTGTGAAGTTAGGATTGTTAAATTATGTGTCATGTTGGGGACTGATTTGAGATTTGGTTCTATAGGAACAGAGCAAGAGGAATGTTTGATTAAGGACCTTATTTAGGGAGGGGATGTAATTAAAATTGGATTCAGGAAGGAGATTATGAGATAATATAATTGATAGATAAGTAGATATTGTATGATGTAAATTGTTACATCTTGGTAACTATATTGTCTTGTTAAAAGTATATGTAATGAATTGAAGTGATTTTGAATAGATTCTTGTGCATTTTGTATTTTGTTAGATCGTGAAAAAGATGTTCTTAAAGAGTCTAAGATAGATCGAATTGTTGATAGGCAAAAGGGGATAGCATTTCAGGGTTAAGATTAAGCGTGTGTTCTTGTGAGTATAAGTTTAAAGTTTCTGAATAATACCACCTATGTTTGAATTCTCTTTGATGCTTGAACTCAATGAGTATGTAATGGGGTAAAAAGAAAGGAGTTAAGTCCTTACAAACTACATCGTACTTCAATTGTGATTGCAAATTGGTGTTTAGAATATTACGCATATATGAAACAACAATAAATTCAAGTAAATGTTTAGAAA
This sequence comes from Hibiscus mutabilis, assembly GCA_019671005.1. Taxonomy (NCBI): domain Eukaryota; kingdom Viridiplantae; phylum Streptophyta; class Magnoliopsida; order Malvales; family Malvaceae; genus Hibiscus; species Hibiscus mutabilis. Next base: position 51,208,971 of record CM033721.1, on the reverse strand, counting down.
TGTGGCTTGCTTGGTAACTTGTTAAAAATGATAATAAACTTACTCGATATAAGCCTTGATTAGTATTGACCTTAGGAGTTGGCATGCCAATCAACTTTCTGAGCTTAGCTTGTTTCGGACTACGGTCCCTTGATTGGTACTATTGTACCTTTGTGATAAAATGAATAGAAATGAATGTTAGGTACTATGGTACCCTTGTCAAATGATAAATTCAGCTTGAATTCTTGAGTTTAGGTCATGCACTAATCAAGGCATTAAAATTGTATATACGCACCTTGATGTTAAGTGAATCAAATATTCATGGTTTGGATTTGAAATGATTTGGCTAATGAGTTAAGAAAATAAGCTTCACATAATTGAGTTCATTGATATTGAAATTAAAAGAGTTTGTCTTGTTGGTGAGTTAAAGGATGACTCATGTGTTTCCTTTACTTGTTTCAGGTAGTCTTTCTTCTGTCTAGCTTGAGGGAGGGCAATCAAGATCACAATTACATCTAAGAGTATGTTTTGTAAATCAATAGAACTCCGTAGTGGTGGCACAAGTTTTTATTAAGCATATTAGGCCTCGATGCATAATACATATGTAAATATAACTTATGCTTGATCAAATGTATATATGAATGGTTGCAATGGTTGCTATGTATGCTTATTGAAGTTTGGAATGGTAGTAACCATGATATAGAAACTTGTTTAGGTTATATAGATATGGTATGGTTGAATGAGCATGTATGATTGGTTGAATACTCGGTATGATGGTAAGTTGTTAGATAGTTATGTTTGATTTGATGTGGTATATTTGGATTAGGCTCTATGAATCTAGGTTCATTGAGCCAATGTGTTGCCTGGTTGTTTGGACAATAGATAAATGTCAAAATATGATATTCTTAAAGTCTTCGAAACTTAAAAATGATTGTGATGTTCAAATGTTTTCTTGTTGCTATTAGTGACCATAAGCCTATTGGAATCTCTTAAGTGTAATTACCTAATTGTAACACTTTCTTGCTTCTTTATTTCTCTTTTCCGAATACCAAATTGTATCTAATCTAGTCTATAGCTTACTTTATCATCCCTAGAATAGCTAAATCCTTCTAGGCTCGGTTTAGGTTGTTACAATTGGTAATCAAAGTTAAGGTTTATTGGATCCTATGACTAAACATAGTTAGAATTGCATCATTCATGAATATTGTGCCACCTTGGAGTTGAACCTAGTCCTTAATTGTGATATTGTTTACTAGAAATCTCCCTTAAATATTGTTAATATTTCAAATGTCAGAAACACAACTAGGACGGGACAATGAGAGCCCGGCTGGTTACTTTAATGAGGGAGGAAGTATGAGACTGAATCAGGAGCAACCAAATCCCCCAAAGGCTGCTGAACCACAACATGAGGCTCCTCAGGTCAATTCTTTTCAAAAAGAATGTTTCCTCAGTATGACGAAAATGTTCAACCAATTCACCACCACTATGAAAAAAAACTTCTCCTACAACCGCGGTAGTTAAATTTACAGTTCCAGTTAACAAGCTAGCTCAAAACATAGCTTATACGTTTACGGGATCTGACGATAAAAACCCCTAAGCAGCTGAGTACTGGTTAGAAACCACTATCAAAATTTTGACCAAACAACTTCAGTTTTCGGAGGAACACAAGTTGGAGCGTGCAGTAGCTTTATTAACTGATGAAGCCTTGAACTAGTAAGAAAATACAATTATTACGGCTCCCAACAATGCTGTTACCTGGGAATTCTTTGTAAAAGAATTTAAGAAGAAATATATATGTGAACAATACCTTACTGAACGCAGAAGACGTTTCTTGTACTTGAAGCAAGGCGAAAGACCAATAGAACAATATGTTAGTGATTTTCGCTAATAATGCAAGTATGGGTCAGAATACATCAAGAAAGAATAAGACAAATGTTGAATGCTTATTGATGGTTTGAATGATGAATTAAGCCCTATGTTTACGGCTCTTGGGATAACTGATTTCCAATATCTTGTGAATCGAATGATTACAACTGAATCCAAGATGAAAGCTGTAGAAAAAAGGAAGGAGAATTATTCCAGGAAGGACAAAAGACAAAGAAATGACAATAAACCTCCCTTGCCATTCAAGAAACCAAAGAATTATGGAGGAAACTCATCCAGCTTTTTCTCTTCTTTGAAGGGTAATTATACACCCAAACCACAGACAATGGTGAAATCTTCTACTCCAACAATCTCGGTTAATAACTCAGGAAATGGTGGCAAAGATTCTCAATCCCGTATGTGTAATTTCTGCCATAATTACCATTCGAGTCAATGCCGAAAGTAATCCAATGCTTGTTTCCAATGTGGAGCACTATATCATTTTGTCAAAGACTGTCCTAAGAATCTGAACAAGAATGATGTTAAAGTATCCTCAAATTTTAATTCTGCACCTTCACCGAAAGGAAAGGGCCAAAACAAGCTCAATCATGGAACTTTGGACGACCCCAGAACCAAGTTCCCACTTCTACACACCAAGAATCTCGAGCCCCTGCTCAAGTCTATCATGTTCGGGGACAGGAAGAAGAAGATTCCCCTGATGTTATTGCGGGTAATATTGAACTTCTTTCTAATTCTGTTTATGCTCTTTTTGACTCGGGATCAACTTATTCTTTCATATGCTCAAAATTAGTTAATAAGCTTAAATTGATCCCTAAAGTGGTTGACCATAGCCTAATTGCTATGAATCCTTTAGGAGATAAAGTGGCAGTGAAACAAATTTGTAGAAATTGTTATCTCTATATTAAGGGAATACCATTTTTAGCTGATTTATTGGTCTTATCTTTTGATGATTTTGATCTCATTTTGGGTTTGGATTGGTTGGGTAAACACCATGCCTGGGTAAACTGTAGAGAAAAGAGACTATTTCTACGGGGTTTGGGGAAAGGGTCTGTAATCTTGCCTGGGTAAACACCATTTTTGTTCATTCAACCTAGCTCTTCACCTTGGGGGGGCCCATTTTTGTTCACAAAGAAGAAGGATGGGTCTATGAGGTTATGTATCGATTATCGATAGCTTAATCAAATAACTATTAAAAACAAATATCCTCTTCCCCGAATTGAAGATTTATTCGACTAACTAAAGGGTGCTTTTGTATTTTTGAAGATCGACCTTCGCTCGGGATACTATCAAATGAGGGTTAGAGAAGTTGATGTACCTAAAACGGCTTTCAAAACTCGATACAGCCATTATGAGTTCCTTGTAATGCTATTCATCTTAACGAATGCTCCGGCTGCATTCATGGATCTAATGAACCGAATTTTCAAACCTTTTCTAGACAAGTTTATTGTAGTTTTCATTAATGATATACTTGTCTTCTCCAAGAACAAAAAGAAGAATTCAAAACATCTTAGAGTTGTTCTGTAGACTCTTCGAGAACATCGATTATTTGTGAAATTTAGCAAATTTGATTTCTGGATGTCAGAAATATCCTTCTTTGGTCATATAATTGATGCAGAAGGGATCAAGGTCGACCCAAAGAAAATACAAGCAATAGTGGATTGGGCACCACCTAGAAATGTTAAAGAAGTTAGAAGTTTTCTTGGTCTAGCAGGTTATTGTCGAAGGTTTGTACAAGGGTTTTCCACTCTTGCCGCAGCCTTGAATAAACTCTTAAGGAAGGGCGAAGCATTTGTTTGGTCAGAAAGCCAACAATGTAGTTTCGATCAATTGAAATAAGCCCTCACTTATGCTGCGGTATTAATGCAACCTAAGTCAGGAATGGATTATACAATATACAGTGATGCTTTGTACCTGGGACTTGGATGCGTGCTTATGCAAAATGAGAAGGTAGTAGCTTATGCATCCCGACAACTTAAATCCCATGAGCTAAATTATCTGACCCACGATCTTAAACTCGCAGCACTTGTCTTTGATCATAAAATTTGGAGACGTTATTTGTTCGGAGAAATGTGTCCCTTGTTTACAGATCAAAAAAGCCTCAAGTATATTCTTACGTAGAAAGACTTAAATCTCTGACAAAGAAGATGGCTAGAATTGTTAAAATATTACGACCTGATTATTGATTATCATCCTGGGAAGGCAAATGTGGTGGCTGATGCACTCAGTCGCAAACATTCGATTGGTCTTACTTTTTGACCAAGTTGATTGTGGCCTAGTACCATTAAAAATTTTCTATATCCTAACATCTAGAATTATCATTTTATTGTAGCTCTAGTTGTGATTAATTCACACTTTAAGCTACGAAAGAATCAGAAACTCCTAATCGAACTTCAGATTAAGTCTGACTTGATATCGGGAATTAAAGCTTTACAACAAACCGGTCCTGATCTTTAGAAAATTCTACGAAGGATGGAAGCTAGAATCGAACAAGACTTTTCCTTAAAATTGGATGGTTTGCTTTACTTCAAGGATAGGATGTGTGTACCAAATGATGAGATTTTAAGAAAATAAATACTCCGTGAAGCTCATAACAGCCCCTTCACAATCCACCCCTGGTCTATCAAGATGTATAAGGATCTAAAAGATTTATACTAGTGGCCAGGATTAAAATCAACCATCATAGATTTTATATCTTGGTGTTTGGTCTGCCAACGAATTAAAGTAGAACATCAAGTTCCTTTTGGGCTTTTGCAGCCCATCAAAATACCCAAGTGGAAATGGGAACACATAACTATGGACATTGTTAGTGGATTACCCTTATCTCCTAAGAAAAATGACTCAATTTGGGTAATAGTTGATAGATTAACAAAATCAGCTCATTTCTTACTGGTTACGACCACTTTAACCCTTGATCAGCTGGCGAGAATTTATATACGAGAAGTAATTCGATTGCATGGTGTTCCTATATCTATTATATCAGATAGGGACTCTCGGTTCACATCTATGTTCTGGAAGTCTTTACAAAAGGCCTTGGGGTCTAAAACCAACTTGAGCACTGCATTCCATCCTCAATCTGGTGGCCAATCAGAAAGGGTGATTCAAATTCTTGAAGACATGTTATGAGCTTGCATTGTGGAGTTCGGGAAAGACTGAGAGAAATCTTTACCTTTGGCAAAATTTGCTTACAACAATAGTTATCAATCGACCATCCAAATGGCCCCATTTGACGCTTTATACGGAAGGAAATGCAGAACACCGGTGTGCTGGTCAGAACTAGCTGAGAACAAGATTTTGGGACCAGATTTACTCAAGGAAACTGAGAAGCATGTCCAATTAATACATGATAGACTTAAAAAGATTTCGATAGACAAAAAGCTTATGCTGATACAAGAAGAAGGGAAACCCATTACTCGGTGGAGGATCATGTATTCTTAAAAGTTTCCCCGTGGAAGAAAATTTTTAGATTTGAAAGAAAAGGGAAACTTCATCCCAGATTTATTGGACCATTCGAAATAGTGGAAAAAATTGGCCCTGTAGCTTATAAATTGGCTCTTCTGAATGAATTCAACAAAATTCATAATGTTTTCCATGTTTCTATGCTCCGCAAGTATCAATATGATCCTTCCCACGTATTGGAGCCTGAAGATGTGGAACTCGATCCCAATCTGTCTTATGAAGAAGAACCAATAAGAATATTGGATTATGAAGTCGGAAAGCTCAGAAATAAATCGGTACCTCATGTTAAAGTCTTGTGGAGGAATCATAAGCTTGAAGAGGCCACGTGGGAACCAAAAGCAACTATTAGAGAACAATACCCTCATTTGTTCACTCCAGGTAAATTCGAGGACGAATTTATTCTTAAGGGGGGAGAATTTGTAACATACCAAAATGAGGCTTATAAGAATTTACCATCTTAATCATTAGCACTAAATCTTTAAACTAGTATGTTATACAAAGAATTAGATGAATTGAATCCCTAATTAAGAATAAATGGGTTTAAGGTAAATAAATTGAAAATGACCAAATTGAAATGAAAAAGAATTAGGATCCTTGCATGTAACTTGAAAAGAGAATTAATCCTAAATGAGGTGTTATTATATAGTTGAAAAATATGGCAAATTGAAGAGGGGATTTTGGCTTAGGGAGGGGGAATAGGAATGAATTCTACTCATTCTATCACCTTGATTTCAACCGAATTCTAGAGAAAAAACAAGGGAAAAATTAAGCTTCTTGGTGGATGTTTCATTAAGCAAAAATCCTAAGGTCATTATAGGATCTTGTTCGGTTACATGCAAGTAGAGTAAGTGATTCTTGCTAAAATTTCTCTTTGATTTGAGCTATGAAATATGTGATTCGAATGATAGTAGTGGTTTGAAATTGATAACTAAATAGATATAGAAATAGATTCAAGATGTTATGATAGATGTTAGGATCTTGAGAATTCCTTATTTGAAATATAGTGAGTGACGAATTGAATTGAAATGAGATTGAGTATGATAATGGATTTAGATTGAAATATTGCTTGATGGAAACCAAGATACAAAATTGTAAATGAATGTATGATTGAAGGATTGTTTTAGGCACCAAACGTAAGGATAAAATGCTATTGTTATGATGGAGATAATTAAATGACTAAATGATCCATATTACTCAAGGATTTGTGAAGTTAGGATTGTTAAATTATGTGTCACATTGGGAACTGATTTGAGATTTGGTTCGATAGGAACAGAGCATGAGGAATGTTCGATTAAGGACCTTCTTTAGGGAGGGGATTTAATTGGAATTGGATTCGGGAAGGAGATTATGAGATAATATAATTGATAGATAAGTAGATATTGTATGATGTAAATTGTTATGTCTTGGTAACTATATTGTCTTGTTAAAAGTATATGTAATGAATTGAAGTGATTTTGAATAGATTCTTGTGCATTGTGTATTTGGTTAGATCGTGAAGAAGATGTGCTTGAAGAGTCTAAGATAGATCGGATTGTTGATAGGCAAAAGGGGATAGCATTTTGTGGTCAAGATTAAGCGTGCCTTCTTGTGAGTATAAGTTTAAAGTTTCTAAATAATTTCTCCTATGTTTGAATTCTATTTGATGCTTGAGCTCAATGACCAAGTAATAGGGTAAAAAGAAAAGAGGTAAGTCCTCACAAAATAGATACTACTTCAATTGTGATTGCAAATTGGTATTTAGAATCTTACGCATATATGAAACAACAACAAATTCAAGTAAATGTTTAGAAATGTGGCATGCTTGGTAACTTGTTAAAATGATAATAAACTTACTCGATATAAGTGTTGATTAGTATTGACCTTAGGAGTTTGCATGCCAATCGACTTTTTGAGCTCAACTTGTTTCGGACTAAGGTCCCTTGATTGGTACTATTGTACTCTTGTGATAAAATGAATAGAAATGAATGTTAGGTACTATGGTACCCTTGTCAAATGATAAATTCATCTTGAATTCTTGAGTTTAGGTCATGCACTAATCAAGGCCTTGAAATTGTATATACCACCTTGATGTCAAGTGAATCAAATATTCAAGGTTTGGATTTGAAATGATTTGGCTAATAAATTAAGAAAAGAGGCTTCACATAATTGAGTTCATTGATATTGAAATTAAAAGAGTTTGTCTTGCTGGTGAGTTAAAGGATGACTCATGTGTTTCCTTTACTTGTTTCAAGTAGTCTTTCTTTTGTCTAGCATGAGGGAGGTCAATTAAGATCACAATTACATCTAAGAGTTTGTTTTGTAAATCAATAGAACTCCGTAGTGGTGGCACAAGTTTTTGTTAAGCATATTAGGCCTCGATGCATACTACATATGTAAATATAACTTATGCTTGATTGAATGTATGTATGAATGGTTGCAATGGTTTCGATGTATGTTTATTGAAGTTTGGAATGGTAGTAACCATGATATAGAAACTTGTTTAGGTTATCTAGATATGGTATGGTTGAATGAGCATGTATGTTGGTTGAATACTTGGTACGATGGTAAGTTCTTAGATAGTTATGTTTGATTCGATGTGATATATTTGGATTAGGCTCTATGAATCTAGGTTCATTGAGCCAATGTGTTGCATGGTTGTTTGGGCAGTAGATAAATGTCAAAATATGATCTTCTTAAAGTCTTCGAAACTTAAAAATGATTGTGATGTTCAAATGTTTTCTTGTTGCTATTAGTGACCATAAGCCTATTTGAATCTCTCAAGTTTAATGACCTAATTGTTACGCTTTCTTGCTTCTTTATTTCTCTTTGTCGAATACCAAATTGTATTCAATCTAGTCAGTAGCTTGCTTTATCGTCTCAGAATAGTTAAATCCTTCTAGATCCGGTTTTGGTTGTTACAAAAACAGTCCATTATAATTCATACACAGTTCAAATCAGTCCATTATAATTTACATCACTTGCCAAAACAGTCTAATTTGCATGTTTATGCCAAAAACAAATTCAGCTAAATATACATGATCACACGTACCGGATAATCCATTTTTTTCCCAATTAAAAGTATCAAACATATTTTTAAACAATACTACATCTTGTTTACTTATTGTTATCAGTTCAAATGAGCTTTCACAAAAATTCAATCATAGTTTCATCAACAATATGATATCTTCCGAATAAAGCATTCACAACAAGCATACATTTACAAAAACTAGCTTCTTAACCGATTCTATCTAAAGGTTAATCCACCATTTTTGACAGTTTCATTATATAGGCCAACCGACAGATTCTAGAATACTAAATTCTTGAAGTGATATAACAAAATCACTAGTAACATTCTCAAATTAAAGTCAAACAATCTCTTGAAGAAATTTGCATAAGAAGAAGATAAGAAGGATGTCTTGCATTCTTCTTCAATCTATTTATTTCAAGCACAAGGATTCAAGCTAATTCATCCAACTAAAGCAAAATCTCGCTCTTCCTTCTTTCCATCCTTTGGTTCGGTTCCTCCTTCATTGAGGAAGAAGGAGTGAAAATGGTGTGCTTAAACCATTTTGCTGAGACACATTTTCTCCCCCTATTTCCACTTGTTCATCCATCAGACACTTGTACGGGTCCCTTAATTCATTAGATACTTACATGCAAGCTCTCTGCATTTCAAGTTTTCGGTTTAATCCTTTGCATATTGGTCATTCATTATTTCTCATTTCTCAAGATGATCCTAAGCCCTCTAATTAATGGAATGTTTTTCATGCAACCACCAATTATTATTATAAATTCATTTTAGTCTTTTGAAACTAACCCCCCAACTCGCTTGATGTTCCAATTTAGTCCTACAGTTCTTAATGCTTATTCTAAGAAATATGTTCACTCAAATTGAATTACATTCGAATTATCATTACAAATTCTAGGTCATGTTTTGGTATATTACAAACTCTTGGATTCTAAAATTCGAGTCGTTACTACTCTCCCCTCCTTAAAGAAAATTTCATCCTCAAAATTTACCTTTTGGAAACAAATGTGGATAGAGAAACTTCATATCCTCCTCAACTTCCCACGTAGCTTCTTCAAGTCCTTGGTTCCTCCATAACATCTTTACCAAAGGAATGCACTTGTTACACAGTTCCTTGACTCCTCTATCAAAGACTCTTATTGGCTCCTCCTTGTATGTCAAATCGATGTTGATCTCAATCTCCTCAAGTGGGATAACATGGGAAGGGTCAGAGTGGTAATGTCTTAACATAGACACATGAAACACGTTATGGATGTGTGCCATCTACGGAGGTAAAGCCAACTGATAAGCCACTGTTCCAACCCTATCAAGGATCTCATATGGCCCTATGAACCTCAGGCTCAACTTCACTTTCGAATGAAACGGATCACTCGCTTCCACAGAGATACCTTAAGGAAAACTCTGTCACCAACTTCATACTCGATGTGCTTGCGTCTACGATCCGCATAAGCTTTTTGACGATCAAAAGCTGCTTGCAATATTTCCTTAATTATTTGCACTTCCTCTTCGGTTTGTTTAACCAAATACAAACCCATTATTCTTCTTTCAATAAGCTTTGTCCAACACAAGGGTGTTCTACACCTACGCCTATACAAAGCCTCAAAAGGATCCATCTTGATGCTTGATTGAAAGATGTTGCTGTAGGCAAACACGACAAGTGGTAATTGGTCTTCCCAACTTGTTTCAAAGTTGACAACACAACAATGCAGCATGTCTCCCAAAATCTAGATAACTCGCTCTGACTAGCCATCAGTCTGAGGATCGAAGGTCGTGCTAAAATGTAACCTGGTGCTCAAAGCCTCGTGTATCTTCTTCCATAACCTTGCCATGAAACATGAAGCTCTGTCTGATATGATCAATGATGGCACACTATGCAACCTTACTATCTCCCGGATGTACAACTACGCCAACTTCTCAAGCATAAAATCCATATGCATGGGCAAAAAGTGGGCAGACTTGGTCAACCGGTCCACAACCACCTATATGGCATCATGCTTCCTTTGCGTCAGTGGCAAACCCGACACGAAATCCATGGTAAACCGATCCCATTTCCACTATGGAATTTGGATGGGCTAAAGCAAGCCTGAAGGAACCTAATGCTCAACCTTAACTTACTGACAAGCTAAGAATCTTGTCACAAACTCGGACACATATCTTTTCATGATAGGCCACTAAGAAAAGGACGTAGACCTTAACAGGCTATGGTGTGCCTCTCTAAGGATGCGGTCTCTCAAATCCTCCAATGCTGGAACACATAGCCGACCTTTGAAATATAAGACCCCACCGTCTCGTACCTCAAAGCCGGTTACCTCACCTCCCTAAACCATCTCGATCTTTGCTACTAACTCTTCGTCTAACACCTGTGTCTTCTTGATTTCTTGCACCAAGGTAGGTTCTACACGAAGCTCATCTAACAACCCGCCATCCTTGGTCATCCTTAACCTGGCAAATATTGCTCTTAAATCTGACATAGACTTCTTAATCAAAGCATCAGCCACCACATTCGCTTTGCCGGGATGATACTCTATGATGCAATCATAGTCCATTAACAACTCGAACCACCGCCTTTACCTCAAGTTCAACTATTTTTGGGTGAAAAGGTATTTTAAACTCTTATGGTCGGTATAAATATAATATTTCCCCATACAGATAATGTCTCCAAATCTTTAATGTGAAGATAACTGCGGTAAGCTCCAAATCATGAGTAGGGCAATCCCGCTCATGGGGTTTGAGTTCTCTCGAAGCATAAGCAACCACCTTGCCTTCTTGCATAAGAACGCAACCTAGCCCATTCAACGAAGCATCACTAAACACCGCACAATCTTTTCCTAGTTTGGGTTGTGTCAAAATCGGAGCCTCAATGAGGTAAGTCTTTAACTGCTCAAAGCTTCGTTGCCTACTCTTATTCCAAACAAATGGAACTCCCTTTTGTAATAGTTTGGTCATCGGTGCCGCTATAATGGAAAAACGTTTGACGAAGCGATAGTAGTATCCGGCAAGCCCAAGGAAACTACGGACTTCTGCGATATTCCTAGGTGGTTTCCACTCTACCACAGCCTGAATCTTTTGGGATCTACTCGGATCCCATCCGCAACAACAATGTGGCCCAAAAATGCCACCTCAGATAGCCAAAACTCACATTTACTGAACTTAGCATAAAGCTACCTCTCCTTCAAGGTTTGGAGAATAATGCGAAGATGATAGTCGTGCTCCTCTTCCGAGCTCGAGTATACCAAGATATTATCAATGAACACCACCACAAACTGATCTAGATAAGGTTGGAAAATTTGGTTCATCAAGTCCATGAAAGTTACTAGTGCATTGGTAAGCCCAAAAGGCATTACTAGGAACTCATTGTATCCATACCGCGTTCTGAGGCGGTTTTCTGAACATCTTCTTCCACCACATTTAACTGATAGTAACCAAGCCTTAAATCAATCTTAATGAACACACGGGAACCTCTCAACTGAACAAACAAGTCATCAATCCTTGGTAGGGGTAACGTTTCTTCATCGTTACCTTACTGAGTTGGTGGTAGTCGATACACATCGTTATCGACCCATCTTTTCTTGACAAACAAGACCGGTGTACCCCAAGGTGAGATGCTTGGTCAAATAAAACCTCTTTCTAGCAACTCTTGGATCTAGTTCTTCAACTCCCTTAACTCTGTGGGTGCCATACAATATGGAGCAATGGATAATGGTGTCGTGCCAGCCATCACATCTATCCAAAACTCCAACTCACAATCTGGGGGTAGCCCTGGCAACTCTTCTGAAACACGTCGGTGAACTCTCTAACAGTCCAAAGACTTTCAAGTGTCAGACTCCCAATGCTCGTGTCTACAACAAGAGCTAAAAAGGCTTCACATCCTTGTTGAATCATCATTTGCGCCACCCAGGCTGACACTACATAGGAAAGGCAAGGGCTCCTCTAACCCTTTACTACCAACCTTGCCACATCAAAACCGCGAAGCTTTAGACTCTTCGTTCTACAGCCCAACCGTGCATCATGCTCAAACAACCAATCCTTCCCTAGGATAACATCAAACCCTTGAAATGGTAGCACCATCAAGTCAGCCAGAAAGAGAACCCTAAATATCAATCGAACACCTCACATGCACTTGGTCCACCAAAACATCGTACCCCAACGGTCTAGTCACACAGACCACGATTTCAAAGTCCTTTGTAGGAATTCCCTACTATTGAGATATCCCACTATGGATGTAGGAGTGGGTAAACCCTAAATCCACAAGAGCAACAATAGGAACTAAAAACAAGGTAAACGTACTTGAGATAACATCGGTAACCTCACAATCCTCTTGAGCCCTGACTGTGTACTGCCTAGTTGGAACCCTAGCCATGGACTGGATCGTACCCCTACTCTGATGTCTGGACATGTTGCTCACTACCCCTCTAGAAAAGACTCGACCCCTCTGAGCTGGATAAGAGGTCCTCTATGTCTGGACTTGGGTGGTGATAACTACCATTGGGCAATCTTTCACAAGGTGATCTGGTGATCCACACTCAAAGCAAAAACTAATTGTCCCCCAACCACTCGCCTTGGTGCCTACACCCACACTGGTTGCAAAATGGAATAACTACACTCCTTTGTGATCCTTTTAAACTCATCATAGGTGAAGATGATGAAGGCCTCCTACGGCTAGCAGACTCCAACCTGCGGTCCAATCTCAAACTCTGATTTGAAGCTCCCCTACCTTGGTCCCAACAATTCCACTTCCTTTCAGAGTAGGAATGTTAGCGATCAAAGAAGTTCTGGTTCCTCCCACTCGAGCTTCCTTGCCCAACAGATGAGCCATAGGTCAAACCTTGCACTTGCTGAAGGGACTTAGCGCTAGCAGTCAATTGAAAAAACTTTTGGTAGGGCAGCGGTCAAATAGGTCTGAATTTCCTTCCTCAACCTTTTCAACAACCTTCTGCACCTTATCTTCTCGATAGCAACCAACTCGGGGGAATACCTACTTAACTGTAAGAACTCTTGCTCATACTCAAAGATTGACCGGTTCCCTTGGACCAAGTGGGTGAACCGATCTCTCAAGCTATAAATGTGGGCTTCCCCCACATACTTCTTCTCGAACTCTTCCAAGAAATCATCCCATGTAGGCCGGTTAGGATACCAACCCATTTCTATGGTTTCCACCATTCATGAGGGTTCTCTTTCAATAAGGAAAAGACACATGATAGCTTGTCCTCAGATATCAACCTCATATGACGCATGATCCAATGGGTATTCTTCAAACATTGATCTGTCTTGTTCGGGTAGTCTTGACTTGACCCAAAGAAATCCGTGGCACCATGACGTCTCACCCTCTCGTTAGGTGCCTCATGTGGAGTAGCTAAAAGCCTCGGTATGGCTCTCACAATCCGGTGAAGAGGCTGGTGTAAATGAGAGAAGTAGTTGGTCCCTCGACCCCTATCTTCCTCGGACACCTCCTTCGAGCCGGGATTGTAATCCTCATCGTAGCTTCCCTCTCAAGATCCCCAACTCTCCTCACTATCATTCGTCTCCTCGGAAAAACATCCCTTTTTCTGCCCAAGCAAACAATTAAGGTTACACCATCGAACACTCAGTTTAAACGAGTACGACTTCATTCCATAACCAACGTATCCGCTAGACACCTATACCAAATTCTAAACGCTCTCGGGGTATCCTATAACTGGGTAAACCTAGGCTTTGATACCAATCTTGTAACATTCCCAACCCGGATGCCATAATTGAGCCTCCAACCCAAACCAAAACCATAAGATATTTGCAACTAAATTTAGCCCAACATCATTATTTCATAAAAGCCATTGAGTAAAACATATTAAGTCGATAAACCATTTAAAACGTTACATGAGGAGCTCCACTTTAAATACATAATTTAAAAGCATTCGACACATAAGCTTAAATCCAAATTACAAGTTACAATACACATAGGGTCCTATGGATACATGGCCCAATAAATCTAAGTATTGTACTTGTACTCTAGTCGATGCTGAGGTCCTACTCCGATAGTGCTCCAAGATGTACGCCAACCTACTAACTTGCAAACGGAAACAACAATTCCAAAAGCTAACAAAGCTTAGTGAATACACTTCCACTCAACCACAATTCATACAAATCATAAAAAGGTGCATGCTCCATTAAGATAACATGACATGAAAAGCAATGGCGCTACCATATTCTCCTAAACACAATAATCAAGGATGTACAACCTTAAACTCAAGCATAGAATCACATTATCAAACTTGAGGGGAGACCTAGTATTACACAATCTCAAATATGTGCACCCTTGCTCAGATCAACACTCATAATCTCACATCGAGTGGAAAGGATCAGAATCTCGAATCGAGCATCATTCCTCGAAATCTCACATTGAGTGGTCTTCTCGTGCTGCAATACTTTCTCATTGGGTATCCAGATCCCATAAACAAGGGTTAAATTCCCTGGTGCCTTCACCTGCCATCTTCACCCATGACACAAAAAGGATCTTCAAGGTTTACAAACATACACATGAAAATTCTCTCTTATGTAACATGTTACTCATCAGTTAGGCCACATACGATGTTACAGACTTAGTTTCTTGTTATCATTATTCATTTTACCCCTTGGAAGACCCATTGGACCCTTACTCTCAAATTATTGAACCCACGAACTAAAAATGAAGTTTTTGGGGAGATTGCCCATGTCGTATCGGTACACTCACCTACGTACCGATATCTAGATACACCCGCATGGTCTCAGCCAAGCCAACACGTACTGATACACAAAGACATGTACCAATACTTCAAGGCGTGCTAATACACCTTGGAAGCGTATTGGTACTAAAATTAGCTACTAGAATCCGGTTGGGAAAAAGGTATCGATACCCTCCCCAGCGTACCGATACGACCTTCAAGAATTGAAAGTGTTCTTGATATTTTTAAGGTAGGCGTACCGATACGTGCATGACCGTATCAATACGCAAACCCAGAAATTAGTTTCTGGAGTTCAGATTTCATCCCAAAACCCTCCCAAACCCTTATGGCCAGACTCCTAACTAACCCTACAAGTTATGGGTAAGTTATTAAGTGGATTTCTGCCATTTTTACATCATTTAAACACCAATTTCAGACATTTACCATGGCTAAGATTTCAAGCCCTAACCCCTTACCCAAACATCATTAACCAAGCAAGCAACCAAATCGATGATTTTTAAGAATATAAAGGAGTTAGTAGTGTACTAACCTTGATTTAGGACTGAGGAAGAAGCTCCCAAACACAAGATTCAAGCCTTGCCCTTTCCTCTAGCTTGAGATGCCTCCCCAACCTCTTTCACTACAAATGGAGGTTACAAAACATGTTAATCAAGGATAGGGAAATCTAAGGAGGTTAAGAACACTAACTTAGACACAAGATTTTTGCTTCCAACACTTAATCCCATTCTTCCTTTTAAAAACCCCTACCCCAAACTCTTTCTTTTTTCCCCTTCATAACCTTCATCCCTTTTCCTCCTAAAAACCACCCAAGGATAGCCTGCAAGGCTCTTAAAGCCCACTACTCTGCCCAAAGGTGAAGCCCATGCTTCGGGTCAAACTGACTCTTGGATTTGGGAATCTGAGTCGTTACAAGAACCATTTAGTACTATTTGTGGAGAGGATCATAATGTGGATACTAGTAAACCCTGAATTAATAATTTTTGTTGGAAATTTCAATCATATTTTTAATCCACATTCTAATCCTTATAATAAAGGTTGGAAGCAAAATCTAAACTTTTCTTGGGCTAATCCAAGAGGTAACCAATTTAATGCCCAGTGTCAAAACAACAACGCACCGCTAGGATTCAACCCGAATGTGATGCCATAGCGAGCACAAAAAATATTCCTTCTAGGGCAGAGATCTAATCAGGGGACCACTTTAACCGAGCACATGGAGAGAAATGATGCAACTATCCAAAGTTTAGCAACATCTATACGAAACTTGGAGGTTTAGCTAGTAGATATTGCCAGTGCACTCAGTAATAGACCTAGGGAACGTTTCCAAGTGATATGGAAAATGCTCAGCAGAAAGGGAATGAAGAATGCAAAGTAGTCACTCTTTGGAGTGGAAAACAATAAGAGAATGAAACACATGTCAAACAGGCAACTCTTTGCCAGGACGAGAAGTTGATGCTAGTAGATAAACCCAATGAAGTAGAGAAAAAGAGGCGAACACTAACAATGCCAGTTCTCAATTACATGCCAACACCACTTTGGCAAAATCAGCGAAGCTAATATTTACCTATCCACCACCACCTTTTCCACAAAGTCTCCAGAAACACAAGCAAGAACAATAGTTTAAGCGCTTCTTGGAAGTCCTTAAACAACTACAAATCTTCATACCGTTCATGGAAGCTCTCGAACAAATGCCTCACTATGTTAAATTCATGAAGGACATCTTGTCCGAAAAGAGGAAGCTGGGTGATTTCGAGACTGTCGCTCTTACTGAGGATGCAATGCATTGATAACGAATAGATTGCAACCAAACCTAAAAGATTTGGGAAGTTACACTATTCCCTATATGATTGGAAATAAATTCATGGGTAAAGCATTGTATGACATGGGAGCCAACGTCAATTTGATGTTGATGTCAGTTTTCAAGAAGCTTGAATTTTAAGCAAGGCCCACCACAATAACACTCCACCTGGAAGATCAATCATATGCACATCCGAAGGGTAAGATTGAGTATGTGTTGGTAAAAGGTATATAAATTTATATTCCCAACTGATTTTATTATTTTAGAGTATGAGGGTGATGTTAATGTCCCAATCATATTGGGAATACCATTTCTTGCCACTGGTAGGTCCTTAATTGATATTCAAAATGGTGAGCTTACTATGCATATGAATGACCAATAGGTTACGTTTAACATATTTTAAGATCTTAAATGTGCAGATGAACCTGAGGAATGACAAGCTGTTGAGATGATGAAGTCCATTTTCAACATAGACATAGCGCAGATTTGCCAGGGTACATATGTTAATGCTAGGGAATTGGTTGATGAAGATATGATGAGTGAAGAATCTAAAGAACCATCCTTGTTGAATGAAGTCATGATTTATTTCAGGACATTTGAGCCACTTGAGTTGGCTGGTAGAGAAATCAAGGCACCCAACCTATCTATAGAGGAGCCACCAAATCTGGAATTGAAACATTTGCCAAGCCACCTCAAATACGCTTACATGGGAGACAACTCCGCTTTGCCAGTAATCATTGTCATTTATTTGACTGATGACCAGGAGGAAAGATTACTAGAAATATTGGGCAACTATAAGCAAGCCATGGGATGGACTTTAGCTGATCCTCGAGGGATAAGCCCAATAATTTGCATGCAGAAAATCATTTTGGAGGACAACCATGGCAAAACAATTGAGGCTCAGAGGAGACTGAATCCTAGCATGAAGGGGGTAGTCAAGAAAGAATTCATTAAATGGCTGGATGATGGGATAATTTACCCTATTGTTTTCTAATTGTAACTCATGTTTTGGATTTTTAACTATATGAGTCGAATGTTTAATACTTATTTTAATTGTAATAGAGATCATGTGTAAACGTTTTAAATGTTTTAAAATATTTTAAATGTTTTAAAATATTTTAAATGTGATTTGGACTATATTTACTCTCCCCTTAGGCCTTATTTCGAGAATGTCCACATGTTACCACACCTCATGATGATAGGTGTCCAAATTCCTTCTTGTCCTGGCATACTACCTTGGCAAAATAATCTATGCTAAAATTAAAACAAAAAACCTTTCAAAACAGAAAAAGAAAAACTAAAATAAATAAACCAAAATACCAAAAAGAAAATAACTATCCAAACTATTTATAATGATCAAAAAATTACTATAAACTTTTCTTAATCTCTGCTAAGAGTTTAATCTTCTTGGTAATCCTTTGACTTCTTTCCCAATCATGCTAAAGTCTCTAGCCATTCACCTTGAACGTTGTCCATGTTTTTGAGTCTTTTATGTCTACTACTCCATAAGCATAAGGCTTGACAACCTCAAAGGGTCCTGACCATCTGGATTTGTGTTTTCCTAGAAATAGCCTAAGTCTTGAATTGAAGAGCAAAACTTTTTGCCCCACTTCAAACTATCTTGAAAATATTCTACTATCATGCCACTTCTTTGTTCTTTCTTTATAAAGCTTGGCATCTTCATAGGCATTTTCTCTAAACTCCTCCAATTCATTTCTAACAAACGCTTCTTACCTGCAGCTCTCTATTCCATCTTCAATAAGCTCGGTGTTCCAGCTCTACCAGAAGATGGCATAACTTCCCAAATACAAGCTTGTGTGGGGAACTGCCTCATGGCATTTTAAAATTTGTTCTATATGCCCACAATGAGTCATCTAACCTTAAAGACCAGTCATTCTGATTTGGGTTCACAGTCTTCTCCAAAATATTCATGATCTCCTTGTTTGAAATTTTTGCCTAGCCATTTGTTTGATGATGGTAGGCAGTGGCAATTCTTTGCTGGATTCTGAACTTGCACAAAGGTTTAGTGATTAAAAGACATTTAAAATGGGTACCTTGATCATGTATAATGGCTCTATGGGCACTGAATCTGGTAAAAGATATGCTTGTGTAGAAACTTGGAAACTACATTGGCTTCATTTGTTGGGGGAGCAACAACTTCTAAGGCCATTAAGTGATGAATACATGTGACATAGCACCCACTTTACCTACAATAGAATTAGAACTTGGAAAAGAATTGCAAGCTGTAATGCATTGCATCTTACTAAAATAGATGAGGAATGAATTACTATTGTAGCATGTCTTGGAATCCTTGGAATCATAGCTTAGTTGGAACATTGGGAATGATGCGCTATTTATGGTTTTTGTTTTTCATGCTTAGATAACAGTGCTTGAGGACAAGAAACACTTCAAGTTTGGGGTTATTTGATGACTGTGTAGATATCTTATTTTGCATACCCTTTTTAATTGGCTTTTGTATGTGTTCAAGCTCATTTAGTTTCATTTAGGACTAGATTGCATATAGTTTGCATGTAGTTAGGGAGTTACACTGCATGTGCTTAAATGTTATATGTTTTGGTGCTTTTAATGGGAAATTTAGTGTCTTGTGGTGCACGCGGAGGAACCTTTAGAGCTGGAGGAATGCTGGAGCGGAGGAGTAGAATATTTCTCAGTTGGAGCTGATGATGCAAGAATAGTTGGAGATAAATCTATCTTTGACCCACGTGGACTCTTGTCAACTGACTAACGTTTGGAAACAGATCAAAAGTTTAGTGTAATTAAGTAAGTAAACAATGTCAAGATTAGGTCTAATTGCGTGCAAGTATACACAGTCACAACTAATATAACAATAAGCTGAGTATCATATCCATAGGGATTGTCTAGGAATTAAATGCCACAATAATTACTTGTAAAATGGAATGAATAAAGTGGTAATTGAGATCAGATTTCAACTAGGAAAATGACTAAGGATAATTTTAATGAAAATTCAGGCTATCCAGGTGATTGATTGGCGTTGGCATGGGGTGTTTGGACTTCATGCTAGCGAAGACAATAACTCTCAGCCTTAGTTTTGTTGTCAAATAGCTTTTAAGTTTAGTATTGCCTCTGTTGATGGCAATACCTTAAGTTAATTACTTTTAACACCTATATATCTATAACGAGTTTTCAAACATTTAACTTGGAATGGTTTTAATCTTTACTCCCAAGGGGTAGATTCACTTCCAAAGTAATCTCATATACTTGAACATCTTCAGTCAAAGTTTCTCTGCTTAGTACTTGGCAATTAATCCTTATCTCCTAAGTCTGTTAAGATATTAAGAGATAATGAACATTTAATGCCAACTTTCGTATGAAAAAAAATATGATAAAAATAAGCTCTAGCAAAATATACAAAAATGCAAGGCATTCAATTATTAAAAATCTAAAATTAAGCATTCGTCACAAACACCCCTAGCTAACTTGAAGAATTAGTTCATGGATGGGGAAACCACCAACAAATCATCATTTTTAAACATTACCATAAAATTAGAATTAGAAATAAAGAGAAATGAACAAGAAGGAGATTCACCGATACAACACTTCAATGGATCCATAGCTCTCGGCCATGGCCTCGTAGAACCACGGTTTGCCCTGTACTCTCTCACGATGCAGCCTCTCCTTTTACTCAATCAATGATCTTCTTTATATAGGTGCTCATGGAAACCCTAGTTTGTTACGCACCAATGTAGACGCGTTATCTTCTTATCCTCTTTTTGAATTAGGGCTGAACTGGCTCTAACCAATGCCTACTGACCGAGCATCATTCATCCTTTTTTTTGCCAACCTAGCTTGGAAATCCTCTTCTTGCTTTTTCCAAATGCTCTTGGCATTTCTCTTTCATGCATTCTGCCAACTGCGCTTGGCATTTCTTTTCTGCTCCACCTGCTCCTGACCTACTCCTACCAAACTTGCTAAACCTACCTACCACAGCAAGAAAAATACCCCTTCACAATGGCATTGAAAACTACGCATTCCTTAACTCTTAGATGCAAATGCATGAATATACTAGCTAAATGCACAAATATGTACCCAAAGTCAAGAAATAGCATGGCAATATATACTTGAAAAGTAAAACTTTTGAGGAGTTAACAACTTTCCCAAATACAGAACTCATTAAAGATAGCGAGAAAGTGAATATCATATTAAAGGAGGCTGCACACTTTAGGGTTATGAAACCCTGGTTTCCCCGCTTATGTAAAGATGACTTGGACAATAATTAATGAGATGGCAATTACAAACTACAGTCCTTAGCCTTCAGCTATTAGAGAACCACCGGAGTCAAAGTGCTAAAGGAGTCTCCACACGACAGACGCCATCGAGAGAGGCTGAAGGAGTGCTAGACCTGCAGCAACAGTTGCAAAGCACGAAGAAAGATTGTCGAGGACGCTTGACCCTTTTCTATCCCTTGCATGATAAACTACTTATGTTTTTAATTTCTATTATGGATGTTTTAGTCTCACAAAATGAGCTAAATACTTTTACTTGGGTTTATTGCTTATTAAGATTTATGTTTTGAATACTTTATTTTAATGTTATAGTTCTTTTCTCTTTTTCTATTTTGTTTATTGTTCTTCATGCATAGTTATTGTAAGAGCTATTAGTAGAGGCTTTTTAACTATTGATTTGTGGCTTGATATCGAGAGAGTTAGGTTAAACAAACATGAACAGTGGGGCTATGTTGTTAATTTAGTCTTAATTTGGCTTAGACATATGTTTATGGTTTCAATGAAGAAAAGGGAGTACTTGAATAAATAATAGAGCTGTTAGGATTCACGTAGACATGTATTACCTTAGGTTTAATATTATTAACTTCTACGCATCAAGAGAGTCAGAAGTTCATTAGAAAATCTTTTTGAGTAGATAAAGATCATAATGGTTCACGTAGACATGTATTGTCAATCGTTATAGCATTGAAATAAGTAATCAAGCATATATCCTAGGTAATAAACCCATCTTCCATAATTATCTATTATTTGTCACAGCATCTATTTGTTTTGATCATAGCTACCTTTAATTTATTTCCATTTAGTGTTGATAAACCAACATCAATCAATACTTGCTCAAACATTCTTACGTACAATAACTTTGTAATTATTGATCCAATCCTCGTGGGTTCAACACTCTACTCTATCACTTTATTACTTGATCGACGAGTACACTTGCTCTAAAGTACATTACTATTCGACAAGCATCATAACACCCCAACCCGGATGTCACATTGGGCCCTCAAGAACCAAACTTTCCTTCATCTTTTCGAACATCACTACTTTTCCCAAATCTTCAATGGGATCCTCATCAAATCTTCTTCAACGATGAGATAAAGAACAGGTATGAGGAAAAACCACGTGCTCGAACCTTTTGCAATGAGAAAGGGTTCAAATTCAAGAACGAGCCCAATTTGTGGTACTCGTCGGAAGTAGTTGCCATAGTCAAGAAACACAAGGGGAGGTCTTTTGCCAACAGCCCTTGGAGGTTCACTCCACCATTGCTCGCGCGTTCTATGTCACCTCACTACTAAGGCCTCGCCTTTTCTGTCTATACAAGGTAAATGTGTTCAATTTGAAGAGGGTTATGATACTCGCATTTTATTCTAGATGGTGTAGGGGAGGAGCATTCGACAATCACCGAATTCATGAATGCTACCAAGTGGAACGTCTCTTCCAAGGGCAAGAGAACCATGAAAAGGCTGACATTGAAACCAAAGCCAATTGAATGGAACCATTTCTTCAAGGCCAATCTGATGCAAACCACACACAATGAAACTATCTTAGATAAGAGGATGGTTTTGCTACACTCGATAATGATGGGAAGGAAGATCAATGTGGGTCATTTGATTATTGAAGAGACCTACAAGTATGCTGGTAAGGGTTGTGGTAGTTTGGTTTTTCGTTCACTAATTTCCAAAATTTACAGGCAGCATAAGGTGCCAATGCTCGATTCCAACAACATCAAAAAATTCAAGGGAACCATTACTCCTGCTCTGTAGGAGCATTTAATTGCTAGGAAAGGCTAAAGATAAGGGCATGGGAAAAGTTGTTGAGCTGGTGTCTATTGCCAAGACACCCAAGGTGGAACCTTTCATACCACTGCCAGCTGACAAAATGGCATTCCTTTCCCAAATCTACTAGTGCCAGGAACTTATTCTGTAAAAGATAGAGAAGATAGAGGAATAAAACTTGGTGCTTTGGCAATATATTGGAGCCAGGGATCGAGCCCTAAAAACGACGCTTGAGGGCATCACCACCAATCCTTTGCCACTATTTCTAGAGTTCCCAACTGAGCTTTACGCGCCTAAAAGAATGCCAGCCAACCCACCAGTCTGTTCACACTGTGACCCAGCAATCTGATGCCACACTACCAGTATCTCTTGTCCACGTAGAACCTACCAACACCGAGACTCCGTAGGAGTCTGGTGATGATGTGCCTACCAAGATCGATATACCACTTGTTGCTCTAACTTCTTCAGCCACCTCCGTAGCTTCTGCCGCATTTGAGCCAGCGAGGGACATTGAGAAGGTCATGCAAGGCGTGAAGGCCTCCACTGTTGCTTCAGAGCCACAACTAAAAAGGAAGATACCCTTAGCACCAAATCGAGGGAGCTTCATCAATTGAAAAACCCGCATCTCTCACCTAGAACATTTTGAAGGGGATTTATCTTCCCCTTAACTCCTTAGTTTCATATTTTTCAATTTTGCCATTCATTGCTTTTGTATATATGTGTTCTCATGCATTGAGGACAATGCACACCTTTGGTTTGGGGGAGGGTGTTGCCTCACATCTATTGCCATGACATTCATTCATTTTTATGTACCTATTTGCATAATGTTATTGCCATGTAGATTAGATAAAATTATGCATACCAAACCATTAAAACAATTTTCCATGACTTGATTTTGGATTGATAATTTTGTCAACACATTTGCTAGCATAGTTAGAATTTTCTCTAGTATGCCCTGTCCGATGATGAAATTAGAATCTCTAGTTTGCATGAGCCGGTAGATTAGTAATGCCAAGTTTCTTGGCAATTGGTCTCTAGCTTAGGGAAATTTAGTCTCACTTAAACACGTAGTATGCATCTAGTTATCAACACAAACTTAGGATTCTTGAATCTGAACTCGGAATAAAGAAAAGGAAAAGAAAAACTGAAACAATGCCAGGGTCAAAATAAAGGATAATGCAACAATGTTTTGCCAAAGGCAAGAAAAATTATTAGAGCACTCATCTTCCTTAGAAACAATAAGTAATTTAGAGCTTCATGGTTTGCTCTCTCTTAGTTCTCAGACCAAAAAAACTTCTCATGCCAAACAACATCGTGACGCAAACCCAAATTTAATGCCAGCAAAAGAAACCCTTGGTAAATAAATAAGTAAATAAATAAAGGGACAAAATATGTTTTCTAAGTTTGGATAGTAAAATCTCACTAAGGGAGTTGAAGGATACTTGGTGCAAACCACCTGTACTTCATGACCCTAGGTTAGAGTTATTTTGTTGCACTTGAATTTGTTGATATGTTGGGATTACTGCTCTGAGATATTTTAGGACAAAACTCCGGCTAGATTTTGCTTGCTAGCTTGTGTTGTTAATCATCGAAATTTTTTCCGAGGTACTTTTCTTTTATTTACTTTTTTGTAGTTTTTAGTTGTATTACTTGAAGACAAGCAATGAGCTTGGTTTGGGGGAGTATTAACTCCTCAAAAGTTTTACTTTTCACGTATATATTGCAATGTTATTACTTGACTTTGGGTACATATTTGTGCATTTAGCTAGTAGATTCATGCATTTGCATCTAGGAGTTAAAGAATGCATAGTTTTCAATGCCAAAGAGAAAATGTATTTTTCTTGCTATACTAGGCAGATTTTGCAGGAGCAGGCAAAGTAGAAAATAAAGGCCAAGCATACTAGGTAGAATGCAGAAAAGAGAAATGCCAAGAGCAACTGGAAAAAGTAGGATGAGGATTGCCAAGCTCGGTTGGCTAAAGAAGGACGACCGATGCCCGGTTAGTAGCTGTTAGTCAAGGCCAGGTCAGCCGTAATTCAAAAAGAGGATAAAATGATAGTGTGCCTACATTGGTGCGTAACAAACTTTCAAAATCAAACCCAAACTATGGTTTCCGTGAAAGCCTATATAAAGAAGATCACTAACTAAGCAAGAGGAGAGGTTGCGCCATGTGAGAGTTCAACCGAGCTGTGATCAAGAGCCCTAGATCCATTAAAGGGATGCATCAATGAATTTCCTTCTTTCTCTATTTCTCTTAGTTTTAATTTTGATGTTATGGTGATGTTCACAAACGGTGATTTGTTGGTGGTTTCCCCAGCCATGAACCAATTCTTTAAGTTGGATAGGGGTGTTTGCGATGAATGCTTGGTTTTAGGTTTTTAATAATTGCAAGCCTTAGCATTTTTATCTATTTTGATAACGCTTATTTATATCATATTTATTGACATACGATAGTTGTCATTGAATGCTCATTATCTTTTAATATCTTAACAGACTTAGGAGATAAGGATTAATTGCCAAGTACTAAAGAGAGAAACATCGACAGGAGATATTCAAGTAGATGAGCTTACTTCAGAAGTGAATCTACCCCTTAGGAGTAAATATTAAAACCTTGTCATGTTAATTGTTTGAAAACTCACTATAGACATATAGGTGTTAAAAGTAATTAACTTAAGGTATTGCCATCAAAAGAGCCAATACTAAACTTAAAATTTACTCAGCAATAAAACTAAGGCTGAAAGTTATTAAATGTTGTCTTCGTTGACGTGAAGTCCAAACATCCCTTGTCAACGCCAATCAATCACCTGGATACATTTGTTTGCCAATCTACTTGAATTTTCATTACAATTTTCCTTAGTCATTTTCCTATTTAAAATCTGATCTCAATTACCACTTTATTCATTCCAATTTACAATTAATTACTGTGACATCTAATTTCTGGACAATCTCTGTGGATACGATACTCAACTTACTATTTTATTACTTGTTGACTGTGTATACTTGCACGCAATTAGACCTAATCTTGGCATTCTTTACTTAGTCAATTACACTAAATCGTTGATCTATTGCCAAGCGTTAGTCAATCGACAAGAGTCCACGTGGGTCAAAGATAGATTTATCTCCAACTCTTTTTTCCTCATCAGCTCTAACTGAGAGATTTGCTACTCTTCCGCTCTAGCATTCCTCCAGCTCTAAAGGTTCTTGTGCATGCACCACAAACCACTAACTTTCCAATTTAAATCTCCAAAATATATAACATTTAAGCACATGTAGTGTAACTCTCTAACTACATGCAAACTATATGCAATGTACTCCTAAATGAAACTAAATGAGCTTGAACACATGCAAAAGCCAAGTAAAAAGGGTATGCAAAATAAGATATCTACAGATTCATCAAATACCCCCAAACTTGAACTGTTGCTTTTCCTCAAGCAATGTTATCTAAACATGAAAAACAAAAATAGTAAACAGAGCATCATTCCCAAGGTTCCAACTAAGCTATGATTCCAAGGATTCCAAGACATGTTGCATTAGTAATTCATTCCTCATTTATTTTAAAAAGATCTAATGCATTAGATCTTGCAGTTCTTTTCCAAGGACCAATTCTATTATAGGTGCAGTGGGTGCTATGTTACATGCATTCATCACTTAATGGCCTTAGAAAGATTCAAGGACTGCTATCTATTATTGCCTCAGCATATAATTTTTCTTTTAAGCACAAAATTGTACTCCCTTCATTCTTTTTAAGTTTTAAAAATGTATCATTGGGTCTTCAACTTATCATGACTACTATTCAGACCTGAATATGGAGTGGAGCAAAAAAAACCATCCCCGAGCAGAGCCCTTTGAGCAGAGTCATCCTGTGAAGACTTTCATTCACTTTTATGCTAGTACTACTATTCCTACCAGGGAAGGTTAAATGAAGTATACACAACTCACCTAGTGTACTAAGGTATAAATAGGCATAGAAGAGTGTTCTTCAATAGTTTTGCCTATGGCATCCAGATTTAATTATTTATAATTATTTTCTCGATTTTTATGGGAGTTTAATTAAGCCTTCAATTGCTACATTGAGCATTTAGTTCCTTCACAATTATTATGCTTTGGCATCAGAGAGGTGACCTAAAATTTCCCTAAGGTTTTTAAGCTTTTTAAAATGCATGCATTGTTAAGTGTGTAAAAGTACTATATTTTCTACCCTTTTTACTCATATTATTGTTAGACTTAGGCCTATTTAGTTGTATTCTTAGCCATTCATGCATAGGTTTGTAGTTTTTCTATCTGTTGGGCTTGGCCTTATGTTTCGATAGTTTTTGTGGAGAAATTGTTGCTATTTTTGCTTTATTTTGTGCAAGACAACTTGCTGAGCCACTTGCCGACAGATTGCATGGCAAGTCGCAATAAATCTGTTATCTCAAGGATTAATTCAAACAAATTGGATAATTACCCAGATTCAAATTTAAAAGATGAGTTAGTTAGAGATCAAATTCTACGAGTTTCACACTCAATTAGACTCTCTTTTCCTTGCCTACTTAATGAGATCATATTTGGGATTTAAATAGGAGTAAATATTTTTGGTGCGAGAAAATATGGGAAATATCTAAAAATCATTATTTAATATATAGATATTTTTGGTCAAGTCAATTTTGGAAATTGGATTTTGGAAATTGGACATTTTGGCTAGTGACCAAAATGTAAAGAATGAAAACTATTTTTAGTGACTATTTTGAAAAAGGGATTCTTAGAATCCTTAAGGAGTTATTTTACCTAAAGTTTTTAATCTAATTTTACTCTTAATTGGGATTCTTTTTAATGAGTTTTAGTTAAAGAAATTAAAGAGATCAATTAAAGAAGGTGGTTATTCCTAAAAATCACTTTAGACAAAACTTTCTTTTCTCAAACTTTTCTCTCAACTTCTCTTTAGCCAAACACTTTCTTTTACATCAAATATTTGAGGTAATGTTCCTGCTTATGTAAACCTTTGATTTCTAATGGATTCTTCAATCTTGTTTTCCAAAATCTTATTCTCTTTCTTTGTTTTTCAAGAGTAAGCATCCAATTGAGAGGAAATTCACTAATTAGAGGTAAAGTTCATTATTCTCCTCTAATGAATGGTTCTTTATTGAAATTCCCAAGTTTTTGATTCTTGTTTAATGTTTCAAGAGTAAACATCTAATGAGTTGTAATGGTTTAATTATAAAAAATGGGAAAATCAAGGTTTAATTGATGAGATTAAGTGATTTTCGTTTCATATCTGTTTTGATGAGTTATTGATTGGTTTTAATCATGATTTTGACGTTTAATAATGTTAATAAGTTCGTTTTAACATTGTAATTCAAAAACTATGTGAATCTATAATTTCCTAGGTTGCCAGTGTTGTGTTTTTTGTGAGTTTTGGTTGTTTAATGAATGTTGGAAGTATAAGGATGATAATAGGTTGTTTTGGATGTTAATTAAAGTTAATTGATGGAGTAAACCTTTAGGTTTTGGCTGGTTTAAGTTTGGAAGGTGTTTGATGTTGTTTTTGGTTGTTGTGGATGGGTTTTGACTAGTGTTTGAGGATGTTTGTTGTGAATTGTTGTTGCTGGGTTTGTGAATGCATTTTGATGGATTGAGTCCTCTATTTTTGTGTGGTAAAATCAAGGCAAGTTGATCCTCAAGCTTGCGGCTCCGTTACAGAAGCTTTGGAGGAGTAGTTCGTATCGGCGAGTGAGGTTTTGCGAAGTCAGTGAGTGAGAACGTGGATTTCAGCTTTGAAATGGTTTAGAGATTGTTGTGGGAGTTTAAATTTAGCTTGAAACACTGGTTTAAACTCAGAAGTAGGTATAAAGAGATTTCTCCCTCGGTCGTGCTTTGGCGAAATTGTTTTTATGCACTTGGTTTTGAGTTACATGGTACCTACCGTTTAAGCATGTTTTAAAGTATGGTTTATACTGCTTTTGATCATATATTGATGATGGATGCATTAGGAAAAATGATCCATGTAAGTATGTGGAATACTTGTTAATGCATGGTTTAAATGCATTAAAAATGGTTTTGATTGTTTCTTATAAAAAACCAATGAGGTACATGGTTAATAATGAATTATATTGGCAAATGATGTGGTTTAAAATGTTGTCACATATAGTTGTCAGGCATAGGATTGATAGTGCACTATAAATAAGTCACCTCGGGTGTTGAGGAGTTTATGTGTACCAAAAACTCCCGTTAGTGGATTATGCATTTGACCGATGATTGGGATGTGTTGGTACCTGGTTGTGAATGTAGCTTGAATACCGGTTGAGACGACATGAAATGTTGAGAGAACACTTGTTGAATTCGTGTATTCGATGTAATGTTTTGTAAAGTGGAACTTGGTTCATGATCACTTGAAAGCCAATATAATTGATTATGTATCATGTTGATGGATTGTGTTGTATATTGCAGATTTATACATGTTTACTCTTTAAGCCTTGTGTATGGGTTGTTATGCATGGGAAAGCTTAAATTGAAGGTAAAAATAGGATTTTGTTGTTGATCCATGATACATGTTGCATATGATTAATATGCATGTTTTGGAAATGTTAAAGTGCATAGTTTGAAAAGCATGATGTTTTTAAAAGATGTTTTTAAATGTTGAACACATGTGATTTGGAAAATGGTTTAAAATGCATTGATGGTGTTGTGTTTTGAGCGCTCTTCACTAAGCCCTGTGTGCTTACACTCTCTTTGTCCATCAATGCAAAGAATTAAAGGTTGAAGGCAACGAGCAAGCGAGGGAGAATCCAAGGACTTGAATAATGCAAAAGTATGGTTTCAAACTAAACTTGTAGTAATAAAGGCAATCGGGTTCATTGTTGTTTGGGAGGGTTTTTCGCTGAACTCCTTGTTGTGAAAGTTTATAATGTTGTAGTGGTGTTGTATGAGGCTTTATATGGTTGGTTTTGGTGTGGAATTATGTTTAGAACTTTGGATGGCTTGGTTTCTAGGATGCATGTGTCACGGGCCACGAACCCATGACTAGGGTTAATGCTATCCAATCCGCCCAAGAGGCTCGTTGCGAGCTCTTGGGCCTATCTAGACCATTCGAGCTGGTCATTGCCTTGGAGAATGCTAGAAGATCATGCCAAGCTACTTATGGGAAGGAATCACCATCTTTGACTATTCTACCCAATCCCACGATTCATGGAAGGGATCCCATGATCTAGGGGATGTGTTCCCTCCTCATAAGGAATATATATTTGATAGCCATTTGTTTCCATAGTTAGCTTGACTGTAATAGATCTTGACCGTTGATGCAATTCGTTTAGGACCGTTGGATGTATTGGGGGCCAACTATAAATAGAGGCTCACCCCTCCTCACTACTCACTTTATCTTTGAGTAATACAAGCTGTGCATTCTCTCACTCAAGCTTCTATTTATTCTTTCCGCAAGCCTTTATTGTTTGCTTGTGCTTCCGCGTGCTACAAAGCTTTTAGGCTTTGTAAGAGGCTGACTTAGGCGAGTTTGAGACCTAAGGCCGCATGGTTCTACTAGAATGAGTCTAGCCCTATGACAAGTAGTATTAGAGCCACGTTTTTCAAGTAATCCATTCGAAATGGCAGACAACGACGGAGAGAATGCTACAGCAACGAAGGGTGTGGAGACCCGTGCTGAGAAGGCCAAGAGGGCCAGTTTGAGGGAAGGATGACAGCGCTTGAGGGCAAGATTGAATGTCTCGAGGATGGTGAGAAAGAGATGGTGGAGACCTTGGACGTTGTGCATACCCGTCTAGATAAGTTGGAGAACAAGAGTGACGAGATGAAGGAAGATGTGTAGACTACCATCAATGTAGCGATCGAGAGGGTCGACAAGAAAGGGGAGACCTTTCAAACCAAGCTTGTAGCATTAACGGCCGAGAAGCAAGCAAAGATCGACTGACTCTGAGACCAGATGGCCCTGTGCATGGCTGCCGTTAACCGTGGTGGGGGGACCATGGAACCTAAGAGTCGGGTAGACGTCTTGAAGCCCAAGGAGTTTAAGGGGGCGAGGAATGCCCATGATATGGAGAACTTCCTTTAGGTCATGGAACATTACTTTCGGTCTATGGGCCTCGAAGACGAGACTGTAAAGGTAACTACTACTTCTCTTTATTTGACTAAAGTTGCTATTCTTTGGTGGCGATGTAGGTGCTTAGATGTGAAACGTGGGAGCATTGAGAGTGAGACTTGGGATGAGTTCCAAGCCAAATTCAAGCAACAGTTCTATCTAGAGCATGATGAGAGGAACGCTTGCATCAAAATGAGGCATATCAAGCAAGAGGGCACTATCCGAGAATATGTTCGACAGTTCACGAAACTCATGCTTCAGATTCGAACCTTAGTGAGTAAGATGTGCTTCTCAATTTCATGGATGGGCTGCAACGATGGCCTAGAACCAAGTTGTAGTGGAGGGGAGTGACCGAGCTGTCCAAAGCCCTAACCATTGCCGAGTCCTTGATCGAGGTTGCACCAAGAAGCCCCACCAATCCAAGCCAAAGCCCAAGTACAGGGGCAATAATGGGGAAGACAAGGAGAAATCTTCCAACAATCATTTAGGTGACAATGGAAAGCCAACGAATGGTAGGTTCCAAAAGACCAACAAGTCATGGGAGAAGAAGGATGAAGGAACCATGAAGTGTAACTTTTGTAGGGGACCGCATATCCAGAGGAATTGTCCCAAAAAAGCCAAGGTCCACGTCATCAAGGGAGATGGGAAGACCGAAGAAGAAGTGGTCAAGCTTGGCTCGATTATGAGCTTCATTCAAGTCAAGAGGGGCCATAAGAACAAGGGACTGATGTTTGTAGACATCAATATTGCAGGCAAGAAGTTGAGCGCACTAGTAAACATAGGTGCCTCAGAATTGTTCCTGTCCGATGAAACTGCTAAGAGCCTTTACCTTCTGGTGGAGAAGGCAAGTGGATGGATTAAGACTGTCAATTCCAAGGAAGCACTGATTGTGGGATTGACAAAAAGGGTCAAGCTTGAGCTTGGGGGTTGGTCAGGTAAGGAAAGCATCAAGGTAATCACACTTGATGATTTCAATTGTGTTATTGGTTTAGATTTCATTGACCGGATTAACACATTACTTGTCCTTTTTGCTGACTGTCCTTGCATACTTGACCCAGGTCAACGATGCATTGTGCCCGTAAGTCGAAAGATTGGAGTGGGGGCCAAGATGATTTTTGCCATCTAGTTTACCAAGGAGGTTGTGCGCAAGGAGAATAGAACCTACTTAGCCACCTTGAAATGTGATAAGCCTGTGGTGCCATCCGATGTCCCAATGGAGGTGGGGCAGATTTTAGAGGAGTTTGCAGACACGATGCCCTCTGAATTGCCGAAGCACTTACCACCGAAGAGGGAGGTAGATCAAAAGATCGAGCTAGTCCCCAATTCGGAGCCACCAGCCAAGGCTCCATACCGGATGGCCCCACAAGAATTGGAGGAGTTTTGGAGGAAACTAAAGGAGCTATTGGATGACGGGTTCATTAGACCATCCAAAGCCCCTTATGGTGCACCTATTTTGTTCTAGAAGAAGCATGATGGCTCTCTTCGAATGTGCATTGACTACCGAGCTTTGAACAATCTCACGGTGAAGAACAAGTTCCCAATCCCCCTTATTGCGGACATGTTTGATCAACTTGGGAGTGCAAGCTGGTTCACCATGCTGAATCTTCGATCGGGGTAATACCAGCATTTCGTGAAAGGCTCCGCCAAGATCGCCACCCCCTTGATCGAGTTGCTGAAAAAGGACAAGGCGTGGGATTGGAGCCAAGATTGTTAAGAGGCCATTCAGAAACTCAAGGAAGCCATAGTGAGTGAGCCCATTCTAGTGTTGTCGAACCATGCCAAGCCATTCGAGGTACACACTAATACATCCGATGTAGCCCTTGAGGGATTTCTTATACAAAAGGGACACTCAAGTACTTTTGAATGTCGGAAGCTGAATGAGAGGAAGAGGCGGTACACTGTCTAAGAGAAGGAAATGATCACGGTTGTACACTATTTACGGACTTGGAGACATTTCTTGTTGGGCTCGCGATTTTAGGTATTCACTGATAACATTGCAAATAGCTACTTTTTGACCTAAAAAAATTTGTCTCCCAAACAGGCTCGTTGGCAAATGTTCCTAGCAGAGTTCGACTTTGCCATGGAGTACAAGCCGAGGAAGGCCAATTGTGTGGCCGATGCACTAAGCCGAAGGTGCAATATTGAGTTCATCAGTAGACCAGAAGGACCACTATTATCGCACATCAATGAGGGCTTGTCTCATGATCCAACAACCCAGTCCTTGATTGAGTATGCCAATGAGGGTAAGTCTAGACGGTTTTGGCTCGAAGGGGACCTTTTGTACACCAAGGGATGCTGCCTCTATGTCCCGTAATA
Organism: Hibiscus mutabilis; assembly: GCA_019671005.1. NCBI lineage: Eukaryota > Viridiplantae > Streptophyta > Magnoliopsida > Malvales > Malvaceae > Hibiscus > Hibiscus mutabilis. Next base: position 51,175,731 of record CM033721.1, on the reverse strand, counting down.
TATGAAGTTGTCGAAGGAGCTCAAGAGGAAATGCCATGATTCCATGTGGGCTGGCCATCCGGGGATGCACCATACGATGGCCTTGTTAGCAGACCGGTACCATTGGCCTCACATGGGCAGAGATGTTGAAGCTTATATGGGGACTTGTCTCATATGCCAGCAAGACAAGGTTGAGGCTAAGAAACCAATGGGGTTATTGCAGCCATTACCGATCCCGGAGCGACCATGGGAGAGTGTTTTTATGGACTTTATAGTCAGTTTGCCAAATACTGATGGGTTTGCCAGTATTGTAGTTGTTGTTGACAGGTTTTTGAAGTATGCCGCTTTTATTCCTACCAGCAAGGAGTACCCAGCCGAGGAAGTCGCTAGACGTTTCCTCAAGCACATAGTGAAGTACTTGGGGGTGCCAAGGACCACTGTGAGTAGCCGAGACCCTTGCTTCACGGGAAAGTTTTGGACGGAGCTGTTCAAACTGATGGGGACAGACCTAATCATGTCCACTAGTGTTCATCCCCAAACCAATGGGCAAACCAAATGAGTGAATGCATTCTTAGAGATTTATCTCAGGCACTATGAGAGGGCAACTCAGCGCAACTAGCCAAAGCTACTAGACGTAGCCTAATTTTCTTATAACTTGCAACAGACGGAGGCCACAAACCAAAGTCCTTTTGAGATTTTAACCCGACAACAACCACTTACACCCAACATTGTTGTGCTCGGTTACGAGGGGCCTAATCTAGCAGCATACCACGTTTCCAAGGGATGGCAATAGCATCATGAACTAACCTGAGCTTATTTACACAAGGCTGGAAAGAGGGCCAAGAAGTGGGCTGATCAGCGATGAAGGGACGAGGAGTTTCATGTTGGTGACCTAGTCCTTGCCCAAGCTACACTTGGTGTTGAGGAAACTAAGAATGCACAAAGGGCTTGTGCGTCAGTATGAGGGACCATTCAAGATCGTAAAGCGAGTAGGTGTTGTGGCCTACAAACTGGAGTTACCGCCAAAGCTCAAGGTTCACCCCATTTTCTATGTAAGTATGCTCAAGTTGTTCTATGTAGATGCCGAAGATTAGAAATGAGGCAATTCACCCCGAGCACAAATAGGAGTGAAAGTCTCCTATAAGAAGGAGGTTCGAGAGATCCAAGCCGACCGAGTTGTTCGACAGAAGAATCATCATCTATGGCTAGAATATTTCATCCAATGGAAGGGACTTCCCGACAGTGAAGGGTGTTGGGAACCAGCCGTGGACTTGTGGCAATTCCAAGACAAGATTGCCGAGTACCATTCCCAAGACGCGACGAGTGCGTCGCTAGATCTAGTGGGGGAGACTGTCACGGGCCACAAACCCATGACCGGGGTTAATGCTATCCAATCCACCCAAGAGGCTCTTTGCGAGCTCTTGGGCCTATTAAGCCCATCCAAGCTGGTCATTGCCATGGAGAATGCTAGAATATCAAGCCAAGCTACTTATAGGAATAAATCACCATCTTTGACTATTATGCGAATCCAACGATTCATGGAAGGGATCCCATGATCTAAGGGATGTGTTCCCTCCTCATAAGGAATGTATACTTGATATCCATTTGTTTCCATAGTTAGCTTGGTTGTATTAGATCCTGACCATCGATGTAATTCATTTAGGACTGTTGGATGTATTGGGGGCCAACTATAAATAGAGGCTCACCCCTCCTCACTACTCACTTCATCTTTGAGTAATACAAGTAGTGCATTCACTCACTCAAGCCTCTTTTTATTCTTTCTGTAAGTCCTTTCTTGTTTGCTTGTGTTTCCGCATGCTACAAAGCTTTCAGGCTTTGTGAGAGGCTGACTTAGGCGTGTTTGAGACCTAAGGCCGCACGGTTCAGCTAGAACGAGTCTAGTCCCGTGACACATGCCTCTAGACTTGAGTTTGGGATTTATTGCTAAGTTGCGATCATGTTTCCTTGATATACTAGTATGGTTTGATCCCGAGATAAGTTGTATACATGTTTATGTCTTGTTAGAGCATGTTTGAATCTGTGTTCAAGAGAAAAACCAACAAATTTGTACTTTATAGGTCCAGGCATACTGATACGTGGTGCATCATATCGGTATGGGTATGCTATATTTTGGCTTGGAATAAATTTAGGGAAGGTCGTATCGATACGGGTTTTAACTATTGAAAATCTACTTTTTGCAACTGAGCTCGCGTAACGATATGCCTTGGCTTCATACCCGTACACCCTTTAGCTATTAGATTCTAGGTTTGTTTTGTGTTGGCCGTTTATCGATACGCCCTAGGATAGTATCAGTATGGCTTGTCGTTATGTCAGTTATGGACTGTTTATGTTTTGAGATTCTTTAGTTTTGGTCCTCAGTTTTGATGTATGCAATTGTATGAGTTTGGATTATCGTTTTGAGCTAAAATTTGGAAAGCAAGCATGTAATCTTATTAATTGAGGTTTGGTAACTTGAATTTTAACTTAAACCTCATAACTTTCTAGATTTGCAATTTAGTCCGTAAATTTCAAATCACTCAATTGGATGTCAAATTGACGCCTGATTTAGTTGAGTTTTCACTCGCTGCCAGCATGCACACCATAGGTTACAACGTTGCATTTAGACAAGATAAAAAGGGAAAATGGACCTAAGTTTAGTTAGTCGGTTCGGGTTTTGCTTCGACAAAACCCAATGTAGCTCGCTCAGTTCGGTTTGGTGTGTAGGCCGGGTCAAGGGGTTACAATCGTGAAGAGGGTGTATCGTGGAGGAGTTCATCTCCTCCAGATTTTATTTCCTTTCTTTTCGATCCACCCATGTTTGGGTTTTATTCATTGTTGTTTTCTTTTTACCCAACCATGAACAAGATTAATTGGCTTGTGATTATCGGGTTTATGATGTGTAAAGACGAATGATTTGTTTTGGTCTTAAATGCTATAGATTTAGTGTTTATCCATTCTTGGTTTTTAATTTTGGTTCAAGGAAACTTGGGAAAAGGAACTTGAATGCATTCATTTATCTAGGCTCGGGAAAGCTAGATTCACGAAACGATTAGATACAGTTTCCATTTAAACAAATGTTGGTGGAAACTAATTCCCCTTAGGAATAAGGAACAGATTTCAATGGCTAAGAGGAATGAAAAGATTGATCTTTTCCACCCAAGGTTAATGCAGAGATGTATCACAAAGGCTTGCACATTCATCAGTTCTTTAGTTAAGGATGACCTGAAGGCATTGAAGAACACTTCGTCGAACATTGAATGGAAATTTACTTGCCAGAGAAATTACTTGTGGCAGCAATTTACTTGCCATAACAATTACTTGCCACAACAATTCACCCGGCCATCACAGCACTACACACAATAACCCGACATATTCTCTCAAATCGATTATCTCTTTCTATTTAATCTATTTACTTGTCATAACAATTACTTGATATTTATCACCATCTATCACCTTCAATACTATTTCCTTTCAGTGCAAGAAGCTAAAAGTCAAAGTTTCACCAATCCTTGTGGAGACGATCTTAATCTATACTATTACTTGCATCGTGTTCACTTGCAATATTTCTGTTGCACTTAAATGACTCAACAAGTTTTTTGTGTAGTTGTTGGGGATTGGCAATAGTGACTTTGGTTTAAATTTCTTGCAACTTTGTTTTTTTTCATTTATTCCTTTTGTTATTTATTACAAGGGGCTAACGATTTTAGTTTTCCTTGTATGACCAGAGTGAGACCGACAACACAAGACTACCCAGTTGAATATGAGATTGAACGAGTTTTTCATCGAAGAAGGAGAGAGCTAAGAGCAGCAATGGCAGATCCACTTGTTGATCCATTCTGCAATTTGAATGCCCAAGGCAATCAAAATCACGCAGCAGGAAGCAACACAACTCTAGCCGAGCAACCTGTTCGTGTACAGAACAGGCCCATCCAAGATCACTTACTTCCAGATCTTGATGATATCAATCCATGAATTATCACTCCTTTGATTCAAGCTACACGCTTTGAATTGAAGCCAATGATGTTAATATGCTCAATTCAATTGGCCAGTTTAGCAGCTCAACAACTGAAGATGCTAGACAACATCTTAAATCGTTCTTAGAAGTTTGTGATTCATTCAGGCAACAGGGAGTCCATGAGGATGATTTGAGGCTAAAATTATTCCTCTATTCACTTAGGGATAGGGAAAAAACATGGTGGAAGAGTATACCGTCCGGATCTTTAGAAACTTGGACAGATCTATGCTGGAGTTTCCTTGTCAGATTTAATTTTACAAATATGACTAATAAATTGTGTAATGACATTACTTCTTTTTGTCAATTAGATGAAGAATCCATGTACGAGGCTTAGGATCAGTATAAAGAGCTTTTACGAAAATGTCCCATGCACGGATTTAGAGATTAGATGAAAGTGGTGATTTTTTTACAATGGAGTCAACGCACCGACGAGGATGATGCTAGATGTCTCGACAAATGGCACACTCCTAGACAAGTCACCTGAGGAAGCTTTGGAGATTATGCACAAACTTGCGAACAATGAATACCATTTCCCAACCACCAAAAGGGGAGTAGTGAGGAAAAATTCCTCGGCAATTGAGCTTATTCATCAGATGCAATATTAGCACTATTGGCTACGTTAACCAACATGGTTAAGAATTTGCAGCGACCCAGTAACACATAGGAGGTCATAGTAGTAGATTCATTTTGGATTCTTGTAATGATAACCATGATTCTTCTAAGTGTCCGTAGAACCTAGAGCCTAGTATTTTTGTTGAAAACTACAACCGGAACAGTAACCCATATTCCAATATATGCAATCTAGCATGGCGGCAACACCCTAATTTTTTAGGGAGTAACCAGAAAAACTACAACAATTAGACCCGCCAGAATGCAAAAGCATTTGGATTTCGTAGAACATGTCACAGTAGTAGTTGCCACAGCAACAGTCATCACCAACTAGTTCCTTGGAAACCACTTTAAATGCTTTTATACTTAAGACTGAATCTTATACAGTTGGGACTAGTAATTTCTAGAAAAAGATTGACACTTTTGTGAATAGGGCTAAGATGACAATGTAGAATCAAGGAGCAGCGCTGAAAGCATTGAAGACACAGTTCGGGCAATTTGCCCAAGTCCTAAGTACAAGTCCACAAGGTAGATTGCCTAGTGACACTAATGTTGTACGAGGAGCAAGCCATAAACAATGTAAAGTAGTCACCACCCAGAGTGGACCAAAGGCAAATGATGATCTTATTCAACCTAAAGATAGTAGTCAGCTAGCAGAACAATCCCCTATTCAGAAAGATGTACCCGCAACAATACTACGACAATCACAGATAACGAGTGTTAAGTGATCAAAAGTACTATTTTTATAACCTTTTTACTCATATTATTGTTAGACTTAGCCTCATTTTAGTTGCATTATTAAGCATTCATGTATGTTTTCATGATTTCCTTCACCGTCATGCCTAATATCATAATTTAGTTGATCTAATTGCCCAAGCGAGTAGGAGATTGCCGTGGCAGCTAAGGAAGGAAACTGAAGGATCGGCCAAGGCAATCGAAGTTGTCTTGTACATGCCATGCTGAGCATATTGCTGAGGCATGTTGAGACAAATCCACCTCATTAGGGATAAGCACAAAAAGCAAGAGATAAATCCCAATGATTTGGATTTCCATGCAACATTTAATGAAGATTTAAATTCAGATTTATGAGGAGTTCTTAGAGATCAAAGGGAGATTAAATTCCAAAAGTTTTAGGAAAAGTTTTTGGAGGAATTAATATATAATAAAAGAGATCTATCTCTTTTATTCTATTTAATTCCAACTTAACTTCCTCCTCAAGAAGGACTTTGTCCTAGCCAACCCCTATAAATAGAAGACCTAGCCGCCTACTTCAAGTGAGGTGCGATTGGAGAAAATTTGATTTCCTTCTTTGTTTTTATTCAAATCATGTTTAGGGAATTTGTTCTTGAGTTTATTTTGTGCCTAGCAATGAACTAAATTTATTTTGCATGGGTTATTGTGTTTTTGTGGTTGTGAAAATGATCGGATTTGTTTAGGTATTGTGTTTGCAATTTTACTTCAAAGTTTGTTCATTCTTGGTTCTTAAATTTTGCGAGTGAATTGGGATAGGATCTCATGAATTCATCCATTTATCTAATATCGAGAGAGTTAGATTCAAGAAATGAATGAGCATGGTCTTTATCGATCGATTGTGAAGACTAATTCGACTTAGGGATAAGTTGAAAATTTCAACAGCTAAAAGGAGCGCAAGACAGGTTGTTGTCCACCATTGGTTCATGCAGGGATGTATTATCAAGGAATACAAATTAACAAGCGTTTCGAGTTAGGGATAACGAGAAACAATTGAAGAATGCTTCGCTGAACTTTTAAGGTTGTTGCCCAATTACCCAGGCAATCGCTCCCTTCCTAGTTGCCCAGGCAATCGCTCACTTGCCCAGGCAATCGCAGACTTGCCCAGGCAATCACAGACCTGCCTAGGCAATTGCAAAATTACCCAGGTTGTCGTAGAATTGCCTCAGCAATTCGACTCGATTCAATTGTTGAAGCAATTAAGCTAATCTAACACTCAATTACCACGACGTTCCATTCAATTATAACACCACGACTCACGATAACCCGGCCTACTCTCTCTTATTCAATTACATCTTTCTTTTATTTAATTGCTCTTTTATTTACTCATTAATTAGAACTCCTAAAATCATCAATTTGTGTTGTTACTTTCAATGTGAGAAGTTAGATTCTTAAAGTAGAACCAATCCCTATCGAGATGATATCTATACTATACTATAACTTGCAACGAGTACACTTGCACCAATTGCAAAGCACTTAATATGAGTAACAAGTTTTTGGCACCGTTGCCGAGGATTGGCAATAACGAATTTGTTTTTAATTTTTTGCACCTTTATTTATTTTTATTTTTGTTTTATATCTAATCGGTTTTAAGGGGCTTACAACTTTGGTTATGCATCTGTGTATGACCAGGGCGAGACCAACAACACAAGACTACTGACTTGAACCCGAGATAGAATGAGTTCTTCATCAAATAAGACGAGAACAACGAGCAGGAATGGCAGAACAACCTTGTAATCCAAACGACAATATGAATGTCGTAGCAAGAGGATAAGGAGTTCAACAACCTGTTCAGAACAGGCCTATCCGAGACTACTTAGAGGAAGATCTCAACGGTCACAATCCAGGAGTTGTCGCACCCGAGATAGAAGCCGCCCACTTTGAATTAAAACTTATGATGTTCAACATGATCAGCACAATTGATCAATTTGGTGGCTCGACAACTGAAGATGCCAGACAACATCTCAAACCATTCCTGGAGATTTACAATTCATTCAAGTTACAAGGAGTCCATGAAGATATCTTAAGGCTGAAATTATTTCCCTATTCATTGAGGGATAGGGCAAAAACATGGCTGAATAGTATTCTATCAAGATCTATAGGATCTTGGACGGATTTGTCTCATGATTTTATCGCTAGATTTAGTTCTACAAATATGACTGATAAGTTGCGTAATGATATTACTTCTTTTTAGTAGGCAGTTGATGAATCCATGTATGAAGCATGGGAGCGATACATAGAGCTTTTACCCAAATGTCTCATGCACGAATTTACATTGTGGATGGAAGATATGATGTTCTACAACTCAGTGAACACACTGACAAGGATGATGCTAGATGCCTTGGCAAATGGCATACTCCTCGACAAGTCACCTGAGGAAGCGATAGAAATTCTGAACCGACTTGCCAAGAACGATTACCAGTTCCCAACCACTCGAAGGGGAATAGTCAGATGCATGCCACAATAAATGAGCTTGATTCATCGGGATCTATTTCTGTACAATTGGCCACCTTAACCAATATGGTTAAGAACATGCAGTGACCTAGCAACCCACAGGAGGTCAAGGTAGTTGGTTCATTTTGAGAATTATGTAACGATAACTATGATTCTTCTGAATGTCCGAAGAACCCAGATTCTAGTTTTTACGTTGGAAACTATAATCAGAACAAAAATGCGATGTCCAGCACTTACAATCCAGCCTAGAGGAAGCACCCCAACTTCTTATAGAGTAATGCCAATAATGGCCTCAACCAGAGCAATCATAATGCACAAGCAATAGGATTCCAGCAGAACTTGCCACGACAACAAATTCCATAGATGCTGTAGCAACAATTGACACCATCCAGTTCTTTGGAAAATTCTCTCAATGCTTTCATGTTAAAAACTAAATTTTATATGGTAGAGAATAGTAATTTCATGAAGAAGACTGATGCTTTTATGACAGGACGGAGATGAGATTGCAAAATGAAGAGGCAGCCTTGAAATCCTTGGAGACACAAGTCGGGCAATTTGCTCAGAACTTGAACACAAGACCAATGGGCAGTTTACCTAGCGATATTGAAGTCCCAAAAGGATCAAACCACGAGCATTGCGAAGCAATCACCACTTGGAGTGGCTGACAACTTAAGGAAACCCAAGCTCATTCAACAAAAGGAGTATCCCCTTATCCAAAAAAACGAGTCCCGCAACAAAACCTTTGAGTCGAAAATTGCTAAGACAATTCCACATGCTTATGCTTCGGCAAACCCTAATGCCAAGGCAATACCTGATACCCATGCCTCGGAAAGTCCTGATGCCTCGGTAACTCTGTCAATCAAATTCCAAACCAATGAAAAGATTGACGATATCCTACTGCCACCACCATTCCCATAGAGGTTGAAACGAAAAAAGCAAGAATACCAGTTTAAGAAGTTCCTTGACATCTTGAAGCAAGTCCACATCAACTTGCCATTGGTTGAAGCAATAGAGCAAATGTCGAACTATGCTATGTTCCTTAAAGACATCGTCTCTAAGCAAACAAGGCTAGGAGAATTTGAAATCGTTGTTGTAACAGAAGGATGCATGGCCATGTTTCACAACCATATGCGACCTAAACTTAAGGATTACGACAATTTCACAATACCATGTTTAATCAGAAACCACTATGTCGGGAAAGCATTGTGTGATCTCGGAGCAAGCATAAATTTGATACCCAAATTAGTTTTCCAGAAATTGAGAATCGGGAAAGCAAGACCTACAACAGTTATGCTACAACTTGCAAATAGATCATATGTGCATATAGAGGAAAAAATCGAGGATATCCTTGTAAGAGTTGATAAATTTATTTTTCCCGCTGATTTCATTATTTTGGATTGTGAAGTAGATGAGTTCGCACCCATTATCCTTGGGAGACCGTTTTTAGCAATGGGAAGAACCTTGATCGACGTTGAGAAATGAGAACTCACCATGAGGGTAAATGACCAGCAAGTGAAGCTCAATGTTTTCCAAACCCTTAAGCATGCTGATGATCCAGAAGAGTGCCAAGTATCCAGGCCATAACTGAATTCAATTTCGACATGGAGGAAGATTGCCTTAACAATTGCCTTGGCAATTGTATTGCTGAACCAAGGAACTTGAAGAGCCGAACGATGAAGAGCAGGATGAAGCCAATTGGATAGCAAGTCATCCAGGTAAGTATTTTGAACCATTGGACTACTCAGGTAGGGAAGGTAAGACCGAAAAACCCTCTATTGAGCATCCTCCTATTCTTGAATTAAAACCATTGCCAGGGCAAATAAAATATGCTTATTTGGGAATCGATAACACCTTGCCCGTAATTATCTCTTCTAAGTTGAAGCCTGAACAAGAATAGAGGTTGATCGACATGTTGGCATTGTACAAAAAGGCAATAGGATGGACAATTGTTTACTTAAAAGGGATTAGCCCAGCTGTGTGTATGCACAAAATCCTATTGGATGATGATCATAAACCAACAATTGAGGCACAAAGGAGGCTTAACCCTACTATGAAGGAAGTCGTGAGGAAAGAAATCATCAAATGGCTTGATGCCGGTATCATATATCTTATCTCCGATAGTACATGGGTATGCCTGGTACAATGTGCACCAAAAAATGGAGGTATAATCGTGGTAAGCAATGAAAGAAATTAACTAATCCCAACTAGGATTGTGACCAGTTGGAGGGTTTGTATGGATTACTGCAAGTTAAATAAAGCTACTACGAAAGATCACTTTCCTTTTCCATTTATTGACCAAAAGCTTGACCGACTTACAGGTAAATCTTTTTACTATTTTTTTGATGGCTACTCAGGTTATAACCAAATTGCAATAGCACCGGATGATCAAGCAAAAACCACCTTCACATGCCCATATGGTACTTATGCTTTTCGAAGGATGTCATTTTGGTTATGCAATGCTCCAGCAACCTTCCAGAGATGTATGATGGCAATTTTCTCCGACATGGGGGAAGATTTCCTAGAAGTCTTCATGGATGACTTTTCGATATTCAGAGACAACTTCGACAATTGCCTTGGCAATTTGGAGAAAGTGCTAACCTGATGTGAAGAATCTGATTTAGTGCTCAATTGGGAGAGGTGCCACTTCATGGTAGATGAAGGCATAGTTCCCAGTCACAAGATCTCATCCAAAGGAATTGAAGTCGGCAGAGCCAAGGTGGAAGTGATCGAAAAATTGCCACCACCAAATTCGGTCAAAGAAATTCGAAGCTTTCTCAGTGATGCAGGTTTTTACAGACGGTTTATTTATAATTTTTCTAAAATCTCTAAACCTTTGTGTAACTTGCTTGAATAGGAAAAAGCCTTTAATTTTGATGACTCGTGCATTCAAGCATTCGAAGCCTTGAAGAAGCAACTTGCCTCGACACCTATTTTTGTTCCGCCCGATTGGACCTTACTTTTTGAACTCATGTGTGACGCAAGTAATTTCGCGGTAAGAGTCATTCTAGGGCAGCACACAAGTAAGACTTTTCATGTGATTTACTACGCTAGTAAAACTCTAAACGGTGCACAATCAAATTACACCACGACAGAGAATGAATTACTAGCAGTAGTTTTCGCATTTGGTAAGTTTTGCTCATACTTGATTGGTACTAAGGTAATTGCTTATACTGACCACTCAACAATTAAGTAACTTTTCGCTAAGAAAGATGCCAAAGCTCGTTTAATTTGTTGGATTTTACTTTTACAAGAGTTTGACATCGAAATTAAGGACATGAAAGAAACAAAGAACCAAGTTGCCGATCACTTATCAAGGTTGGAAAATGGCGATGAAGATCCATACTCTTTGGATGTCCATGACATATTCTCGAATGAGCAGTTGTTAGTTGCCTCGACAACTCTTTGGTATGTCGATTTGGTTAATTTCTTGGTTAGTGGTATTTTGCCTTATAACCTTACCCACCAAGGAAAGAAGCGGTCCCGACATGATGTTAAGCATTATTATTGGGAAGAGCCTCGTTTCTTTAAACAATGTGCAGATCAGGTTATAAGACGATGTGTTCCCAATGAGGAGGAGGACAATGTGCTTCGACAATGCCATTCTTCACCCTTTGGAGGCCATTTTGGAGAAACTTGCACCGCGGCCAAAGTCCTACAATCCGACTTGTATTGGCCCACTCTTTACAAAGATGATCAAGAATTCTACAAGTGGTGTGATCGATGTCAGTGAACGGGGAATATTTCACGCTGACAAGAGATGCTGTTGCGTGTGATAAGTGCTACGCAATTGTGCAAGTATACACGTCGCAAGTAATAAAGTGATATGAGTATCGAGTATCGTCTCCACAGGGATTGGTTTGAGCCACTTTGCTTAAGTTACTGCACTGTGAAAAGTAAAAACACAATTAAAGGATTATGGGAGTTTAACTAATAACTAAACTAGAAAGCAAGAAAGTAAAAGAAAATATGAGAGAAAAAGAGAGAGATAGGCCAGGTTATCGTGAGTTGAGGTGTGATAGCTGATTGGATCGTTTTGGTAAAAGAGTGCAAGGCCAACTCAGTTGCCGTGGCAACTTGCACAGCGGGGTTACCTTGGCAACTAATCGATGGTTGCCTGGGCAACTAGCTGGCCAACTACTTGGGCGTCTGGGCAGCAACTTCAAGGTTCGGTGGAGCGTTCTTCAATGGTTTCTTCTTATCCCTAAGTCGAAACTCTAGCTACTTGTGCATGCCTTGATAATACATCCCTGCGTGAATCAAGGGTGAACAACAACCAATCTTGCGCTCCTCTTAGCCGTTGAAATCCTTAACTTATTCCTAAGCCGGATTAATATTCACCATCATTGGATTGAATAAAGACCATACTCATTCGTTTCTTGAATCTAACTCTCCCAATATTAGATAAATAGATGAAGTTACGAGATCCTCTCCCAATTCACTCGCAAACAAGAATAAGAACCAAGAATGAGTAAACCTTGAATTGAAAGTGCAAACTCTTATTACCTAAACAAAATCCAATTGTTTTTCACAACAACAAAACACAATAACCCAAACCGATCAAGTTAGTTCATAGTTGGGTTCAAAAGATATACAAAGAATAATCCCCAAACCATGAATCTAATGGAAGCAAAGAAGAAGAAGAAGTCGAAATTTCCCCTAATGCTCTCTATCAAAATTTCTCTATTTTTCTCTCCCTCTGGATTGTCGAAATCTCCTTGCTATTTATAGGGCTAGGCCAAAGTCCTTCTTTGAGGAGGAGTTTGAGTTGGAATTAAATTATCTTTAAAGAATATAATTCTTTATTATAATTGTATTCCTACTAGAACTTCTCCTATCTTCTTGGAATTTAATTCTTCTTTAATCTCTGCATGGAAATCAAATTCCTTTGGGTTTGGGCTTTGCTCCACGTCATCTTGGGCTTGTATAGTCATTAATTTCGCATCCCTATTGCATTTTCTCTTTGTCGAAAATTGCCATGGCAACTGTCTCGGCATCTCCTTCATGCATTGCCCTGGCAACTAGCTCGGCATATCCTTCATGCATTGCCCTAGCAACTAGCTCGGCATTGCTTTGGCAAGTGATCCTGCACATACACACACAAAAACACACCAAAGCAGCATCTTTTTCCACAAAAATCACCAAGTTATGTAATCAAGCTCAACGGTGGAAAGAAACATGAATTAATGCATGAATGACTAATTATGCAACTATTATGAGCTTAAGTCTAACAATAATATGAGTAAAAAGGGTAATAAAAGTAGTACTTTTGAACACTTATCAGATGCCACTGCAAAATATCCTTGAGGTCAAGTTGTTTGACGTGTGGGGATCGATTTCATGCGACCCTTCCCATCCTCATTCGGCAATGTATACATCCTACATGCTGTGGACTATGTGTCTAAATGGGTAGAAGCAACTGCAGTTCCCAGAAACAATTCAAAGACCGTGTAGAAATTCTTGCAGAAAAACATATTCACACGATTCGGGACACCAAGGGCAATTATCAGCAATGGAGGCACCCACTTCGACAATAGGCCAATTGCCAAAATGCTGGTGTGATTTGGAGTGACACACAAAATTGCCACGGCATATCATCCACAGGCAAACGGGCAAGCCGAAATTTCTAATCGTGAGTTGAAGGTAATTCTTGAAAAAGTTTTCAATCGTTCTCGAAAGGATTGGTCTGCAATAATTGATGAAGCACTATAGCATATCGAACAACATTTAAGACGCCGTTAGGCATGTCTCCTTACAGACTTGTCTACTGCAAGAATTGCCACCTTCCAGTGGAGATCGACCATAAGGTTAATTGGGCGATCAAAACTGTCAACATGGATTGGGAGAGAGCTGGACAAAAGCGACTATTGGACCTCAACGAGATCGAAGAATTTTGTGCCTTAGCTTATGACAATGCGAGAATCTACAGGAAGAAAACGAAGCGTTGGCATGATAAGAAGCTATTGCCGCGACAATTTCTACCCGGGCAATTAGTTATTCTCTTCAACTCTCGGCTGAAAACTCTTCTTGGGAAAACTAAAATTGTGATGGTCCGGACCCTTCGAAGTCATAAAACCTTTCCCCCATGGTGCCGTGATAATCAAGTCCACCATTGATGGACATGAGTTCAAAGTTAACGGACAAAGATTAAAGCACTATGCCGACAACCATGTTGAGCGCGACAAAGAAGTAGTTATGTTAGGAGATGTATGACCATGCTCTCCTTTAATACTTATTATTTATTTTCAGTTTTATTTTTGAATTATTTTATTTTTAGGATAAAAGTATGTTTTTAGTTTAATTTTTATTATTTTTATCTTTATCTTTATTTTTCAACATATTCTTTTTCTTTCTTTGTTTTTGATTCCACAACCACAATCACCATGGCCAAGAACATCAAGACAATTCCTCACCGGCTAAGGAACAAGAAGTGCCAAAGGATAGTAGTCCCAATAGCAAAACTTGCCTAGGTAACAAAAATTACCTTCGCAATTTCTGATGCCTCGGCAAGACCAAATACCGACTAGAGCAAATGGAGGCCCAACAATTGACTTACTCGCCCTGGAAACTGAGGATGCCTCAACAACTGTTGCACATGCTAAAGCAGACCGATGAAGAAAGTGAAGCACACGATGAAGTTCAAGAGGTAACACCAGCCACACACACTCAACCATCACGAATCAGCAATAGAATCAAGCACACGGCTTGAAAGAAACTCATCATTCAAGGTGACAACCTTTCCGACTAACTCATTTGCATTTTAATTTAATTTTTGCATGCATTGAGGACAATGCTTCTCTCTAGTTTGGGGGGTATTTGTTTCTAGTTAATTTAATTCTTAGTTGCATTCATATTTAGTAATAGCATATAGGTTGCATGTGTTACTTGCCATGCCTTTGATTGGATTTAATTGCTTTAACTTGTTGAATATCCGATGATGAATTTTTGTCACTGCACTTAATTGAAAGAACCTTTAAATTTTAGGATTGCATGAATATAACTTAGAATTTACTATGATGCTAAATATTATGAACACGGTTGTGGCTTGTTGATTGAAAAAAACTTAGTGAACTTAGGTTGCTTAAATTTGGGTAAATTTAAATTGAAAAATTAAAGTTAATTTCTTGCTAGAGGTGTTCGAAACTAGCTCTAGTTGTTGCACGTTAAAGATATCGCTAGAGGTACCCAAAAATTGGCTCTAGTTGAAAAAATTTAATTAAAATAAGAAATTACTTGCTTTAGTAGAGGTGCCCGGAATTGGCTCTAGTAAAAAGAAAAATAAATACCGGTAATTAAATTGATAAAAGCCTATTGTTCACATAGAATCTTGAAAATCAGCTTGTACACAACTACGCACACACATTGTCACAAGCATTATAATTTGGTTTTGGGAAATTTTTGTACTAACCAAAAAATTTAAAAGGTGATCATACTTTGTGCCATGGTTCTGAGGTTTGAAGGCAAATTTAAAGCATGTCTTTGACGATTATAGTTTTGGCAGGTAATTGTTAATTTGCATTGCTTGAGGACAAGCAATAGTTCGAGTTTGGGGGGTGTTAAGTGTTCAAAAGTACTATTTTTATAACCTATTTTTCTCATATTATTGTTTGACTTAGACTCATTTTAGTTGCATTATTAGGAATTCATGCATCTTTTCATGATTTTCTTCACTGTCATGCATGATTTCATAATTTAGTTGATTTTGTGGAAAAAGGTATTGTTGGTGTGTGTTTTAGTGTGTGCAGGATCTAATTGCCCAAGCGAGTAAGAGATTGCCATGGCAGCTAAGGAAGGAAACTGAAGGATCGGCCAAGGCAATCGAAGCTGTCTTCTACATGCCATGCTCAGCAGATTGTTGAGGCATATCGGGAAAAATCCACCTCATTAGGGATAAGCACGAAAAGCAAGATATAAATCTCAAAGATTTGGATTTCCATACAACATTTAATGAAGATTTAAATTTAGATTTATGAGGAGTTCTTGGAGATCAAAGGGAGACTAAATTCTAAGAGTTTGAGAAAAAGTTTTTGGTGGAATTAATATATAATAAAAGAGATCTATTTCGTTTATTATTTTTAATTCCAACTTAACTTCCTCCTCAAGAAAGACTTTGTCCTAGCCAACTCCTATAAATAGAATACCTAGCTGCCTACTTCAAGTGAGGTGCGATTGGAGTGAATTCAAAAAAAAGGGTTGCTCGACATCTTCTTATTTTTCCTTATTTGTTTTTATTCGATTCATGCTTAGGTATTTTATTCTTGAGTTTATTTTGTGCCCAACCATGAACTAAACTTATTTGTCTTGGGTTATTGTGTTTTTGTGGTTGTGAAAACGATTGGATTTGTTTAGGTATTGAATTTGCAATTTTACTTCAAAGTTTGTTCATTCTTGGTTCCTAAATTTTGCGAGTGATTTGGGATAATATCTTGTGAATTCATCCATTTATCTAATATCGGGATAGTTAGATTCAAGAAACGAATGTGCATGGTCTTTATCGATCGATGGTGAAGACTAAATCGACTTAGGGATAAATTACGAATTTCAACGGCTAAACGGAGCGCAAGATAGGTTGTTTTCCACCCTTGGTTCACGCAGGGATGTATTATCAAGGCATGCGCAATTAATAAGCGTTTCGAGCTAGGGATAACGAGAAGCCATTGAAGAACTCTTCGCTGAACTTTGAAGGTTGTCGCCCAATTCCCCAGGCAATTGCTCCATTCCAGTTGCCCAGGCAATCGCATACCTGCCCAGGCAATTGCAGAATTACCCATATTGTCGCAGAATTGCCCCAACAATCCGACTGGATTCAATTGTTGAAGCAATTAAGCTAATCTAACACTCAATTACCATGACCGTCCATTCAATTATCACACCGCGACTCACTATAACCCAGCCTACTCTCTCATTTCATTGAGGACAATGCTTGTCTCGAGTTTTGGGGGGTATTTATTTCTAGTTAATTTCATTCTTAGTTGCATTCATCTTTAGTAATAGCATATAGGTTGCATGTGTTACTTGTCATGCCTTTGATTGGATTTAACTGCTTGAACTTGTTGAATATCCGATGATGAATTTTTGCCACTACACTTGATTGAAAGAACCTTTAAATTTTAGGATTGCATGAAAAGAACTTAGAACTTTACTATGATGCTAAATATTATGAACACGGTTGTGGCTTGTTGATTGAAAGAAACTTAGTGAACTTAGGTTTCTTAGAATTTGGGTAAATTTAAATTGAAAAATTAAAGTTAATTTCTTGCTAGAGGTGCCCAAAACCGGCTCTAGTAGTTGCACATTAAAGATGTCGCTAGAGGTGCTCGAAATTGGCTCTAGTCGAAAAAAAATAATTAAAATAAGAAATTTCTTGCTTTACTAGAGGTGCCCGAAATTGGCTCTAGTAAAAAGAAAAATAAATACCCCGGTAATGAAATTGATAAAAGCCTATTGTTCACATAGAATCTTGAAAATTAGCTTGTGCGAATCTATGCACACACATTGTCACAAGCATTATAGTTTGGTTCCGGGAAATTTTTGTACTATCTGAAAAATTTAAAAGGTGATCATACTTTGTGCCATGCTTCTGAGGTTTGAAGGCAAATTTAAAGCATGTATTTGATGATTAAAGTCTTGGCAGGTAATTGTTAATTTGCATTGCTTGAGGACAAGCAATAGTTCGAGTTTAGGGGTGTGCCATTCCCAACCATTCACTTACCTCATTCTTGTCGACTTCTATCATGGTTGGAAGTATCCTTTGTTGCCATGGCAATTGCTGCTCAAGCCAATTGCCGTGGCAATCAGTTGGCAAAATT
Organism: Hibiscus mutabilis; assembly: GCA_019671005.1. Lineage (NCBI taxonomy): Eukaryota > Viridiplantae > Streptophyta > Magnoliopsida > Malvales > Malvaceae > Hibiscus > Hibiscus mutabilis. The sequence goes on along the minus strand of CM033721.1, from coordinate 51,158,118 downwards.
TGCTGTAAGTCAAGGGAAGAACCAATTTTCTGAAAAGCATTACGAATCCAAACACTTTTTTCTTTTGGCCTCTCAAGCATCTCCATCAGTAGAGATTTTGATGGCTTCAAATCTACCAACATCGGTTCCTCAAGACATACCTGCAATGGATGAGGTAAGTTTTTAAAGAATTTGAAAGGTTCAACCATTACCTGCTCATATTCCATTGGCAAAGTATTATCATCTCGTTGATCTTGCATGTGGTCGTGTAATTGCCGTGGCATCTGCAGATGAGAGAAATCTATGAATTCCTACTTTAACATCAATGTTGTAACCTTCTACGCATCAGGTTCCTCAGAATTTGTTGTAGTATTGTTGTTCTCAGCTTCATTGAGTGTTGTCGCGGCATTGCTCTGTTCAGGCTCCTCAATCATTGCCGAGGCAATTTGTTGCTCAGGCTCATCATGTGTTGGGCAGTCTCTCTCATTGGCATCCTCTTGCCTTGGGACTTTAGTATCCCTAGGAATGAATTGTTGGTGCATGTATCCATGACATATGTGGATCTCCTCAATTGTTCTTTTGAATCCCCCAAGGTTGCATCCCACTAAGCTATCCTCGTATCCATGGACTTTGATAGCTCTCGAATCTCTTCAATTGATCCGTCAAGTCTAGCCAAGGAAGCTAGCAACGTTTCCTCCAAGGAATTTGAATGCTCTTGAAAAGGACTACATTGCCATGGCATATTTGTTGTTGCGGAAAAATTGTTATGGTAAAAAAAATTTTGAGCTTTTTGACCATACCATGAAGAATTTTGCTGCTGGTTCCCTCTATGGTCCTCCATATAGTCATATGCATCGAAAATGTGAGGGAAATTTTCAAACACATGATGTTTTCCACACATAGCACAAGAATTTTCCACGGTATAGGCTCTTTGAGCTTTTCTCGGTTCGTATAGGTAATCATCAAAGGGTGTAAGAAACTCTTGACTGGATTGATTCATATATTCCAACATCATCTCTCGAATAGATTGGCTTTTATTTACCGACATGTTGATGTCCCTTAACTTGTAGCGCACCTAATTTTTTTTTGATAAACAAACAAAAACAAAAGTTAGTAAAACTAAGAGAAAAAAATGCAATAAGAAAAACAACTAACACCAATTGCAAATCCCCGACAACGGTGCCAAAAACTTGTTGCGTGTAATAAGTGCTACGCAAATGTGCAAGTATACATGTCACAAGTAATAAAGTGATACGAGTATCGAGTATCGTCTCCAAAGGGATTGGTTTGGGCCACTTTGCTTAAGTTATTGCACTGTGAAAATAAAAACACAATTGATAATAAAGGTTTTAATTAACGAGAAAACTAAGAGCAATAAACTAAAAGAATAGATGAAATTAAAATTGAGTGAATAGGCCGGTTTATCATGAGTTGAGGTGTGATAGCCAATTGGATCGTCTTGGTAAAAGAGTGCAAGGGCAACTTGCACAGCGGGGTTGCCTTGGCAACTAATCGATGGTTGCCTGGGCGACTAGCTGGGCAACTACTTGGGCATCTGGGCAGCAACTTCAAGGTTCGAAAGAACGTTCTTCAATGGTTTCTTCTTATCCCTAAGTCAAAACTCTAGCTACTTGTGCATGCCTTGATAATACATCCCTTCGTGAATCAAGGGTGAACAACAACCAATCTTGCGCTCCTCTTAGCCGTTGAAATCCTTAACTTATTCCTAAGCCGTATCAATTTTCACCATCAATAGATTGAATAAAGATCATACTCATTCATTTCTTGAATCTAACTCTCTCGATATTAGATAAATATATAAAGTTACGAGATCCTCTCCCAATTCACTCGCAAACAAAAATAAGAACCAAGAATGAATAAACCTTGAATAGAAAATGCAAACTCTTATTACCTAAACAAAATCCAATTGTTTCTCGCACAACAAAACACAATAACCCCAACCAATCAAGTTAGTTCATGGTTAGATTTAAAAGATATATAAAGAATAATCCCCAAAACATGAATCTAATGGAAGCAAAGAAGAAGAAGAAGAAGAAGAAGAAGAAGAAGAAATCGAACTCTCTCCCCCTTGCTCTCTTGTCGAAATCTCTTCCTTCTTGCCCTTTGGAGTTGTCAAAATTTTCCCTCTTCTTTCTCCACCTCTCTTTGACGGCTTGGTCCTTTAAATAGGAGATGGCTAGGTCAAAATCCTTCTTGAGGAGGAAGTTAAGTTGGAATTAAATTATCTTTAAAGAATATAATTCTTTATTATATTTAAATTCCTTCTAGAACTTCTCCTATCTTCTTGGGATTTAATTTCTCTTTAACCTCTTCATGGAAATCAAACTCCTTTGGAATTTAACTTTGCTCCACTTCATCTTGGGCTAATCTAGTCATCAATTTCGACAACCATATCATCTTATTCCTTGTCGAAAATTGCCTCGGCAACTAGCTCGGCATCTCCTTCAAGCATTGCCCTGGCAACTAGCTCAGCATCTCCTTCATGCACTGCCCTGGCAACTGGTTCTAGCCTTTTTTTGGCAAGTGATTCTGCACACACACAAAAACACACCAAAGCAGCATCTTTTTCCACAAAAATCACCAAGTTATGTAATAAAGCTCAATGGTGGAAAGAAACATGAATTAATGCATGAATGACTAATTATGCAACTAATATGAGCTTAAGTCTAACAATAATATGTAAAAATGGTAATAAAAATAGTACTTTTGAATAATTATCAGTTATAGGAAGCTAGAAACGTTTGTGAATCCCTCCCTTAAGACGTTGATTGTGAAGTTTGAAGAAGGAGGTAATTACATCTCTCATTTTCTTTGAACTAAATTTGGTTGATAAGTTCGATTGAAATTGCTAAGTTTCGGTTAATTGGAGTGATAAATCTGGTTGTACTTTGAATTTTGAGTATGAAACTCGGTTATGGTGTGATGATTTCCATGGTTTTGTTTTGACTACTAACAGATTTGATAATCAAGTTGTGATCTAAATTCATGCAAATGAGTTCTAATGTTGTTAATATAACTTGAATTTAGTCATCGAATTGCTAAAGTTCTATGTAGGAACTGTTTCGATGAATATAGAAATATACATGGATGTGTATGATACATAAAGCTTTCATATAAGCTTAGGAACTGATTTGAAAGTGTTTATGAATGTTAAGGGAGCTTAAGGTTAAGTTAGTGAAATCTGGCAGTAAGTTTGAAAATTCATGAAAATCACATAGCTTAAAATAGAGAATGAATCTTATATGTACAGAATCAAGTGTATGTCTAGTTTCATTTAATGAAAACGGTGGTCAATTTTGAGTCCTAGATTAAAAGATATGAATTTTTAACCGAGTAAGGCGCAGTCTTCCCAACAACAGCAGTTTATGTGTTTTGAAAAGAAAAACTGTATTTAATCAAAATAAATTAGGTATCTTGCCATATATGGTTAAAAAGGTCTGTAAGTCTAGTTTTTAACGATGGAAACGGATTAATTTTTTGACATACGAATTAAAATCTGGAATTGATTTAGTAAGGGCAATGTAGATGACCGGTAGCATTTTTTTATGTATTTAAATGTGTTAATATGTAAACTGCCATGTTGAGATTGAATGTACATGATATTGGACAGTTTTGATGCATTTAAATGTGTTAATATGTAAACTGCCTTGTTGAGATTGAATGTACATGATATTGGACATTTTTGATGTATTTAAATGTGTTAATATGTAAGCTGCCATGTTGAGATTGAATGTACATGATATTGGACAGTTTTGATGTATTTAAATGTGTTAATACGTAAGCTGCCATGTTGAAATTGTATGTACATGTAATTGGACAGATTTGAATGGTACAATGTGTGTAATTGGACAGATTTGAAGCACCTTGTCGAGTTGCTTGGGCGTGAGTTGATCAACAAAGGCTTGATGCTCGTTCTTCTCAACGTAGATCCCGTAAAAGGCGTTGATTCTCTCGGGGCTTATGAGGATAGCCTTGTTGCGAACAAAAACATAAAGATTATCCGGGTTAGGCGAGTGAGCATAGAATTCTCTTACCCATAAGATGTTGCCCAGTTCCGATTGATGGTAAAATATTTTCCACTTTTGGTGTGCAATCTTGTCAAAGATGAAGGGTTGAAGACCGAAATCTTGGTGAGAATTTGAGTATTCGACGCCTTGCTCTTCACAAATCTTCTGGCTTTCGAACTTGGAGTGAAATCGTTCTTAAACTGCTGGTGTAGCAAATTTCTTGTAGCTTGGTTCTTTGGAAGAGCTTGGGTGCGCAAAAAACTTGATTTTGGATGCCATGGATGATCTTGGTTGTGAGTTGGGTAGAAACACGGAAAAGAAATAAAAAAACTAAAGAGTTGCAAGGTTAAATAGAAAAGATAGGTAATAAATATGGTGGGTGGGATTGATTGGAAAGAGAGAAAGCAAGGGTTTTAATTGTGAGAATGGGGGCGGCAAAGGGTTTTGGTGAAGGGAAGGGGTTTGGCCAACTATGTAGGAGAATTAGGGTATGTTGGAGGCTTAATATAAGCCTTAGATTTAGCCCATTAGTTTTATTGTTGAAGATACTTCCTTCTTTAATCAAATTCCTCTTTATCTTGAACTCTTTTCCAATAATTCAAAAAAAATAAAAATAAAATAAAAATAAAAGATAAACTAGTAAATAAAATAAAAAGCAATAAATAAAGATGTGCAAAGAAATTCTTAAGCCTAAAATTCAAAAATAATTAAATAAATATGAAAGAAAGATGTAGTCATAACCTAAATAAATAAATCTATCCTAAGAATAACCGAAATTAATAAAATAAAATAAAATAATAAAAAGTTTGAATAAAAGAAAACTAAAAATAAAAGGAAAATATCTAAAGGAGAGCATGCTCATGCATCTCCTAAGGTGACCACTTTTTTGTTATGTTCCACATGGGCACCGTTATAGTGCTTCAATCTTTGTCCATTAACTTTGAATTCATGTTCGTTAGTGGTGGACTTGATTATCACAACACCATGGGAGAATGGTTTGACAACTTTGAATGGTCTCGACCATCTTGATCTCAGTTTGCCCAGGAAAAGTTTCAGCCGAGAATTAAATGGAAGAACTAGTTGCCCAGGCGTGAATTGTCGCGGCAATAGTTTCTTGTCATGCCATTGCTTTGTTTTCTCCTTGAAGATTCGTGCATTTTCTTCAGCGAGTACACAAAATTCTTCTATCTCGTTAAGATCTAGTAAATGCTTTTGTTCGGCACTTTCCCAATCTATATTCACTGTCTTGATTGCCCAATAAGCTTTGTGTTTGATTTCCACCGGTAAGTGACAAGTCTTGCCATAGACAAGGCGAAACGGGGACATTCCCAAGGGTGTTTTGAATGTGGTTCGGTAAGCCCAAAGTGCTTGGTCTAGTCTTGTAGACCAATATTTTCGGGAAGGATTGACAACCTTCTCGAGGATATTCTTCAATTCCCAGTTAGAAATTTCTGCTTGCCCATTAGCTTGTGGATGATATGCCATGGCAATTTTGTGTGACACGCCGAAGCGTTGCAGCATCTTGGCAATGAGTCTGTCGTCAAAGTGCTTGCCTTCATCACTGATAATTGCTCTCGGCATCCCAAACCGTGTAAATATATTTTTCTGTAGGAATCGTTGCACGGTCTTGGAATCGTTGGCGGGAACTGTGGCTGCCTCAACCCACTTGGACACGTAGTCAACGAAAAGTAGAATGTAGAGGTTGCTGAATGAAGATGGGAAAGGTCCCATAAATCGATCCCCCATGCATCGAATAATTCCACCTCAGGATGTTTTGGAGTGGCGTCTCATGTCATCTAGAGATATTGCCCGTCCTCTGGAAACGATCACATTGCTTGTAAAACTCTTGCGCATCTTTGTAAAGTGTTGGCCAATACAAACCGGATTGCAAAACTTTGGCAGTGGTACGTGTTCCTCCAAAATGTCCTCCATAGGATAAAGAATGGCATTGCCAGAGTACATTCTACTGCTCCTCTTCAAGGACACATTGGCGTATAACCTGATCTGCACTTTGTTTAAACAACATAGGCTCGTCCCAGAAATAATGCTTAGCATCATGGTGGGACTGCTTCCTCCCTTGATGAGTAAGGCCATAAGGTAAAATACCACAAAAAAGGAAATTAACTAAATCCGTGTACCAGGGTATTGCCGAGGCATCCGTGGTGTCTTTATGTTGTCAACCACTTCTAGTGGTGATCACCTTACATTACTCTTGGCCAGTTCCTCTTGCGACTTCAGTATCGCTGGTAAACCTCCTTGTGGTCTAGTATTCAGGTTTTGAGAAAATTGTCCGACTTGAGTTTCCAATTATTTGATTGCCGCCTCTTGGTTTTGCAATTTCATCTCGGTCCTGTTAATAAAAGCATCAGTTCTTTTTATGAATTTACTATTCTCAGCCATATAAGATTCAGTTTTTAACATAAAAGCATTGAGAGAATTTTCCAAAGAACTAGATGTTGTCGATTGTTGCTGTGGCAACTATTGTCGTGGCATATTCTGCTAGAATCTCGATGCTTGTGCATTATGATTGTTCTGGTTTATAGCGTTGTTGGGATTACTCCATGAAAAATTTGGGTGTTTCTTCCAAGCTGGATTGTATGTGTTGGACATCACATTGTTGTTATGGTTGTTATTCCCCACATAAAAGCTGGATTCTATATTCTGTATACATTCAGAAGAATCATGGTTACCACCACATAACTCACAAAAGGAATCTACTACCTTGACCTCCTGTGTTGTTTTGTTTCTGCATGTTCTAGACCATCTTGGTTAGAGTGGCCAATTGTGCCGAAATTGAATCTGATGATCCTAGTTCATGTATTATGGCTTGGCGTCTAACTCATCCTCTTCTAGCAGATGGGAACTGATAATCATTCTTGGCAAGCCTGTTCAGAATTTGCATTGCTTCTTCCGGCAACTTGTTTAGGAGTATGTCATTTGCCGAGGCATCTAGCATCATCCTTGTTGGTGTATTCACAGCGTTGTAAAACATTGTTACTTGTGTCCACACTGGGAATCCCTGTAGGGGGCATTTGTGTAGAAGTTCTCTATATCACTCCCAAGCCTCGTACATGGATTCATCATCTGCCTGCCGAAAAGAAGTAATTTCGTTACGAAGCTTATCAGTCAAATTTGTAGGATTAAATCGAGCAAGGAAATCATGACAAAGATCGGTCCAAGGTCCTATTAATCTGGCAAGAATACTATTCAACCATGCTTTCGCCCTATCCCTCAGTGAAAAAGGGAATAATCTTAGCCGTAAAACATCTGGGATGACTCATTGTATTTTGAATGAATTGCAAATCTCGAGGAAAGATTTAAGATATTGTCGTGCATCTTTAGTTGCTGGCCGCCAAATTGACCAATTGTGTTGATCATATTGAACATCACCGGTTTCAACTCAAAGTGGTCGGCTTCAATTTTAGGTGTGACAACTCCTGGATTAAGTCCTTCAAGATCTTCCTCAAGATAGTCTCGAATAGTTCTGTTTCGTGCAAGAATCACTCCACCTCCTGCTAGAACATCCTGATTCATATTGCTATCTTGATTAGCCATTGCAACTCTTAACCTTTGTCTGAGTCTTTGCAAGGTTCGTTCGATTTCTGGATCAAAGGGATATTTTGATGTAGTTGGTCTCGCACTGGTCATATACCAATACAAAACTAAAGTCTGTTAACCCTTTGAATCTTAAACAATAAAAATAAAAAGTGCAAGAAAATAAAAACAAGGTCACTATTGCCAATCCCCGACAACGGTGCCAAAAACTTGTTGTGCGTAATAAGTGCTCCACAATCGTGCAAGTGTACACGTTGCAAGTTATAGTATAAAAGATATCGTCTCCACAGGGATTGGTGCCACTTTAAGAATTCAATCTCTTGCACTGTAAAAGTAAAAGAACACAAGTAGATGATTGTAGGAGTTTAAACTAACAACTAAACTAGAGAGCAATAAAGTAAAAGAAGATGTAATCAAAAGAGAGAGAATAGGCCAGGTTATCGTGAGTTGAGGTGTAATAGCCGAATGGATTGTCTTGGTAAAAGAGTGCAGCGGCAACTCAGATGCAACATCATAGCAAAATTTTAAGTAAATTTCACGCCAATCCTAAAATCTAAGGTTTTCTTATCTAAGTGCAATGGCAAAACTCATCATAGGATATCACAGTAGGTTTCGGCAGTTTTATCAGGCAATTGTCATGGCAAGTAACAACAGATTGGCCACTTGTAATCTGAAACAATGGTGTAGACGGAATCCTCAAGTCCATACTTTGTCTTCGTGAGATCATAGGCGAACCCTTACTCTTCCCAAACCTTTCAAGTGGCAAACTTCTTCTTGAATCTTTGCTCGATTGTCGGGGTTCCGAAATGACAGAAAGATGGCGCAATTGCTTGTGACAAACCTATTCCGGGCATGGTTTTCAAGTTCTTGGTCATGGTGTTTGGTTTTTGATTGAAAAGGAAAAGAAAACAAGAAAAGCTTTAAGATTTTCAAGGAATGGAAAAAGAGTAAATGAAGAAGATGAAGTACAGGGGTAGTAATGGGGATGTAATGGTAGAGTGCAAGGTTGGTAAAGAAGATGGATTGATATATCTCTAATGAATGAAAAGAAAAACAATGATGGGTGAAAAATGTGATGTGCGGCTAAGGTTAGAAAAGGGAGGGAAAGAAAAACAATGATGGTGTTTAAATCCCCTAAAAACTACCGACCTTCCACCTTCTTTGAGATAGACTTTCATTCAAATGAAATTCTATCTTAAAGCCCAAATCCATTTATTTTGAAACTCTTATCCTAAAAGTCAAAAACAAAACAAAAACAAGATAAAGATTAATAAAAGAAACAGAAAAGGATAAAAATTTGAAGCAACATAAAATAAACAAAAAACATAAAAGAAAAAGAAAATACAAAAAAATAAAATTAAAAACTCTTAGAAAGAGCATTCTCATGCATCTTCTAAGTATACCGCTCTTTTATCACTCTCAACATGAGTACCAACGTAGTGCTTCAATCTCTGGCCATTGACCATAAACTTACGTCCATCCATAGTTGATTGATCACAACATCCCCATGAGAATAGTGTTTAACTACCTCGAATGTTCTAAACCAGCTTGACTTTAAATTTCCCAGAAAAAGTCTGAATCTATAATTACAGAGAAGCACCAGTTGCCCTGGCAAGAATTGTCGCAGTAATAGCTTCTTGACATGCCATCGCTTCATCTTCTCTTTATAAAGCTTGGCATTGTCGTAAGAAAGTGCATGTAATTCTTCCATCTCGTTCAAGTCCAGTAAGTCCTTTTGTCATGCTTTCTCCCAGTCCATGTTCATGGTCTTGATTGCCCAATAGGCCTTATGCTCGATCTCCACCAGAAGGTGGCAAGTCTTACCGTAGACAAGTTTGTAAGGAGACATGCCTAGAGGCATCTTAAATGTTGTTCGATAGGCACAAAGTGCATCCTCAATTCTCGCAGACCAATACTTTCGTGAAGGATTACATCCTTCTCAAGGATAATCTTCAATTCACAGTTAGAAATCTATGCTTGCATGTTAGCTTACGAGTGATATGTCATGGCAACTTTGTGAGTCACTCCAAAACGTTGTAACATATTGGCAATGAGCTTATTGTCAAAATGTTTGCCATCATTGCTGATAATTGCCCTTGACATTCCAAACCGTGTGAATATGTTTTTCTACAAGAATCGATGCATAGTCTTTGAATTAGTTTTGGAACTGTAATTACCTCAACCCATTTGGACATGTACTCTACGACAAGTAAGATGTATAAGTTACCGAATGAAGATAGGAAGGGCCTCATGAAGTTGATGCCCCACACCTCAAACAATTCTATCTTTAGGATATTTTGCAATGGCATATCATGCCGCCTTGATATATTCCCCGTTCGCTCGCATTGACATACCTCTTATAGAATTCATGGGTATCTTTATAGGGAGTTGGCCAATATAAGCCTGACTGTAATACTTTGGTTGTTGTGTGAGTACCTCGAAAATAGCCTCCCGAGGGTGATGAATGACATTGTAGAAGCACATTTTGTTGTTCCTCCTCATGAACACATCGTCGAATGAACTGATCTGCACATTCTTTAAACAAAAGAGGCTCGTCCCAACAATAATGCTTAGCCTCATATAAGAATCGCTTGTTTCCCTGATAAGTAAGGTCATAAGGTAAAATACTGCTCTTAAGAAAATTTACTAGATTGGCATACTAGGGAGTTGCCATGGCATCTAACAACTGCACGTCCGGGAATACATCATGGATCTCCAAGTAATCATAATATGTTTTGCTCCCTTCCAGCCTTGACAAGTGATCGACAACTTGGTTCTCTGTTCCTTTCCTGTCCATAATCTCGATGTCAAACTCTTGTAAAAGTAATATCCAACAAATTAAATGAGGTTTGGCATCTTTCTTAGCAATGAAATACTTAATTGTCGAATGGTTAGTGTGAACAATTACCTTAGTACCAATCAAGTAAGGACAAAACTTTTCAAATGCGAATACTACCGATAGCAATTCCATTTTGGTCTTGGTGTAATTCAATTGAGCACCATTAAGGGTTTTGCTAGCGTAATATATCACATGGAAAATTCTACCTTTCTGTTGGCCTAAGACATCTCCCACTGCAAAGTCACTCGCATCGTACATGAGCTCAAACGATAATAGGTGTTGTGACAAGTTGCTTTGACAAGTTGCTTCTTTAGGGTTTCAAATACCGTTGCAAAGGAATCATCAAAATTGAAGGCCTTGACTTGTTCAATCAAATTACACAAGGGTTTAGAAATCTTAGAAAAATTATGAATAAGCCTTTTGTAAAAACCTACATGTCTGAGAAAACTTTAGATCCCTTTGATTGAATTTGGTGGCGGCAATTTCTCAATCACGTCCACCTTGGCCTTGTCTACTTCAATTACCTTAGATGAGATCTTGTGCCCTATCATGATACCTTCATCCACCATAAAGTGGCATTTCTCCCAGTTTAAAACTAGGTCAGATTCTTCACAATGTGCTAACACCTTTTTCCATATTGTCAAGGCAATTGTCAAAACTGTCTCCAAATACCGAGAAGTCGTCCATGAAGATTTCAAATCTTCCACCATATCAGAGAAAATTGCCATCATACACCTCTAGAAGGTTACCAGAGCATTGCACAATTCGAATGGCATCCTCCGAAATGTATAAGTACCAAAGAGGCACGTAAAGGCGGTCTTCTCCTGGTCTTGTGGCGCTATGTAAATTTGGTTATTACTTGAGTATCCATCAATAAAAAAATTAACAGATTTTTCTACAAGAAAATCAAGCATTTGGTTAATAAAGGGTAAAGGAAAATGATCTTTCCTAGTAGCCTTATTCATTTTACAATAATCTATGCAAACTCTCAAACCAGTGACAGTTCTAGTTGGAATGAGTCCATTGTTTTCATTACTTACCACAATCGTACCTCCCTTTTTCGGTACACATTGTATCAGAATTACCCATGAGCTATTGGAGATTGGATATATGATATCGGCGTCAAGCCACTTTATGATTTCCTTCATCACAACTTGCTTCATGGTAGGGTTAAGCCTCCTTTGAGCCTTAATAGAATTGTTGTGGCCTTCCTCTGACAGGATCTTGTGCTTGCACATTGCCAGGCTTATTCCTTTTAGATATGCATTTGTTCAACCTATTGCCTTCTTATGTTGTGCCAACATGTCAATCAATCCTTTTTTACTGTGCAGGTTGCAACTTAGAAGAAATGATTACAGGCAAAGTGTTATCATTTCCTAAATAAACATATTTCAATTTCTCTGACATGGTTTTAACTCTAAAATAAGAGGTTGCTCAATGGAAGGTTTGTCAGGTTTACGTTCCTTACTTGAGTAATCAAGAGATTCAAAACTTTTACCCGGTTGACTTACAATCTAATTTGCTTCCTATTGTGCCTCGTTGTCTAGCTCATCAAGATCTTCTGGCTCGGCAATGAAATTGCCATGGCAATACTCTTCCACATCGAAGTTAAATTTTGTGGTGGCTTGAATAGTTTGGCATTTTTCTAGATCATCGGCATACTTGAGGGTTTTGAAAACGTTGAGCGTGACTTGCTACTCATTCACCCTCATAGTGAGTTCTCTTCTCTCAACATCGATCAAGGTCCTCCATGTTGCTAGAAACGATCTTCTAAGAATAATGAGGGCAAACTCACCTGCTTCACAATCCAAACTAATAAAATCAACAGGAAAAAAGTTATCCACTCTTACAAAAATGTCTTCGATTTTTCCCTCTGGATGAACATAAGATCTGTCCACAAGCTATAGCATGACTGTAGTGGGTCTCGCCTTCCCTATGCCTAATCTTTGAAAAACAGATTTTTGGCATAAGGTTTATGCTCTCTCCAAGGTCGCGTAGTGCTTTCCCAACATAGATATTGCTTATGGCAGAAGGTATTGTAAACATGCCTGGATCTTTTAGTTTGGGTGGCAATTGGTTATGCAACATTGCCATACACCCTTCTGTTAAGGCAATTGTCTCAAACTCGCTCAGCCTACTTTTCTTAGAGACAATGTCTTTAAGGAACTTGGCGTAATTAGGCATTTGCTCTATTTCCTTAGCTAGTGACAAGTTGATGTGAACTTACTTCAGAATGTCAAGGAACTTCTTAAATCGGTATTCATGCTTCTGCCTCCTTAGCCTCCATGGTAATGCTGTTGCCAATCTAATATCTTTGCTTTTACTCATCTCATCTGGCAAGGCATTATTGGATGAACTAGCCGCGACAAGTGGACTTGTCGAGGCAACTGCTGAAGTCTCATCATCTACGATTGTCGTAGCATTGTTGCGAGGTACATCTTTATGAATAGAGGACTACTCTGCTGGCTGACTATTCTCCTCGGGTTGGATAGGATCGTCATTTGCCCTTGGTCCACTTCGGCCGATGATCACTTTACACTGTTCATGGCATGATCCTCATGCAACCTTAGTGTCGCTGGGGAAACTGCCTTGGGGCCTTGTACTTAGGACTTGGACAAATTGCTCGACCTGGGTCTCCAATGCTTTCAGTGTTGCTCCCTGATTCTACATCATCATCTCAGCCCTGTTCATAAAATTGTCAGTCTTTTTCATGAAATTACTAGTCTCAGCCATATAAGATTTAATCTTAAGCATAAAAGCATTTACAGTAGTTTCCAAAGAACTAGTTGGTGACGACTGTTACCGTGGCATATTCTGTCAGAATCCTGATGCTTCTATATACTGGTGGTTCTGATTGTTGGAGTTGTTCTGGTTGCTCCATAAAAAGTTGGGGTGTTGCCACCATGTTGGATTGTATGTGTTGGAATATGGGTTGTTGTTCCAGTTGTTGTAACACCCCATCCCCCGGGCCTAGAAGATAACACTAACCTAGGAGTAGACAAGCTAACTTAACTAACAAGTTAAGTTATCGTTCAAAATTTACGAAATTTAAAACAAAGTCCCATTAAAAAAACAAGCATTCAGATTCAAAGCATTCGATTTAGAGAGTAATTAAACATGGAACATCACATTTATGTGTATCTTAATCATTACATAATATTAATGATTCGAGTCTACTTAGGGTGTACCTTCTCAATATTTATATTCTATATGTATACTACAAGTTTTATAACTTTAAACAACTTTTGCAAGTCTTGCTCATTTCGAAACCTATACTATAGATTCCAAATGCTTAATCATACATAATCCAAAATCACCACATTAAGCTATTACCAAACAATCAATCTACAAATCTTTAAGATCATCTAAACCATTCGAATCTATTAACCAACCACAGCTAACATTAACAACTATGAGCAAACAAAATAGGGCATACATATAATATTTACAAAACCTCATAAGATACTATTTACAGCCCCATTCAAAAGACAAAACACCATAAAATAATCCATTCTACTAGTGCCACATTCTAAGAGTTGTAATTTAACATAAGCAAAACATACATTTCTTTCTCTAGTGATCTTGCTTCGACCCCCTTGCTTTAATCTAGCAATCTGAACAACCTGAAAGTTTGCAGAGTGAGTAGTCAGGTTGCTAGTCTTGAACCATTCACATAAACAAGCAATTAATGTAATATTAGACTAAACTTAACAAGTCACCCGTGAACAAATAACTTAGGGATCACCGTCCTTTTTTTAGCATTTAAACATTGGAAGGTTATACTCAAATTAAACAAAGAAACTTATCCCACAATTGATACTCCCAAATAGTGACCGACTTCCAATAAGAATATTTATACAATCATTAACATACTTTAGTGATGTATATGCATAATTTAGCATTTTAAACATCATTCCAATATAAATAACCTTAGTTGTTATACGGCAGTGACTAGTTATCAACCTAGGAATACAGAATCACACAATCAATATCAGACAATGGTAGCTAATACCATTGAAACAATTATTCTTTTCTTTTTAATCAGAGGTACCTTAGTACCATACAAAGGACCTTAGTCCAATTCAGACTGAGCTCATAAGTTTACATTGGCATGCCAATCAGACTAGGTTTAAACTAACCAAGGCTCTTGTAATCTCTATATTAGATCATCATATTACTCTGACATCTCTTTTAATCACAATTTTACCAATACGGAACGGTACTCAAAGCATAATAATAACCACATTCTATTTAGGATCAATTTTGTATAACAAAAGTCCATACTTACCTTGGACTCTTACCATAGCAACTATTTGAAATCCCCCTCATGCATAGGCAATTTATGTCTTACCAACAACCAATCAGTTTATCACTTTAACAATCTATGCTAACAAACATAGTCATACTCACAAGCAATCCGAGCTAGGCTTGATCGTGAAGTACTACACCTTTATTCCTGTCGTCTTCTTAATCACTTCCCTTGTGATCTAGTTGTAACAACAATTGTGTATTAGAATTAATCCAATTCAATACCATTCACACAACATTTCAGCAGCTGATCCATTTCCTAACATATAAACCTTTTAGTTTCGAAACCACTCTTTCTTTTCTTATGAAACACTTCTTTCTCATTTAATTTTAACCATTTTCTAATCAGGCATACCCTTGAATGTTAGAATATAACCATTCAATACTAAAGTCATTATATTTAGAGTTTATTATCATTACCCTCTTGTTACGATTGAGCAATTTCGAGTAAAACAGTCTCAAAACTACTCTGTTTTGAAACAGAACAGTTTCTTATTTGATCAATATGCCTAGGTTGCTATTGAACTCCTTCCATAATTTCCTAACTTCAATAGAAAATTCACTATTTAAACGAGACACTCCCTTTAACTGAGTAGATCAATCATACATTAGTCCCTTTTTAACATATAATCTAAACACATAATTTCAAACAAATTCCAGCTTTATAACTGTAATTCTTTTCGACCAAAAAACACTATCATTTCCCTCTAATTTCGAATTAAGCTTTTAACCCATGCAACTTTCACTTATGAAGCAACAACCAAGTTAATCAAAACAATAACTCGAATAGCCAACAATTCTACTAAGAATCGATTCACTAACATGGGTCCAAGGCCATAATTAAACTCAATTTCCTAAGGATCTTACATTCTTTAGCATACAAAGAACAACCTCATTCATTTAATTATCTCTCGATGAAGTGGCAAACAAAGAACTCCTAATTTTCTCAATACTACATTTATTACTCAAGGAAACATAAGCAGCAACTTACATGATTCTAGAGAAATTAACATTCAAGCTCCTAACAACCAGAAATTCGATCCTTCAAGCACCAAAATTAGACTCTCCTTTCCCTCTAAATTTTATTTCAGTTTTATGAACAAATGAAGAAGATACCCATTATTTGTTTGTTTTGGAAATCCATTAAGGATTAGCCTTGTCCACATGGACGCTGAATCCTTAGGCCACATCAACAAACCACACACAAAAATTTTCTTATCATGCAACGCTAAACTTTTTAATTATTAAGTAATTAGTCCCTTTTTAAACTAGCTCATTTCTTTAGAAATCTTTCAATTTGGGTCCCTTATAAAGTTTATAAAAGTAGTCACTGAGATTAATTGATCTCAATAGATTGTAACAAAGCATTTCTCCCAATTACAAAATTTAAGGTATTACAGTTGTAGTATCCAACATAAAATCTGGAGTCTGGGTTTTGCGGACACTTAGAAGATTCATGGTTATCATTACAAGAATCACAAAATGAATCTACTACCTTGACCTCTTGTGTGTTACTAGGTTGTTGCATATTCTTAACCATGTTGGTTAATGTAGCCAATAGGGCTGAGATAGCATCTGATGAACCAAGCTCAATTGTCGAGGCATTTTGCCTTACTGCTCCCCTCCTGGTGGTTGGGAACTGATAATCGTTGTTGGCAAGTCTATCCAAAATCTCCAAAGCTTCCTCATGCGACTTGTCTAGGAGTGTGCCATTTACCGAGGCATCTAGCATCACCCTCGTCGGTGCGCTGACTCTGTTTTAAAACATCACAACTTGTGTCCTATCTCTGAATCTGTGCATGGGATATTTGCGTAGAAGCTCTTTATATCAATCTCAAGCCTATTACATGAACTCGTCATATGCTTGAAGAAAAGAAGTAATGTCATTATGTAATTTATCAGTCATATTTAGAAAATTAAATCTCACAAGGAAACTCTAGCATAGATCTATCCAAGATTCTAAAGATTTGGTTGGTATGTTGTTCAACCATGATTTTGCCATATCCCTTAGTGAATAGGGAATAATTTTAGCCTTAGGACATCCTCATGGACCCCCTATTTCTTGAATTAATTGCAAACTTCTAAGAACAATTTGATATGTTGTCTGGCATCTTTAGTTACTGAGCCGCAAAATTGGCCAATTGAATTAAGCATATTAAACATCACTGGCTTTAATTCAAAGTAAGTGATCATCAAAATTTAAGATCATCAAAATTTAGAAGTAAGTGATATGGGATGGGTCTATTCCGCACACGAACAGGTTGCTCGGTTAAAGCTGCTCCTCCTCATGCCGCGACATTCTGGTTGCCTTGGGCATTCTAATTGCTGTCTGGATCAACAAGTGGATCTGGCATTGCTTCTCTTAGATCTCACCTTCTTCAATGAAAAACTCAATCTCAGATTCATGTGGGTAGTCTTGTGCAGTCGGTCTCGCTCTAGTCATACACAGACGCAAAGCCAAAAATGATAGTCCCTTGAAACCAAATACAAAAATAAAATAATAAGAAACAAAGGTGCATGAAATTAAAATCAAAGCTGCTATTGCCAATCCCTGGCAACGGTACCAAAAACTTATTGCGTGATTTAAGTGCAATGCAAATGGTGCAAGTGACCATGTCACAAATAATAGTGTAGATTAAGATCATCTCCATAAAGATTGGTGAAACTCTAACTTCTAGCTTCTTTCATTGAAAGAGAATAGTATTAGAAGGTATAGGTGGTGATAAATAGCAAGTAAAATAAACTAAACACAGTAAAGTAAATAGAAAGAAGTAATCCATAAAGATTAGGTTGGGTTATCATGAGTAGTGGTGCAAGTGCCGAAGGAATTGTTGTGGCTAGTAATTATTAAGGTAAGTAAATTGCTATGGCAAGTAAACTACTTTGGCAAGTAGATTGATGTGGCAACTAGGTTACCCCGTTCAATGCCTTCGTGTTATACCTAACAGAATAACTGATGTTTGTACAAGCCTTGGTGATACAGCTGTTAAGTGTTCAAAAGTACTATTTTTATTACCCTTTTTACTCATATTATTGCTAGACTTAGGCTCATATTAGTTGCATTATTAGCCATTCATGCATGTTTGCATTGTTTCCCTGGTGGACAAGTTTGATTTCATATTTTGCTTAATTTTGTGGAAAAATGGTGCTGCCGATTATTGTTTTTGTGTGTGCAAAACCAGTTGGCAAAAGCATGGTTGGAACCAGTTGCTAGGTTAATACAAGATGGAGATGTCGACGTAGATGCCAGGGCAGTGTATGAAGGATATGCCGAGCTAGTTGCCAGGGCAATTGTCGACAAGGGATAAGATGATATGGCAGCCGAAATTGATGACTAGATAAGCCCAGTATGATGTGGAGCAAAGCTGAATCCTAGAGGAATTGGATTTCCATGAAGAGGTCAAAGAGAGATTAAATCCCAAGAAGATAGGAGAAGATCTAAAAGGAATTTAAATATAATAAAGAATTATATTCTCTAAAAGTATTTAATTCCAACTTAACTTCCTCCCCAAGAAAGACTTTGACCTAGCCCTATAAATAGAGGACAAAGCCGTCAACTCCATGTATGTGCAAGGGGGAGAGAATTCGACAAGAGCCTTCAACCATCTTCATCTTTTTCTTTCTTCTTCAATTAGGTTTATTCTATGAAACTTTGTTTTGTGTTTCTTTGGAACTTAGCCATGAACTAAATCTATTTGGATAAGGTTATTGTGTTTTGTGGTTGTGAGAAATGATTGGATTTTGTTTAGGTAATAAGAGTTTGCACTTTCAATTCAAGGTTTACTCATTCTTGGTTTTTATTCTTGTTTGGGAGTGAATTGGGAGAGGATCTCGTAATTCTATCTATTTATCTAATATCGGGAGAGTTACATTCAAGAAATGTATGAGTATCATTTTTATTCAATCTATTGATGATGAAGACTAATCCGGCATAGGAATAAGTTTAGGATTTCAACGGCTAAGAGGAGCGCAAGATTGGTTGTTGTTCACCCTTGATTCACGCAGTGATGTATTGTCAAGGCATGCACAATTAGCTAGAGTTTCGACTTAGGGATAAGAAGAAACCATTTAAGAATGCTCCGCCAAACCTTGAAGTTACTGCCCAGTCGCCCAAGCAGTTGCCTCGCCAGTTGCCCAGGCAACCGTTCTACTAGTTGCCAAGGCAACCCAACTGCGCAAGTTGCCACGGCAACTGAGTTACCATTGCACTCTTTTACCAAGACGATCCAAACGGCTATCACTCCTCAACTCATGATAACATGGCCTATTCTCTCTCTTTTGATTGCATCTTTTTTTTACTTTATTGCTTTCTAGTTTAGTTGTTAATTTAAACTCCTACAATCCTCTACTTGTGTTATTTTACTTTTACAGTGGAAGATACTAGATTCTTGAAGCAGCACCAATCTCTGTGGAGACGATATCTTTTATACTATAACTTGCAACGTGTACACTTGCACAATTGCGAAGCACTTATTACGCGTAACAAGTTTTTGGCACCGTTGCCGAGGATTCGTAATAGCGACTTTGTTTTTATTTTCTTGCACTTTTTAATTTTTATTGTTTAAGATTCGAAGGGTTAACAAACTTTGGTTTTGCAATGGTATATGACTAGGGCGAGACCAACTACACCAGAATATCCCTTTGATCGAGAAATCGAACGAACCTTGCAAAGACTCAGACAGAGGCTAAAAGTAGCAATGGCTAATCAAGACGGCAATATGAATGTCAACAATCAGGATGTTCTAGCATGAGATGGAGTGATTCTTGCACGAAATAGAACTATTTGAGACTATCTTAAGGAAGATCCTGAAGGACTTAATCCAGGAATTGTCACACCTGAAATTGATGCCGACCACTTTGAGTTGAAACCGGTGATGTTCAATATGATCAACACAATTGCTCAACAACTGAAGATGCACGACAACATCTTAAATCTTTCTTCGAGATTTGCAATTCATTCAAAATACAAGGTGTCACCCTAGATGTTTTACAGCTAAGATTATTCCCCTATTCACTGAGGAATAGGGTGAAAGCATGGTTGAATAGTATTCCTACCGGATCAATAGGATCTTGGACCTATCTTTGTCGTGATTTACTTGCTCGATTTAATCCTACAAATTTGGCTGATAAGCTTTGTAACGAAATTACTTCTTTTTGGCAGGTAGATGATGAATCCATGTACGAGGCTTGGGAGCGATATATAGAACTTCTACACAAATGCCCCTACATGGATTCCTAGTGCAGACACAAGTAACAATGTTTTACAACGTTGTGAATACACCAACAAGGATAATGCTAGATGCCTCGGAAAACGGCATACTCCTAGACAAGTCGCCGGAAGAAGTAATACAAATTCTAAATAGGCTCGCCATGAATGATTATATGTTCCCATCTGCTAGAAGAGGAGGAGTTAGATGCCAAGCCACAATACATGAACAGGGATCATCAGATTCAATTTTGGCACAATTGGCCACTCTAACCAAGATGGTCCAGAACATGCAAAAGCAAAACAACACACAGGAGGTCAAGGTAGTAGATTGCTTTTGTGAGTTATGTGGTGGTAACCATGATTCTTCTTAATGTATGCAGAATCTAGAGTCCAGCTTTTATGTGTGGAATTACAACCAAAACAACAATGTGATGTCCAACACATACAATCCACCTTGGAAGAAGCACCCAAATTTTTCATGGAGTAATCCCAACAATGCTCTGAACTAGAGCAATCAGAATGCACAAGCATCAGGATTCCAGCAAAATATTCCACGGCAATAGTTGCCACAGCAACAACCGACAACATCTAGTTCTTTGGAAAATTCTCTCAATGCCTTCATGTTAAAAACTGAATCTTATATGGCTGAGAATAGTAACTTCATAAAAAGAACTGATGCTTTTATTAACAGGCCCGAGATGAGACTGCAAAACCAAGAGGCAACAATCAAATCATTGGAAACTCAAGTCGGGCAATTTGCTCAAAACTTGAATACTAGACCGAAAGGAGGTTTACCCAATGATACTTAAGTCGCAAGAGGAACTGGCCACGAGCAATGTAAGGCAATCACCACTAGAAGTGGCCGACAACTTAAAGTGGCTCAAGCTCGCTCATCAAACAAAACTCCACAAAAAGAACAAGATGAACTTAGTGGCAAAGCCTCAAATGCTGAACCAGGAAATGCCACAACAACCCCAGTTAACGATGCTGCGGCAACCAATGATAAGCATGCCTGAGATGAGCATGCCGTGGCAACCAAAGATAAGCATGCCACAGCAACCCCAGTTGACGATACCTCAGTAACTCTAGTTGCCCCGGTAATGGCATCAATTAGATTTTAGACCAATGAAAGGATTGAAGATATTCGACTTCCACCACCATTCCCATAAAGGTTGAAGCGACAAAAGAAAGAATATCAATTCAAGAAGTTTCTTGATATCCTAAAGCAAGTCCATATCAACTTGTCGTTGGTTGAGGCAATTGAACAAATGTTGAACTATGCCAAGTTTATTAAAGATATTGTGTCCAAAAGAACAAGGCTATGAGAGTTTGAAACATTTGCTGCAATAGAAGGATGCATGGCCATGTTGCACAATCGCATGCCACCCAAGTTGAAAGATCCTTGAAGTTTCACAATACCCTGTTCCATCAGAAACCACTATGTCAGGAAAGCATTATGTGACCATGTAGCAAGTATAAACTTAATGCCTAAATTAGTTTTCCAGAAACTAGGAATCGGGAAGGCAAGACCAACAACAGTTATGCTACAGCTAGCTGACAAATCCTATGTGCATCCAGAGGGAAAAATTGAAGACATACTGGTAAAAGTTGATAAATTTATTTTTCCCGCTGACTTTATTGTTTTGGATTGTGAAGTAGATGAGCATGCACCTATCATTCTTAGGAGACCCTTCCTAGCAACAGGGAGGACCTTGTTCGATGTTGAAAAGGGAGAGCTCACAATGAGGGTGAATGACCAACAAGTTCAACTAAATGTGTTCCAAACACTAAAGCATGCCGATGATCCAGAAGAATGTCAACTTCATCATGCCACAACAAAGTTTGACTTCGACGAGGAATTTAGTTGCCTCAGCAACTACATTGCCGATCTAGAGGAACCTGAAGAGTATGAAGAACTGATCGATGAGGAACAACAAGAAGAGGCAAATTGGTTAGTCAATCGACTAGGTACATACTTTGAACCACTAGATTACTCAAGTAAGGAAGGTAAACTCGAAAAACCCTCCACAGAACAACCACCGATTCTTGAGTTGAAACAATTGCCAGGGAAATTAAAATATGCTTACTTGGGAACCGATAATACATTGCATGTAATTATTTCCTCTAAGTTACAGCCTAAGCAGGAGAAGAAGCTGATCGACATGTTGACGCTACACAAGAAAGAGATAGGATGCACAATTGCTGACTTGAAGGGAGTTAGTCTGGCAGTGTGCATGCATAAGATTTTGTTGGAAGATGATCATAAACCCTCGATTGAGGCCCAAAGGAGACTGAATCATGGCATGAAAGGGGTTGTAATAAAAGAAATCATCAAGTGGCTTGATGCTGACATCATATACCCTATCTCTGGTAGTACATGGGTAAGTCTGGTACAATGTGTACCGAAAAAAAGAGGTATAACGGTGCTAAGTAATGAAAACAATGAATCATTCCAACCAGGACTGTGATCAGTTAGAGGGTTTGCATAGATTACCGAAAGTTAAACAAGGCCACTAGGAAAGATCACTTCCCCTTACCCTTTATTGATCAAATGCTTGACCTTCTTGCAAGTAAACCCTTTTATTATTTTCTTGATGGTTATTCAGGTTACAATCAAATTTCCAAAGCACCAGAAGATCAAGAAAAGACAACCTTCACATGCCCATATGATACTTATGCTTTCCGAAGAATGCCGTTTGAATTGTGTAATTCCCTGGCATCCTTCCAAAGAAGCATGATGGCACTCTTTTTAGACATGGTCGAAGACTTCCTTGAAATCTTCATGAACAATTTTTTTGTATCTGGTGATGACTTCGACAGTTGCCTCGGCAATTTAGAGAAGGTGTTGGCAAGTTGTGAAGAATCTAATTTAGTCCTTAATTTGGAGAAGTGCCATTTTATGGTAGATGAAGGAATCGTGCTCGACCACAAGATTTCATCTAAGGGAATCGAAGTAGACAAAGCCAAGGTGGACGTGATCGAGAGATTGCCGCCACCAAGTTCGGTTAAAGGAATCTGAAGCTTTCTTGGACAAGCAGGCTTTTACAGAAGGTTCATTCATAATTTTTCTAAGATTACTAAACCCTTGTGCAATTTTCTTGAACAGGATGATGTCTTCAATTTTGATGATTCTTGCGCCCAAGCATTCAATACCCTAAAGGAAAAGCTTACCTCAGCACCCATTATCGTTCCACCCGATTGGACACTACCTTTTAAGCTCATGTGTGATGCGAGTGATTTTGCAGTAGGGGCAGACCTAGGCCAACACAGGTAACAATTTTCATGTGATATACTACGCTAGTAAAACTCTTAATAGCGCTCAAGTGAATTACACAACAATTGAGAAAGAGTTACTAGCCGTAGTTTTTGCATTTGACAAGTTCTGATCCTATTTAATTGGTACAAAGGTAATTGTCCACACAGACCATTCGGCAATTAAGTATCTGTTTGCTAAAAAGGGTGCCAAACCTCGTTTGATTTATTGGATATTACTTTTACAAGAGTTTGACATTGAAATTAAGGATAGGAAAGGAATAGAGAATCAAGTTGCTGATGACTTGTCATGCTTAAAATGCAATAGGGAGGAGGACGCGGATTTAGAAATATGCGATGCATTCCCGGATGAGCAACTGTTAGTTGCCTCAGCAATTCTAGATGCGCATGCCTCGGCAACCACCGATGCGCATGCCTCGGCAACCCTTGACACCTCAACAACTCCAAATACGCATGCCTCGGCAACTCTAGATGTGCATGCCTCGGCAACCACTAAAGTAGTTGCCACGACAACTCCAGATGCGCATGCCTCGGTAACCATTGAAGTAGTTGCCACAACAACTCACGCATCGGCAACCCCTGATGCCTCGACAACTCTAGAAGCGCACGCCTCGGCAAGTCTAGTTGCCTTGGCAATACCTTGGTACGTGGATTTAGTTAATTTCCTTATTTATGGTATTTACCTTATGGCCTTACTCAACAAGGAAAGAAGCGGTTCCTCCATGATGCTAATCATTACTTTTGGGATGAGCCTCTTTTCTTTAAACAATATGCAGATCAGGTTATACGCCGATGTGTCCCTAAAGAGGACCAGCAAAATGTACTCCGGTAATGCCATTCTTCATCCTATGGAGGACATTTTGGAGGAACACGTACCGCGGCCAAAGTTTTGCAATCTGGTTTGTATTGGTAAACACTGTACAAAGATGCCCAAGAGTTTTACAAGCAATGTGATCATTGCAAGAGGACGGGCAATATCTCTAGACGCATGAGATGTCACTCCAAAACATCCTTGAGGTGGAATTGTTCAATGTATGAGGGATTGATTTTATGGGACCTTTCTCATCTTCATTCAGCAACCTCTACATTCTACTTGCCGTCGACTACTTGTCTAAATGGGTTGAGGCAGCTGCAGTTCCCGCCAACGATTCCAATACCGTCCAACGATTCTTGTAGAAAAATATATTTAAACGGTTTGGGATACCGAGAGCAATTATCAGTGATGAAAGTCAAGCACTTTGACAACAGACTCATTGCAAGATGTTGCAATGCTTCGGCGTGTCACACAAAATTCCCACGGCATATCATCCACAAACTAATGGGCAAGCAGAAATTTCTAACCAGGAATTGAATAATATCCTCAAGAAGGTTGTCAATCTTTCCCGAAAAGATTGGTCTACAAGACTAGACAAAGCACTTTGGGCTTACCAAACCACATTCAAAACACCCTTGGGAATGTCCCCGTTTCGCCTTGTCTATGGTAAGACTTGTCACTTACAGGTGGAAATCGAACACAAAGCATATTGGGCAATCAAGATAGTGAATATGGATTGGGAATGTGCCAGACAAAAGCGTTTACTAGATCTCAACGAGATAGAAGAATTCTGTGTACTCGCCTATGACAATGCACGAATCTACAAGGAGAAAACAAAGCAATGGCATGATAAAAAAGCTATTGCCGCGACAATTCATGCTAGGGCAACTAGTTCTCTTATTCAATTCTCGGCTGAAACTTTTCCCGGGAAAACTGAGATCAAGATGGTTGGGACCATTCAAAGTTGTCAAACCATTCTCCCATGGTGCCATGATAATCAAGTCCACCGCTGACGAACATGAATTCAAAGTTAATGGACAAAGATTGAAGCACTATAACGGTGCCCATGTGGAATGTAACAAAGAAATGGTCACCTTAGGAGATGCATGAGCATGCTCTCCTTTAGATATTTTCCTTTTATTTTTAGTTTTCTTTTATTTGAACTTATTATTATTATTATTATACTTTATTAATTTCGGTTATTCTTAGGATAGATTTATTTATTTTCTTTAGGTTAAGACTACATCTTTCTTTCATATTTATTTAATTATTTTTGAATTTTAGGTTTAAGAATTTCTTTGCACATCTTTATTTATTTCTTTTTATTTTATTTACTAGTTTATCTTTAATTTTAATCCATATTTTATTTGTTTTTGAATTATAGGAAAAGAGTTCAAGATAAGAGGAATTTGATTCAAGAAGGAAGTTTCTTCAACAAGGAAACTAATGAGCTAAATCTAAGGCTTATATTAAACCTCCAATTTACCCTAATTCTCCTACATAGCTGGCCAAAACCTTCCCCTTCCCCAAATCCCTTTGCCACCCCCTTCCGCCAATTAAAACCCTTGCTTTCTTTCTTTCCAATCAATCCCACCCACCATATTTATTACCTCTATTTTCTATTTAACGCATCACCCTTAACTTCCAAGAAACCTATTCCTACTTTTAACCTTGCAACTCCTTAGTTTCTTTTGCTTTCTTTTCTTTGTTTCTACCCAACTCACAACCAAGATTATCCATGGCATCCAAAATCAAGTTTTTGGCCCACCCAAGCTCTTCCAAAGAACCAAGCTACAAGAAATTTGCTACACCGGCGGTTCAAGAACGATTTCACTCCAAGTTTGAAAGCCGGAAGATTTGTGAAGAACAAGGCTTCGAATACTCCAACTCTCATCAAGATTTGGGTCTTGATATCTTCATCATCAAAAAGATTTGGGTAAGAGAATTCTATGCTCACTCGCCTAACCCGAATAATCCTGATATGTTTGTTCTTGATAAGGCTATCCTCATAAGCCCCGAAAGCATCAACACCTTTTACGGGCTCTACGTTGAAAATGACGAGCATCAAGCCTTTGTTGATCAACTCACGCCCAAGCGACTCGACAAGGTGATTTAAGAACTCACTCTACCGGGAACTCATTGGAACGATGGTAAATACAAGGGCAGGGTAAACCGCCTTTGGCTTAAACCCAAGGTAAAATTATGGAACAAGTTTGTTAAAACTTCTTTAATGCCCACAACACACAATACTACCGTTGATACACCTAGTCTTTTGCTCATACATTTTATCTTGCATAATCACATCATTAACATTGGAAAAATTATTTGTGATGAGATTTTTGCATGTAGCCCAAAAGACAAGGGTTATCTTTTCTTCCCTTGTTTAATTTCCAACCTTTACAAGGAGATGCATGTCCCAAGTGAGTCCACGGATGAAAAAGCACTACCAAAGTCTGGATGGAATCGAGCATAAATCCAAAAGCTAATGGGAGAAGCACTGGTAAAATCCCCAACGCCTACAGTTGCCGCGGCAACTCCTGATGCCTGGGCAACTTGGCCAGCAACCTAGGACAACTTGAAGCACTCTTACAACCGTTGGTGAACCACCTTAAGCAAATTGAAGACCGAAAACTAATGTTCATGCGGTACATGAAGGACCACAACAATTTCATCATCCAAGTAATCCTGAAAAATTACCAGAAACAGCGCGTGTCGTTCCCTATCTTTCGTGCCAAAATCCTTGCCACGGCAACCAAAGAAGCAGTTGCCACGGCAACCGTAACAGATGATGCCGCGACAACCTACACAACGCCTGCCCCAGCAGTTGCCACGACAACCAACACTGAAGATGTCGTGGCAACCAAAACTAAATACGCCCCGGAAATCACTACAAATGCCAAAGGTAAAGCACCTATGCCCCAATTAACTCGTACAGAATCATTGTTCGATTTTTCAGATTCGGACGAGTCCTCCATTGCACCAACGATTACAACACCAGTCGAATCCTCCAAGCCCAAGCAAAAAGCCAATGAGATTGAGGAAAAAGATGATGAGGATGATGAGGACACCCCCGTACGAGGATCGATTCCACCATCAGCCACAAGGAAGAAACCATCGCATTCAAGCAAAAGAATCAGGACACCGGCCAAAAGGAAACTAATCATCCATGACTACGAACTCTCGGAGTAAGTCCTCATTTGCATTTTACTTTTCTTTTTTTTTTTTTATTTTTCTTTGTTACATGCATTGAGGACAATGCCTCACTCGAGTTTGGGGGATTGTTACTAGTTAGTTATCATGTGTAGTTGCATTCATCTTAAGTATTGCATATAGGATACATAAATTGCTTACCATGCCTTTAATTGGAACAAGAATTGCATAGATTTGATGAACATCCGATGATGACTTTGCCAATGCACTTAATTGATAGAACTTTTTATTCTAGGATAACTGTGGAAACACTTAGAATCCTACTAGGATGCTAAATTTGATGAAATACTGTTGTGGCTTGATTGATTTAAGGAATTCTAGAAAACTTAGGTTGATAGTTAAAAAATTGGGGGATTAAAAAAAAATTGGATGAATACTAGATGTGCCCGAAATTGGCTCTAGTATGTGCTAAAAATTGATCGCTAGAGGTGCCCGAAGCCGGCTCTAGTTGAATAAAAGAAAACTAAAAAAAACAATAGAGGTGCCCAAAACCGGCTCTAGTTAAAACATGTTAAAAGAACCCAAGAAAGTAATTTGAAAACCTCTTGTTTGCATAGAATCTGAAAAATCAACTTGCATACAACCCCGCACACACTCACAACCATTATAGTTTGATTCTGTGTAATTCCTAAGTTGTCCGAAAAATGAAAAGTGAATCATACTTTCTGCCTTAGTTTTGAGGATTGAAATCAAGTTCGAAGCTAAGTTTGTGAAAATTGAAGTCTTGGCGGGTAATTTTTAGTTTTGCATTGCTTGAGGACAAGCAATAGTTCGAGTTTGAGGGTGTGTTAAGTGTTCAAAAGTACTATTTTTATTGCCCCTTTTACTCATATTATTGCTAGACTTAGGCTCATATTAGTTGCATTATTATCCATTCATGCATGTTTGCATTGTTTCCTTGGTGGACAAGCTTGATTTCATATTTTGCTTAATTTTGTGGAAAAGGGGTACTGCTGATTGTTGTTTTTGAGTGTGCAGAACCAGTTGCCAAAGCAAGGCTGGAACCAAATGCCACGGCAATACAAGAAGGAGATGCCAACGCAGTTGCCAGGGTAGTGCATGAAGGATATGCCGAGCTAGTTGCCAGGGCAATTGTCGACAAGGGATAAGATGATATGGCAACCGAAATTGATGACTAGATAAGCCTAGTATGACGTGGAGCAAAGCTGAATCCTGAAAGAGTTGGATATCCATGAAGAGGTCAAAGAGAGATTAAATCCCAAGAAGATAGGAGAAGATCTAGAAGGAATTTAAATATAATAAAGAATTATATTCTTTAAAAGTATGTAATTCCAACTTAACTTCCTCCTCAAAAAAGACTTTGACCTAGACCTATAAATAGAGGACCAAGCCGACAACTCCATGTATGTGAAAGGGGGAGAGAATTTGACAAGAGCCTTCAACCATCTTCATCTTTTTCTTTCTTGTTCGATTAGGTTTATGTTAGGAAAACTTTGTTTTGTGTTTCTTTGGAACCTAGCCATGAACTAAATCCATTTGGCTAAGGTTATTGTGTTTTGTGGTTGTGAGAAATGATTGGATTTTGTTTAGGTAATAAGATTTTTCACTTTTAATTCAAGGTTTACTCATTCTTGGTTTTTATTCTCATTTGCGAGTGAATTGGGAGAGTATCTCGTAATTCTTTCTATTTATCTAATATCGGGAGAGTTAGATTCAAGAAACGAATGAGTATGGTTTTTTTTCAATCTATCAATGATGAAGACTAATCTGGCTTAGGAATAAGTTTAGGACTTCAACGGCTAATAGGAGCACAAGATTGGTTATTGTTCACCCTTGATTCACGCAGGGATGTATTGTCAAGGTATGCATAATTAGCTAGAGTTTCGAATTAGGGATAATAAGAAACCATTGAAGAACGCTCTGCCAAACCTTGAAGTTGCTGCCCAATCGCCCAAATAGTTGCCCAGCCAGTTGCCCAGGCAACTATTCTACTATTTGCCAAGGCAACCCAGCTACGCAAGTTGCCACGGCAACTGAGTTTCCATTGCACTCTTTTACCAAGACGATCCAAACGGCTATCACTCCTCAACTCACAGCAACCTTGCCTATTCTCTCTCTTTTGATTACATCTTCTTTTACTTTATTGCTTTATAGTTTAGTTGTTACTTTAAACTCCTACAATCCTCTACTTGTGTTCTTTTACTTTTACAGTGCAAGAGACTAGATTCTTGAAGTGGCACCAATCCCTGTGGAGACAATATCTTTTATACTATAACTTGCGACATGTATACATGCACAATTGCGGAGCACTTATTACGCACAACAATAGCCCTACGTTAACTCTGGGAGAACAACATCGATCTTTGCACTCTTCGTAGTCACTGAAATCTGATCCTTATTCCTAAGGTGAATTAGTTTCCACCAATAGTAGTTTAAATGGCAACCGTGTCCATTTGTTTCGTGAATCTAGCTCTCCTTAGCCTAGATAAATAGGTGCAATTCAAGTTCCTTTTACAATTTCCTTGAAGCTAAATCAAAAACTAAGAATGAATAAACAATGAATTTATTGAATTAAAAACCAACAACCAAACATTTGTCTCTACACCAATAAAACCAGATAACCCTAGACAAATTAATCTAGTTCATGGATGGGTAAAAAGAAAACACAAAAGAATAAAACCTAGACATAGGATCGCATGGTACTAGATGAAAAAGAAAAGGTTGTGCGTGAATCCCTCTTGCGCTCCGATCTCACTCTCCCAATCGACTGTCCATTTGTTGTTGTTGTGATCTCCTTAAATAGGTGAGGAGAAGGAGTCCAAATACGAATGGAATCCATGGGATTTTATCTTTAACTAATTTAGATTTGAATTTGAATCTGAGATAATTATCCTTTGAGTTTGAAATAATTCTACTGATAATGGTTTTTATCTCGACATGCCATGGCATCCTTCGCCAAGTGGTTTAGAAAGTCGTCATCCTTATCTTAACTTGTCATTGCATCCATCGGTAAGTGACTTGGCAACTCGTCATGCATAAAACAAAGCAAAATAGCAGCGATTTCTCCACAAAAACCATCAAAACATAAAGCCTAGCTCAATAGATGAAGAAACTACGAAACTATACATGAGTGACTAAGAATGTAACTAAAATAAGCCTAAGTCTAACAATAATATGAGCAAAAAGGGTAGAAAATATGGTGCTTTTACACACTTAACACTCAGCTTATTGCATGGCCTCGTCGAAGTCAGATTGCTCCGCAACGCTAAGCACATTGCTGCAGCATATCTCTTGCAAAATTTTTTCAACTAGGGCTTATTCACTTTGCAAAAGTTGTCATTATTTTGGTCATTGATCTTCATAGAAAATCCGCCCTTCTCATAATCAATCACAATTCGCTCAGTGTCAAGGAATAGTCTCTTGAGGATGATGGGAGCATTCTCATCAACTTCACAATCAAGGATGATAAAAGCTGCAAGGAAGACAAATCTATCTACCTTGACTAAGATATCTTCAATTCTGCCCTTAAGTTGGATTTGAGAATGATTGGCCAATTGAAGGATCACCGATGTAAGTTTAGCTCTACCCATGCCTAGAATTTTAAACACTGATTTTGGCATCAAGTTGACACTTGCAACAAGACCGCATAGGGCACGAGCTAAGCAGTTATGGACAATGGAGCATGAAATGGTAAAACTACCATCCTTTTCTTGGTCGTGATTTCTTTCAGAAATTTTGCATAAACTGGCATTTGATCAACAACCTCCAAGAATGGGACATTGATGTACAGCTATTTGAGCATAACCAGAAACTTTTGGAATTGGACATCTTGTTTATGATCCTTCAATCATTACTTAAACGAAGGTGGTGATTTCTTTCATAAATGGTATTAAGGTAAAACTTCTGGTAGTTGATCTTCATAGAAAATTTGCCCTTCTCATAATCAATCACAATTCGCTCGGTGTCAAGGAATAGTCTATTGAGGATGATGGGAGTATTCTCATAAACTTCACAATAAAGGATGATAAAATCTGCAAGGAAGACAAATCTATCTACCTTGACTAAGATATCTTCAATTCTACCCTCAAGCTGGATTTGAGAACGATTGGCCAATTGAAGGATCACTGATGTAAGTTTAGCTCTACCCATGCCTAGAATTTTAAACACTGATTTTGGCATCAAGTTGACACTTGCAACAAGACCGCATAAGGCACGAGCTAAGCAGTTATGGACAATGAAGCATGAAATGGTAAAACTACCATCCTTTTCTTGGTCGTGATTTCTTTTAGAAAATTTGCATAAACTGGCATTTGATCAACAACCTCCAAGAATGGGACGTTGATGTACAGCTATTTGAGCATAACCAGAAACTTCTGGAATTGGACATCTTGTTTATGATCCTTCAATCATTACTTAAACAAAGGTGGTGGTGTGGGCTCCTCGTGTGGTTTACTGGATGTAGTGGCATCTTTGTTCTTGTCATCCTTCCCATCGGTAGTACGGTCACTCAATCTATCAGACATAGGAGTTGTATCTTTAGGTGCTAGAGCATCAATAGATGGCTTGCTTGGAGTGGAATCAACAAGAGAACCTCCACCAAACTTATCATTTTTCTTCAATTGAGTGCCACTAGGTAGTGTGATGGCATTGCATTACTCTACACTGAAAGTTTTAGTGACTTCAGTATCACTAGGTAAAGCGTCTTGTAGTCACATCTTCAAAACTTGGGCAATCTACCCCACTTGTGTTTCCAAGGACCATAAGGAAGTGGTGTAGTTTTGCATGATCCATTGTTGATTTTGTAACATAGTACCTTGCATTGTGAGTGTGTCACCATGATTCTCTAAATGCGCGGATTGATCTTGGATGATAACTTGGGCAATTTCCATAAAATTTTGATAAGTAGAATCAAAAGAATTAGAATTGGAGTTAGAAACTCCCTAGTTCCACCCTTGAGTTTTCTGTTGGAATCTAGGAGGTTCTACTGTGGCATTATGTCACGCTCCTGAATTACCTGTGTTACCTCCCAACCAAAATTTGGATGTTACCGCCACCCTAGGTTGTAGGTGTTCGAGTAGCGATTGCTGTTGTGGTTAGCATTTCCTACGTAGCATCTAGATTCTTGTTGTTGGGGGAATTCATTCGACAAATATTCCTCATCAAAATGCTCACACATATAATTACCTTAGCCTCCCGTTTATTGGATATTGGCTGCATGTTCTTGAGCAGATTTGTAATTATGGAGAGTTGAGCCGCCATACTCTAGGAATCAACCAACTGGATTGTTTCAGAAGATTTAGGTCCAGACTTCAATCTCCCCTAGGAAACTAGTAGTCATTATTGGCTATCTGATCAAGTAGTTCAAAAGCCTCTTCAAGATCTTTGTCAAGCAAAATTTTGTTAGATAAAGAGTCAATCATCATCCTTGTTGGTGCATTGGCGACATTCTAGAACGTCATTACTTGTAGCCAATCATGGAATCAAAGAATCGAGCACTTGCATAGCATATCTTTGTATTTGTCCTAACATTCATACATGGATTCATAGTTATGGTGCGTGAATGTAATGATATTTCTTCAATAACACCCTCGACCCGGATGTCACAATTGGGCCTCAAGCCCAACCCAAAAATCATGAAAGTTCTCAAATTTGGTATTGCCCAAATAAAATACATTTCGAAAAAATTTAAAGCCCATGATTAAAATATATGTATATTAAATAATTAAAACGTTACAAAGGAGCTCCAATTGAATTAAAACATTTCAACATTCGATTTGATTAATATAATTTGAAAAATAAGAATTACAGACACCACCACGTAAGGTCTTATGAATACATAGCCCACTAAACACAAGTATCGTACTCTAGAGATCACCACATGGTAGAGTACCGTACCGATAATGCTCCACGATCCCACGATCAACCTACGCACAGAAATATCCATTTCAAGCGCTGAGCTTACAAAGCTCAGTGGTACACATCTACTCTACTATACTTCAAGCTAATCATAAACTTAACATGGAAGCTAGTACGTGCAATAAGGAGAGATAAATAAACACGTGGTGCTACCACTAGTCGCCTAAACACATGCTCACATCATAGTAGTAATCACACATGGCACTCATGGCCCAACCAAGCCTGAGATCTCAACAGACCATCTAGGAGGAAACACATATCAACAACAACTCTAGAGTGGGGCCGGGTCACGTAGCATTAGAACATACACTCTGGGTAAGACTGGGTCACAAAGCATCAAAACATACACCCTTGATCGAAATCCCCCTCGAGCATCTGCACTCTAGGTGCTTGGGTCTCCTAGATTGGAACATACACCCACACTCGGTATCTCTAACCATGGTGTTGCAACACTCTTCCACTGGGTATCCAGATCCCATCAATCAATAAGACTTAACCAATCAAATGCCTACCCGACATAGAAGCAACATGATCCCAAGGATCTCCCTATCATTGCTAAACGTCATCACATCATTTATTTTACATTACCAAGTTGTTAATACATTATGGAGAAGTATATAATTAATCTCGTTATTTCATTTATTAATGCATAATTCAATTATTAATGTTCACATCAATTTCCATCCTTTAATTGCATTTAAATATTATTTATCGTATCGGGTACCGGTACGCATACACGAGTACCGATACTGTACCCTCGGGTATTGGTATTCACGCGCATACCGATATAAAAACTACTTACAGGAAATCTTTAATTTTCACAAGTATGGCTAAGTATCTCCCTTGGGTATCGACACGACCCCAAGTCGTGTACTGGTGTGGCCAAATCTTATTCTGATACCCTATTAACGAGTTCGTACAATATCCTCGAATTACGATATTAAGATGCTTATTCGATCTCTAAAGCTTATGAAAGTCATTAGAGTTGGTTTACTAACGCAAAAATTCAATTCATATTAATTATTGGCTTCATATTCATTTATTCGAATATTACCATTATTCATCTCTTACACATTTCCTATCGAATATATTATTCTATTCAAACAAGCAAACAAGGCATCACGATTATCAATCAATCAACAATCATCCAATATCACACAAGCATCACAAACGATCCTACATGGTGTCTGAAGTACCCACTAGTCCATTATATCGATGTCATCATCATGCATCTCAAAATATCAAGTCACATATCGTCGGTCTCCACACATACATATTCTTTGTGTACCTAATTGGCAGATACTAAAAGGCAAAGCAATCACATTTGTGATGCTCATGAAGTAAGAGGAGTTCAAGGTGTACTAACCTTAAGCCAATATCACTAAAATCCTCATCCAAGCTTCCCGAAATTCCACTTGCTCCGATATTCAATCCCAAACAATCTTTGTATAACAACCAATACAAAACTACATTAATTTCATGTATCCCTTATTCAACTCACAAGGTCAAACGCGTAAAAATATCTTACCGGGTTCGAATTTGGCAAAACGAACTACGCCATTAGACTTAGAACTTCAGAAAAAGTCAATTTCGGTTAATGGTCAACGCTGGTCAACAACGGCTGTCGTAGCTCGTTGGTCAAATGACTTAGACGGCTCGGTCAAACAACTTAACCGGCTAGTCTGGTTCGATCAGCCAACTCATTGGTTCAGTCTAACTAGCCAGCCCAACTAGCTTAGTGAACTAGGCCAAGCTTGAAGCAGCTGCGGGGCACACCCACACGCAGGCAACAGCGTATGTTTCGCGTGCGACGGCCTCTGACGGCAGCAACAAACTCTAGATTTGCACTCCAAAGATGGCGAACTTTGTGGTGACGATAGCTTACAGTGGTGAGCACTGGAAAGTCATGTTTCAGCCAATTCAAAACTTCTCAATCTCCATCCAACGAGTGGCGGCAACGACGGTGATAAAGCGACCACTGACGGGTGCGTCTCAATGAAGCCTTTCTAATGGTGCTGACAGTGAAGTGGACGGTGGTGCGAATGGTAGGAAACCGGGTCTCAAAGGCTCCCCCCACACTTTCTCTCTTATCGTTTTCTCTCTCTCCAAAAATCTTATCCAACCTTATCCTCTTCTTCACCACCCACACTCATTTTAAATTTCAAAAACCCCTACATCCAATTTAGATAAAATAATTTAATAAAATCCCACATTCCTCTTCTTTTCCTTTGCCACAAAGCCCATATCCAATTTTTAATTGGGCTCCCAACATAAAATCCCAATGCCTGAGTCCGAGACCCAACTCGCTCGCTCGAAATCCAGTTGTTACAACTCTTCCCACCTTAAAATAAATTTTGCCTCCAAATTTGCATCCATTACTCAAATAAGGTACCCAAACTCTTATAACTCTTCGACATTCTCAAAGATTTCCCACTGCGCTATTTTGATCTCAACAACAGTTTTCAAACATGATCCATGTCCTCAAACAATACAAACATACTCTCGTCTACTTGTTTTTCTCAGATGGAATCAATCTTCCCTTGGTACATTAAAGTTGACAAGAAAGCCCAACGGTACCCCGACAAAACTCTCACAGGAATACATCATCATGAAACTTGACTTATGCTGTAGAACTCAAAAGATTGTTGCACACAAAAATCATTCCACAACAACGTACAATCTAAAAATAATAAGATATTAAATAGTAGTTGCATCCAAAACGGAACAACTCTTCTCATAGTGACTCCCTTAAGGAGACTCTAACTCTGATGGCATCTTATATCTAAAACATTACTTTCCCAGTGCAAGACTTTTGAACACGAATGACGTCTTAACACGTCTCAAGCACTTACCTTAAACTTGGCATGATAACTCATATGGAAAACTAAAGCAGCCCCCATTAACTCGGTTCACGCACGAATCTTACACTTCAAACTATCACGTGTCCAAAAAACACGCCATATATACCCTCACTCAGATCTTCCAACACATGCAATCCCACCAAGGGATAAGGTTCCATCACAAACCTCAAATCTCGCACCAAAAGGTCATGTGTACACATAGCAGTGTCGTACAACCTAACCCACAAACGAACCAAGCGAACTTTCTATCTGGATCTCACCCTTATCGAAAATATCAAATGGTACCCACCAAGGACTATATCATTACTCAACCTAATCCCATCGAAACTATATACTCACCGATCCTTTACAAGATCCACGATTATCTATGTAGTTTCCACCGATAAATATCGAAGCATTACTACAACACTGAGAAACTCAATGTTTGACTCCCAACTGATGGCAAGTCAATTACTTACCACCATCTCAACACACGACACCATACTGTCTCTCAAAACACGCGGAAAAAGCTTGGTACAATTTGTTGTTCTCAAGATTCACCATATACTAACCTCTGCATCGTATAGGAAAAATCTTTTCCCTTGATACATGTTTCTCTCAAACTCTCACAACCAGCTCTAAAAGTCCATCAGAAACTATTGGACCTAAATCCAATCATAACACTGAGCCCACTTAAATATAAGCCACTGATACTTTTCACTTCTTTAAAAACTAACTAATCCTCAACACGAAGCTTAATAATTAAACCACACGGGTATTGACACTGGCCGATCAGTACCAACACCAAAAGAAACAAGTACCGATACTGCATAGAGCTAGTATCGGTACTCCCTCACACAACCATCATTCTAAATCCATGATCGCCCTACATGGGCATCATGATACTATAACACGAACTAACTTCGTACAATCCATCACTTATCAACTTCACTTTATTTAGGTGGTGATCGATCAACAACTCTTAATTACTTCAACTCACATCGTTGCCCCAATCTCAAATTCCTTAAAGATCAAGCACCCAAAACTCACATGGTTGGGGTAGGCACACCCTTTCCTCTTATTTCACAAAAATACAATCCTGACAAAACAACAAAACATCCTCAAAGATCTTGAAATCTTACTCGACTTTAATCGAGTCGGGGCCACTATCACAACAAAACAGTCTCACGCAGATTGGTTCTCCCCCAATGTTCCTCAGCTTGCCTCAAGGAAACTATGATACAAATCAAAAGCATTTACAAAGTCTCAAACACTTGCTTCCTTGACTGATTACATGGTAACTAACCATTTCCCCCCACACAAGGTTATTAGGGTAATTATCTTGCCAACTTTCATCTTTCCATATTTTTATACACTCACACGTGTAATGCGAAACATCAACTTACATTCGACAGAAAACATGGTGCCCACACCTTATCATAGCTAAAACACCTCAAACATCACTGCAAACATCAAACGTTACCACAACATGCCCTAAAGAAAAAAAATCCTCATTCCAAAATTCATTTTGAAACTATTAGCCTCCAACACTTTAACCACAACCATCTTTTTCTCAAACCAATCTGGGAAAACACACTATTACTTTGTCATCGATTAAATGAGTCATCCACCTTAGGTGATACGTAGCAGTCCCTTACTGTTACTTAACAAGCTATCAATGGTGTAAACATCCTTTCAACAAACAAACTTCTTGCTGGCAAAAAATCTCTATTCTTCCTTGGTCAAAACACTTAGACAAAAGAAACCTCTTTCCTATTGTGCCATCTCATTTGAACACCTGACTTTCTCAACTGGGTCAGTTTCCTCTAATAAGGGCGATGGGAACCGACATATAATTTAGCCTTACCTTAACAAGTAGTCAGGTTCATGACAAGGAAGAAGTCCTGATGACTCCTTCAAGAAGCATAGAAAAACACTCTGACGGCTAAAAGCTCTTGAGCGTTGAACTACACACAGTGGCATCTACCCACCGGTCAAACATGTTCTACAATCCCATTGTGTCATTCTCCAAACAACCACAACAAAAATCACGATATGGGGCAACGGTTCAACATTCTCATTACCAAAGGTTGGTGTTACCTCTCCAAAAGTACTATTTTTAATGCCAATTTTACAATGCTTTTGCTTGTTTTCCGGTACTTCTAGTTGCATTAGGATGTTAGAATCATGCATTCGTATAAGGAGTTTAGTATGCTGCCTATGCTAGAGTGAAAGGGTTGTTTTGTGGCTATTTTGTAGGCTTGGCATAGTATTTGGTGCAGGAAAGCAACACAGCTAGGATTGCCAAGGAGAATGCCAAGTGTTGTTGGCATAGAAGGACCAAACAGTGTTAAGCACCTATTGGTAGAGAAGTGAACTTGATGTCATGCCAAGAGGTTGTTGAACCCCAAAAAATAGGATAAGATTAGGCTCCTAAAAGATCACAAATGGATTAATCTCTGAAAAATAGCAGATAAGGTGGTGCCAAGTTATGTTAGCAATGGCATGCCAAGCTTGGATGCCAAGGCAACATTGATATGATGACATCAGCCCTAGCCTAATAAGCTATCACATAGATCAAATAAGACTATCTCTTATCCTTTGAGCATTTGAAATTTAAATGAAGAAGCTTTCTTATTCCCTTCCTTGCACGCCTATTTAAAGACCAACCGATCAAGCATTTGAGATGGAGGATCATGAAGACTTAAAGTGATCGGAATGAGGTGTTGGAGTGCTCGACGAGTGACGGTCGGCTACACCGAGAAAGGTGGTTCAACCACTTGGGTGAGAGCCTAGATTTGAGGGCTGCATCGAGAGACCCCTCGTGCCTATTCTCTTGGTTTTAAGTTGTTTTACTTTTATTTTTATGATGATGTATTTGAAAATGGTTACGTTTTGTTGGTTAAATCCCTCACCATGAACTAATTTCATAGTTGGTGGGGTTGTTTGGTTTAAACATTGGTTTTATGCTTTAGTTTATGTAATGATAAATTTGTTTCGGCAAAGTTTTTCTATTTTGGCATACTTAAATTTTTCCTAAATACACTGCCAGGCGAGAGCTGGCACTATTGGCCTATTGCTCCTCAATATCTTAACAGACTTAGGTGGCAACAATTGAGTTGTTGAATACTAAGGAGAGAAGCTTCGAGAGAGGTCGTTCAAGTAGATGAACTCACTTCGAGGGTGATATCTACCCCTTATGAGTATAGATTGGTTCTTAATCAAATCGGTTTATTTAAAAACATGCACTATAGAGATATAAGGGTTTTTATATGATCGACTTAGGGTAGTGACCATCGAGAGAGGTTTTGCTAATTTTGAATACGCTCAGTAAACAATGCCAAGATAGGTTGACATTAAAGGCTGGCACAGCATGAAAAGCGTAGAAACCAGGCATTCGCTGCCAACGTTCATCACTCATTAAAAGACCTTCCTTGCCAACGCTTTTACTTCATTTTTATTTCTTTTCTTTTTAAGTATTCCCAAAACAAACTTTCAAAACAAACATCTTTTCTTCCAAGGCAAGTAGCAATCAAACAATCGAATTCCAAGACAATCTTTGAGGGATCGATCCTCAGCTTAACTATTGTATTACTTGCAGACCGTGTATACTTGCACGCAAAAGACTCTTGGCACTTGTTGTTACTGAATTTTCACTTAACTTCTTATTTTTGTTTTCATGTTATTGTTGTATCAATATCATTTGGATAGGTAGATTTGTAATGGTATTATTTACTTAACATTCTGTAATAGTTATAGTTTACATACTCTTAAAACCCAAAAATAAAAATAAATGGTCCATTTCAATTTTCATACAAACCCATTACATCTTTTAAAATAAAGAATCCAATCCATTAAGTTTTAAACCCGTAGAGTCCATTACAAAAAAGAAAAAAGTCCATTTCACAAAGGCCTGCTAGGCCTGGTTACATTTGAATCCCAAAAGGGGCCCTAACTCTTTTTGTTTTTGCGTGGCTGAAGGACTGTTGGATCAGGGTAGATCCAACGGCATGGATTTCACACGCCTTGCACATGGGATCCAGCTGGAGAAGACCAAGCAGTGCACCATCCCCATCGTTAGATCAGGGGTGATCTAACGGTTCAAATTGCTCCAGGACCAATCACCAGGATCGTCACTCGCGCGTGGTGACCACACGCATGTTCTTTCAACTTCTCGAGAACGCTTCGTCTTCTCTAACCAGTTTCAAGCTGGTGTTTGTCACTCCAGTCACTCTCGATGGCGGTGTTGTTGCCATTTACCAGAAACAAAGGAGAAGAAAACATTAGAATCTTATCAAGAAAGAAAGGCAAACCCTAAATTGAAGCCCTAGCTAAAAAAACAAGATCATATCAGAAGCAAAAAGGGAATAATCGATCCCCAAAATGGTGCCATAGCAAAGATCAAGCATTCGGAGGGGATGGAAATCAGGGATTTGATCTTAGGATTTAAGCAATTCTTGTACTATAAATAACACTGTAATTCTTTGTAACAAACAACAATGATACGAATCACACACCAAACAACAGGAAGCAATTTTCTGATAGATAATACACAATCACATACATACAAATAGCATTCGGAAACCCAGAAGTTATAGCAATCCAACAAGTGTATTCAAGCATTTTTAGGGAATAAAAGGAGATTCATTCAAGTAACTCTTTCTTTCTATGTTCAGTTTCATTTTTAAATAAAGGAAAGAGAAGTTTTTACCTCAGTTTTATGTAGCATCGCCACGAATTTTGTTTTGATGTAGCTCCGACGAGGAAAAAGCATGATTTGCGGTCGCCGGAATATGGGAAAATGGGTTGGTTCTAGAAATTTCGCCGCCAGCAGTGGCGGCCGGCGCCGGTGGAAGGCAGACGACACGACGAATGTTCATCATGTTCTTCAGTTCATGAAGAACACTTCATAGGATTTAAAAGAAGCTGGGTTTGATTCGTTTTAATGAAAGTGTATAAATGAAATTTGTTTCTGATAATTGGCTAATAAACCAACCCGAGATCCGACCCATACCTGCTGTTAACCCGCGCCCTTCAAATTTTCAATCTTTTCAATTTCGCTTTTAAATTGAGCATTATATTTTTAATTGACTTCAAATTGTTCCTCACATTTCATCTTTCTTTCAATTTCGTCCTTCCCCTCACAATTACAACACTAAATTTTTTATTATTTTCAAATTGGCCCTCAAATTTTGTTTTTTTCTTTCAATTTGAACCTTAGCCGAAATATTTTAAAAAAAGATAAATTATCCCTTTCCTTATTTTAAATTTGTTTTAGTCATTTAATTTATGGAATTTATTTATTCCTTTGCTTCTATGTATATATATGTTTACTTTTTAAACCTTAGGAATAGGTACTTGAAAACTTAGATTACTGACGTGTGTGCAAAAATATTTCCTCAGAATTTAAATAAAAACACTTAATTTTATTTAAACCATAATAGCTAAAATTAATGTAGATATTCTTTAGGGTTTAATCACCAAGTAGGTTATTCTAAAAGATGACAACACACTTAATATTTTCTTTGGTTTGTTTTAAAAAGTAAAAACTTAATTAATGCGGTGTCTTATCAAGCGGGAATGACGGGTTAGCGCCATGAGTGTTGGCGGTGATTAAAGTTCATTTCTCGGGTGATAAGGCCGATAAAATAGATTTATATTCACTAAACAGACAAATAAGATGAAATTTTATGAACTTACAAAATTAGGTACCAATTTTTTGGGCATTGTGGGGGTGCTAACCCTTCCCCACACGTAACCGACCCCCGAACCTATTTTTTCTTATTTTCGTGGACCAAAAATATTATTTTGATAAATAAAATGTTTTATTAAAATAACCCTTGTTTTAAAAAGTGATCCAATCACACTTTCTTTAAAAAAGATTGGTGGCGACTCCATGTTTTCTTAAGTTTTCCAAATAACGTCAAAACCTTTTCCTAAAATGGGTTGCGACAGCTTGGCAACTCCACTGGGAAATTTTGTTTTTTTTTTTTAAAAACAAAAGAGGATCAGGCGACAAATTGTTTTTGAAAGTGTTTTAGAAAAGGAATTTGCAAGTTCACAAAGGTTTCAATCTATTTGTCTGCTTAATAAATGTAATTCTATTTTATGCATTTTAAAATTGTTGCAAAAAGCTCTATTCTCGAGCTTCACCCAATTGTTAAGTGAGGCGAAAATGCTTTGCTCATGTCACAATATTGATTCTCCATATGATCCTAGCAAGTACCTTCGAGATTCATATGCCTCATGTCTTCGTATGGATATTGATCCTTCGAGAAGACATAGGAAGTGAGTCCTCCTAAGTTGAACTTGGTTCGTTTGAAGCCTATAATGGGTGAGAATGAGGGGCCTTGCTACCCTTAGTAGGGGACAACAAAGATAGCTCGAGTACCCTTTTAGAACCAAATCGTTTGAGAATTTAGAGCCTACCCAAAAGAGCCATGTGGACAACTTAGGGTTTTGAGTCTGATCAAAATTGTTGCGAGTAAACCAAGAGGACATGTCCTGGAGTGTTGGACTGTGCTGCCCAGAATTGTTCATGAAATTATTTTGGTCTCTTTGTGTTTTCTTAATTCTAATCCTTTTTCCTTCTTGTGTTGTTGTTTTGCATATTCATTCATGCAACATCATTCCATATCAGAAGGGGTCGATTCTCAAAAATATTTGCTCAACTTTGAAAAGCTCTCATCAAAGATGGGAGGATCCTGAAAAGCGAAGATGAGAATGCAAAAGTGCGACATTGGTCTGAGGTTAACCAGAAAACATTTGGGGACAGTCTAGCAGCCGATCATGACACAAAGACTTTATAATATGCTCACATCAGTATCAAACAGAATAACATGCAAGAGCTGTAGGAAATTTGGGAGTATTGTGATTACGAGGCTAAACAATTGTTCTATGAAGTCTACGGTGATATAGTATATCTCCTTTATGTGAAGGTAGATGAGCCGTTTCTCAAAGACCTGGTTCAGTTATAGAATCCAGGGTATTGTTGCTTCACTTTCAATGGAGAAGATATGATGCCCACGTTTGAAGAATACTTGGCTCTATTCGACTCGCGCAAGGTGAAGAAGAACTGGGTCTATGCCAAACCTCCTAAAAACAAGAACCCACACTTAAGGCTCCAAGCTCTCGCCGGCATGAGTGACTGATGGGTCAAGGGGTTGATACGGAAGAGTGGAGGCAGCTTTAATTTTCCTTGGTCAAGCATCAGTAATATAATTTCAATTCACCCCGATAGAGAGAAGAGGGTTGATCTCTTAGCCATTGCAATTTATGGTTTAGTTATTTTTTCCAAAGGTTTTAGGGAACATTGATGTGGCATTACTTGATTTCCTTGAACAACTAAAGAGAGGAGTCAACCCAGTGCTAGTTGTACTTGCTAAAACCTTTATTTCCCTTAATGCTTGTCGAAAAGTTGAAGGTGTTCGTTTTGGAGGGTGTGATCCGCTTCTAGAAGTCTGGGCTCTTTGTCACTTCTGGAAATGCCCAACATTGGCCTTATCAAATGTATTTTCTCCAAATTTCTCTCCTCTCTGCGAGTTCCTAGCAAAAGAATAGCCAGTTGCTAAGAAAAGTAAGTGGATTGAAATTTTCAAAGACCGCCGCGACGAAGACATCAGATGGAGGGTTCCTTGGATGGGTCATACTAAGCTTTTGTACAAGTGTGGGGATTTCAACTTCTTGATGCTGCTAGGTCTTTGGGGATGAATTGGATGCGCTCCTTTGCTGGTATCTCGTCAGTTTGGGTCTCGGCAGTTCATTCCATTCACTATTGGTCTTGGCTCATTAGAATTCGAGTTCCAATGAGAGTTCAGACAGAAGGTTCAGACAATCAGTGATGTATGGAACCACTGTTATCATATGGAGTTGGAGTTTGATAAATATTGTATGCACACCCCTGATTATGAAATTTGGAGGCATCTAAGAGTGAATGACAGAGTCATGGCACCTACAACAGGACAGGCCAAGTCTTTAGAGGAACACTTGAAGGTAGTTCCTACAGAAGCTGACATCCTAAGAAAAGAGCTGAGAAGGGCCAAATTGGAAATAGAAGCCTTGTGAGAGCAAAACTAATGGGACAAGTTTGACTCAAGCCTTGACGTGTAAAAGTATAAAGAAAAGACAAAGCGAGTGATAAAACTGTATGAAAACTTAGAAAGGAAGTTTGAAGTCCAAAGGGTTGATTTCCTCAAGTTTCAAACTACTGTTTGAATTGTTGATCTAAGAAAAACTCTAGGACAGTGGAAACAAGAAATTGAGCATGTTGTGGGAAAGGAGAAAGAATGTGGAAAACAGGAAATTGAGAAGTATAGACGAGCCCTTGCTGAAGAAAAGAAAAAAGGTAGGCCGGCAACTGAAAATGGAAATGGCAAACGGGATCTTGAAAAAGAGAGAAAGTGTGGCTGCATGGAAAAGGAAGGCCCACGACAACAAGATCCATTTATTTGAGTTACAGACAACATATGACAAGACTAGTGAGAAGCTGAAGCAGAGCCAGGCTTGTGCTGCTGAGTTGCAAGCCAAGGTAGAGGATTTGAACTGTTCCTTGCATGAATTTCAGAACTGTCACACTTACACAGAACTCCATGCCATCCCAAATGAGAATGACTCCCTGAGAGAGCATGTGGATGAAATGGATAATATCATTCAGGAGCACAAAACTAAGATCTTGGTCCTTGAAGATATAGCTGATTTAGAAAATGATTACTGGTTCACTCGTCTTAGAGATAATGCCAGAAGATTCCAAGAGCGGGATGAGTTTGACAGGACCATCATGACTCAAGTTCAGGATGTGGCTCGACATGTGACG
The DNA here is from genome assembly GCA_019671005.1 of Hibiscus mutabilis. Classification (NCBI taxonomy): domain Eukaryota; kingdom Viridiplantae; phylum Streptophyta; class Magnoliopsida; order Malvales; family Malvaceae; genus Hibiscus; species Hibiscus mutabilis. The sequence goes on along the minus strand of CM033721.1, from coordinate 51,113,374 downwards.
ATGTTAGCCACGGAAGCTGCAGTCCTTCGTCAGTACATCAAACCAGCAAGGGAGGTTGGACCAAGACTTATGTGGTTTATTAAAGAAATCAAGGAATTAGGAGTTTGTGCAGAAAAATATTTGTAATAAAATTCGATGTAATAAGGACCTTTTCATATTCAATAAAGAGTTGTTTATTGAGCAGATATTTCATAGAATTGATAGCTTTTCGCTTGCATTCATGTATTTGCATTGCATTCTATTTGTTTTGCTTCTTTACTTTGCATTTGTGTGTTTACATCTACACATGCATCCATGACATAATAAGAATCTAACTTAAATAAAAAAAGACATGACAAAAATTCAAAATACCAAAAACAACTCACAAGTATAGTACCTGGCCTCAAGCCAGAGCAATGGAAGATAGAGTGGTGGCCTTGGAAACTAGTCATAAAAGTACCCATGACAGGCTAGACAAGCTGGAAACAGACCTGAAGCAGCAAATGGAATTAGTTCACTAGAAGACAGTTAG